>OY720419.1:63698941-64948941 GCA_963082815.1 Melanotus villosus | reverse complement strand
AACCTAACAAACTTTTAACATCCAATCTTGAAAAAAAAAAAGGAGATCGGACATTAGCGTATAAGAACTTTTTTTATTATTTTATGGTCCTCTATCGCGTGGTACTATGCATTGTAGTTTTTTCAATGTCACCCTGTATACACTAATTTACAGTAAGTGTTCTAAGTCTGGTTGCACCTTCGGCCGAAGGTAACGGCGATAGCCGAACATCGGCTTCAGCTTCAGATGACAAACTGACCTTCGGTCGGACACTAGTGATGTGTAATTGACAACTCTCGAGATGGCATGGAAAGCTTCAAAAACTGGTTTCTCGAGTGACTCAAGAAAAGTGGAATTTATGTTGAACATTGATCTTATCGAATGTGTGAATGTGTATTGAGTTTAAGGCTGAATATTTTGAAAAGCAATAAAAGTAATTTTTGGTTAGAAAACTTTGTTTTATTAGTTTGCAGAAATGTACAGTGCTACCCTCGTATAATCAGTTGAATTGAAGAAACAATTAAGCTTAAACCCTGTAGAATCACATTTTAGCTTATATTCTTTTACAGAAAAGTATTATTTGTCAAACAAATTTTAATAATCAAAATTACAACAAAGCTTGTAAATATGTACACTTGACATTTCCTGATAGAATTAGTTTAATAATAATTTTGTTAATATCATATATGATAAATAAACACAACCAAGTTCCCATCATCCTGAAAAACTTGTAAGTCAAAGAGAAGTCTTTCATCATTTTTTTATGTAAATACGATTCCTATGACACTAATAGAACTATTGAAGTGAACAAAATATGAACTGAAAAAAGTGCATGACATGTGTTTGTAAAAAGAAAAGTACCTCAATATGCAGTTGTATTTACATAGATGACAAAGTATGATCTGGAATAGGTCAGTGAAAATAATAGTTTTCGATACTAAAACCCTGAAAAGACATGAAATTTGATTTTGCTAAATACTAGGGAACTTTGTAAAAAATAAATTATAATACATTGTATGAATACAGATCATGGTAAGCATTGTGAAACGTTGTTATATCAGTCACACCTAAATGCCATCTTATTTAAGTTATTTGTTATGACAACTCTTTACATTATTATTTAGTATAACCTGCTTTCTTACAATATTTACTTTGATGTTTCAATTTATATCTTAAAATATACGTGTGTGGTGTGTGAAAAAGTCTACATTATATCGGAAATTTTACTACTGGATTTAGCAAACAATTGATTATGGTTATTGTTTAAGCCGCAGGCATGGGCAACCTTTCCTAGTTCTGGGGCCAAATTATCATTTTGTCTTCGAGTCAAGGGCCGGACCAAATTATTAAATAAATTAGATTAATATTAAATGAATTAAAATAATTTGCTACTTCTTATTTCATTTATTTATAATATAATGGTTTGGTATAAAGCTCTACCTTGGCAGGTGCCTTAAATATTATGCTAAACCCTGATTATTGGTGTCATAAAATTACTATGAGTCGGCAGTACGGCTTCTTATTTTTATAATTTTATGAAAATGCGACTAACTTCGCTGAGATTGGTCAAGGCCGGATCAAAAGGCGTAGAGGGCCGGGGGTTGCCCATATGTGGTTTAAGGTAAGGCGCCACAAACACCCGGACTTGACTTGACTTGAGTCAAGAAGAAATACGTTTTGGTTATGTTGCTTGAATGCAGTGCCACTAGATCTTGACTGGACCAGAGTGAACCAACGAACCCGACCTGAGTAAGGTAGGGTCCGCTCGTGGAGCGGTCGAGACCTAACTCCGTCACCCCTACTACCACAATGCACTGATAATTTCCCGCAGTTTTATGCACTGTGTGTTAACATTTAGTACGAGAGCCCACAACCAAAACCATGTATCATCGTTGTACGGCCAAAACCGTATGAAGTCGTTAGATTATATGATCCTGAACCCTACTAGGTATGCGGTAACGGTCAGAAGTGTAGCAACTGCGTGGGAGGCCATTTCTACTATGTCAAAAAAAAAAGGCAGACGGTATTATCGTATTACGTCTGATATTGAAAATGTACATAGATTTTGTCATTATATGACAAAAATGTTCGTTTTCAGACATTTTGCGCGTAGCATATGGCCTGAGCGCATTTTTGAAAATGTCAAAAATTTTAGCCGAACTGTATTATAGCAACCCGGTTCAATTTTTTTTTTAACCTTTTGTATGGCTGCCGGGATGGCTAAAATACTGTTTTCAGACATTTCCGATGTCGCCTATAATCCCAAAAACGAACAGCGCATGCGGCAGCAGGCTGTTCTGACCGTTGTAACGACGCTCACAACGCTCATTCAGACTGCTGTGCGGTTATAAAATATGTCTAACCTATCGTGTGTGTTTTGCAAAGAAAAAGGAAATGCAAAAGTGAAAAAGTTCACAAATGAGAATTTGCAAAAGTGTCAAGAAGTAGCTGAATATCGGAGTAAAAAGCATTCTGTGAGGAAATCGATTTACTACGATGTAGAGTTACCACGTGATGTTGATACGGACATAGGATATCAAATATGGAGCAACGCCCACATGAAAAATCCAACCGATCTAAACCCCACAGCTCTCGGATGGTAAGAAAATGAGGGACGTCTAGATTTTTCGTGGTTCTCCGGTAACCAACTACCAGAATTGAGCGATGTTATTTTGGACGAAGAATCAAAAGGTATAGTTAACATGACTTTTACTGTAGCTTTTATATAAAGAAATGAGTGATCTTGACTAATGATTTTTATTTTGTAGAAGATGACATTGAAGATCTTGATCGTGATCTGGAAAGTGATTTCGATGATGACGACGATGATTATGCGTCCGACAGTGACTAAAAACACACACACATCTCGCATCTTGTATCTTCCAATAAACAGTTTTTTTTTTAACTTTATCCCAGTTTCCTTTTGTTCAATTTATTTAAGTCCTTCAACTTCCGTTCGACGGTTTCGGGTAAGCTCTTTATTAATCATCATCAAATAATTTGAGGGTCGCAACTTATTCATTGGCTTGTAACATAAACTTCAATCGCCTCAATACGATTTTTGAATGATTTCGGAGTATCGAAAAGTTGTCTGATTAGTAAGGTGCTACACTGAATTTGTCTGATATAAATTTTTTCTACATCTGGACAACTTATTTTATCACGTCCAACAATTTTCAGACGAATTGCTATGTTACCGATCGGTAAAATTTTTTAACGTTTTCAAAATGGTCTCAAAATTTAATGTGCCCACATTTTCTTCTGAACAATGATTCTTTCGCATAAACTGACCCAAATCCACTCGTGAAAAAGATTTTCAGACGTTTTGCTGTGATACTTTTTTTTTATCTCATTTAAAATTTTTTTAAGTAGTCTCCTGGGTACACGCTACGCTACTGGCGTCTGAAAAACGTGCTTTCGATATCTTAGAGCTATCATTGAACTACATTCTGAAAATCAGACGGATTGCTATGATACAGTTTGGTAAAATTTTTTGACATTTTTGAAAATTTGGTCAGGTCAGACGATACACGGAAAATTTCTGATATTGCGATTTTCGGGTTCAGGATAATCGAATCTATCAATTTGATGCGGTTTTGGTCGTATTGCTATGAGACAAAAATTTTGGTCGTGGGCTCTCGTACTAATTGTTGTGCAGTCCAAAATGAAAGTAAGGAGGAAAAGATTATCGAATTGTTTGAGAGTTCATTCTAAAATAATTCTTAAATTGTTCTGCTGTTAAATGTTTCAGCAATGCATGAAATTCGCCATACTTTTTCCGTTGCTTAATATACAGACTCAGCCACTGTTTTCTTTTTTTTCTAATAGAAGTGGTACTCGTTAGTAAAGATTCAAATTCTGAGTCCGAAGACTCTGAACTTAAATCTAAAGCTGCAAAAACAGCGGCGAACATGTTTATTTGATGAAGCACCTTATCAAACTGAGGTTGTAAAGAAAATTCAAGTCTGGTCAGGATGCTATGGCACATGGTGGGAAAAGTCAGGTCTAATCTGGTCCGGTTCAGTCAAGTCAAGTCCAGATGTCTGTGGCGCCTTAGCTTTATGCTTGTCTAAAAACCAAAAGCACACCATTTTAATTTTGTGTCTGGTTCTGGTACATTGGAAATTTGGCATCATGTAAATTAAAATTTTTAACACCAGCTTTAAAAAATATGCAATTATTTATTAATTCTTCCATAAAAATATTTCAAAATACATAAATAATGGAACAAATCAGCCTTACTTAAAAATCTCCTTTCTGGCAATTTTTTGAGTTAATATTAATCAATAAAAAATATTTAACAGAAACTGGAAATACTAAATTCGAGGAACTAGAACATTGATTATAGCTTCTTTTAGGCAAAATATTTGCAGAAATTAACTCTGCGTTAAAAGCTCTTAATTATTCTATAACGTTTCATAGTGCCTATCTCAGTGCACCCATAGCACGGTTGTCTTGTATAACGAAGATATCAAGTTCGACTCTGGCCGAACCAACATGCTTAGAAATCCTTAATACCCGAAAGCCTAAATGTCGCCCAATACACATACAAAAACATTGATGACGCAAATAGAAGAATAACGAAGGTTATTAAAGAAACAGCAAATAACCTAGCTAAAGAATTAAAAGTCACAAACGACAAAACTGTCAAATGAAACAAAACGACTATTAGAGAAAAGGAGACAACTGATTAAAGATGGAAAACGAGATTCAATAGAATTTGGGGAAATCAATACGACTGCAAGAAATATGTCCAAACAAAACTTAGTGAGAGATAAAATAAAAAATAAGACAGGTAGAAAACTTAATAGAGAACAACAAAGGCCTAAGAATATTTAAGAGACAAAACACTAAGAAAAAGGAAATAATAAAATTAAAAGATAAAAAGGGTAATATAATAGAAGACAGAGCGGAGTTAATGGAAATGATAGTCCTTTTATACGAAACTAAGATATTTTATGAAAGAATCAACGCTGAAAACACAAATACAAACAACAAAATAATTAATGTCAATTCAGAGGAAATACCAGACATAACAAGGGAGGAATTAGACAAAGCACTAAGACAAATTAAAAATGGTAGAGTCGCCGGAGAAGACAACATTCTGCCAGAGATGCTCAAAGAAAGTGATGTCAAAACCAAAAATGAATTAGTGCATTTACTTAACAAATGCTTAATGCAAAAACGCATTCCAAAAGATTGGGAGAATGCGGTAGTAGTCCTGATATACAAGAAGGGTGATCCTACTGACCTCGAAAAGGTCCGATTAGTCTTCTATCTCAGATTTATAAGCTGTTCATCAGAATTATAACTTATAACGAATAGATTAGACTACAAGTTCGACATATACCAGCCAAAAGAACATGCCGTATTCCGTGGCCACTTTAGCACTACCAAGCACCTCCATATAGTAAAACAGCTGTTAAAAAAAAAGTCGGAATACAACATACCAATATGGATGGCCTTCATAGACTTTAAAAAGACTTTCGATACGACAGAAAGTTGGGCAATAATTAGAGCAATGAGAAACGCCAGAATAGACCAAAGATATATAAATCTCATAGATAACATCTACAAAACAGTCAATGACAGTAAAAGTACTAGCCGGCTGCTGTTAGTTGGCAAGCCCCGGCGCATACTGAATGTTTACTTCATGTGATTTCGAGAGCGAGTTTTAGTATTGAAAGTAATGCAGTGGCATAGGCGATTTATGAGTGCCGCAATTGCAATAAAATTCTATGTAGTATTTAGTTAATGACTGTTTGTGCTAACTTTCTAACTTTATCAAAAATTCCAGTCACAAAATTATTCATTATGTTTTGTTAGTACTAATCACATATTGGTATTTGTACCCCATCACACTGCAAATAGTTACGCCAATGGTGAAGAGAGCAGACATTACAGTTCGACAGCTACTAAAACTATTTACCTTGGTTCTTGAGGATGTTTACAAGGAACTAAATTGGCAAGGAAAAGGTATAAACATCCAAGGCGAACACCTACAAAACTTGAGATTTGCCGATGATATTATGATATTTGCAAAGAACAAGAAAGAGCTCACCGAGATGCTCAAACAACTACATGAAGAATTGTGAAAAATAGGACTTGAAATGAACAACACAAAAACAAAATTCATGACAAATACACCAACAGAAGAAACAATAATCACAATTCATGGACAAACAATTGAAAAAGTGCAGTCTTATATACAGTGTGTCCCAAAAAGTTTTATACAAATGGGGAAAAAGTTTATCTTACATTTCACAAAAAAAAAATTCCTGATAAAAAGCTCTGCATGACTTGTAGATCCATAATTAAGTACAACATTTTTAAAACATTGGCTGGAATACAGGGAAATTCAAAATCATGATTTGGAGTGAGAGTAAAATACGTTCAAACTGTAGTGGAGAGCAAAATGTTCATTCCAGCCAATGTTTTACAACTTTTGTACTTAATTATGGATCTACAAGTCATGCAGAGCTTTTTATCAAGAATCTTTTCTTTTGTGAAATGTAAGATACACTTTTTCTCCATTTATATAAAACTTTTTGGGACACACTGTATATCTAGGTCAAATGATATCCTTCGATAAACCACACCAGGATTTCGCAATTGAAAAAGTATAAGCCTAAGCTCGGCAGCATACGAAACATTAAAACATAATTTAAATATGAAAATCCCAATGCAACTGAAAACTAAAATATACAACGATTGCATAATCCCTGTAGTGACGTATTGTTCTGAAACATGGGCCCTGACCAAAAAGACGATACACAAACTAAAACGGCTCACTAACGTACCAACTAATTGTACAACTTGAAGTTGGTACAATTTTCTAGACAACTGACCAACTGATCCACTAACATCCCAATTTTGTATGCAATTTATTTTAGTCCAGTGAAATGATCGAAATAAAAAGGCAAACTTTGCATTTTGGGTAGGCAGCTATTTTATTTTATCGTTGTGTAGAGGGGTCAGTGTTGAGTCTAAACTAGAGTTTTCGGGGTGGTAACCCCCTCCATCCGGCCGCCATCTTGAAAAGAAGAGTTAATTGGTTTTTGGGCTATATCTCTGTAGTCGGGAATCTCAGAAAAAATTGGTACAAATCTTTTTTGCAGAGAATCGTATTATGTACAATTCTTGTTAATTACTTTTTTACATAGCATTAATTATAAAAAAGTTATAAGCCGGAAAAGACAGAAACTTAAGGGCTTATAACTTTTTTATTATTAATGCTACGTAAAAAAAGTTATTCATAGAAATTGTATAGAATATGATTATCTGCAAAAGAGCTTCAAACAAACTTTTTGTAAGACTCACGACTACAGAGATATAGCCGAAAAGCTAATTAACCCTTCTTTTCAAGATAGCGGGCGCATGGAGGGGTAGGGTTAAATTAATAAAAGTTATAGATTAGATACTGCGATTCTCTACAAAAAAAAACCTAAGATTTACGACTACAGAGCTATAGCCAAAAAATTAATTAACCTTTCTTTTCAAGATGGGGGCCGAATGGAGGGAGTTACCACCCCGAAAATTCTGATTTAGACTCACCACTGACCCCCATACACATCGTAAAACGAAAATCGCTGCCTACACAAAATGCAAATTGAATTACCATTTGACTGGACTAGTCCAATCAAATGGTCGAAATAAAAAGGCAAACTTGGCATTTTGGGTGGGCAGCGATTTTTTGACGATGTGATGGGGAGTCAGTGGTAAGTCTAATCAGGTGGTACCCCCCTCTCCATTTGGTCGTCATATTGAAAAGAAGGGTTAATTAGTTTCTCGGCTATATCTCTGTATCCGTTAGTCTTACCAAAATTTTGTATAAAACTTTTTGTAGAAAATTACATTCTCTATGACTTTTACTACTTTCTTACGTAGCATTAATAATAAAAAAGTTGTAAACCCTTAATGTTTTGTTTTTCCGGCTTATAACTCTTTTATTATTAATGCTATGTAACAAAGTTATTAATAATAGATAATACGATTCTCTACAAAAAAGCTTGGTACACACTTTTTGTAAGATGCACGACTACAGAGATATAGCTAAAAAACGAATTAGCCCTTCTTTTCAAGATGGCGGCCGAATGGGGGGGGGGGTTACCACCCCGAAAACCCTGACTTAAACTCACCACTGACCCCTCTACACCCCGATAAAAAAAAATCGCTGCCTACCCAAAATGCAAAGTGAAATTGCCATTTGACTGGACTATTTTTCGTTCAGTACTTCTATGTCGCTAGAAGTAAAGATGTTGCAAATTTCAAAAAGAACAAAACTGTCTGTAATATTGGTCAGTGCAGTGCTAAGCTTTACAGAGAGACGCAAAAAAGAAGAAGTCGGATAAAAAGTTGGCTTAAAAAACGAAAACTATATACGCATATGAATTTATTAAGCCATTTACGGAACAATGAGCCTAATGACTTTAAAAACTTTTGCGCATGGATGAAACGACATTTCAAAAGTTACTGAAGCTTGTTGCACCTCATATAACAAATCAGAACACAGTCTTTTCACGAAGAGCAATTCTTTTACAATGAAATCGTACTGTGAGTTGGGCAACCTGCACACACACGCAGCAACTAATTGGCACCAATCTCAAATTGATGTGCAGTGCACTCCAACCTGCCAACTTTCGTTCCAACTTGAAATTGCTAACACAATCGTGGCACTAACGCACCAATAATTGCACCAACTTCTAAAATTGTACAACTAGTTGGTACGTTAGTGGGCCGTTTAAGAGTACACCAGAGAGCCATAGAACGTAAATTACTGGGTATATCATTAAGAGACCATAAGACCAACGCATGGATAAGACAGAAGATACATGTGACAGATATAATAGCAAGAATCAGTTCTTTAAAATGGCAATGGTCAGGACATGTAGAGAGACATACGCAGAACTGGAGTGGACACATTACCAGATGGAGACCTTGGAGACAGAAGCCAAGTGTAGGACGACCTCAACAAAGATGGTACGACCACCTGAAAAAATTCGCAAGACTTAATTAGTATCAGGTTGTTAAGAACAGAGAAAAATGGTCCAACATGAGAGAGGCCTATATCCAATGGATAGATTACGGCTGAAAGAAGAAGAAGAAGAAACATACAAACAATTTATGATTTCTTTAAGCTAGTTATGAAAACAAATCAACAGAGTCTTGGGTTTTATAAAATGTAACAGTGTAATTTATGTCTTTTTAAAGTTCTAAGTTAGCTCTAAAAACTTACATTTGAATTTTGAACGATCTATCTTAATATGGGGAATGACAAGGCTTTCCTCTCCATACAGATCTTTGAGACCACTTTAAGTTAAAAGACAGGAATGTGTGTAGACCTGTAGTAGTGACACTGAATTTGTTGTATACATAAGGTGACCAAACGTCCCGTTTTGAACGGAGCAGTCCCGTTTTAAAATAGTGTGTCCCATTGTCCCAATGAATTACATGCTGTCCCTCACTATGTTTACCATATCTGGCTATCCTCACTTAGTTTAGTCTGCAGGTTAATGCAGTTGCCCGAGGTGTGGCACTAGGAGCCATAAGTGAGAGCTGGGCACCATGCAAAGACCAGTTACCATGATTCACCTCTTGTCAAAGATGCTTGGTGTGACCTACCACAATAAAAGATGCTAACCCACCACGAGTAGAAACTATTAGAATGGCCACTAGTCCACAGCAGACCTTAAATGGTCAAGGGATGCCAAGAATCACTGTGAGGAGGTACCACCTGAAAGTGGACAAGAGCTTAAAAAACCAATCCTTATTAAAAATAGGAACATGGAACGTTAAAAGTATGTTTAAAACTGGATAAATCCACGATACCATCCAAGAAATGGATAGACTATAACTTCAAATTCTGGGCATTAGTGAAATGAGTTGGCCTCAATCAGGAAAGAATACAGTTTATTTTTCTGGAAAGGATGATGCGAATCACTGGAATGGAGTAGGATGACAAACATCTTGGATGAAAAATATCAAAGAGTGGACTGGTTTGAACATCGAAAACCTAATTTTGTAATGGTTATCGCCAACCTCAGTTGAGAGAAGGCACCGAAAGAAGAATAGTGGTCCACTAATTTTTTTAGCAGTATTTGTTTTTTCAGTCTATAACTAAACTTTCTGATTTTTTACGCTGTGGTTGATTTGTCATTCTTATCTCAAAAGCCTACAATCCTTTAATTACACTTATTTACTAGGATTATACTTTTAGCTGTGGACAAATGGCAAGTTCAACTTGAGTACGACATACTGAGTAAGAACACCAAATACGAGTTAACGGAACTTGTTACTTAAGTTTTTTCGAACTCTAAAAATAACTGTTTTTAACACTTTCTTTTTGAACATTAAAATTTCCAACATATCCTAAACAAGACAAAATTCAAGTAGTACCTTAGTCTTTCCACAACCATATAGCTCTTATTAAATCAAAGAATAAGAACATTTCCCCTATGCTACAAATTTTTGAGCTTATATTGTATAATTTGTTAATTATAAAAATATATTATATAAAATAAATCCTGAAACATTAAACGCAAATAGAAATCGAGCTGCTCTCTCGTAGGACCTTATTTAATTGGATAATTATAACTGTATTTGAAAATTTTTGCTTATTCCATTTCCTACATGCATGTGGGCTATCTCTGCTTCTCCATAAATTTATTATAACATGCGAGCAAATGAAAACGAAATCAAGCTTGGCTTAGAAAACATTAAGTCATGTGCGTTACTACTTCTGATGTTTTTAATTTAATGTGACAGTTATAATAGTAGAAGTGTCAAGTTTCAAATTTTACACACAAATAATGTTCAATCAAGATACTTTCAGCAGTTATAACATATCTAATATACAAGTAATTGATGTAGCAGATGCAATATTGTTTAAGCATTGGTTTTTATGTTAATTAATTTTCAAATAAAATTTTAACGTAATAGTCGGTGACAGTTTACAATGGTTTAAGTTATGTATGTGTATTTCAACTAAAGTATGATCAAAATTTCTGTTCATCAAGTATGGCCGTGGAAGTGCAAACCAACGCATTTAAAATTGGCTCACATATCTTTACTTCAAAATTTTTGACAGCTGTCACATTTAATATTATATGTAAGCCAATTTTAAAGGCGTTGGTTTGCACTTCCACGGCCATACTTGATGAACAGAAATTTTGATCATACTTTATAAAACATTAACATAATGTTAATTTTATTTTGCATAGCCAACCTTGATTTCGTTTTCATTTGCTCACATGTTATTATTATCAAGATACACAGTACATTGAATACATTTTGTTCAATTGTCTTGAACGATTCTTTAAAACGTGCCAAGAGAAATGCAGATGTAAACCAAAATTGAACAATTTTCCCATCACTAATCGTGAGATATTGTGACCTACGTATATTTACAGTTTTATCATGTCAGATTAAGAATTACAAATGAAAAAGCATTACTTAAAGAAATTATTACTTAAGAAATTAAATTTTTAAAAATACCAATACCATTTTTCATAAAAAATAATTTCCTTGTAGTGTCAACTATTAACGAAGCTAACATTTATACTCAAAAACTTGAAAACAAATAATTAATTTTTGTATACACACTTCTATCACAGCCACATATTTGATGTTATTGTGAGAGGTTATGTTGATTTATTTATAGAATGTTCTGTCACGTTCTGTGGTGTTGATGTTTGCACGTGACGTCACAAAAGTGAAGGTAAACCCAAAGTACAACCACGACCCTCTAGATCTAAAACCTAGGATGTTTTTATCCAACCATTCAAAGATCCAACCTGATCATATTTCAAAAATACCATTATGCAGTGATGGAGAAAGATATGGTGCGTCAACTCCCACAATTTTATATGCATAAAAATATTAAAAATTCAACCAAAGCAAATGACAAGATCAAGGACCGGTTCGAAAGTTTAACGTTAGATGGCGTTTCAGTAGTAGGTATACATTTTTTTGATATTTTGAGCTATTGAGTCTAAATTATTAGTCTAAATTTACTTGTCACTTTTTAAAACTACGTTGATTATACAAAATATTTCGGTAAAAAAGTGCGTATTTCATACAGTTTATAAATATTAAAAGTATGTTTGGTCTAAATATTAGCAATAAAATTAAAATAAGCACAATTCCAACATTTTTACAATAACCCGTGATTCGGGTATAAAAGTTATAATCTTATAATTCAATGCAGTTAAGCTAATGAAACCATAAAATACAAACGAAATTCTGCATTCCACAGAAGGACGAAGAAATTACTGTAGAATGTCTGCTGCAGATGGAACTAAAATAGTTCAAGGTAACTAAAGTAAATGTAGTGGCAATATTTACGGAGAAAATTGGTATAATAATAAATAAAATGAAAACAGGATAGCAGGGAAGGTAAGAGCAAATGGTTGAAACGTAAATAGTATGGTATGTATGATCTCTTAGTTCGTTAGTATCTTTTTCAAACAAGTAGATGCCTAAATAGCAAATTCACAAACCCAAATCACACCATTAGCGTCCCTGTTAAAGTGCTTAAACCGTGTAATTTTATATTCACCTATCAGTCACCGTGAGTGTCCTAAGATTCTATAAAGGAAGTCTTATGTTTAAAAATCTCAAACGGCTCTGGTTTAAAGCCAAAATTTCCATCAATTTGAAAAGTACATGTATTGTTATGTTATAATGGAAGACCCAAACAAAAATCTTGGAGTGAAATCGTTAGGGTAAAAGGAAGGCCAAGAACATTCTGAAGATGTAAATAAGTTAGAGACAGAAACAGGGAAGAGTATCTCACAGATGAAGAGGATCGTGGAAGACAGCTAGACCTAGAAAATTAATTCAAACCCTATTAAGTCTCTCAAGAGAATAAATGAAAATAATAATATAACAATGTAGTATTGTTTAAAACTTAGCTGCAGTGATTGGCATTTATTAATTCATGAGATCGATAATTTGTCAAATGACAATGGTTGTTGCGAGTAGTAGGTAACTAGCGCTAAACGGAGAACACCTAAAAGTGACATTTGGTTAGGCCGGTTAAAGATGTTTTACGTCAAAATCTAGAAAGTCGTGAGCAAATAAGATTAGATCAGCGCAGCGCCGGCGCGAGGCGGGTTCAGCGCGTTCCCCGGAACCTGTCCCGGCGCTTTATAATTTTGATGACTTAATTAAAGACGTTGCAAAGAAAAATGCCAGAAAAATACTCTATGATCCTATATAATATGTAATAATGTATTTATCATAAATAATTTATTTAGAAAAATTTTTGATCCCGCAAAAGTTTACGCCAGCCGGCCCTGGATTAGATGCCAAAATTTAACATCAATGGCCGGAATCTCACCTAATATTTAGATTTAATGCATTCGTACAAAAAATTTGTTGCAAAAAATGGGTAAATGAATATATTTGGCTAGGTTAGCGTTAGCCTGCCTGAACGCACCTAATGCGAACTGAGTGCCTATAAATAGCAGATTCTGCATCTACAATAATGAACAATGTGAACATACCTTTACAACAGTATTTTGCAATTAATAAAGTTCCTCTTCTTTAAAAAAAGTTGCACTAGGATTGTGTTAAATAAACTGTGAAACTTGCGTATTTCAGTACTTTTTATAATATTATTAATGTAAAAGATTATACAATTATATTTTTACCGTAATAATGTTAATAGCTCAAAATTAGCAAACTCGAGTTAAAAATAACCTCAAAATCTACTGAGATTTTTATAAACGTTCGCAGCAAAATAGAACCGATTCAACCCAGAATTAGCTACAGTTGTATAGTTTGTCACCAAGAAACTGTGAATTCAAATTTTCAAAATGCTACCAGGAAGATTGAGTTTAGGACCTGGAATTGCGGATAATCCTTTATTGTTGTCCTGGCATGATTCTGCTTGGATACCCATTCTTAATACCGGCAATGTAATGGATTATTTTTCTGACCGTTCAAATCCATTTTTTGATAGAACATGTAACAACGAAATTGTTAAAATGCAAAGGTTGAATCCTGAACAGCTTCAGTAAGTTATTAAAGTTATTGTTCAAAATAACTAGTTAAAAACTATGTTTTTTTAGGAATATGACTGGATTAGAATATGTTCTCTTACATGTACAAGAACCAATTTTATATGTTATTAGAAAACAGCATAGGCATAGTCCCACACAAGTTACACCCTTAGCTGATTATTATATTATAGCGGGAGTTGTATATCAATCCCCTGATTTAGCTAGCGTGTTAAATTCTCGACTAGTAAGTGTTAAACTTAAAAACTTACATTTTATAATAGCATAATTATAAAATGTTCCAGTTATCAGCAGTACATCATTTACAATCTTCTTTTGATGAAACGGCTGGATTTTCAAGATATCACCCAAGTAAGGGGTATTCGTGGGATTTTAAATCGCAAAAAACTGCACTTGATAAAACGAAAATAAAAGAAGAGAAGCCAAAGGAAGAATGCAGTTCACATTTTCAAAGAAAGAGGGTGGATATGCTTTTAGGTGAATTAATAAAGAAATTTCCTCTACCGCAACCACCACAACCCAAAGCAGCTACTGCTCCAGTTAAAACTGAACCAGAGAATGGAACAACAGAAAATAAAGAAACTGTAAAAACTGAAATTAAACAAGAAAAAATTAAACCCCCTCCTGAGAAAAAACCAAAAATTAATTAATGTATATTTATTTTAACTTTTATTAATAAGCTATTTTAATGTTTTCTTATACATATGTATTATAAAGTCTAGAATATTTATATCAGTAGGTACTATGAAATTTCGTCCCTCCAGCCCCTAATAGTTAATTTATTTATTTTTTGTTAATTCTTAATTGTAGAACAAAACTTACAACTTTTCAATGTATTCAGATATCTTTAACATGTTATATGTTCTTGTTAAAACATTCCTTTTTTTTTTATTAAAAGAAAATATTTGCACTTTCGCATTTATTATTTTATAAAGTGTAAAATTTAAGAAAATCAATTTGTTGCCAAAATTAGTAGTATTTTTGTTGGCTATTATTGGATAAGATGTTTAAAGATATAAAAAAAAATAAGGTACATTTTTGAATCTGTATATAGTATGTAGTAATCAAGGAGATTGGTACAGTCTCAGGAAAATTAATCAAATGCAGATGTGGAAACCAACAGTATGGCAGAGATACCGTGGTGTAGAAGACCACGGAAAACCACCACATTATCACTATCAAGCATGGCTGCAAACAATAATTTCATGAGCCCTAGTCCTCAGCAGACTTTAAATGGTGCTAAGTAGAGGTGTGTCGGTCGTGAACGATTCGTTCAAAAAGAACGAATCAGTACACTGAATCGAATGAATCGAGTCCTTACTTTCAAGTGAATCGATTCACTAATTCACTCGACTCGGCATCGAAGTCCGCGGACTGCGGAGCCGCCGTACTTCGACTCGGTATCGAAGCCAGCGGAACCATCGGGTATTCTTGTCAAAAGATTCAGCGTTCAATTCGTTCGAGTTTCGAGTTCTACGTAAAATTGACCAGTAAATCGGATTTGATGGTGTAAAATTTGACAATGCGGGGGTTCTCCGTCTTCAAAGTAGATTCAAAATTTAATGTAAAATGGCAAATAAGTAAATCGGTAATTATAATTCTCTTTTCTTGGCGTTGATTATTTAAATTAATTTATGTTTGGCAAATCATGCGTGAAACGTACATTTATGCCAGTGTTATGGAATACAACGGAGCGCTCGGTGTACAAAAATAAATCATATCTTTTATAATAATAAAGCTATGCAAGTAATTCTTTCACTAAAAACTTCTTCATTCTTTTCTACCCATTTCATACGATATAATTACGCATCTATGTTAAATATTTTAAAAAGTACCTCGATGCTGAAATTTCGGCTATGCGTTTCGCGTACGCTTAGTTTAATTAATTTATGTAGCATTTGTTAACAACAATTTTGACATAATTGTGGCAGCATCTGAAGCTAGAAAGAATAAGCTTTACAATGGTTTAAAAATCATTGAGATATATTTACAAATAAGTTTGTATATGCGATGTAAACATAAAATTATTCAATTTTACATTCCTTACCTGAGTATTGAATACGAATGCCGGTACATTTACCGTTGCTTCGGTTCGGTCTTTGTTAATAACAAAAATAAATCATATCTTTTATAACCATAAAGCTATGCAAGTAATTCTTTCACTAAAAACTTCTTCATTCTTTTCTACACATTTCATACGATATAATTACCCATCTATACGAAATAGTTTAAAAAATACCCCGATGCTGAAATTTCGACTACGCGTTTCGCGTACGCTTAGTTTAATTAATTTATGTAGCATTTGTTAACAACAATTTTGACATAATTGTGGTAGCATCTGAAGCTAGAAAGAATAAGCTTTCCAATGGTTTAAAAATCATTGAGATATATTTACAAATAAGCTTGTATATGCGATGTAAACATAAAAATATTCAATTTTAGATTTCTGAGTATTCAATACTGCTTCCTTTGTTAAGGCTCGTTAGTCCACGTTAGTCTAAACAAAACGCGTGAATGAGTGAATCATTCAAGAACGAATCTTTGTGAACGAATCACTTGGAATGAATGATTCAAATGAATCGATTCACCAAAAAGAATCGAACTTCCCACCTCTAGTGCTAAGAATCCCCGGGATAGCCACTAAGATATGAACATGGAATATTAGAAGTTTATATATGGAAACTAAAGCTAACAACGCTATTAAAGAAATTAAAAGGTTAAAAGTAGATATTTTGGGAGTTAGCGAAATGAGATGGCCCGGAAATGGTCTCTGACAGTAGAAGACTATGCATTCTATTATTGGGGTTCAAATGACGATCAATCTCAATATAGAGTTGGACTAATAATATCTAAAACTATTAAAACATCTGTATATAACTTTGAATCAGTGTCAGACAGAATAATTCTAATACAAATAAAAGCAGTAGCAACAAACATCAACGAAATACAGATATATGCACCAACCACAGATGCAACTGATGAAAAAGTCGAACAATTTTACCATGAACTAAAGATAGTAGTATTCAAAAATACTCGCAGGGCAGAAACAAATATAATTATGGCCGACTTCAATGGCAAAATAGGACAGGGTGTAGTTGAAGATTACGTAGGAAGGTATGGCCTCGGAGTATGTAACCCAAAAAGGGATAGGCTGTGTGAGTTCTGTCCAAAAAAGGAATTTGTAGTGATGAATACATTCTATAAATTATCCCCAAGAAGACTATTACCTGGAAGTCTCCAATGGATACAACCGAGCATATACTCAGAAACCAGGTAGACTTTAGATTTCGCAATAATTTTAAGTCAGTAAAAACTTATTCTGGCGCAGATATTGGATCTGACCATAACCCACGTAGTTGGTGCTTTCAAGATGAAATATAAGAAACTAAGGCAGAAAGTTGATCAAAAGAAAGCTGATCTTAAAAGTTAAAAGACCATAATAAGTAATACAGTCGAACTTCGATAACTCGAATTTTTGATAACTCGAAACAAATTGGTTGGCGTTAGCGTCAAGAGTGAGAATTATATGTAATTTTTACTTGATAACTCGAACTTCGATTACTCGAATATCTTGATAACTCGAACAGAATATTTGGCGCCACCTTCGATAAGTCGAATTTTTAAATACTAGAACGAGTCGAATTGGAAGGAAAGCCGAAATTTGTTGACTATGCATTCAGATTCAGAACGACAAACGTAAATTATTTTGTCTACCATAATAAATGAGGGTATAAAAGACTAAACAATATTAATAATATTGATAAGTTTACAGAATGCACGTATTTGTTCTGTAACACTTATTTATGCATAACAGCATAACTAATAAAAAGTTTCGAGTTTCATTTCAACAATTAAGCCTGTATTTCATTAACACTGATGTGTGTTTAAAACCGCAGAGCATTAAATTAATAGGGTCTACTTTTTGCGGTGCGATTCCTTAGGAACGAATTGGAATGAAATAAAAGATGACAGCGAAGGTGATATGATAGAGGATAATTTGCAGCAACCACCTTCAAACGGGTTGGTTGCAAATTCGTTGAGCGTTTTGCGTTCGTATTTAAAAACCAATGAACATACAACCGATTCTCTGTATAATGGTTTAAATAACATTGAAACTTTTTTTGAAAATCAAAATAATAACTCCTTTCGTCAGTCACAAATAACCCACTTTTTTACACTAAAATAAAAACTACCTACATAATATGTACATATGTATTATTTATGTATACTATTCAGCATAGGAATTCCGTTGCATTACAATTTATTGTGTAATTCTTTGGTAAAAGTACATATACATATGAGTACGTAATATCTAATGAGTAACCTAGGTTACCTAGGTAACGCATTTTTACCCAAATAAATACATACATAAATAATACATACATATTATGTTATTATGTATTTTATTTGATAACATGAAGTCTTGATAACTCAAACTTTTTTTCTGGCAAGTCATGGTTTGAGTTATCGAAGTTCGACTGTAACTAATAATTTAAAATTATCTAAAAACAAAATTCAGCACTTAACAAACAAGAGCAGAATGAAGTTGAAACAGAAGAACAATTAGACAAATACTTAACGAAACAAGTGAAACATATCTGAAACCTTCACAATATGAAACAAAGACAGCTTGGATGACAGAAGATATTCGAAAGCTAATGGAGAAAGCAAACAATAATTTAGAAAAATATCGGTTAAATAACAAAATTAGACAGGCTGATTTGATTGAATAGCAAAATGTTTGTAGAAATAGAAAGCCTACAAAAAAAGCATGACATGTGTAATTCACATCGTAAATTGAAGCAGGTTGTGGGTATTTACAAAGAAGGAACAATTTAAAAGATAAATTAAATCTTTGGCAAAAATACATCAGTAATAAATTTAATGACTATAGACCTGAAACAGCAAATTCTTTTAACCAGATAGAAGGATCAATGATTACTAAAGATGGGGTGAAAAAAGCCATACTTCAATCTAAAGATGGCAAAGCAGTAGGTACCGATGGAACTCATGCGGAATTGCTAAAACATTTAGATGAAGAAGGATTAAAAGCAATTACAAAATTCTTTAATAGAGTTTACAATACCAGCAAAATGACTAGCTAAAATTCCAACTATTCCAAAATGTGTAGGTGCAAAAGAGTAAAGAATTCAGAACCATAAGTCGTATGAGCCATATGTTGAAGGTTTTCTTAAAGGTAATTCGCAGCAGAATATACAAGAAATGTGAAGAGAATATAAGCACTACACAGTTCGGCTTTTGCAATGCCCTGGGAACAAAGGAAATGTTATTCCAAACATGCAGAGACGTAAATTGTGACATTTACGCTTGTTTCATTGACTACCAGACAACATTTGATACTGTAGGTCATGGAAAATTAGTGAAAATACTTAATAAGCTAAATTTAGATAGTACGGACATCCAAATACATAATAAGTAATCTTTACAGGGATCAAGGAGCATCAGTAAAGGTATATAACGAAATGACTGAAGAAATATCAACTCAACGACAAGGATGTGTACTATCACCTCAATTATTTAACATATATTCAGAGGCAATATTTAAAGAAGCACTATCAGATACAGAAGCCAGTACACTGGTCAATGGTAATTACATTAACAACTTCCGATATGCTGGATACGGATCTTTACTGATAGCGGAGAATCACTGCAGTTGCTCGTAAACAAAGTCATAATGATTAGCAATAATTACGAACTTGTCTTAAATACTAAAAAGTCCAAATATATGGTAATCAGTAAAAACACTGTTGCTACCATCACCTTTGTACATTGATAATGAACAAGTCAAAAGAGTAAAAACATAGGTATACACCTAAGCTGTACGGTGAATGATGCAGAATTGGGAAAGCGCGTGCTGCTTTTATAAAAATGAGAAACGCATTTCAAAGCCACAATCTGAATCTAGATACAAAGATAAGAATGATTAGGTGTTACGTATTCCCTGTACTGTTATTGGACACATCACGTCGAAACTGTGGAAGCTTGTGAAATGTGGATCTATCATCATACCCTGCGAATTTCATAGACAAATCATCACAAATAAAAAGTCCTAGAAAAACTTGGTAAAGAAAATGAAAGAATACCTTGGTCATATAATGAGAAGTCCTGAAAGATATGGTTTGTTACAAGTTGTACCACAGGGAAAAATATATGGTAAACGTGGACCAGGTAGAAAACTCGTTTCTTGGCTTCGAAATCTGCAACAATGATTTGAAAAATCTACTGCTGACCTTTTCAGAATAGTGGAAAACAAAATAAGAATAGCCAGTTTGATTACCAAAATTGGGTAACCGATGGTACAAGAAGAAGAAGATTTTGTATTTTAATATGTCATAATTAACGACGCTCTCCTCTGAATACCGACCTATGAGGTAGAGTAACAAGGTTCTATACGTACACACACATACACTATACACATGGTGCTGTATGTAGGCAAAAAAACGGCGCACTAATCACGTGATTCGCATGCGGACCGGATTGTGCATTTCACACGTAAGACCACATACGCTACGCACCAGCCTCAACACCGAAAGGTATAAGAGGTAAACGATTACATACATACATACATTAATAGAAACTGGAAAATATGTGAAATACAACTGGAAAATATGTGAAATACATATTACATAAGTATGTAGGTACTTATAGCTGCATATACGAACTATTTTGGGATAAAAACATATGTACAAATAAACATTATAAGTATATGTACTATGTACCTACTTAAATATAATAACATTTTTTTATATGTAACATACATATTTCAATAAATATCCCTCAAAATCAGATTTTTTTAAATACATACAGGGTGTTCATTTTAAAAGTGAACGCCTACCAGCTTCTGAATAGGCAACACACATTGCATTCCAGAGATAACTCTGTAGTATAATACATTTCAAAAACGTTAACAACATAGTAGTCTTAAACGTCTTAAACCTATTTTATGTCAGTGTCAAAATTGCAAATCGCTAAAAAGTCAAGCTGTTCAACGATTCGGAACGAACAGACATGTTACTTCTTTTAGGCGAATGTCATAAGAATTACGATGCTGCGGCGATATTGTACCACCAACGATATCCAAAGCGAATTACTGAATCGTGTAGGTCAATTACTCCTCAGATGTTAAGTGCCGTTAGAAGTAATTTTGAACGAAGACTTAGTTTATGTATTGAAAATAATGGTCAACAATTTGAACAGTTCCTTTAGTAATGGATTACAGTTATGTTGTTAAAGATTCTTATTATTATCTAATTTGTACTTGACTTTTATATTATGTAATTAAAAAAGTTCAAAGGCTACTGTGTTGCATAATACTTTTGAAATTCATCAAACAGAGAAGTGATCTTTGGAATGCAATGTGTGTTGCCTATTCAGAAGCTGGTAGGCGTTCACTTTTAAAATGAACACTCTGTATGTACAGTTGTGGACAGAAAAAAATAGGACAAGTCGAAAAATCAAGTAAACTTTATCCTATAAAATTTAGTAACTTGATTTTGGCTTTTATTATAATTATGACATTAATTTGTCACACTGACTTGCAATCAAATTACAACACAGGGGCCATTTTAAACTAGAAAAAAAACACTGTCCTATTTTTTTCTGTCCACAACTGTACCTACCTATTTTCAAATTTTTAATACATATATTGGATATTTTTTAGTACATATTTTCCAGTCTCTAGTCATAGTAGTCATTAATTAAATTTAAGTGACATCTCGTCCAATAACTATGTAAATAAAGAACACATTATTCTTTTCACAAGCCACTGGTTAAGTAGTTTCACTATTTTAAATTTATTGGCTGCAACATCCTTAAAAACATGATTTTCATTCGCAAATAAATTCCTTTTTATTAAAAAATATTTTTTGTGACGTCGCCTTAAGAGGCTAATAATACAGTTATACAATTTTTGTAAATTTTAAGATAGAGACACAACATTTTATAGGAAAAGATATAAACGAAAGGACCATCCTGAATGGTCACATTATTTTAATTAAAAGTTAACTTCAGGTAGTACACATGATTTGATGTTACAAAGCAAAAGCATTCAGATTCATTACAAACATATCCCCAAAGGAAGGAATTCTCAAAAATTCAATTCCAATTGCTTTGAACTTGACAATTCTAATTAAATCAGTATTATGACTGGTAATTTCAAACTTGACTTTCTTTTGAATAGCTTATTTCTACGCCAGTTCTAAAAAGTATGAAATATGTTATAACGAGAGATCAATAAAAAAAACAATTAGGGTAGGCTGTGAAATTGAATTATTTTGAATTGGTAGTTTAGCCACATTCACAGAATGACATTTCAGTTTCAATTTAAGGTTATATTACAATAAAAATGTCAATACAAACGTTATAAAATGTCATTCTGTGGATGTGGCTAAAGTACCAATTCAAAATAATTCAATTTCACAGCCTGCCCTAATTGGTATTTTTATTGATCTGTTGTTATACCTACTTCAGTAAAAATGAATTTTATCAAAAAATGTTTCAAATACGAATACCTATCTATTTTTCTCCCATAAGGCAATAGTTAATCATTATTTTGTAGAAAAGTAAACTTAACTCATAACACAGTCATTTCTTTCTTCTTAAAGGGCAAAGTGTCCCCATATTATACTCATTTAATAATTTTTTTTCTCTTTTTGATGATGTAAAGCTTCAATTCCCTTTCTTAAGTAAGTTTCAAAAAAACAATTGGGGGCTCTTTTAATTAATTAGTATTAATTTGTAACAAATAATGTAGGAAATTAAAGTGGTGGCTCAAAAATTACAATAGATGTTCAATCTGTCCTCCATTCACAGTTTGGCAATGATAAACTATCCTTTCAAATCCGCCAATGGCATTTGCAGTAAATTCTGGTATGATAGTCCTCTTTTCTTTTTTTTTTTTTCTAAATTTACTGAAGTGAGGGTATTAAAGTTTTACACCATCAAAAAGAGAAAATAGATCTCTGTTAAGTGAGTATAATATGGTTGTAACTTGAGATTTAAAAAAATTAACGTCTTTGTTTTTCAACAAAATAATGATTAGGTAGGTACTTTTATTTGAAATTTTTTTTAATAAAATGCATGTTTACTGAAGTGATTGGCCAGTGGTAGAGCGTCAGGCTAGCGTTACGTTAGTCCTTGGTTCGAATCTCCCAATGGGCAGGATTTTCCTGCAGTCTGGAGGTCGGTACGAGCCCTGGTGACCATTCGTCATTGGGCACCTAATTAACAACGCTCAAATATAGACCTAGGAGGTAGAGTAACAAGGTTTTACACAACATACATAGGTACACATGTAGGTATAAACGGCGCACCAACTTCGTAACCCGCAGAGACGAGCCGGGTTGTGCATTGCTCGCGTAGAGCCTCATACGTTAACGCACCAGCCTCAACACCGAAAGGTATAAGAGGTTACAGATAATACATACATGTTTACTGAAGTAGGTATATAAAATGTTCCATACTTTTCGGACACTGTGAATATTATCTTTTATACAAGTGAACATTTATAGTAAGCCTTATTTATTTCAAATTAAATTCTGTTTTGTTAATTTGTTTCATATTTTGCCTCCAAAATATTATGTCACGTGTCATTGACCACGTGTAATACAACAAGTAGTAGTGGCTCAGTCGATAATGTTGGTAATACCTTAACAACTTAATATATAATCTATCTCAAATATGATAACAAAATTGTATTTAAATTCTAAATAATGACAGTATTAATATGATTCCGTTGCAAACAGGAAGCTATACTCTGTACAAAGTAGTACGTAAGTAAGGAATTTACATCTTTTCGCTAATGGACTTACAAAATTCGAACAAAGCCAAATATTTTAGTGAGGTTTGAAACCAATCTTACGTGGCACAGCGTGACAGTCACGCACATCGTGTCGTCCGCCTCTTGAATGTGTGATTATTGTGTTATTTTGGGCAGGTAATGTTAGTGTGTTAAGTTAAATCGGATTTTTGTGCAAAAAGTGGGTGCTAAACTTACAATGAGCGATGATGATCGAGACATTGATGTTGAGAGCGACGTGAGTATGCCACTATATTTACGTAAACATCACATGGATCAATATTAAATAGCCATGTGTACCTGTTATTTTTTTAGGAGGGGAATGATTCAGATTCTCGTCAAGGTGCAAGGCAGACACCTAACAGTCAGTATTACTCGCAGGTCAGTAATAATTATTATTTACTTGCGTATTAACTTTACATGTCTGATATAGTTGTTTACAAACAATGAGATGATTATGATAGGCAAGCAGTCCCATTGAATCAAATTAGATTTTTACAAGTACTTTCTTAAAGTTGTACGTAAATTCCAATTTAACTAATTTTTAAATATTAACGATTTTCCTACAAAGTGTTTATAAAAGGACAAATCAAGTGCATTATAGAATTTAAAAATTATTGGCCGCTTTATAATTCATGTGGTATAAACTATTTCAGTAAATGTCATCTGTTATAGAAATGTCATTTGACATCTGGTAAAAAAATTCAGTGGCTCATCCAAAAACAAAATTAATACAGTAAAATTTTAACTTCTGATATAAAACTCAATCAAATATTATAAAATAATTCACTAATAGCCAGGATGACATAATATTTCTGTACTATGAACTGCAATGTACATAGAGCGGCAAATCAGATTGTCGAAGAGCCAAGTACGTTCTTTTTTTTTTTTATAGACACCTGTTATTAGTATGTCATACGTGCACTTATAAAATACATTGTAAAGTTCGAAGTATTTTGGCGGGAAATTTAACTAATATGCACTTATCTTTCGTAAACAAACAAGCTTGTAACTGTACTTAGATAAAATTATATACCTGACTGGTTGAGTGCATTTGTTATGAAATTAGTTTGCATATTTTCCAGGATTTTTTTTAAGCTTGATGGCACTGTATAAGTGTATAGATGTATAGTAAACCTTTTCTTTCTTTGACATGTAAACTTAACATTCTTAGCATTACAATTACTGTTACATAATGAAAAGCAAAACTCTTGCATAATATATCGTATGATCAAAAAATCTTTGGATAGCAGGTGCTGTGCAAATTACATGTCATATCTGAAATTATTTAGTTCTGTTATTTTTACATTATTGACCAATTCCCAAAATTCTAATAAAAGTACATTTTCAAGAAAGAAACAACATTTTTATAACTAACCAAAGTTTAGTTGAGATTTATTTTAGAGCTAAGCTTTGATTATATTTCGATGGGAAAAAAAGTCCTGTTTTCATTCGTATGATATTTTATTAATTTTTTGTTGTCTGGGACAGGAAAAAATCAGAAAATTATAAATGCTATTTTTGCCAAAATCACTATTGCCCTGAATTTATGAAAACAAGTGTAACGCGGTTGTCATTATTTGACATTTGTAAATAATTACGAATACGTAATTGTGATTACTATCAGACCGGGTTCCGAAGGGAAGTGAGTATGCAAAATATGAGGACCGCATTCTGGCAACGAATATGAGTTTTGGAAGGTCTCAAATTTCAATTTTTTTGATGTTGCCAGGCAAAAGAGGCAATTTAATGGTCCAATATTTTTTTACATTGTAAATCCTCAGTTACTAAGGAAGACAGAATACCATGAACTGTAAAGTGTTGTAATGTTAATTTTTAGGGATGATAAATTGTCAAAATAGGTTATTAAATAAAACAACAACAAAAATTAAGTAAAATAGCTATTTATGATACAAGTTCGAAAAGTGAGTCTTTAAGGCACGCATGTGAAAGTTTGCTGAACGAGCGTAGCGAGTTCTGCAATTCACATAAGTGCCTTAAAGACACTTTTCGAACGTGTATCATACAAGATTTTTTAGCTATGAACGTTCAAATAGCTCTAAGTAAATAAATAAAATCAAGGGATAAAGACAATCAAACTATCTGAGTAGGAATATTTTTCCGTATCCATAGTAATAGATAAGTAATTTTACTTTATTTCATACTGTCTGGTAAATTCAGTTTCCCGGCGCCATTTTGTGTCCGGAAAATGAGCTATTACGGTATCAGAGCCGGAAAATGTTGCTTGGCAACATTTTCCGGACAGTTATTTTATGCACCCAATCAGAGCCCGTAAAAGTCTAACCAAGCCACACCTACCGGCTTTGACACAGTAATGTCACATGTTGACGTTTTGAAAAAGCGTCACATGTAAAAATTAAAAATCAAATTGTTGACAGTATGAAATAAAATACATAACGACATTCGTCCGTGAACTCTTTTTACAGTACTCGTTTCGAGTTTCAAGACTCGGCTCCTTGCGTCGCCTCGTCTTTAAACATCTTACTCGTACTGTAAAATATGAGTTCCCGGACTTGTGACGTTAATTACTATTTCGCACTGGTAATTTTACTTTTCGCACTAGTGCGTTAAAGTGGTACTTTTCACACGGAAATCAATGTGAAAAGAGTCATTTTTCGTATGTGAGTGCTAAAAAAAACTTTTACTGTTAATAAGAAACTGATGTAACACATAAATTTAGTCATAATTATACATTTTTGCAATCGTCGTTAAGATATTTGCATAAAGAGATACAATTTAAACCATATTTTTGCAATTGCAAGACATTGTGTGACAATCATAATTACATTTGCAAGGATTAATTAGAGATTCTGGCAGAGGTGTCTTTGTCATTTGCTTAGGGTACAAGTTTGATTCTCGTAATTCGTAGCCAAATTGAACAAAATCAATAGGCTCAGTTAGCGGTTCCACAAATATGTTTGTGCTAAAGCTAAAGCCCTCAAGCAATTAAGTATAAAGCATCAGATGTACATATGACTTTTTGTAAACTTAAGCCAAAGCCAATATTTTGGGAAATCAGTTTATATCGAAGCTCATCCGCTGTCAATTGGTAGATTCAAACTTTATCTAGGTCTTGAAATTTTTCAAAAACCAAGCGCAAGTACATTCTGAACAAAATCGAGTGATGCAGCTTTTAAGCATTGTTACTTACTGCCCAGTCGACTAGTTGTGTCGCAGCCGGTTTAGGCTTGCAATGCTGGCAAAATATTAGAGATATTTTCGCCAAGGGATTGTGTAGCCAAGTGACATTCATTCATGTTTTTTTTATACCATCGAACCATACACCTTGACAACCAATATTGGCAAGCTTCTGCCAAAAAGGAATCCCTAAAATAAAAACGTAATTGGTGTGATTCATTGAAAAGAAATACGGTAACATTTGTCTGGTAGTTAATAAATGTAGTTCATAATTATTACTGATTCTATCAGCCTTAATTGAATTTAAAAGAATTTCTACCATGTGACAGTAATCATTGAAATATTTAAATGTTTCATTTTCAGTGCTCATTAGATGCAAAAAATTCGAAAACTGTAACAAGAGAAGCTCCATTGCAACAAAATATTTGTTGTATTTGTCAATCAAACCCGAATGGTCTTTGACTACTGTAGCCTCTCTGATCTTCTCAAACTTCTCACTGAATTCATCTCTTCGTCTATCTGCAGCGTTATTGGTAATGAACGATTGTTGTTTTGGCTTTTTTACTAAATCTGATGAATCACAAAAGAAACATAGTAACTCGTTCGATTTCTTCCTCTTCAAACTAGTAATATGTAATGACATTTTTCATTTTTTTCAGTAAAAAGAAATCACATAAACAGTATAGATATTAGTTAAAATACAAAATTTTATTTTGTAATTTCAAAACACGACCTCCCTTACGACGTTTTCTTAGTCACCGATGCTCTGGTACAATCTAACAACAGCATACGCATTTACACAATGGAGTACGAGGCAATAGGGTGAGGGGGAAGAAAGGGCAACATGTATTTTTATGTTAGTCAACATTTCTTGGTCCTCATATTTTGTATACTCAAATACCTTCAGCGCCTGCTCTATATTAAAAATGTATTCTGTTCAAGAAAATGTAGGGATGGTTGTGGTTGTATGTTGGAAGTAGTTCCCGTCAAATGTCCGCATTGTTTAATGTGAGATATCCAAATAGGCCCATTCCAAGTTACACTACTGTCGACAGAATAATTAAGAAATACAGGAACGCTATTAAATAATTGTAAGTGCAACAGCAACTTTCAACATATCAATCAAGAAAATCCTAGTATAAGTTTAAAGCAATTAGCAAGTAATATCGGTATTCATCACTTAAAAAAAGTACTAAGGATTTTAAAGAAATACAAATTTTGGTCATATAAATATCTGTTTCACAATAGAAGTGAATTTGGTTTTGAAATTATAGAAAACGCAAATAAAGACAGAGAATTTTTAATAATAATAATAATAATAAACTTTATTGTCGCAGCTTCTAACAGAAGCTGACATTGTCCCAAAATATAAACAAATGGAGTACATACATACTACATAAAGTTACCAATTATAACTAATTCTGTAAGGTTCTAAAATAATCTAAAATAGACTATAAAAACAATTTTTGGTCGATAATTCTCTTAAACATTTTTTGAATAGTTTATGCTATTCAATCTATTTAATGTACTTAGGTAAATTATTAAACATGTAGCAACCAAAATACATAATATATATTGGAGATATTTTATGAAATTCATGATTAGGCCTGATTAAACAAAAATCTTTCTGAGTATTTGGGAATTACTTACAAATTTGGTTTTATTTATATTTACGTAAATTAATAGTTGTTAAACATACATAGAATAAACTGTCATAATCTTGTTTTGTATAAAAATTTGCCTACAAGAATTGTACAGTAAGAATTCTTTTTTGTTGCAACAATATTCTGTTTACGTTACCGGCTTGACCCCACATACAAATACCATAATTTATAACTGAGTGAATTACACCATAGTAAATTTGCAACAGCTGTGAGATATCTAAACAGTTTTTCAATTGTAACAAAATATGTATAAAAGGATTTGCTTATCTTTTTGCAAATGTAACTCACATGCGAACAAAACGGTAAGTTATTTATTGTCAATCGTGACATAAGAATTTTGGTTCCAGTTCAGTCCTAATCAAATTATGGTTAACATTATTAACATTAAAATTAAAACTATTTCGGTGATTGTGAAATTCAACAAATAAGGTCTTTTCATAATTAACCATCAAACGATTGCTTTTACATCATGTATCAAATTTTTTGATCACTTCTACTAATATCGGATCATCCCCGTTCACTGTAATCGTCGTATCGTCCGCGTACATAAACATAGTACCATTTATAATTTCAGGCAAATCTTTAATGGACACAGCGTGCTGCCCTAGGGTGTCCCATACTGCACATTAAATTTCTCTGATTTAGCTGTCCCAACTTTAGATTGAAAAGTGCGATTAGATAAAAAAGATAATATCAGTTTGTTGAACGGCCCACGGATTCCCATAGCACTTAATTTATCCACTACAAAGCTTGGCTTCACAGTGTCTAAAGCACTTGTTAAATCAAAATACATACTCATTTCAATCCATACAGTTCATAATATATTGGACATACTCAATAGCTGCCTTGGTCGTCGATCTACCACATTAAAAACCATGAATGCTTTCTGTACCTGGTTTCTCACAAATTTTAGAAAAGATGCTCAGAATCGATGCAGGTCTGTAATTGGCAATATCATCATCATCACTCAATTCCTTCTTCATTACAGGAATAGTTATTGCTTGTTTTAAAACTTCAGGAAATACTCCATTTTCAGTTGACAGATTAATTAATTTAGCTAAAGCCATCACTAATATATCTGCGTAAGCTCTAACGACTTTAACTGGAATTTGATTGAAGCCCATCGAATTATTGTTTGTTAAGGTGCTTTATGATATTAACTACTTCAATATCAGACACGGGCATAAAAAGCATCGAATTAACCGGACCATTATTAGTTGTAGTACATTGTTGTGATAAGTTATTACCAAAATGTGTTTTTAATTTAATTCTTACAACTGTGTGAAAATAATTATCAAAAGCTTCTGTGACTTGCTTTTCATCTTTAATTACTTATCTCATCTAGAATCCATAATTGAATAGATGGTTTCCTGTTGCCACATTTATTAGGTTTACAATTAACTATGCCCCATATCATCATCTCATATTTTAAAGTATTCGTTTACTTTACATAAATCATACAGGTTTCTTACCTCTCGTTGTATCTAGAGCCTTGATTAATTAAGGACTGTTCATTTTACTAAGCGGACACTAAATTACTGCTACAAATATTAAACTTTTTATCAAATTTCACTTTATTTTATTGAAATTATAAAACAACTTATATCAAAGTTTATTACTTAGATAAAAACTAAATACTATAATCAAGAACGATAGATATTTTAAATTTTTGCTCAAATACCAGCCATAAGCCTTTGGACATCATCAACTAAAATTTTTCGGCTAGCTGCACCCCACATTTGTTTAAATTCTTCAACTGTTTTAACTTTTCGACCATCTTTTTTTCAATATCTTTTTGTAATAGCTCGGTAGTGCTCAATGGGGCGAAGCCTAGGACAGTTTGATGGATTGTCCTGTTTCTGTACAAAATCAACATTTTGAGAATTCAACAGTTCCAGCGTCTTAACAGAATAGTGTGCAGATGTTAAATCTGGCCAAAATAATGAAGAATGTTTGTGTTTACAATATAGGGGTAGTAAACGTTTTTGTATGCATTCTTTCCTATAGACTTCTCCTCCAATCGTACCAGTTGTAAAAAATAGAACTTTTAAGACAACAAGAGCATATGGCCTGCCATAGAAGACATTTCTTCCGGAATTTATCTATTTTAGTTGTTTTTACATTATCAAATACATCTTCTCCCACAACTGCATTGTAAAATTGTTGCCCTGGTAACGTACTGCTTTACATTTTGACGATGGTTTTGTCATCCATAAGAATGCAACGAGTTTCGTTTTGAAGCAAAACACTGTACAACCTCCCACATCGTTTCTTCGATTGTAGTTGTTTGTTCTCACTTCTCTTTGGCATTTTTTGCTCTTTGTAAGTCCGTATGTTATTCCTCTTTTTTACGTTTTGTACAGTATCAATGCCAATACCTTCCTTTTTAGCTATATCACGTACAGCCATAGCTTTTTCTGACTTTAACAGCTTCGCAATGTTCTTCTCAGCTTGTACATTTTCTGGGCCATTTCTGAGATGCGATTTAATCAAATCTTCAAGCGTGTGATGCTCATCAAATTTTTTGATAATTTTAAAAACCGTCGACTTTGAACACTTTGTAATATTAGCGAGTTTTCGCAAGGATAACTTTTCTGAACACCACTTTTGCACAATTAGTTTTCTGGTTTCGATATTAATTTGCTTTATAGCTGCAAATATTGGACAACTATTGTAAACAAAAGCAACAACTGACAGTTCTTACTTCACTGAAGTCATCAATGCTTATTACTAAAAAAATAGTTGCAAGTTGAAGGTTGAAGCATCATTTACGTCAGTAACATTTGTTTTACCGATCAAGTGCACTTTTACTCTTAATAATGAGCCAAATGTGCAAAACTGGAGAGTGTGAGCCACCAAAAATCCACATAATATTTTACAGGCTAGAACACAGTATCAAAAAAAGATAAATGTGTGGGCTAGAATTTTGGGACAGCGCATTATAGAACCATTTTTTCTAGCGGAAAATTTAATTGCTGAACGGTACCTACAATTATTGCTGCAAGAGGAGGTAGCACCAGCTGTATCGCATGTTGCTAGGGACGATCAAGAAATTTGGTTTCAAATGGACGGTTGCCCAGCACATAATATTTAGTTTCATTTTGCGAGAATTTTTAAATGATATGGCCCAAACTGTTGCTATTAAATGGCCGGCCAGGTCCCCAGATCTTTCGCCAAATGATTTCTATGACTTCATTTAAAATAAAATATATATTCTGGGTAAAGACTACAAAATGTGGAAGAATTAAAAAATTCCATTGGTGTTGAATGTGATAAAGTATCCAGATATCAGTTAGAAAATGTTAAACGGGAATTTTACGATAGGTTAGGACAATCGTATTCGAACGAAGGTAAACCACAGAGAGCACGAAATATTTCAGTGTTTTATAAATCTGGAGCTAGATTTTTATAAATTAAAATTTTCTGTCTGTAAACTGTAAACCTCTTATATATCATGAGTGTGCAACGTTGCCGTTTGCGTCTAACAAGTGCCATACACAACCTGAATTGCTTACTTTTTTATAATATTTATGAGATATAAAAGAAAAATATCAATAAACTGACTGAAAAGGAAAAGAATATACCTAACTGTCAATTTTTTCACCATGGGCTAGCCATTATTATTCTGCTATTAATACACATGTTGCCGGCCATACTCCCTCACGGAATGTAAGTGTCGTTACTTTTACCTTTATTAATACACACTTGTTTTGGTAATTCCACCTATTAGTGATTTTTGCAAAAATAGCATTAATAATTTTCTTGATTTTTCTGGTTTTGTATGATAAAAATTTATTAACAATAATACAAATGAATACAGGATTTTTTTCTCTATCGAAATATAATCAGAGTTTAAAAGGCAGCTTGTTAAAAAATTGAGCTGCATCATATATTGATAAGCTCTACAAGCCATGCAGGCCTTGGGCTTTGTTAACCAGCTCTTAATATAATTCTAGTCGCCCTTTGTCTTGGTAGTCGCTGCATGTGACCTATCCATCTTATTCTTTGTGCTTTAATTATTTCTATAATATCTGGGTTCTTGTACGATTTCTTCCTCGTTTGTTCGTCTTCTCCACATGTCATCTGTTTTCAGTCCTCCAAGGATTTGACGTAGAATTTTTCTTTCCCATCTTTAATATGCACGTTTCGCAACTATATGTCACAATTGGCCTGATCACTGTACTATAAATTCTCACTTTCGTCTTATGTGGTATTTGTTTCGCACGCAATTCTGATAATAAATTTCCTGCAGTTTTATTGCCACTCTCTATTCTGGCTTCTATTTCCCTCGTGCTATCAAATAAATTTCCTGCAGTTTTATTACCACTCACTATTCTGGCTTCTATTTCCCTCGTGCTATCACTATTTTGGGTTATTAATGTACCAAGATAGATGACATATTAAATTGTTCGACTTCAGGAAAAGTTAAACCTTCATTATACTTTGTAAAAAGCTGTTTAGAAAGGATTTGAAACATATTTTACTAATTCTAAAAATAAATAGAAAAAAATAGAAAGAGTGATTTTTTCTTTTTTCACTAATAAGTAACTTTTTAACCACACCTCGTACTTGCAACTAGCCTGACGGTTTTCCATCACTTGCGATACGTGCCAATCTCTCATCATGCATTCTTTCTACATGCTGATTCCACCTTCATCTTCTCTTCCTCGACCATCAGACTATATCCTCTATTTCACACTGCTGCCTTATATGCATGCTTCTGATCTGATTTCTCAAGGACTTTCCCACTATACTTCTGAATACTCTCATTTCAGCCACTCTTAGTATGCTTTTAGTTTTGCTGCTATCACTTCTGGTTTCTACCCCCTATGTCATTACAGGCCGTATCTTACATGACTTATAGACATTTTACTTTTTATATTCATATTTTCGTTTCTCCATACGCAGCATTTTAAATAGCTTGTTGTAGCCAATGCCTTATTGCTCTTTTGCAATTACCATAGACTTAGTTTCTTCAATATTTTCATATTATATATTTCTGCTTCCTGTTGAAATGTATATAGCAGCCTTTGTAAGTTGTCTTCGCTATCTGATGGAATAGTAATGTCATCTACGTAAGCTTCTGTTTTAATTTCCCCTCTATTGGTATGGTATCCTGTTCCGCTGTTTTTTACTTTATTAATGATCCTATCCATTATTATACTGAATAAAAGCAGGCTGAGACTATACCGTTGTCTAATGACTGAGTTAAGTTGAATTTCTTCCATCAATTCCTCTTTATTTTGAGTCTTGTTTTATTGTCTGTATTTAGTTTTCGTATTATTTCTATTATGTTTGATGGAATTTAGCTTTCTCTGAATGCTTCCATTACATCTCTTATTCTACCAAGGTCAAACACCTTAGTGAGGTCTACTAAGCAGATAGACAGCGGTTTATCATATTCAAGGGGTTTTTCAACCATTTGTCTTATTATAAATATGGCATCGGTAGTCAATCTATTCCTTCTAAATCCCTCTTGCTCTTCTGTCATTTCATACCTTTCATAGCTGATGATGTTCGTAAACAGCTTTATTATTGCCCCTAACAATTAAGGAATTGTCGTGATCTGTCCGCATTTCATCTAAAGCCACCGGTTCTGTTGCATCTTCATTTTCAGTATCGTTTTTGAACTCTTATTTTTCTTTGGACACCATACATGTCATGCTCTATATCGAAGGTAAATTTTCTCCAATGTTCTCATTTAGCCAGACCCAGCACTCTGTCAACGGAATATAGGTTGCTCATTGACATGAGCTCTTCTGATTCGATGTATGCGGGGGATCGATCAGTCCGCATGTTCCTTGTTTGTCGTTCTTCTATTACTACAGATTGTTGTGGGTCTGTGCCTTCTTTGTTATTTTATTCCATTCCTTTCTATTTTTTATTAATTCTCCAGTTTATTATCCCCATATCTCGTATATCATTCGTTACTTGATCTTGCCACCTGATTTTTGGTCTTCCCCTTGGTCTGTTTTCTATAGGTCTCCAGTTCAGTATTCTTTGGGTGTGTCCGAACCACCTCAGCCTTTGCACTTTTACAAATCTAACTATGTCTTCGCCTTCTGATTGGTTTCTCACTTCGAAGTTCATAAGTTGTCTAAGTTTTCCGTCCGGTGTCGTCATTGGTCCAAGTACCCTTATAATTTTCCTTTCCAGTATTCTCAGCCTTTCTTCTTTACTGGATAGGTACATTGTTTCGGCGGAGTAAGTTATGACTGGCTGTTTTGTATATTTTTAACTTTGTTGTTTTGCTAAGATTTCTATCCTTCAAAAACCTTTGATATTTTCAATATGCTTTATTTCCCGCTTTTATTCTTTCAGTTATTTCTGTACTTCTCTCGTTATTTCCCTTTATCATTACTCCCAAATATTTAAAGTATTCTACTCTTTGAAAACTGTATCTTCTTGTGCTTACCATGTATTTTGTTTTTTCTTCATTTATTTTCAAACCTCTGATTTCGGCTTCTATTGTGAGTTCCATTAGCTTTTGCTCTAAACTTCGTTCGTCTCTTGCTATAAGCCCTAGGTCATCGGCGTATCCAATTATTTGTGTAGAGCTGTGTGTTATCGTTTTATTTCCCCACTTGCCTATGACTCCTTCCAACACTATATTAAGTAGCGTGGTTGAAAGGCCATCTCCTTGTCTCACTCCCGCTTGTATATTAATTTTCTTTGTAGTGCCCTCAGTTATGGATATTTTTGCAGCAGAATTCGTCATTGTCCTTCTTGTTAGTCTGATTAGCTTTCCTGGTATTTGCATGTTTTTTATTTCTCTCAATAGTTGCTGTCTATTTATGGAGTCAAATGCTTGTAGGAAATCTATTAAGAGGATGTGCATTTCCATGTCGTGTTCATAGGGTTTTTGTATTATTTATGTTAACGTGTGTATTGCATCTTCCGTTGATCTTCCTGTTGATACTGTCCCAGTTTTTGTTCGGTGTATTTAGTCAGTCTATTTCTTATTATCGAGGTTAATATTTTGTAGGTTCAGTAATACAATTGCCCTATAATTGTTACATTTTGTTGGGTCCCCCTTTTTATAGGTTGGTGTTATAAAAGTTGTAATTTGTTTAAATGTTCGAAATATGAGGGAAAAATTTTATTTTTATGTATAACTTCAAAGTTGGTTGTGCATTTTGAATAGTTAATGTAGGCAACAGTTTGTTTTTAAATTGTTTTTATTTTTTATTAAAACCCATTAACGCCCGAATTATTATTTTTTCTTAAAAATGGTATTTGGCATGATATTTCGAACTAGTATGGAGTTTTATGATAAAAAATAGAGAAAAAAATTTTTTTTTTGCTTTTGCCTTATAAAAAAGGTGTTACCATATGGTAACGCTAGGCGGTTATAGGTACTAAATTGGACAAATTTAAAAAACGCCACTTTCTAGGGAAAACATTTATTTACTGGGAAAAACATTTATTTTGTATGATAAACTGCGAAACATTCGATGCATAAACCAATTTCACGTTTTTGGCACATGGTTCTGATATACGAATCACAACCTTCACCTGCACAACGTCTACGCTTTTTATTTGGCACTGGAATAACCAAATGATTTTTGGAGTCGTAACGTAAATCATCAGACACTCTGTTCAATGATACCGAGGTTGAAGACAAAGCGGTTCTTCCTGGGCCCTTGGGGGGTACTCCATAGCTCCTCAAGTAACTTTGAGCAATTGAACGTCTAAAATCAAGTTGTGGTAAACTTCCCCCAGATTTTTTGTGCAACTGCCATGCATTGTGGATACATAAATCCACGGTCCAAGTAAATAAACACCACCACCATTTCTTTCCTCTGACTGCAATACGATATTGTGAAATATTTTCCTCCATTCGGTCGGTCCCTCCCATAGACTGGTTGTATTTTGCTATAAGATTTGGTCGCGGTACTTGGATATTTTTCTTTGCAGCTTGCGAGTAACAACGAACATGACTGATCGGCTCTATCCCAAAACAAGATGAAGCGGCAGTTACCGTTTTATTATCTACCCACCGGACAATAATAATGCCATCATTTTTATAAATAATTAATTCATAAGTTCCTCTTTGTTTTTTGTCCATATTTTTTTTGCTTATGAGAGGACACGACTTTGGAATTCTATTATCTCTAAGAGTTCCAGTTCCTTGAAAACCCTTATCTCTGAGGTATTTCAATAAAGATATACCCGTAAACAAATTATCAAAGTATAATTTGTAAGGACGAAAACCTTTTACTTGTATAAGTTCGTCTACCATTGTTAGTAATGGTGCAGCTGCTTTACCAAATAATTTCTCGTATTCCTGGGATCGACGAGGATTATTGCCCTGGTACATTTCAAAATTAACAATAAATCCCGAAGGAGTGTTGAGGCACTAAACCTTATAACCAAAGCGTATGGGTTTTCCGCGGATGAACTGTTTGCAACTGTGCCTTCCGAAATATTTAACCATACTTTCGTCGTAACAAAGATTTTCTTCAGGTTCGAATAAACTCAAACAGTTTTTTTTAACCCTATCCATCAATGGCCGTAGCTTCCAAATTTTATCTGGGAGGTCCGGTTTATTATTATCAGCAAAGTGCAGAAAACGGGATATTTCTAAAAAGCGATTTCGTCTCATGGAATTATATACAAGGCTGTTTCTCATATCAGATTCGGAGTCCCAATAAAATCTTTTTCCTGGTAGCTCATTATATCCAGTGAGTATCAGAATTGCCAAAAAACATTTCATTTCCTCAAGTGATACTTTTGGATCCGGACAATTTTTAAATAGAGCGTAACGAGTCGTTTCTTCAAGCAAAAGGTTCATAATCTCGCCGTCAAAAAACTTCTCAAAGAGTTCTAGCGGAGAAGCGTTTTGACAAGTCGAATAGTTGCCAGAAATAAACCCATATGTACCTGGTTGCAGATCCCCCTGTATCCATTCAATATTCTTCACATCAGGACGTTGGAAGTCACTAGTAGTAGCAGTAGGAAATGAACAGCTTGTCTGTGCCTCGTCGCAATTTTGAATTGCCCCAATTCTTTCATTATTCAACAATTTCACCTCTGCTTGTGTACGTAGTTGTGCAGCTGGCAAATTATCTATAAGACCACCACCATCCTCGTCCCCAGAATCCTCGTCAGTTAGAACACCGCAGTCGGTTCGATAAAAATTTCATCAATATTTTCACTGTACGCTATCTCCAATGCCTCTTGTAAAGTAAAACCACGTCTAGAACAAAAAAGGGTCGTTAGAAAAAAGACAGTAGTGTAAGCGCCTAGCGTTACCATAAAGTTACAGGTATGTAAACATACCCTTACCTCGGGTACCATAACGAAACATTCAATTTATTTACACTGGATATTAGGCTGTATATATCAGTGTATTATATTTAAAAACTATGGCCAAAAAGACTACAAATAAAGAAGTTATACTTACTCGAATGTAGGTTCCATGCCGTTTTCGTAGCAAAATAAAATCACTGCAATGAACAACACTTATTCACAATGACACTGTGACAAAACTGCATGCTATTGTGTTTGATAAACGTGTTCAATCATTCTGAAAGGATATGTACCGCCATCTAGTTGAATAAGTTTTCACTAATCGCTTAGTGTAGCTACACAATGATATCTGTAACTGTAACCATACGGTTACGCTAGGCGCTAATGGGTTAATAAACTGTAACAATTTTAAGACTTACAGTTCTGTATTGATATTTAAAAGACATGCATAGTTAATACAAGATGTAATACCATTTTTAAATGTAATACTGAATGTAAACATTTTGTCTGTAGGCCGAAAAGCGAGCTCATCACAATGCCCTGGAACGCAAACGTCGTGACCACATAAAGGATAGTTTTAGCAGCTTGCGAGATTCAGTCCCTGCTCTCAACGGTGAAAAGGCAAGTACAGTAAGTTGTATCTAGTATTATGATAAATGTTCACAACTGGAGAATATAGCCTGGGTAGCTTAGTTAAATGAAATCATACTAACTAGTTGGTTGACAAGAGCTTGATTCCAGTGGTGACCATGATTAATCGTAGAATTGATGAGTTGAACTTATTAATGAATGGGAGGTGGTAAAACCTGATTCAAATTAAGTTCATCTCCAGTAGTACTTCTCATGAACTGTGAATGAAATTTCCATGGTGCATAGCAGTATGACGTGAATGTAATGAATCAATGATTATTAAAGAAAGTTATATACGTTTAAATTTTTAGGCAAGCCGTGCTCAAATTTTAAAAAAGGCTGCCGAATATATTCAATTCATGCGAAGAAAAAATAATGCACATCAGCAGGACATCGAAGACCTCAAACGACAGAACAACTTACTTGAAGCTCAAAGTAGTGTGAAAGATACTAGTTTTAATCCGATTATAATTAGGTGATGTTTTAGTTCGAACGCTAGAGAAGGCAAAAACAACAGGCACCTTTAATCTAGATGCGGCTGATGTCAAAGAATCAAGTTATAATGAAACAGAATCGGACACATCCGATACAGAGAGTTCTGTTCAACCAAGAAGATCTAAGAAAATTAAAGTCTCCAGCTATCACTAAACCTAATCTTTATTGATTGTATCAAGGTAAAAAGATATGTTATTTTACTAACTATTATATTAATTATACGCTTTTCTTATAGGTCGTCCACAAAAAATTCCATGCAAGGCTTTGAGTCATGTTTTTTGTAAATGTGGAAACATTATTTATCCCATTTTGTTGAATCGGTTACTCAGTCATAAGAAAACATCTTTCTTTTCTCAATATTTGAGATCTTTTAACTTTTTTTTATGTCTATAAAATATTTTTTTTAATTGTACCTTAAGTAGGTAACTGTTATTAAGATGTTAATGGCTATTGTTGCTACAAACATTGTATATATTTTATTTGGTCGAATGGCATACTAAATTTCTTTTATATTTTTTACTTTAAAAAAAAAGGAGTAATTCAGCATGTCGATTTATGTAGTAGAAGATAGTATGTGATTTAAAAACAGTACAAACTGTAATGCAACAATAATATTGTTCATTTCAATAATTATGTTATCGACGCTACTTTAGTTTATTATGTACAGTAATAATAAATTATATCTGATAAGTACAAATCTTTCTTTTAATTTGAGGAAATAAAATTATTGTGGAATTAACAACACCTTTCGTAAGTAGCTAAGTAGTAATATACAAAGTGTATAAAAAATGATGCAGAATATGCTTGCCAGTGATCGTACATTAAAAACAACGTTAGAAATTCTTAATACCATTTGGTCTTCACGATAAGTTAATTGTTCAAATAATGTATTTAAAAGTTTTGAACTCTATACTGTGCAACTTGAATTTTGGCAAACATATAACCAGGGACTAGGACCGAAATAAAAAAAATTCTGTAAAAATTTCAGTTCGGCAAAAAAAATTAATTAATGTCAGATAAAATAACTCCAGTCTAATCTTATCAGTCTTTAGATATGAGTTTCAGTCTTTTAATGGTCTTTCAGTTATTGCAACAAAACGAGACATAATAATTATTTTCATAATACAAGAACATTAAATAATGATAACGAAAATTAATTGATATTCTTTTTGTATTTCATTTTATTGTGTGATAATTATTAATTCTTTACTTGTTAGTATTTTTGTTATCTTTTGAAGACCTAAAAACCAATTGAAAAATAATGGTCTGATTTTACGTTACGAAGAAACATTATTTACAATAAAGCTTCGGTCTTAAAAATTAAAAGGGTAACATACACTTTTTTAACAGATGGCACTCTTAACATTTTAATAAATGTTACAACTAGCTTCAACACTTTCAAAAAATCAAAGCTGTTCAAAGTGAACACCTCTAACTTCCAAGCTTTTTACGCATTATCTATGATTAACTGCTGTCTTAATTTAAGGATGACCCTTTGTAGTGTGAATCAATGTAACACTTGCTTATACTCCTCACTTTCTAGTTTCTTGGTTCATCTCCGCATTTATTGGTAGCGCAAATCTTCGAGATGGTCAGTCTTAAATAAAAATGTGATCCCATGTGTATTAAGACTTTGTCACTTGTTTTCAGTTATACTACCAGATTAAGAAAAAATTAACATTTTCTATAAACTATTGAAAAAAGGACTTGACGAAAGCACACTAAAAACAATATTATTCTGGGAGATTTGGAAAATTTGAAAATGCTGTAGGTGGTTCCATAACCATTCGAATCTTGAAGAGTAAAGACGTGCTATTTTTGCTCAGAAAAGATATCAAGTGCAGCATGACAAGTGCAAGTATCTGTATAATTGTCGAAGGTTGAGTTCAGATACGCCAAGAGAATTCTCACTTTCCTGCTGTACGAATTTTTCGCATCCGAGCTTCACCGAGTCTTGTAGGTATATCCACGAGAATTCAATTTTTGTAATTTTTAATGCCCGATTACTACCGAATTATCCTATAAACTACAACTGAGGTAGTTGAAATAAGAAAATGAAATTCTTGATATTTTGAAAGTTAGGGTAATAAAAAGGTTGTTAAAATTAAAAAACATACAGAAAGTACCTAGGTTTGAACGTGTTTTAACATTAAAACATAAAATCAAGTTTAATTAGTGGGCTAGCAATACAACCTACAAATTTCAATCTGAAATTGAATACCTTAATACCCGAAAATCAATACTTTTTTTTATCGAAAATGGGCCCTCAAAAACCCGCGCCGTCTTCCGTGCGTGGTTTGCGGGGGTGTGATTTATACCAGATAAACATGATTCTACAGTAGGGTAACCAGACGTCCCGGTTTTCCGGGATTGTCCCGGTTTTTAATAGACAATCCCGGTGTACCGAAAATGTACTTCGGGACATGTATATGTCCCGGTTTTAAAATTACAAGAAGAACTTCCCAGTTAGTAGAATCGGCAGTTATGTTTACCTTTACGCTTGCAGGCATAACAATGATTAGTCATTACCTTATTACTTAGTTTTATAGTAGGTACTCACCACCGACCACCCGCAAATTTAATCTTTAGTGCAACCGTGAAAACGTATTAATTCGTTCTAAACCGTTTTCTTATAACAACTCGTCTGTTGATTTGTTTTTAAGCTAAAGTTTAGTGTAAAATCACAATTCCTAAGCGAAGATGTTGTTACAAAGAGGAATATAGAAAAGAATGGCCATTTATCAAAAAAAGTCGCTGTAACGACGAAGTAGAGTGTACTGTTTGTAGATGTTTTATAAGTATAGGCCACTGTGGAAATCTGGACGTTCTGACATTAGCGATCACGTTAAATCAAAAAAACATTCGATAGCCATAAGTTCCGCAAGGGCAAGTGGTACATAAAAAAAAATGGACAGTTTTTTTGTCAATCTTGAAAGTGAAGATGATTTAGAGGTTTACGCCGCTGAACTATTTCAGGCATATCATACAGTAAAACATCATCATACATTTAGATCGGTTGATGGTTCAAGTAAGTTTCATCTGCACGAACCAAAACTATGGCCTTAGTTCCAGCTGTAATTGCACCACATAGCATCAAGCTGGCATTATGTAAGTAACGTTAAAAAAAATATATATTTTGGAATCGCAACCGATGCATCAAATCACAAGGCGATAATAATATTTCCGTTTGTAATACAGTACTTTGATAAAAATTTGGTAATACAATCAGTATTATTAAAAGTGAATTCCTTGCCCAATGAAACTTCAGAAACCATAGCTAACTTTTGTAAAGAAACAAGGCGTAATAGCAACACTGAAATTCAAAATTGTGTAGCCTTTTGCGGTGACAACACTAATACAAATTTTGACGGAGTAAACAGGGCTGGTCGCTGTAATGTTTTCAGAAAATTGAAGAAATAAATGCAAATATCGAAGGCATTGGTTGCCCGGCACACATTATGCATAATTGTACGAAATGAAAAACTTAAAAGGAGTTCTGTGATTTTGTTGATACTGAATACAAAATTATCTTATCACATTCGAAAACTAGATAGTTGTCACTATTTCCAGATATAGAAAGAGTTCTGAAGTTATTTCAAGCACTTAAATCATTTTTCTTATCCAAAAAAAAAAAACACCAAAGATGTTAGAACATTTTTTTCAAAATCCATTGAGTGAAGCGTACCTACCTTTGGTTTGTACATAGTCAACTGAGTACTTTTCAAAGCGGCATACTAAATATTGAAGGAAATAAAAAGAGCATTATTGAAATTCTTTCAACTTTAGAAGACACTGTTTTAATTATTAAACAAAGGCGTGAGCATAGATTTATTACAATTAGTGTTAAAAACATTTGAAAAAATGACGAAATTTCTGAAACTAAAATTTCAGCATTTTACGCCGAAGTGAGTGACTTTTATATGACGTGCGAAGAGTAGGTATCTCAAGTTGAGGATGACTTCAATATCAGATTTTTCTATTTTTAATTGGATGAATTTAAATGTTCACCCTGCTTGGGAAGAAGTACAAGCAACATGTGAATATCTCATGGAAAAAGGGAAAAGGAATAGACTTAACGATTCTTTGCTTTTCAATCAAATTACCAAGGTCAAAAATATCCAAGATCAGCATATGCTTCAGATGGAAAACTTATTGTGCTGTGAAAAGTGGGAACTTATTTTTCAAAAGTGTCAATATTTGGAACAATATTCAGAATGACTTAAACTTTGTCAATATTTGATTGCGATTTCGCATAATGGCAATGTCGAAAGAATATTTTCTCTGATGAATGTTCAATGGACTGAAGAAAGGAACAGGATGGAAATACCGTTGTTGGAAGCAATTCTACAAACGTTATAGTTACAAATACAATGTGGATTATCTTGAGTTCCTTGAATTAGTTTCAAAACATAAAGAACTTTTGATGAAAGCAAAAACGAGTGATAAATATCAGAAATAATTTTTTGTTTGAAATAAATTAGTTATAGTTCTTTTGAGCAATCAGATAATGCACGTCATCAATCACATGATCAATGGTACCAGGTTATCAATAGTGCGCGATAAAAAAATATAAAATGTAATTACTAAATATTAATTATTTTTGTAATTTTCTAAGATTACGCAGCCGTGTTATTAACGTTTGCTGTAATCGGAATCCTCCGTATTTATTTACTTGTTATAAAATTTGTAAATCGTTTGAAACTTCATGTCGGCGTACTATAAGTTGTGATGCCATAAAAGGTATTGATCACGTGCATTACTTGATTGGCCAAAAGAACTATATATGTGTTACTTGTGTTAATTGCAAAATAAAGTATTCTTTTCACACAAACTTTAAAATTTTTACGCTTTTTACATGAAAGTGTCCCGGTTTGTAAAATACAAAATATGGTCACCCTATTCTACAGCTCTATCAAACTGATCGTTTATCAAAATTAACATAAAAGTCTAATTAAAATCCAGATTCATACGGCAACTAAGCATTAGTATTTAGTAAATAAAAAAATTATGTTCATTCGTTCAACAAAACTTTTTCAGAAGTTGTATAGCGATGTTGCTAAATAAAGTTTACATTTTATTATAAATTTTGTTAGTAGCCCTATCCAGGTTAACATTAAATTTAGGGAATTTTGGAATGTACATGTGGCATATGTAAAAATGTCAATATTGGTGTTACTGGAAAATTACTAAACAGCTGTTTTTATATTTCTATGGGATGAGTAATGGGGTTATATTTGTAATTTAACTGGTTTATAATTTAATTTTCTAATAAAACCAACAACATTACGTAACTGTTTTACAAGAAATGGCTACAAACGTAGACAGTAAAAGTATGGATAACGAAAAAGCTATTGAGCAATGTTACGAAAATTTAATTGTAATCGACATTGGTGCTAATTTAACTAATAAAAAGTTTAGTAGAGACTTAGATTCTGTAATACAAAGAGCGAAAGATGCTGGTATGTATAATTAATTTAGTTAAAAAATTATAATTTAATAAAAACTTCTTCGTAGGGGTCCAGAAGATCATGGTCACTGGAACTTCAGTCAGAACCAGTAAAGAAGCCCTACGATTGACCAGAATATACCCAGGAACATTGTATTCAACCGCTGGTAAATTATAAATTTATTTTAACGTTGAACATTTGCAATTTCTATGGTAACAACATTATAGCAATACTTCTTTCGTACTAGATTTACTTTAAATAAGTTTGATACTTGTCTTAAATCGAAGTCTACATTAAATCATTCAAATATTTGTATGGTTTCATCAGTCATAATAAGTATTAATAAACAGTTAATATGAATTCGAAAGCTTAAGTGTCATTTTAAACTAGATGCTCTAGTACATTGCTGTCATATTGTAATAAAATTGTGGAAACTGCAAGTCCCATCTGTTGATTTCAAATAAATTCACGGTATACCTACATATGTAATATTTAATTTTGTGTATATTTAGGAATACATCCACATGATGCGAAATCATACACTGATGAATCGTGGGAGGAATTAAAGACCCTTGCTCAAAACCCAGAATGTGTAGCTGTAGGAGAATGTGGTTTGGATTATAATAGAAATTTTTCAGAACCTGCTGAACAAAGAAAAGTCTTCCATAAACAGGTCTGTAATAAAATGCTTAAAATTAGGAAATATATTTTGAACTGTATTTTTTTCAGATAAGTTTAGCTTGCGAACTTTGTAAACCATTGTTTGTCCATGAACGAGAAGCTCATGAAGATTTGTTAGAAATTTTAGGACATTATAAAGATCGATTACCTCCAGTTGTGATACATTGCTTTACCGGTACCACCGAACAAGCCCTTGCTTATTTGGATCAAGGATTTTACATAGGATTAACAGGTATATTTGTTGTAAAAGCCAACAATGTTTTTAAATTAAGTTTACATTATTTTAGGATACTTATGTAAAGATAAATCAGATACAGGTGTTCGGAAACTTTTAGTAGATGGTGCAATACCGTTAGATCGCTTATTAGTTGAAACAGATTCACCTTTTATGTACCCTAATACTCGAGCTTCTAAACTGCCAGTTCATGTTAAAGACGCTCTGACAGAAAGGTGAGTGTGCAAATATTTTGTTCAAAACATTTTAGAGTAATACCGTTTTTGAAGATCCATGACCTTTTTACATCGTTACTGTACTTTTCAACGTAATGAGCCGTGCTCCTTACCTGCCATTGTGGAAATGATTGCAGCTTTTATGAACAAGAAACCAGAAGAAGTAGCCTTAGCAACTGCTTTTAATGCTCTGAAACTGTTCAATCTATCACAATAAATTGCCATTATTTATAACTGTGCAATTAATTGTACAAATTTTATGCATTATGATTCATATAGATAGATCTCCTTTTTTATGCCCATTATTTAGTAGTTTTGTGATTGTTTGAAGTTGTTGTTGTCTTGCCTGTTTTTAAAAATGTTTAATGCCAGATAAAAATGAATTTATATCGTTTGTAAATGTCTTAATGATGTTTTAAAATTTCTATTATGTGCTTCATAGGATATATCGCTTGAATATAGGGAAATGCAGAGAGATCTATTTTTGATACTCTAGTATTTATTGATGTAATCAAAATAATAGGTTTGTAAAACGAAGATGAAGAGTTTGATATTTAATTTTTAGCAGAGTATAGTTAAAGTTTTGTATAGTATTAAACGACTGATACAGAATGGATAGTTGCAATGAAGCTTTATTATTGCCTTGGAGGAATATTATACCTACTGTTGCCTTTTTAAATGTGATATATGGTTTAATATAACTATAACATTAAGGGTGCCTTATGTAAATAACTTGAAAATTTTTAAATAAAATTTTAAAAATGCGAACATATTTGTATTCTTTAATTTGAAATGCATTTTTGTTTTACGAATTTAGGTAAAGTTTGAAAACTGAAATTAACAGTAGCTACTAAAACAGACATTAAAAAAGTTCAAATATCTTGAAATAAAAAGATATTTGTCTAATTACGTATTTAATTAAAATATGGAATATAGATAAATTAAAAGAAGAAAACATAAGACAACAATACATGAATATTATGGAAGAGATGCATACAGAAAATAGAAGATATATGGTCAAAGATTAAAGATAACATCATACAGACTACTTTAAAAAGTGTTAGGGACTAAGCAAAAAAGAAGAAAGAAATAGGTGGATAGCGACAGAAGGAGAAGAGGAGTTAAACGAATACAAAGAAAGAAAGAAGGAGGCAGATAAGTATTGCAAAAAACAGGGAATGGATAGATGAGATTATGCAAAAATTAGAGGCAAATAAGAAAGACAGTGGAAGATTGTCCAAATATATCCAAACACAAAAGAAAAGCAAAAAAACAGTGGTAAAAATCGACAAGGAAGTATCGGAGACATTTTACAGAGGTGTTTAAAAGCTCCGGGGATAGTGAAGGAATGGAATATGAGCAAAATGAGGAAAATGGATAGAACGAAGAAGAAATGATATATGAAAGAGTAATTGACAAATTAAAACAAAGGAAATCAGCATGACCGGATGAAATACTTAATGAGTTAGTAAAAAATGCAGGGGAAGAACTAAAGGTGTGAATTTATAAATTAATTACAGAAATTTGGAGACAAGAAATCATGCCAAAAGAATGGAAAAATGGATGGCTTATACGAATTCCAAAAAAAGGAGATCCAACAAGTTATAAAAACTACATCACAAAAAAGAGAGGCTTGGAAGGCAGCGAAGATAAAGTTAAAGATTTGATAAGCAGCAGAGAAAACAAATCATATAAAGGAAATTAAGAACAAGGAATACAGATTTGAAAAGGTGGAGAACTTTAAATACCTAGGAGTGATGGTAAATGGCAGAAATGAAGAGATACAGAATCGAATAAAAGCAGGGAACAGAACTTTTTGGAATTACCAAAAATTAATGAAGGATAGAAATTTAAGCATGAACACTAAACTGAGAATCTACAGAGCTGCGATCAGACCAGTAGTATGCTATGCATCAGAAACAACGTGCATTACAAACAAAGATCAGAAAAAAGCTAAGAATCTTTGAAAGAAAAGTAGTAAGAAGAATACTGGGAACAAGAACAGACAATGAAGGAGAACAAAGAATCTTAATGAACCATGAAATGGAAGGAAGGAGAAGATATTGTGAGAGCCATCAAAGCCAACAGAATAAGATGGTTTGGACATATACCTACCTACAAAGGACTGCTAATAAGAAGGATTACGAGCTGGAGACTAATGGAGGACAGGGTAAGAGGAAGGCCCAGAAAGAGATGGGAAGACCAAGTAAAGACATAAAAAAAGCTAGAAATAAAGGATTGAAGGAAGATAGCGAAGGATAGGAAAGAGTGGAGGAAAATAGTAACCAAAGCCAAATCACACGAAAATCTTTAACACATTCACTGCCCACCACGCACACGTGGCGTGAGGTTTTGCTGTAGACATTAGAAGTAGGTACAACATCTTCTGTATTTAGTAGGCACCTAGAAAAAGGCTTTTACTACAATATTTTCTAGTCGGATTCCAAATTATCTTTTTAAGTAGCTTCTGAAATTATGTATAATATCAAAGGTATCAGACTAATAAATTATAAGGCATCGGCACTTAGGGGTAGTTTAAAAATATTTATCGGCAGTCAATGTGTTAAGCAGAACAGGAGCAAGGAAATACAGAGTGATTCACCGTAGAGAGGAATCAGAGGAGTTCCAAGGAACAGTTACCATTCGGACAGATGAGGGCCAAAGACAACACAATATAATACAATGTGTTTAATCAGATATAATATATTAATCATATGCGCCTATAATTTAATTTTTATTTCTGCATAGGTATAAGAAAGTAAATGAAAGCAGCACTGCTATAAACATATTAATATGTTTTTTACCAGTTTAACACGTTGAGCTCTGCGAGGCATCAACCGACTGCCTCAAGTGTTGGAGGTACCGGGACCGCGAGGTAGACCCTGTATGCCACTTGTGAGTTTGTGTCATTTTGCTCACGTAGTTTAAATAGTGTACAGGCTACAATGCAAATCAAATGGAGACCCCGGTCTGGGAAGCATTTCTATATTTGCGTTTTTTTTTGTACGGTGTAATATATCAGAGTTGGAAGCAGCAAACTTTTTTAAAGGAAAATATTAATTTTTATCCCGGTTCTGAGAAACTTGATTTTTTTTTGTATAGCAGGGCTTACCATGTCAGCCAATAATGCAATGTACCGAAGCAACAATCTTAAATTTGAAGGTTGTCAACATGTTATTACATTTTTTTTTATAGATTTTAATTTATGTTATTGCAATTGTGACCAACAACAAATTTTTATTTCCCTTTGTTATCCTCCAGTTTTATTATGTTATGCCACATCTTTCAGTTTTACTTAAATGTGAATTGAATTTTGGCGTATTTTTATAATGGTTTATTGTGGGCCTTAGGTAAACGACCTTCACCACTTGCAAATCCTTTGTTTGTGTTGTATTTTTCAAACAATGGAAATAAAACATTAAGTAAATACAAAGTGAATATAACCATTGCACCCTACTTGAACTTCGATAAATAAATATCTATGTATGATTTCACATTGCACATAAATAAATACAATAAGCATATATATATACTTTTAATAGTTTATTGTTATTTAAATTTAATTAAGGCAATGAAAGTTGGTGGTTTACAGAAAATGCGTTCAATATTTTATTAACGCACATAAAGGAAATCTATTTTTGGCCTTTCTTGGTATTTGGATAAAATACAAATAAAAAGTATTTTTAGATCTATAATGTTAGATATTCTATTGAAATTTACCTACGTGATACATGAATTTTGTCCCCTGATAATTGTTTGAATGACCACTCTAGAATTTTGATGAATCACTGACGTAGATAAATGTAAACTATAATAAATATAAAACTTGCAACTGATGGTGAAATTGCAAATATAACACCATTTCAATTTCAAATTAATTTGCTGTTATTATGGATATTCATTCCTATCATATTTAATATTTTGTAATATTCCTGAACACAGATTTTAATTATAATGGCTATAATATTAATGGTAAAACCGAGGGTAAAACTATGTACATAAATAAATACTAAATAGGTTAGAATACTGTGATTGTAATTAAGCAGGGGAGGCTATTAATTTGTCTGAAGAAAGGCAAATTGCAGTAAAAATATGTCGTCAAATATATTAACATATTTGTATAAATATTATATGCCTAGTAATTGCGATTAGTAACAAAGATCAATGTTTATTAAATCATGGTGTTAGGTCGTGTACGTGTTTAAATATGATAAGTTTCCCGCGTTTTATAAACATTTAATATTTCGCATTTAATTTACACGGAAAGTTAAATTTCTATTTGAATTATTTGATACCATTAATAATTACAAAGTTATTGTACGTAATACGTATTAAATGATTTTTATTTCTTGGTATAACATTGTAAATATTCTAGAAAGTAGCACTGGGTTCGAGATTATTTTTGTTCTGTAGAGGAGGGGGTTGCCTAATTGTATAAATAGACCTGTCATCGTTGTCTGTCGCCATTGTATAAAGCTATCGTATTGCGAAAAGAAGGTGCAGTTTATCTGTGTTAAGTGTTATTTTGTCAATATTTAATAATAATTGTGCTTGAATAGACAGTGAATAGGTAAGAAAACAATCCGAAACGATTATGATATTTTTGTAATGGTATTGTAAGATTTAAAAGCGATTATTTGTCGAACTTGCCAACGCCCTTGATGTTTTGTTTTCTGCGTCCGTTTTTGTTTAATAAAAAATAACAAAATTTGAAATATCTGTTTAAATCTAGAATATTTATAATATTACGGTATGATTTTTGTATGAATTTTGGGTTCACAAGAAGGTTTAAAATTTATAGAACGCAATTTGCCGTTCCAGCCATTGTTCGGTTCACAAAATGGCGGACGTTCATGAAATTTTGCTGACGCACTTTCAATAATGACGTGGCTTTTTATTAATGTTTTAAAATAATTTACAGACAAGATGCAGATCTTCGTGAAGACTTTGACTGGTAAAACCATCACTTTAGAAGTGGAACCATCAGACACTATTGAGAATGTGAAGGCTAAAATCCAAGACAAAGAAGGCATTCCCCCCGATCAACAACGTCTTATTTTTGCTGGCAAACAACTGGAAGATGGTCGTACTCTCTCCGATTACAACATTCAAAAGGAATCGACCCTTCACTTAGTATTGCGTCTCCGCGGAGGTATGCAAATCTTCGTTAAGACGCTTACTGGTAAAACCATTACTCTCGAGGTCGAACCATCTGACACCATCGAAAATGTTAAAGCTAAAATCCAAGATAAGGAAGGAATTCCTCCAGATCAACAACGTTTAATTTTTGCCGGCAAACAATTAGAAGATGGACGCACTCTTTCTGATTACAATATTCAGAAAGAATCTACGTTACATTTGGTATTGCGTCTTCGTGGAGGTATGCAGATTTTCGTAAAAACGCTCACCGGTAAAACTATTACATTGGAAGTGGAGCCCTCAGACACCATCGAAAACGTAAAAGCTAAAATTCAAGATAAAGAAGGAATTCCTCCAGATCAACAACGTTTAATTTTTGCCGGCAAACAATTGGAAGATGGACGTACACTTTCCGATTACAATATTCAAAAGGAATCTACGTTGCATTTGGTATTACGTCTCCGCGGAGGTATGCAAATATTCGTAAAAACTCTCACCGGTAAAACCATTACATTGGAAGTGGAGCCCTCAGACACCATCGAAAACGTTAAGGCTAAAATTCAAGATAAAGAAGGAATTCCACCAGATCAACAGCGTTTAATCTTTGCCGGCAAACAACTGGAAGATGGACGTACACTTTCCGATTACAATATTCAAAAGGAATCTACATTGCATTTGGTATTACGTCTCCGCGGAGGTATGCAAATCTTCGTAAAAACTCTCACCGGTAAAACCATTACATTGGAAGTGGAGCCCTCAGACACCATCGAAAACGTAAAAGCTAAAATCCAAGATAAGGAAGGAATTCCTCCAGATCAACAGCGTTTAATTTTTGCCGGCAAACAACTGGAAGACGGACGTACACTTTCCGATTACAATATTCAAAAGGAATCGACATTGCATTTGGTATTACGTCTCCGCGGAGGTATGCAAATCTTCGTAAAAACTCTCACCGGTAAAACCATTACATTGGAAGTGGAGCCCTCAGACACCATCGAAAACGTTAAGGCTAAAATTCAAGATAAAGAAGGAATTCCACCAGATCAACAGCGTTTAATCTTTGCCGGCAAACAATTGGAAGATGGACGCACTCTTTCAGATTATAACATTCAAAAAGAATCTACGTTGCATTTGGTATTACGTCTTCGTGGAGGCATGCAGATCTTCGTAAAAACTCTCACCGGTAAAACCATCACATTGGAAGTGGAGCCCTCAGACACCATCGAAAACGTTAAGGCTAAAATTCAAGATAAAGAAGGAATTCCACCAGATCAACAGCGTTTAATCTTTGCCGGCAAACAATTGGAAGATGGACGCACTCTTTCAGATTATAACATTCAAAAAGAATCTACGTTGCATTTGGTATTACGTCTTCGTGGAGGCATGCAGATCTTCGTAAAAACTCTCACCGGTAAAACCATCACATTGGAAGTGGAGCCCTCAGACACCATCGAAAACGTTAAGGCTAAAATTCAAGATAAAGAAGGAATTCCACCAGATCAACAGCGTTTAATTTTTGCCGGCAAACAACTGGAAGACGGACGTACACTTTCCGATTACAACATTCAAAAGGAATCTACATTACATTTGGTTTTGCGTCTTCGTGGAGGCATGCAAATCTTCGTAAAAACGCTCACCGGTAAAACTATTACATTGGAAGTGGAGCCTTCAGACACCATCGAAAATGTTAAGGCTAAAATCCAAGATAAAGAAGGAATTCCTCCAGATCAACAGCGTTTAATCTTTGCCGGCAAACAATTGGAAGACGGACGCACCCTTTCAGATTACAACATTCAAAAGGAATCTACTTTACATTTAGTATTACGATTGCGAGGAGGTATGCAGATTTTCGTTAAGACTCTAACTGGTAAAACGATCACGTTGGAAGTAGAACCATCCGATACAATTGAGAATGTCAAAGCCAAAATTCAAGACAAAGAAGGTATTCCTCCTGACCAGCAACGTTTAATTTTTGCAGGAAAACAGCTAGAGGATGGAAGAACGCTTTCCGATTATAATATTCAAAAAGAATCTACTCTTCATTTAGTATTACGTCTTCGTGGTGGTATGCAAATTTTTGTAAAGACGCTCACCGGCAAGACGATTACTTTAGAAGTTGAGCCTTCCGATACTATAGAAAACGTTAAAGCTAAAATTCAGGACAAAGAAGGTATTCCTCCAGATCAGCAACGTCTTATTTTTGCTGGAAAACAACTAGAAGACGGACGTACACTTTCTGACTATAATATTCAGAAGGAATCGACACTCCATTTGGTATTACGATTAAGAGGTGGTATGCAAATCTTCGTTAAAACTTTAACCGGCAAAACGATCACCTTGGAAGTTGAACCATCCGATACAATTGAAAATGTGAAAGCCAAAATTCAAGATAAAGAAGGTATTCCACCAGACCAACAACGTTTGATTTTTGCCGGCAAACAGTTGGAAGATGGGAGGACTTTATCCGATTACAATATCCAGAAAGAATCTACCCTTCATTTAGTATTGCGATTAAGAGGAGGCATGCAAATTTTTGTTAAAACGTTGACTGGAAAAACTATTACCTTGGAAGTTGAACCTTCTGATACGATTGAAAATGTTAAAGCGAAAATTCAAGACAAAGAAGGCATTCCACCAGATCAACAGCGTCTCATTTTCGCAGGTAAACAGTTGGAAGATGGTCGAACGTTGTCCGATTACAACATTCAGAAAGAATCTACTCTTCACTTAGTATTGCGACTTCGAGGAGGCATGCAAATATTTGTTAAAACTTTAACTGGTAAAACGATCACCCTTGAAGTCGAACCATCTGATACTATTGAGAACGTCAAAGCCAAAATTCAAGACAAGGAAGGCATTCCACCAGATCAGCAACGTCTCATTTTTGCCGGCAAACAGTTAGAAGATGGCCGAACCCTTTCAGACTACAATATTCAGAAGGAATCTACTCTTCATTTGGTTCTTCGTTTGCGCGGAGGGCTCTAATTTAATTCCTACATACTTAGCTGTACTTTATATTATAGAATTTGTACCTTTACAATGAAGCTTTAGCTTTGTACTGATTTTTTTAATATTAATTTAGAAGCATTTCTGTATTAGGATCAAATGATTAAATAAATCGTTCAGCCTTTAATGTGTCTTACTTATTTACAGAAAATTTGTTGCATATTTATTTTTGGAGATGTGTAGGTAGTGAGCAAAAATTTGAAAATATTCAGAAGGTTTTGTAATTAATTGGCTATCTGTTACTAAATTATCTACTTGATGTTCTTTATTCAAAGTATAACCCTGCGTCCTAACTGAAAGTGGGCACAATGACGTGGTAAATTACTGCAGAAGTTCAATTATAGCAATGAAGGGGTTAATTTTCAAGGTACAAAAACTGGGAATTCAAGTGATTAAATTAGATGTTTATGAACACGTTCCTATAAATTATATGAGGTTTTCGATTGTTTTTTAAATTTCTGTAATATTTTCAGTTTTAGTAAATTATTTTCCATTAGTAAAAGGAAACGTGTTAAATTCAAAGTCATTGTTCAAGTTTAAACAACTCTATTTTAAAACGCAGTGACGCAGTGTAATTGAACACATCTGCTTTTACTGCAAATGTTTATGCTTGCCCGCATCACCCCGCATTTAACTAGGACATAGCCCAAGGCCCAAATTATTTAAAAGTGTAAGCATTATTAAAAATCAAAAATACAGCAACAAACAACTAAGTATTGTAAGTAAACATTTATAGGTAATTTAAATTTCAAAGAAGTAGTGGAAATCTTACTATATATACCCTTTTCCAAATCTATTAAAGGGAAGTAATACAAAATTTTAGTTTCTACAGTTTATTTTTGCTAAAAATTAACAGTTAAACAAGTAACACTGAAATGAAATTAAAATGACCTACAAATTTTCGTTTTTTAGTAACTGGTGGTGACATATTCATGTAAAAATTAAAATTGTTCAGAAAATGCCGCTGTTGCAAGTATGTAGGGAGAAAGTTGGTAAAACATTTAGAATTATCTTACGAACTTTATACACTGGATAATTAAAAATTAAACAATATTTAATTTTTAAATGGCCAATAATTTAATTAGTATTGGTAGGTGTATCAATTTAGGTGCAGTTTCTATTAGTTTTTTTATTCACTAAGTAAGTAGTTGATTGTATTTTGCAACAAATGTTAAAGAAAAATTAGTTGTCATATTTAATTATTTATGTAATAAGTTCAGGTAAAAAGTTAAGAACACATTCCACCTACCTTTTTCTGAGATTAAATTAAAAATTTTGGTGCAGTTTGAAAAGGGACAATGTGAAAATTATATTGCTTTCAAATTAAACATGTATGCAGGGTAGTAATGGGCGAATTCGAATGAAAAAAATCGGATCATTTGATTGTCACCGGTATTCGAAATGTTTCGATTGTTGTCGTCAAATCATTAGAATGATTTTTCATTCGGAAACGAATGACGAATGCGAATGAATTCCCATCCACATAGAGTTATTTTTGTACAGCATTAACGACGCCTGGGATGTCGCTGTTGCAAGTTCCAAGGCAAGCGTCAAAACAAAGATAAAGTTATATACATAACTACACACCGTATTACTTTAATTTTGAAAGGTTTCTTTTATCATAAGCGGAGTATGAGTTTGTGCATGCAACTCGAGTGACCATTCGCATTCCGATTAATCACTCGCATTGCGAATTACGAATGATGAATTATAGTTGAAAAAATGACTAAATCTTCGTTAGTTGAATTCTAGGAGTGGAAAATTTTATTTAGTCGATTGTTGAAATAAAAACAAATTTTATTTCTTCTAATTATAAATTGTTTATTAGCCAGACGTTTCGAAAGTTTGATTTCTTCATCAGTGGTATTATTAACATTTTAAAATCTGTGTATATATAAAATATGTAGAAAGATATCAACGATAAGAATGTAAGAAGAATTGTTAAATCTATCATAATTTTTTATTTTATTTTTTGGAACAATAATAGATATAGACATCTTCCTAAAAATGTGTCAAAAATATTTATGGAAGTAACTTGAGCGGAGTTTAAAACTTGAATCTTTCTACATATTTTATATACAGCGTGTCCCAGGATAGATGTTACAATAGGTGTGATGGAGAAAAATTTTTTGAATTTTATTTTAAGATTGTGGAATTAAGCCCTGCTTGGTTTGAAGAGAATTTTAAGAATATTTTAAGCTTTTGAAAAACAAGTCGGCCTTGACATTGAAACAAAAACTATTTTCTTTTCAGGTAAAGTACCCTTTTTGTTCATGATACGGCAAAATTTTACTAAGAAAAGTTGTTCATAATAAGAAATTATGGCCCTATGCAAAATTTCAGGAAGATCTACCTACTTTGATTAAACCATCACATTTTAGATTAAACAAAATAAATTGTATTTATTCAAAATTTTCTTTGTAGAACATTGAACAAAACAAATAGCATTTACAAGAAATTTAACTTACGAAACATAATAATAACACTGATCGACAATAAATTATTTATTCCACATAACTGCCAGGAGGCCATGCAAAAACTATCGTTGACTAATCTTCCTGAAATTTTGCATAGGGCCATAATTTCTTATTATGAACAACTTTTCTTAGTAAAATTTTGCCGTATCATGAACAAAAAGGGTACTTTACCTGAAAAGAAAATAGTTTTCGCTTCAATGTCAAGGCCGACTTGTTTTTCAAAAACTGAAAATATTCTTAAAATTCTCTTCAAACCAAGCAGGGCTTAATTCCACAATCTTAAAATAAAATTCAAAAATTTTTTGTCCATCACACCTATTGTAACATCTATCCTGGGACACACTGTATACACAGATTTTAAAATGTTAATAATACCACTGATGAAGAAATCAAACTTTCGAAACGTCTGGCTAATAAACAATTTATAATTAGAAGAAATAAAATTTGTTTTTATTTCAACAATCGACTAAATAAAATTTTCCACTCCTAGAATTCATTACGAATGATTTTTCATTCGGAAACTTTGAAACGAATAACGAATGAAAAATCATTCGAATGATTTTTCATTCGAGTGAAATATCATTTGAATGATTTTTCATTGGGAAATTGAAACTAATGGTGAATGAAAAATCATTCGAATGATTTTTAATTCGAGTGAAAAATCATTCGAATGATTTTTCATTCGGAAACTCTGAAACGAATGACGAATGAAAAATCATTCGAATGATTTTTAATTCCAGTGAAAAATCATTCGAATGATCATTCGATTGTTGAAATTATCCGATTGCGGATTATTCGATTCTCAAAATCATTCGATTGTGCCCATCACTAATGCAGGGCATTGAAGATGGCAAACTTTTGTATACAGCTGTCAAGAGGCAAACTAGGATGTAGGAATATTGTCAGGACACAGTAAACTAAATAAGCACATGCACAGGATGGGACTAGTCGAGGACCCAACCTGTCGTGGTTGCAACTTAGAAGACGAGACAGCAGAGCACATTCTATGCGAATGGGTGAATGCCCTGCACTCGCTCCAATCAGAGTATCCATGCTAGGGGACTTCTGGCCTAATATGGCCAGTATTAGCAACATCCCTCTGGCAAGCATCCCCAGGTTCATTCAAAGGTTAGGATGGCTTGAGTGATGCGCCTAAGGTGAGGGTGTTGCAACGGAGGCAGCACAATGGGCCCAACTGAGGCCTAAGTGCACGTGACATGGTCACCCTCCAGCAGGATGTAAATCCTTGGGGGCACAATAAGCCGATGAGCTGAAGTGCAGTGGGTTATAAACCACACCCTATGTGAATAATATTAATAAACACATTGTAACGTTATCTTAACATTTTTGGAATTTTATTGTTCTATGATATATTTGTTTTGTAATATGTGATTCTACAACTAATTTTATTTTTTAATATTTAAACGGCAGAGTGGGAGTGCACGTTATACTGACTCTGCGGCTTGGTGTTCCCGGCCCCCTCTACACTGTAAAGGTAATAGAGAAAGAAGAAAAAGAATATTTAATACTTTTTAGAATAGATTATTTAATTGCTTAATGGTTAATGGTGGAATACTTCCAAATTCATTACAACTTTTGTTGTAACTGCTGATATTAGCTTTTACAATTCATTTTTTTAATAAAATTATTGTTACTATATTGCACTTTGGCCGACAGTATGGCAGAGTGGGAGCGCATGTAGTACTGCAATGTAGAAAGTTAAGTAAAGACCTGCTTGGACAGAACTTGGAATGGGTTACCACTCGGTGTGTTCGGCCCCCTAGACACTGTAAAGGTACCTATAAGAGGGTAAAATGAAAAGAAAGAAAGAATATTGCACTTTAAACAGAATTTAAAAAATCGTCATGTAACTGAACATAGTTTTAATGATACGTCACTCTAGTCCAAAGTTAAAATAATAGTGCATATAGCCAGGGATTATTAATGGTCTAAATCTGTGTTCCCAAATTTATTTTTCCGTGGAACCCTTATACATATAATATTTTACATACCGTGGAACCCTTGCCATATCTACAAATATCCTAGTCTTAACTGGGCACTAAAAAAAAATAAAAATTACCTACAAATAATTTATTCAACCATATACGTATGATGCACACGAGATGCAATAAATAATTATACAAAATACAAACTGTACAAAACAAAATACAAAATAAAATAATTATACAAAAACTTTATGAAATGAAAGATTAATGAGAAGAATGTAGATGTTTTAAGGTGCATTCAGACTCAAAAATTTTCTCCGGAAAGTTGACGGACAAAACGGATGTTTTCTGCCGGACAAAATTTGGCAATTCAGACTCGCCGGAGGTTTCACGAGTTTGTTGTAGTTAACGATTTGCTTTAATTGCGCAGGTGCGACGCGAACAGCTGTTAGTTCTAACCTTCGTTTATCATCTTTGGTTGTAACATTAGACAAATTTACAAAATAACCTACGATAATTAAGCAAAGCAGACAAACGAAAACTGAAAATTATAAAACAATAACCTGTCTGAAAATAATGTAGGTTAAAGTGTGGTTAAAAGGAATAAACATTACGTGTTTATTCAATCTACTCATGCGCACGCCACGGATCGTTTGCTTTCCTTATCGGGGTACTTGTCGGATAGATCGGAGAATTCAGAGATTAACTTTTGCCGCTTCTGACGATTCAAATTTTACACACCTCCTGATTGGTTCGTTTAAATTTCTCCGTCAACTTTCCGGACAAAATTTCTGAGTCTGAATGCACCTTTAGACTTCTATAATTTGTGGAACTCTAAAATTATTTCGTGGAACCCCAGGGTTCCACGGAACACACTTTGGGAATCACCCATTGGTCTATTAAGTATTATAATTAATACTAAATCACTAAAGTTAAAAAAAAAACTAGTTATAAATATAAATTTTTGTATTTAAACAATAAATTCCCTGAATCCCGGAAATTTGTTCGAAAGAAATTTGTTCGACGGTAATTTGTTCGAGGTAATTTGTTCGAACGGTATCTTGTTCGAACGGTAATTTGTTCGAACGGTAATTTGTTTGAATGGAAAAATGTTCTAAAGGAAAAATATTCCAAAGAGAAGATCAAATTACCGTTCGAACAAATGACCTCGAACAAATTACCGTCGAACAAATTTCCGGATAGGGTTATTTATACGTACGTGACAGAAGTTGTGATAGTAAAGTGTACTGGAAGTGTGAACATCCGACAAATTGGAAGTTTATCACCGCATTAAAAAGAGAGCAGAGCATAAATTATATGCGAATAGAACAACTAATTGCAGGTCAAGGCGTGCAAAATGGAAGAAAGAAGTATAAGGACAGCGCGGCGCGATTATTAAATGTTGTAAATAGATATGTAGCGGGATGTGATATTGTTACTTATTTGTGGGCAATATTTCGTATTAAAATTTATTGGATGTATATGTATCTGTAACATAAAATACTTCATTATATAAAATTTTATTATTGATCTTCTCTTTCGAATATTTTTCCTTTAGAACATTTTTCCATTCGAACAAATTACCGTTCGAACAAATTACCGTTCGAACAAGTTACCGTTCGAACAAATTACCTCGAACAAATTACCGTCGAACAAATTTCTTTCGAACAAATTTCCGGATAGGAAATTCCCTCAATCAACAATAAAACAAAACTTATATAATATTCATATAAAATATTTATATATTAAATGGCAGGGTGGCGCAGTGGTAGAGCGTCAGGCTACTGTTGCGCTAGTTCTTGAATCTTCCGATGGGCAAGATTTCTCTGCAGTCTGGAGGTCTAAAAGATAGAGTAACAAGGTTTTTCACATAGATATACTTACATTATACACATGGTGCAGTGTGTAGGATCAAATGGCCCAGAAATCATGTAACCCGCAGTCGTGCATTGCACGTATAAAACCTCATGCGTTAGTTAATGCATCAGCTTCAACACCAAAAGGTATAAGAGGTTGACGATACAGATTTATATATTTTGTTATATATATTTTGCTTTAGTTTGAATATTTGGCTAGACATTTAAGGCAACAGGCTGATTTTGTTCAAGCGATTAAATGGTCAAGAATATTACATTTTTAATGGACATGTTATCTCCACTACTATAATACAAAGTGAGTTAGGAGGAAAGTGACAAGTTTTAAAACGGTATTCTACATATTAGTTATAAGTAGGTAGTACAATTTTCATTTGTTTTTGAATTATAGCATCTTAAAGGTTTCAATTTCATCGAGGAGATTAGCACATTTTTTTAAATTGTCAAACAATAACATCATTTGGAAGTAGGTATTTAAATTTGTAAGAAATACATAATACATTATCGGCAAGATAAGGCTTCCCTCACATTTTTCCTGTCAGGTCACGCAGTGTTTGATTGGACCATTTTCCAGGATGATTATTAGGTCGCAGTTGTCCGGTTAGTTAGCCATAAAGTTTTCAGACCTTACACCATTAAGTCTTTGTTTGTGGGACTGACTGAGATGTGAGGTGTGCAGAAGTGGACAATTGAGGTGTAGCTACCTACTAATTTGTCAATTTTTAAAGGTTGCTGCTATTTTTGTGAATAAGTCAGAAAATGTTTGGAAGTCCAAGGAGATATTTTTGAAAATTTAGGTACTGTAATTTAAAATTTTAAGACGGAATACTCGATATTGTTTGACAATTAAAATGTGTTACCTTACTTAATTAAACTCGAAACTTTAAAATCGTATTAGAGTTTTTGTGCTTTTAGTCCTATACTAACATGCAGAACACAACCCTAGAGTTTAATACTTTCTTCCTGATTCATTGTGTATATATTTTCGTTGATTAAGTAATTTTCCCATGTATTATGGTATCTCCGAAAACTTTATAACTTTTTTTTTGTTCATTTATAATACACAGAAACAACTGAATGCTGCTACCCATAGCCCTTTAATAATTCTTTTTAGTTGTTAATACTGCTAAGGGAATAAATTACGAGGGCATGTTTTTAAGTTATCTATCTAGCCATGAAAAAAAAACATATCACATTAACAACCCTTTATTTTTCTACGTAACTCCCTTCAACACTTATTCCAACTCTTTTCCAATTGTCCCATACCCTCAGAAAAAAATTCCTTCAACAACTCTACAAAATATTGTTCAACAGCTTCTTTGAGTGCTTCATCAGATGCAAAATGCTTTTTTTATAAGGTGGATCCCTTAACTCTATGAACCCACAGTCATTGATTAATCTGACTTTATGTCACTGTGGCGATGTTCCACCTTAATTTCACTAATTTTATTAAGAAGTACTTAAACCTTCCCAAATCTCTATAAACTGCACAAATTAAACACAACTTAGCACATGTACTTCTAAATGTCACAGCTATTTTTAAATTAAAAATGTTACGAAATATACCTATGCATGCCAAATATGCTGCATTCATTAAAACATATGATGTAGAACAAACTATAATTACTCTATTTTTTAAAAAATGTCCTTTTTAAAATCTAAAATATGGAAATCCTACACATATTTTATAAATTATAAAATTTGTATATAAACTTCCCTGCATCTGTTTTGTTTAGAAACTATTCAGTCACATGCTTCATCGCATTTTTATTAAAAACATGACTAAAAAATTGGGTATATTTTTCCACATTCAATTTTTTGAAAGTTTTTATTTTTAAACATCTTAATTATCTTCCAGCATTCTGGGGACAGGCCCAGAAACAAGATTTAAATAAACTGCAAATCACCCAAAATAAAGTAATAAAGACTATTTTTAATAAACCATGGCGTACAAACACAGACACTCTTTATAGCAACCTGAAACTGTTAACTGTAAATGAAATTATTAAATTGGATAGTGTTAAATTAATACATAAAATTAAAAATAATTTAATAGAGACAACTATTGTGCTACATGTTAATAGTGAAATTCACTCCTACAATACTAGAGCAAATCAACACCTACATATCCTGCCAAGCGAAACCGCACTTGGGCAAAAGAGAATTAAATTCCGAGCTGCTAAGTGGTACAATGATCTACCAGATGACATCAAAAGTAAATCAAGTGAACAAAACTTAAAAAAAAAATGAAAGAATATTTATTTGAAAATAGATCAAATTAGGTTTTCTGCATTGTACCTATAAATAATAATTTTCTTTAAATTCCTGATTGTATTGTAAATGTATTCTTATTATTTGTTTTTTCTCACAAATGTTATAGAACACTTTTCTGTATACATACCCGTTATAAAATCTTTGTATTTTTTTGGGGTAAAATATATAAATTTAAAAAAAAAAAAATTAAGAACTCCACTTCTGGCAGAAACAAAGAACTCCGTCGTTTATTGGGTTGAATAACTTACTTTACTGAAATAGGGCTCTAACATATTGAAACAATATAAGTGTAATTTATAGCCATTATTATGTAAAAAAAAAAAAATAAAAAATGAACTGTTAAAAATCACAAGTCAGCTACTTGAAATGTTTGACAAGCGATAAACAATTGCTACTGTAGATAGAAATTAGTTGTTTCTCATTTGTTTCTCAGAATACCTAGTTTGTTTTAAGAAATGTTTAGCGCAGTCACTCGGATTTTAAATTTTTGTGATTAAACCGTAACAGATATAACAAATTAGAAAGAGACAAAAAAGTTTACTATTGAATGCTTCTTCCTGAAAAAAATATTATTTTAATTATCGGTCTTGCCATTGAATAGTTACTGCCTGATATGTGCTGTGACACACATGTTTCATACACTAGTGGTCCATTGATAATAACCATTATCATCTCAAAAGATGTCTTATATCCATATGGAGTGGCATGCCAAATATCATCCAAATCGATCCAAGCATCATCTTGTTGTTATAAGAAAAATTAACTTTTTTTCAAAGAACTTTGAAGCAGAATACTGGCTTAACGAAACGAATTTGGATATAGGTAAGTTGGGTTAAATCATCTTATTTTGCGCCCAGGAATCTGTGGTCAAGCCATGTCCACGCATTTTAGAGACACCCTGTATAGGTACGTAAGCAATAGATAGGTGTTCAATACATTATAAAATGCTTATAATCAAAAATTGATTTTATTTATACATAATTATACCAAAAGTAATAAACTTAAATTACATTCTCAATTACTTTCTGTTAAATCATTTTCACTTTCTTCTTGTGCTGCATAGATATCTTTTAAAATTTCATTATGGTATTTTTTTGCTCTACTCGTTTTAAAAGTATGACTTGTAGTGTTTCTTTTACTCAGTACATTAGGTAACAAATTTTCTATAATTTCTTCAGCTTGCAAATTGTTAGGAATATGAACATAGCGTATAATCCGTGCTCGTATAAAAAAGGATTCAAATAAATGTTCATTTCCTCTTGTGTCATAAAACACAGCATCTTCCATATTTATATTCATAAATCCATCGACATACGTTATTTTACCAGTGACACAATTCTCATTTTGTAAATCAACCGTTGTGTAATGGTTTTCAAGTCCTTTTACTACTCCTACGAGAGTGTTATAATAACGAAATTTTTCTTTTTTCGAACCTTGGGCCACTGAATATGCCATGGTATAAGTTTATGTAGTTAGGCTACTGAAACAATAATTATTGTGAATTAATTGTACAATAATAATGAGCTGAGAATGAGCGAATGACACAGAATTCAAATTATTGTGGTTAATTGATGAATGGTGAAATAGGTGTGTACTTACCTGCTGCAAATTTAAATATATCAATTTTAAGCCAACATAATATATTATTGCTGAGTTTGAACTTCAGTAGCAGCAATCTGATCTTGTAAGTTAATATTTAAATATTAATTGAATGATTGTTGTTGTATTGGAAACTAACCTCACATTTATTTCTGTTTGTTTTATCTGAATATAAAAATATGTGGAGATACTTGGGAGGAACTGTTTTTCTTGTCGGTTCTGTGTTATATGGTTTCAAGTTAGTTGTTTATAAGTTTGTATGTAGTCTATGTAGTAGTAGACAGTTATTTACACTGTAGGCAATATTTTACTGGTGGAGTCTGTTCTATTTAAACAACTCGATGGGTTAGTTTAATTATAACTGAAGCTAGTTCTGGCTTCTGGTGTAGGAAAAGCTTTACTTGTTTAATTAACAAAAGAGGTAAGGTTATTAAAAACAACAATACCTATACAGTGCGGGATTAAAGTATGGAATATATTAATTAAAACCGAAACAACCCAGTTTTCGAACACGTCGATTTTATTTTATGAAAATGCAGGTATAAACACCACTTGGATTTCTCTCCATGCATGAGGCACATATGCTAATGCTAAACTAGCCCTCAGTAATGTGCACAGCCTAGAGGGCAGCAAATCTACACCCTGTTGTAACAGGGCCGGAAATATTTCATTCTTTCCAGGTGTTTTGAATGGTAGAAGCTTATGTGTAGCGCATTCAATTTTTGTTTTATTTATTATTTGTGAAGCAAGTTGCCAATCCTCTCTGGTAGCTTTCGTACAGCTTATCACCAGGCTCGGTTCTTCGGTTCTTTTCGTTCATCATCAAGGGTCTTCATCGATTCTGAGAAACGAGTTTGGAGTAGAAGCCTCAAGGTCTCTTTCCCCGTCTGCATTTTTAATGGAGCCACTTTCTTTTACTAGGTCATTTTGAAGTCTCGCACTTTCGGGTGTCTTTTCGATTCCCTGACAGTACCTCTTCCAAGAATCCCGCTTCACCTTTCTAACAGCTTTGTTGTTGTATTCTGAGTGAGGTTCTATATACCTTCCACTCTCCATTATGTTTTGCTGCATTGAACAACTTTCTAGTTCTTGCCCGTAATGGAGATAGATCTTCGTGCCACCATGACACATTTTTTAAGGCTCTTTTTCCTTTTCGGGGTAACTAACTTCGAAGGTATTCTTAATTGCAGTCCAAGGACTATTCTCTAGGAGTTCTATTTCATCTGTATTTTTTGCCCTTTGTGAACTATTCTCTACTTCATACTGTAATAAATTATTCCCTATACAGGGTGATTCGTGAGGAACCCCCCATATTTGGATAATGTGTTCAAGGAACTAAAAGAAACAAAAAAAGTATAATAAACATATGGTCAAATTTCAACAGTTACTGAGATATTGTGAAAATAGTTTTTAATCAGGTGGCCTTATTAATCGCTTCCCGCAACGTTGGATTGGCCGTGGGGGTTTTCAGAATTGGCTACCAAGGTCACCAGACCTCACTCCTCTAGATTATTGCCTTTGGGGATGGCTGAAATCATTAGTTTATAAAACAAAAGTAAACACATGAGAGGCACTACTCGATAGAATAACTAACTGCGCAGCACTTATCAGAGATAATCACCGTGCGCTTCAACGAGCTACCCGTCGAATTTACAAACGAGCTAACGCATGCATCGAGGTGAACGATGGTATTTTTGAGAATTCAATTAATTAGTTTGTATTTTATGTTACGAAATAAACACTTTTCATTCTTAATGCATTACAATAAATTCACCTGATTAAAAAACTAATTTCACAATATCTCGGTAACGGTTGAAATTTGACCATATGTTTATTATACTTATTTTGTTTCTTTTAGTTCCCTGAACACATTATCCGAATATGGGGGGTTCCTCACAAATCACCCTGTATAGGTTCCAATCAGTTGTCCTAGAATCTTTGTACATTACAAGAGGTATTTTTTGATTTGATATCAAATATAACGTATGTGTGGTTAAGGAGAGAGAGTTCTTCCAACACATACCAGTTTTGAACTGATTTACTATTTTGTTGGATCTTGGTATTTCTCATTCTTGCCTAATAAAACTGAAGGTTTTTAATAAATAAAAATAAGTAAAGTATTTAAATACCCTAAGATGTCATAAGGTGCATGTGTGACTTTTTATTTAAAATATTTACTTTATTTTACGTTGAGGAGGAGCTAAATTTTCCCAATTAGTTAAGAATCAATTGCTTATTAGCGTACTCAGCCAAATAAGAACGTACAAAAACTAAATGGTTCAGCTGGAGAGATAAAATTAAGCAATTATCAAAATCGCATGTATTTCTCCTATGTCTCACATGTCAGGCCACACCCGGTATATCATACAATATAATTATTTGGGGTAAGGTAATATGTTCAAACAGAGTATTTATTATGAATTCGAAGACTTCCACGGTCAGTGTCAGTATTAACAAAACGTCTTCCGGATTGGGACCGTGTCATTTTGAGACAAAAGACTCAACGTTTCGCCCACTTTTATAAGGGGCTTCTTCAGGAGGAAACGTAGCACTAAAAGAGCACGGTAACTCAACGTGTCAACTACGCCAGAGGCGAAACTCTTTTAGCAAGAGGCAGAAAGGTAACGGTAACTCAACTTGTCAACCAAGCCAGAGGCGAAACCCTTCTGGAGAGAAACAGAGGGAGCAGCGACTTTATACTGGCTGTTCCCGGCTAAGCGTATCCGACTGTGACGACGATTGGTCAGGGGAGGAGGGGGCGAAACCAGTAATGATGGCGGACTTCCAAATATCGTATAGATAATAACCAGTGTCACGATTCAAGTTATTAGGGGTCTTGATGATTTCAATGGCCTCACGGATTTTCCTGTTGAAAAAATAAGGGGCATTGGCAATGATCGAAGATTTTTCAATCAATATTTTATGACCAGTGTCGTGATGATGTTCAGCAACGGCTGAATGTGAAAAAGGACCTGATTTCAAGCAACGTTTGTGTTCACAGATACGTGTGCGCACTGAGCGACCAGTTTCTCCAATGTACACTAAACCACAAGAACAGGGGATGCTATAGATGCCTCTTGATGACAGGGGTTGAGGCTTATCTTTTACTGAAGGGAGTATCTGTGACACTTTTGGAGGGGGTTTGAAGATGGTTTTGATGTTATGTTTTTTGAGAATCCTACCTATGCGATCCGTAACTTGGCGAATGTAGGGTAAGAAAGCTGTAGCCTGGGGTGTATAGGTATTTTGAGGATTTTTAGGGTTTGCGGGGTGTAGTTGTTTTTGGACGACCTTTCTAACATCGCTTTTGTTATACCCATTCTTGATGAGATTTTCTTGGATATGGGCTAACTCGACATGAAGACTGTCGGGTTGGGACACTGTGATAGCACGATGAACGAGGGAATTGATCACGGAGAGCTTTTGTGCCGGATGATGATGTGAATTGGCGTGAAGATACCTATCCGTGTGTGTGGGTTTCCGATAAACAGAGTGTGCAAGATGACCACTCAGTTTACGGGTAACCAGGACGTCAAGAAATGGGGGAGAACCATTCGATTCTATTTCCATTGTGAACTTAATATCAGGGTGCTGACTATTAAGATGTTCTAGGAAGGAAGCAAGGTTATGTCTTCCATGGGGCCAGATAATAAACATGTCATCTTCATAACGGAACCAGACCTTTGGTTTTAAGTCAAAGGATTCCAGGGCTATTGTTTCAAAAGATTCCATAAAGATATTTGCAACCACCAGAGAAAGGGGAGAACCCATAGCAGCGCCTGTTACTTGCTTATAGAATGGGTTGTTAAACAGAAAATATGTGGAGGAAAGGCACTTTTCAACGAGAATGGCTAAACTTGCAGGTTTGCCGTCTTGAACTAGTAACTGTTCGATGATAGCTACTGAGTCAGGAATGGGGACTTTAGTGAAGAGAGACGTAACGTCAAAACTGACAAGCAGGTCATTAGGGTCTATGGTGAGATTGTCGATAAGGTTTACAAAATGGGAAGAATTTAAAATATGTGAAGAAGATTTCCCTGTATATGCCTTAAGTATACCGGCGAGATATTTGGCCAGGTTGTACGTGGGAGAATTTATAGTATTAACAATGGGACGGAGAGGAACCTGCTGTTTGTGAATTTTAGGAAGACCATACAACCTTGGCGGTTTAGATTCGCGAGGGATTAGGCGGCGTTGAATATCCTGAGGGAGGTCAGATGATTTGATGAGTGTAGCAACTTCGCGTTCGATTTTAGAAGTGGGGTCACGAGAGATGGGGGTGTAAGCATTGTCAAGTATTTATTAATCAAAAGTGTATAATCCGACTAATTTTTAATTTAAAATGCAGATAATCTTGCAAGACCGTTTTTATTAAAAATCGAATATTGACTTTCTCCTGTGTTTATATTTTTTGATGTTTACTATATGTAAAGCAAAATATGCAGTTATTTCATACAGTGGGGGGTACACATAACCACTATACCAGGTTTAGAGATTTATAATTAATTCCTGCACACAGAACTTCGATGTATAGGGAATCACCATCCTACAACTGTGTTATGCTGTATAATGCACTGCCCACGAATTTAAAAAATATGAAAATTTTTTTACATTTAAAAGAAACTTAAAATTATTTTTATGTAATAATGCATTCTACAGCATCGAGGAATACATAAACTACAGCTGGTGATGTTTTTTCTGTGATATATTGCAGGTATTGTTTGTTTTATTTGTAAATAATTGTTATATAATTGATTTTGTCCTTATACTTGTATTTATATATATTTTTATGTGTGTTCGCATTATATGAATGTTTGTTGAATGTTATATTAATAAGTTATCATGTGTTTATTGACCTACCAGATGTACCTTGTAGCAAATACTGGTGAATAGATATTATTATTATTATCCAAGATATTTGCTGTTGACGCGTTGACGCAAATGGAAAATTAGGTTTTAGAGTACCTACATACATTTTTTTGAAATCATTGCATTTAGGTGTTTTCACCAGATGTAGTATATCTGTCTTTTGTTAATGTATTCTTTATATCTTAAGAAGATTCTTATATAAAGTGTAACAGATTTTAAAATATTTGTAGGTACAAACAGAATAGTAAATGCAGCCAGTCTAGGAAATGTGGAAACAGATATTCTTCGTCATTATCAGCTTTATATTATAATTCGTGGTTCTTTACTGGGCAGTGAATTATTCGAAGTGTTATCATTAAAAGGCCACAAGCTATTCTTATATCAAATAGATCAACACGACAACATCTAACAGACTGCCAGCTAGTGTTATCTAACTCTCTTACCTTTGATAATAAGTTAGCCGAGGAATACCATTTGAAGCTTTTGCAAAGAAGTTTTGTACAGAATCACCTAATAAAGAAAATGGCCGAAAAGATTTGGGAATCACCAGATGGTAGAATTAGAAAAGAAATTATTAATAATGGAATTTCTGAATTTAAACCAACCGAAGACTGTCAGTGTAGTATCAAAATAAGTAGCTGCAGCTCAGAGATAGAAAAGTATTCATGTGTTACTTCTGTTGTTATAGGCGAAAGTAATAATAATTTTGAACGATTGTTACATAGTTGCTTAACAACTATGAATATAGAGGAAATTGCTAGAGTCACATTTAGACATGAAGGTAAAATTAGTGGTTCTTTTACTTTACAATTACTTACCGTTGAGAGAAATGGTCAAATTTATGAATGGAATGCAAATAAAAAGTATAGTTTAGCTATGAAACATAAGGTGAAAGGTTCAGAATTGTTTAATGAAACTCGATATGTCGATGCCTCTTATCGATTTGGAAAAGGCTTAAAGGTTTTATGTTCGATTCCCATAGAAGTGGATGAAGCACCTGAAGAAATAGATGGAATAAAGGTTATAGAAATAAGTGATTTAAAAGCTGTACTGTATAATAATTTAGCTTCATGTTACTTAAAACATTGCGATTACGAGAATGTCTTAAAGTTGTGTTTAAAAGTTTTAGAAAAGGATAACACTAATGTAAAAGCGCTTTATAAGTTAGCTGTTGCTAAGTATGAGACTCATGATTATGAGGGATCTAAAGAAAATCTTTTACAACTTTTAGATTTAGATCCCAAAAATAAAGCTGCTGTTGAAAAATTAAAGTTTGTTAATGCTAAGGTAACCGAAAGCAATGTTAGAGTTAATACAATGATTAAAAAAATGTTTCATAATTAAAAAGGTATTAAATAGGAATTTCTTGTGATATATGTGAAAAACAATATTTTCAAAATATATATAAATAACATTAATTTTTTTTTTCAACATTTAAAAAAAAAATTGTTATTGTTGTAGCCTAAAATAGCGCACGCTCCATTTTTTGTTAGATCACTTTTGTGCTACTTGATTTTATACAACGGTACAATGAAGCACGATCCCGAATAACTTTTTGTTGGTTTCATTAATCGAAAAACAACGTTGCTTGTATGATTATACCTGCACTAAGTACAGCAATAAAAATAAACAATATAGAGCAATTAGCAAAGAAATTTTTGAATCAGGTAAGTTTTAAAATGTCTATATTATTATACAGGGGTATTATACATGATTGTAGTCGAAGCAGGCGGTGCCCGTGGTAATGAAATTTTGCCGTTTTATACAAACATAATTATAGTGCGGCGATTTTTGTAGTGATATTTATTTTCCAAGTGAATTGTCAATTGTCATTTGTATGTCATTTACTGTATTTACTGTGTTTTTAAATAATTATATTGTATTTTGTGTTAGTTTGCCTGTTGATTTCGCCCTTCCTTAAAAGTCTACGTGAATAAAATCAGTCTTTATTAAGACTACAGCTGATTCCAGAGTGTTAATACGTAAGTGTAATTAGAGGCTGTCATAGAAATTTTAATAAACAAAAAGCAATATTTTAGGTTTAAATTATCCATAATGGTGTACAAAATCTATTGTAAATAAACATAAATAATCATTACCCAACCATTAAATAAGTTTTAGATTATCTTTGTGTGTTTTTTAGTACCTAATATGAATACATTATTAACTATGCATTAACAATGAGTTCATTAATCAGAGTCTAGTGTAGATATGTCTCGGGTTTGTATCGATCATTCTTTAAGTGAAAATTATGGTAAGAAAATTTTTATTTCACTTAAAAATGATTTTAACTTTTTTACATAAATATCGACTCGTTATGCAACCAATTTAACACTTGTGTGTAGAACAGTGCATATCCAATATAATTTGAATCATGATTTGTGTGGAGCAGAAACAAGAAATTTTACATTTAGATTTTCGACCTACTTTGACTATAATCATTTATAATAACTCTGTATTATACCTATTATTCGATGTTAGATTATTCACTTAACCAATTATTTCTAAAAATATTTTAACATACCTTAAAATTATACATCTTTTAATTGATAATATAATTATTTTGCCACGGTACGGCAGCATGAGGTTGTAAAAAGTATTGACAAAGTCTGTTTTAGAAATTGATGGCTAAATTAGAAGGTCTCATATTATCTTGCTGTGCTGTTAGTCCAGTCAATAGGTAGTTTTACCTTGCAAAAGGTCGGGGAAAGTTTATACTTAGAAATTTTGTTCATTTTGGGGCCTTAATGAAATCCTGCAGTTTACAGTCGTGTCGCACCTTCGATAGTTCGATCATGGCTACCCCGATTTCCTCTGTCATAACTTGTAAACCATTGACCTGAGAAAAATTTGTTTTTTCCTCAAACGTCATATAAACACGACTTTGTGTCCTTGGATACACACAGTTAAACATTCACTTTTACTCCTAGGAGTAAAAGTGACACAAAATGAGCCAATGGCAACTCGTAATTTTAATTTTTTATAACAAAGCAACCCGTAGCAATGACAGCTGGTATGACGTTCATTTTTGACTTTTTTTAAATTTTCTTGCTGAATTGCTTTTAATTTATGCGTTTGAAGAAAAAGTAACATGTGTTATTCGGAGTAAAAGTGTTTTTGTGTGCCTCGCATGAAATTGTACGACTCGCTAGCGCTCGTCGTTCAAACGTCATGCTCGGCACACAAAATGACACTTTTACTCCTAATAACACAATATACTACCGTGAGATCGAAAAAAAAAGATTCTGAGCAGGCCTTGACTAGTACACAGTATAAGAAAGAACAGTAGGGTTACTCCGTGTCGGCTCCTTTGATGTCAAAAATTGAAATCGAATGACCTCGAAGCGATCGCCATACTCTTGGATGTAAAAAAAAACTATTCGCGCAGGCGAAGTATGTGCAAAATAGGGCGCTAAAATTTTAAATTTAAATTGATTAGTTATACTTGCAAACAATATTACAATTTACAAATAAATAAATAAGTTCAAATAACTAAATATTTATTAAGATAATGTAAAAATAAACGAAAATAGGTATTAATACAAAAATAAAATGTAAAAATAGCTGAATAGAGGCTTACTTTAAAAAACAAAGCAAACATTTAAATCATGTATGTCTTTTTCTTTTGCAGGTGTTTTTACTCATGCGTCCGCATTATTATTTTGCTGTTTATTTTGTTAGTAGGTACTCTTAAAATTCTTATTAATATTTCAACCAGTAGACAGGAAAATAATCTCATTCCACTATAAATAAGTTAATAAAAAACGTGTAGAAATTATTCAAATTGGCCTCTTTGTAAAGTATAATAAATAATTTTGAAACAGTTGAATAACACATATTCGTAATATAGGTATAAATCTCCATTACATAAAAACTGCGTACAATATCCTTGAACGTATAAAATTGCTTTGTAAGCACAAACTATAAAAATTTGCGTGGAGGCGGTTAAAATTTGTTTAGCCAATAAGCGTAATATACTACTTCCCGCTAAATTACTTTTGAAGTTATTGGTTGACTGAAGAGTCATTGAGGAAGGATTTTGCCATATGCCTAATAGATGTCACCACTGCAGGCATCCAACAATATGGCGACACCTTTAAGATTCAATACGCGTTTTTGACAGAGTAACCCTACTGTATTATACTGTGACTAGTACAACACGATTGGCTACACTGGTTCTAGAATGCCTATCAATCATAATGTGACAGTGACATTTCAAATGTAAGTCAGTTTTGCAATCTTGTTTCCAGAATTATTTAAGTTTATCGTTGTAATACTAGTGAAGGATCACATTTTGAACACCTACTCTAACATGTATTCATCTTAGTTTTCAGTTTGTTCCCTAAATAAATACTGTTTTTTGTTTTAATTTATTTGACATTTATTAACCTCTAACCTACTGCCACATTTTGAAATCAGTCTTGCCAATCGTGTTGTACTAGTCAAGGCCTGCTCAGAATCATTTTTTTTTCGATCTCATGGTATTATACAAAAGTTGTAGCAAATTTTATTTTCTACAACTTGTATATAACCTATTTTTACTGTAAAATGCAGCGGAAACGACATATTTTCAAAAAACCCGATTTTGGCCGCCATTTTTCAAGATGGCGGCGCCGGCGGCAACTTTTCGTGTTTACAAATTTCAGGATTTCATTAGGGCCCCAAAATGAACATAATTGCCAAGTATACACTTTCCCTGACCTTTAGCTTTAGCAGTTCAGACTATCGAATGAGACAGAATCTCAAGGGGTCCCTTCGGCCTCCTATCACCCTTTCAAACTTCTGGAATTGGGTTAGAACCATCTGTGCGTATTTCTATCCTTGCATCAGCAACTCATCATTTGGCCAAATTGATGGATATTTTCATACGTTATGTCTTTGAATATACAGGATGTTGCTTCACGTAATTTTATTTGTAAATAATTTAATATGTAAATGTTTGCTTCCGTAATTATTTTAGACTAAAAGTGTAATTAAGTTGTTTGTAGGGCAAAAAATACATCCATTGACGCTACTTTAAAGTTTTTTCGATTTTTCCCATAATGAAGAACTAATTTCCACAGCTTTTCCGCTACCGGAAAACCAAAAAACTTCAAAATAGCATCAACGGATGCAGTATTTCTTTTTCTATCCTCTTCAGACCTAGACAACTTAGTTGCACCTTTGGTCTAAAATAATTAGGGAAGCAAAAATTTACCATTGGAATTCCTATGGTGCGCAAACAAATTCACCACCCTGCATACTGCTTTTTGGTTAATATATTGATATGATATTTTGGATGATCTCTTAAGACGGTGAGTTCTGATTTTAACGGTATAATGTAAATAAATAAACACCTTTGATATAATGTAAACTCAATGGTAAAATGTTTATAGTTGTTGAATGTTAAAGATTTAACGAAAATTTGAGTTTTAAAAGTTAACACTTAAATTTGACTTAATTTCATACAATTATAATTTGAAAGTAAATAAAAGTAATAATTAGATAAAAGCAAAATAGAAATATTCCGGATGCACGAACATTTTCAAACATTCATAAAAGGTTGTGCAAAAAGGGAAGTTTTGAACCAGACAATCATCTAAAAGGAGTACAACGTACTGTAAGAACACCAGAAATTGAGGTAGCGGTTTTGGATTCAATTGAGGAAGATCCCGGATTAAGTACACGAAAGATGGGAACAATTTGAATATCTCACATATTCTTGTTTGGAAAATTCTCCATGACTTTTTATTATATCTCTACCATATCCAACTTTTGCCAATGGTTTCTTCAAAAAGTGTATGAAAATCCATTATTTGATACTGAAATTTTATTCACCGATGAAGTCAATTTTTCAAGAAACGCCATCAAAAACTTTCACAACAATCATTTTTGGGTTGAAGAAAACCCACATGCAATCTTGGAATCCCATCACCAGGAGCAGTTTTTCGTTAACGTGTGGGCTGGAATATGCGGTGATTATTTAATTGGACCCTATTTTCTTCATGCGAGGTTGAATGGGCATAATTACCGGCAGTTTCTCGAAGAAGAATTGCCAGCTTTGATGGTCGATGTTCTCATTTTAGTAAGAAATCGACTGTGGTTTATGCACGACGGGGCGCCAGCGCACTTCAGTGCTCTGGTACGCGACTATTTAAACCAAAATTACAATAATCACTGGCAGCGCCGCAGCAAGGGCGGTGTGGAAGGTGCCCCCGCACCAGGCGCCGTATCAATGTAGGCGCCTAAATAGACCTGTATGATCATCTTATTTGTGCAAGCAATGCATCTGCATATTTCTTACTTGTATAAAATGCTAACAATGTTACGGAAATAAAACGCTTTCAGGTATATCCTTTAGAGAGGTTTATTATTACATTTCACAAAAAATGTAAAAAGGCGCAATCAAACTACTTTGCACCAGGCGCCAAATAGGGTTGCTGCGGCGCTGATCACTGGATAGGCCGCGGAGGACCATAGGCATGGCCACCTAGGTCCCCGGACCTCAAAATAGTTTAGATTATTTCCTGTGGGGTCATCTTAAAACATTGGTTTACAGCACACCAATTCATACTGAACAGCAGTTAGGAAATCGTATCATAGTTTCTTAGAAACAGTCCCGGCATTTTCCAAAGAGTACGTGAGTCCATGAGAAAAAGAGCAGAGGCATGCATATTTGCAGGAAGTTCACATTTTCAACATCTGATTTACTTTATTTCTTTGTGCGTTCAGGGTAATTTTGTGTTAGCATTCCAAAATGTATTTAGATGACTTTAATTTTATAATTTTACCGTTTAAAAATTATTCTCTTAAATAAATTTTTGTTTAAAGTTACATAAATTGGTTTTTTCTCGTAAGTGGTCTAGTGAGATGCAAATGAATGAATTTTATTTCTTTATGCGAAAACCGTACGTCAAACGAAAAAAATCAACAGACCAGATTTGCTCAGAAAGGAATGAGGATTTCAAAAATAATTTTTACTTTAAGAAAAAGCAGTGGCGTATCACTTTTCTCTTTAAAATGATTCAGTGCAAATCCCGCACGAACGCCACTGGTAAGAATAAAAAATTATGTTGTACAGCAGAAAATGCCTTTTGATGCATAGAAGATGGGTACTACGTTTCACAAAAATATCTAGGGTCATACCAAAGTTATCATTTTTTTCTTAAAACTTTAGCACCCTGAAGTTCAAAAGTTAAGACCTTTAGGACATATGTACATATGAAGTTTTTTTCTAAAAATGGACCCATGAATAACCTCCTTAAATATTAGCATGTTATTAAGAAACACCCTGTATAAAGAGATAATTTGGAATTGTGTAATAAAATTTTTATTTTGTGAAATAAAATTTTACTTGGAAAAAAGGAATTTGGAATCAAAGCAGGAGGTGTGTTGTTGAATAGAAAATAAGGCAGGACTTGGTAAATTTGGAGTTAAAGCAAGAGGTGTGTTGTTCGTGTTAAATCAAAAGGTAGTTAGAAAATTTATTAATTTTAAAGAAAAGTGTTGGTTTAGTTATTAGAATTTGTTTGTTGATTATTGTTAAAGATTTACAGAATTTTGAAGGTGTTGATTTTAAATTACTTTATGAATTTTAAATTCATAACGATCCCTGTAACGACCTTGAATTGAGAGATTCTCTAAAAAATTGATTAAAAAATAAATACAAATTGAGCTAGCTGAAATTTAAAAATTGTATGCGATTACTTACAAAGTTACGTCATAGCAATATACATATAAAAAACAACACTCATAATAAAAACTGAAATATTTATTTCAACCAAACCCGAATGTTACAAAATTTTACCATTGTAGACACAAATTTTAATACAACAACTAAGAATTAAATTATTATAAACATTTTGAAAAGTGCAACTTGAGCATTGCTTTTTACATATTAATTTTTCAGGATGGGGACTGTCTAGTACAATTAGAGTAAAAGCGGAGGCATTTCCATTGTTGCACCTTTTAATTAGTAAAGGAATTTGTATTACAGTCGTTTAACATAACAACCCTTGCATAATGGTTTTACATAGTAGTGTTAACAATAATTATTATGGTATCGTAAAGAAAACTGATTCCCAAACAACTAATATTTGAAATTTTTGTTATACTCGATCATCTTCATTTCTTATTCGTACATAGTTTGATCCGATTCAAATTTATCTTATCTTATAATTACAAACGACAAGACATTCTTCATCACATACATATAAACAATATTTCAAATTCGTGCCTAAATTATACACCTTTAATTTTGTAATTCATTTTAAACTTATCACTGGATGTACGTACACCTTAACCTTAACATACTTAAAACTGTGCTCATTTCAAAGTTTTTAATATCGACATATAGATTATGCGTCTTTAAAACTGCAAGTTGTTTACAATGCATAAACATCAATACCTAACAGCAATGCACATTTAACGTCACAAAGAATAACAAAATTAAATAAATATAAGTGCTAACACATAAATAACAAATGGAAGAATAATCAAACTATTTTAGGCACTTGGGTGATTTTACTTTGCTCGATACATTTGTCTGCAATGTCAGTATCACAAAATATAACGTAAAATTAATAATAACATAATCAATAATGCCTTAATAAAAAATGTAAAAAAATATCTACCGTAATATTTTCTATTAATAAAAAAAATATAATGTAAGTAGCAACTCTCTTCATAACTAAATTCCTAAGTTTTAAATTCAACGGCATTCATACAATTTGGCAACAGTATATACAAGATTACTAAATTTATTATGGATCTATTTTACTACTTGCAATAAAATTGCTCTTGCAAACTGTACATAACAGTGTTTACATTTCAACAAGATTTTAGCATAATACAAAACAAACAACATAATGCCATCAAGTTATGAGCAGCACACGACAGATAAAACGTTTATTTCAAAAAAACTTTGTATACACATAAAATTTAAAACTATAGAAACCAATACCAACATTGCTGAATATATCACAAAGTTTAAAATAGAGCTACCAAACATTTGTAAAAATTGAATTAGTAGCATACGTATCTTTTTATATACACATAAAATAGGCAAGATAAATTCTATACAATAGTCGCTTTTGTTATATACAATGTAAAAAACCAAGACAGCTAAAGGATGTTTGGTAGCACTGCATATGGACCGAGATGTAAAGGTAGTTGAAGGAGCTGTACATGCAGTCTAGAAGGTACGAATATCACGACTGCTTTACTTTACCATTTGTCACTGTTGTAGAGTTATGTACTGCCATTTCAGCTGCTTGTGCAGCCATCTGATGCATACTTTTCTCGATGAAGTTTTGATACACGGGTTTCATGAACTGTAAAGATTTAATATTTATTTTACGTTACAAATATTATCACAGAGCTTTACTTTAACCAACTGCACTTATTTCATGTGTTTTAATAGAAAGTTAGTGCAAGTCTGGCGCTAAACTACAAAGAATTTAATTTAAAGCATAATAGTTTCTAATTTTCAACAACACTTTTGTGCATTCTACTTGTAGTGCAGACTTGTAATTAAAGCTCTGTAATACAAGTATACAATTTATTACTGTGTAAAGACAACGATATCACATAGAAGAAGTGTGTACATACGTTTTCTGAGTTTTCGCTTTTTAAAATATGCATGCTATAATGAGAAATAAGAATAATTTAGTCGGAAATATTCTTCTTCATGCATAATTTAGATGCAATTTAAGTTATACTATGTTAAAACCTACGATACCTCCCTGGAAAGATTCTTGGATGAAAAGGTAGAGGAAAGAGGTTTTAAGTTCATTCTTGAAGACTGTACGGGTTACTGTAGGGTCCTACAGGAGTCAGGTATCTTCCGACACACAAAATTAGTTAAAATTAACTTGCACATTTTTAGAAAATCAGAAATACTATTGCAGCATTTAATAATTATTATAGGTAAGGTAGGTACATAATTTTTTAATAATAATCACTCAAAATTTTCAAAGGAATGTTTTTACTAATTTTTAATTTCAATTTTAGAAAATATGCGTATAGGGTGGCCCATTTTTGAAGGAATTCCAGGCTCCTTAACTATAACACCTACGTAAAAAGGAATAAAGGTGTCTGGGGTCAAATTTTTGAGACAAATTCAATGCTGCAAACGCAAATGTAATATCTTTTTTATTTTTGAGCTACATTTTTCGGAAATACTTTTCGGGATTGTAACTCGTTTGTTTGTAGAGATAGAAACAAAAAATAAAAACATTCTTAGGGCACTTTTACGCGTAGAATTTAATGGTGATGTTGGATTTTTAATTTGCATATTAAATTTAGAGTTATAACATAAACTTGTTTTTTTAAATGGCATCTTTAAATAGGTCGCCTTTCGACGTTTTCAAAAATATATGGTTTAATATTATTATTAGCCAGAATTACATTAATGTTGAATTATACAAAATAAAAAATAGAAAAGAAATAAAAAATTATTATACAGGTGTAAAGATAAATAAATAAATAAATTTAAATTTAAACTTAAGTATTTCCCTTTACGAATCTATATACTGGGTGTCAATGAAGCCTGGGGCACCCCTATTTTTTAAATTATATTTTAAGATATCAAAATGAAATTTGGTATACAGGGTGTCCCAAAAGTAAACGTCATCCCTTGGGGGGCTGATAGGCCAGCTCATGGCTGACCAGAATATCATAATATGACCTTAGTAAAAAATTGTTAGTTTTTGAGATATTGGCACTTTTATGAATTTCGTGAAAATCGACACCTTAGATCAGTTTTTCGTGTGCCACAGCTACAAAATTCCATATTTTAAGGTTCTAATTTTTGTTGCATAACCCTGAATAGCCCTGCTATTGATTACAGTTCAAAATAAAATTAATAGTGCCATACCTTTGGAAAAAAAAACATTTTTGCCCGATGCACGAGTTAATTTTTTTTTATTAGCTAACTTAGACTCCTCATACTGTAAAAAAAATTACCTGGCAAGTTATTTTAAAAAATCGCTCATTTAGTGTAGTTTTTAAAATGGTATAACATTTTCTATGCTTTACTTTAGAAAAAAAAGATATTGCTGTTTTACTATAAAAGGAGCTCAATTCGTCAAATTAATCATTCGTTACAGTGAACAAAATCGAACCAATATTCGAACGCATATGGCAATTAACACATTAGTAAATAAAAAATGATGCTCTTTTGTCAACTTTGATTATTTGTTAACTTATTGTATTGCAGATAATAACGAACTGACCTGGCCTTCTTCTGGACGCTGTGTTTGTGTTACGCGTTTGAGGTTCAATAGTACTCATTATGCCGTACCAGTATACTTCTCAGGAATACGCTAACATGCATTACATTTATGAGGAATGCAGAGGCAATGGTGTTGCTGCAGCTAATCTGTATCGCGAAAGATACTCGAATGCTTTGAGACATCCTGATCATCGTGTGTTCATAAATGTTCACCGAGCATATGCGGAAGGCAGAATGCCTCACAATCGCGCTAGGACAGGAAGACCACGTATGGATTACGATGAAGAAGTCTTACAAGAGATTGAAAATGATCCGACTACTTCGCCGCGAGCAATTGAAAGCCGTACAGGGATATCGAAATCCACCGTAAACAGAATTACACGACAGTATCAGTACCACCCATATCACGTGCAACGTGTGCAAATGTTGCTTCCTTGTGACTACGTAATACGTGTCCAATTTTGCCAAAGAATGCTGCAGAAACATAGGGAAGACCCAGAGTTCATAAATAAAATTTTATGGACAGATGAAAGCACATTCAAAAAAGACGGCTTTATGAACATGCACAATCTTCATAGTTATGCTCTTGAAAATCCACATTCAATGCGAGAACAAAAGTCACAGCATCGCTTCAAAGTTAATCTGTGGACCGGCATCTTAAACGGTCAAATAATTGGCCCCTTTGAATTACCTGAAAATCTAAACGGGGAAATTTATCAGGATTTTTTAGAAGATGAACTGCCAAATCTTTTGGACGATGTACCTTTAGCCACACGCAGGGCAATGTGGTTTCAAAATGACGGCTGTCCAGCTCATAAGGCCCGAGGAGTGAGAAATTATTTGGACCAAACTTATCCACAGAGATGGATCGGACGTCTTGGTCCCATTTTGTGGCCTCCCCGGTCTCCGGATTTAAATCCACTAGATTTTTTCTGCTGGGGTTGCATAAAGGAGAATGTCTATGCAAAACCAATAAATAATGTAAATGAATTGAGACGCCGTATTAATGAAGCCGCACAACAAACAAATGTCGCAGGAAGTGCAAGACGGATAAAAAGTTCGACTTGATGGCAGGCAATTTGAACAAATTCTTTGATTTTTATTTGTGTTTTTATTAGTTTTTAATAAATACCTCCGTCACTTTAATTTAACAAGTGTTTTCATTCGAATTCCTAATTATTGAAATTATTTCACAATGAGCTCCTTTTGCAGTAAAATTCTAAAGCAAAACATAGAAAATGTTATACCATTTTAAAAACTACACTAAATGAGCAATTTTTTAAAATAACTTGCCAGGTTAGCGTGGTAATTTTTTTTACAGTATGAAGAGTCCAAGTTAGCTAATAAAAAAAAATTAACTCGTGCATCGGGCAAAAATGTTTTTTTTCCCCCCACTATTAATTTTATTTTGGACTGTAATCAATAGCAGGCCTATTCAGGGTTACATAACAAAAACTAGAATCTTAAAATATGGAATTTTGTAGCTGAGGCACTCGAAAAACTGATCTAAGGTGTCAATTTTCACGAAATTCATAAAAGTGCCAATATCTCAAAAACTAACAATTTTTTACTAAGGTCACATTTTGATATTCTGGTCAATCATGAGCTGGCCTATCAGCCCTCCAAGGGATGACGTTGACTTTTGGGACACCCTGTATGTATCTAATATACTTTTTAAATTGCATTTTTTGACATAGAACCGCAGTTTTTGTTACTTTCGGTTTCCCAGGAATTACCCTCAATTTTGTTATTTTAAATTGAACACCCTACATATTTACACATTTTTGGAATTTCCATTTAATTCTACATATGTTAGTATGAAGTTCGAAACATTTTGATGACAAAGTGCCTATTTAAATGTACAAAATATGGGTTTTCTGAATGGAGAGTGCTATTCCAAATTAAATTTTCATATTAATCCTGCGTTATTGGTATCAATGAAATCCTTCAAAATCGCTCGTTTTTAATATCCCAGTGTCCCACCATAGTGCCATTTGAAAAAATAGAGTTATTATCGAAAAAGCATTATTGCCAACTTTAGGCCATTCTAATACAGCAACGAAAATAGTTGAAGTTCTAAAACAATTTGTATCGAGTGTTGGAGCACCTTGACTTTCATTTTGCATAAATCATGGCACTCTAGATTAATTTCTGCAAAAATTTACTTTGTCATCAAAATGTTTCGAACTTGATACTACAATACGTAAAATTAAACGGAGATTCCAAAAATGTATAAATATACAGGGTGTTCCATTTAAAATAACAAGTTGATGTCAATTTCGGCGAAACCGGAAGTGGTAGAAATTTGTGTTCTATGTCAAAAAATGTCATTTAAAAAATATATTACACCTGCCAAATTTCATTTTAATATCTTAAAAAATAAAAAATTATGAATGTGCCCCAGGTTTCATTGACACCCTGTAGAGCTTTCAGTTCTCTCCAAGACGCATTCGTGTTTTCCACTTCTTTGAGTACAGAACGCTTCTAGGTCGTTTTTGGGCGTCCTCTCCTTCTACTTCCCTGTGGGTTCCAGTCAAGAGCATCTCTCGGGATGCTACCTATAGGTGTTCGTACAGTATGGCCTATCCATTTCCATCGCTTTATTTCGATTTTCATGTTTTCTTCTTTTGTTCTTCTCCACAGCTCTAGATTGCTAATAGTATTTGGTCAATAGATGTGCAGGATTCTTTCTGTTACCATCCAGGATTCACATCCGTATAGTAAGACAGACTTGACATTTGTGTTAAACAGACGAAGTTTTGTGTTACTAGAGTAGTGAGATGAGTTCCAGATGTTGTTTAAGAGACCAAATGCCCCTCTGACTTTCTGAATTCTACTTGTCACGTCTCCTAGGGATTCTCCATCATTTGGTTATAATACTGCCAAGGTAGGTAAATCTAGTAACTTCTTCTATTTGCTGGTTCTGACAGAAGAATCTGTTATTTGATTGATTGCTAACGCGCATTTCTTTGGTTTTTCGAAAATTTATCTTCAGTCCAATTTTGTGACTGTTGGAATTTGTTATTCATATCATTAAAAGTGTGGGACAGAAGACATATCATCTGCATAATCTAGATCTTCCAATCTATGGTGGTTTTTGCTAAAACTTCATCTAAGACGAGATTAAATAACTGAGGGGAGAGAATACATCCTCGTTTAACTCCAACTTTCACAGTTATGGGCTCACTTACGCTTCCTTTACGACTTACTCGACAGATAGTGCCATGATATGAGTTCTTGGATCAGATTAATTATTTTAACTGGAACCCCTTTGTGGCGAGTACTTTCCAGATCGTTGAGTGATGTAAACTATCGAAAGCAAGCTCAACGTCTATAAAAAGGAGATATAGTGGAGAGCGCCATTTCCGAGATTGTTCTATTATAAGACGTAAGGTGTTTATTTGTTCAATACAGGATCTGTGTGATCTGAAACCGGCCTGCTCTTTTCTTAATTTGAGTTCTAAGTGGGCAGCTATTCTACTTAGTATAATTTGTGTCAGCAACTTGTTGATTGACTTTAGGAGTGTTATACCTCTCCAGTTATGACACACAGTTTGGTCTCCTTTTTTTGAGATTTTAATTATAAGTCCCTCTTTGCAGTTTTCCGGATTTTTTTCAGAGACCCAAGTTTCCATTATAAGTGAGTGAAAGATGTCTGCTATTAATAAAGGACATGCTTTAAGTATGTCTACTGGTATGTTGTCAGGCCCAGGTGGTTTGTTGGAGTTAAGTTTGAATATAGCTTGTATAATTTCTCGTTTGGTAGGTAGTTCTATACTGATTCTGAGGGTGGTAGGCGCTTGGTGTTGTTCTAGTTCTGCATTTTCCTCTGGTACACCTAGCATATCATTAAAATATTCATGCCATCTACTAAGATGTTGATCAATGGAGTAAAGTTTATTTCCTTCTTTATCTTTAAGGGTTGGATAATCATGTATAAAATTCCACTTTACTTTTTCTATCTATTAGTCTTTTTGGCTTCAGTGTTTCTCTTTGTTTGATGAGTTTCTTTGTATTCTTTTCAAGTCATTGTAGATTTCTTGGTCGGTTTTTGTTTGTTGGTTTGTTATATTTATGGATTGTAAGTTTCGTTTGAAGTCTTTTGAGTTCCAATTGTTTATTTGACTTGTATTATTTTTTATAAAGAGTTTGGTCCTTTCATGGCGTTTTTGTATTGTTAGGGTTGTTCGTACTAGACAGTGGTCTGACCTAAATTCGAATCTGTTTAATGCTTCTGTGTTTGTTATTATCGGTTTGTTGTTTGAGAGGACGTATGTAATCAATTTGGTTTTTATATTGCCCATTTGGTGATAGCCATGTCCATTGTTTTCCTGGCTTTTCTAGAAGAGAGCGTTTGTTATTGTTAGTTTGTTGCTCATTGCAAACTCTATCAATTTGAACTCTCTTTATTTTTCTCTCCATATCTGAAAGGACTACGAAGATTTAGGGATGAAAAAAGTTTCTACACGGTGGATTCCCAAATTCCTTACACCAGAGCTTAAGAACATTTGGCCGCTTTAGAGAACAATGAGTTATTTTTCACACATTGTCAAAGGCAATAAGACTTGGGTGTTCTATTGCGATCCTCCCATGAAGCAGGAGTCGATGCAATGGGCGTATAAGGGCTCTGCACCTCCAAAGACAGTTGTCTTCTGGAAAGTTGATGGCGACCGTTTCTTAGGACTCGGAGGGAATTTTGCTTATTGAATATACGGAAAAAGGGTCCATAATTAATGGAGAGGTTTACAGAAGGACGATCCAAAACCTGAAGCAAGCCATTAGAGAAAAAGGTCCGAATTCATGGAGAACCAAAACTTTGCTGTTGTACGACAATTGCATGGTCCACAAGGCTTGCACAGTTCAAGCCATTATCGAAAGCTGTGGATTCGCCGAGTTATAACATCCACTTTATAGTCTTGATTTAGCACCCTGCGACTTCTTTTTGTTCAAAACATTTGAAGAAAGACCTCAGGGGCCGAAAATTTTCCTCAGATGAGTTGAAAGTCGCTGTTGCGTCATTTTTTTGAGGTGCAAACAAAAGAACTTTTTGGATGGAATGAAACAACTCCAGAAACGCTGGACTAAGTGTATTAGTGTAGACGGTAGTTATGTAGAAAAATAAATTTTTTTGAAGCTTTGCGAGTTTTCCTTTATAGCTAGGTAGATTAACTTCTCTCTGGGGTGGAATGAAATGACGTTGATATTCCATTTTTCCTGTTCAGTATTTCTTTACTGGAATAAGTTGAAGCTGCAGTTACATACTCTAAAATGTTTGTAGTATCTTCGTTTTGTCTTGTTTAAATATTTTATTTATTTCGTGGTTTGTTGAAAGATTCAAAATTAATTAATTTATTTTCTTCTTCTTTATCTATCCCTTTATGCCCTTAGGCGTTAGGTCTTTGTTCAGGGCTAAGTCTCTTGTACCCATTCCTTGTATGCTTTTCTATTACTCGCTAGTCTTTTAATGTCGGTTATGGTCTTCAGGGGCGGATCAAGCTTTTGTGGGGCCCGAGGCTAAATAGCTTTGTGGGGCCCTGCTAAACAAAATGTAAAACTCAAAAATTATCAACAGTAATTACATAAGTGGTGATAATTTTTTGATAATTTTAACTAGATTCACGAATCTTTATTGCTATGGAAATTTCACGAGTGGACGAAGTCCACGAGTGGAATTTCCTAATAGCAATAAAGATGAGTGCTAATCTAGTTAAAATTATCAACAGTAATATAACAAGTGATGCCGTTTTTCCGATAAATTTGGATCGGATAGTTTATGAGTGCTAGTTAATTTGACAATTTTCCAAAATTAACTAGCACGAATTAATTATCCGATCCAAATTTATCATAGGAAAATCGGATCACGCGTTGTATTCGTTAAGACTATATCACGAACAGTTAATTACTATTTATGAATTGTTCTCACTTATTTAAAATACCTAAGTGAAAAAACCACGCGTGGTTTTTTCACTTATTAAAACGCACGTGTGATTTTTTCACTTGAAAATCGTTTTTATTGGCTGTTGCTAAGGAAATCGATCAATCTGATTGGTTAAGCAAAATGTGAGTGGTATAGTCAAAAAAAAATTATTACCACGAATGTAATTCGGCGTGATTATTTTTTAAACTATTACACAATGATGACAGTGCTGAATGTCAAAGTCAAAGCTAACTTTTTATGCATTTATTTAAACAAAGATCCAATCACAGAGCAGGTATTTCTCTGTGATCCAATGAAACAACGTGAAAAAATTATCGCTGTAATCAGCTACTAGCTAATTATCAGTGTAATTATGATGCTATTGGTCGATTTGAATTTTTTTCTCATTATGATTGGCTGACAGGACTGTTTAAAAAATAATCAAAATAATTTTGATTGACACCAAAAACTACAAACATTTTTTTCTTAAGATATCTTTAACTTTTCCAACTCGAAACTCTTCTGAGGCCCGGGCGCCTCGGGGGCCCTTAGACAGGCGGGGCCCGGGGGCTTCAGCCCCCAAAGCCCTCCCCTTAATCCGCCCCTGATGGTCTTTCCTCTACTCCCTGCCAAGTCTTCCATCTGCTTTTCCCATGTTATCCTCGGCCTTCCTCTCTGTCTTTTTCCTTCCACTTTCATCTCCGTCATTATTTTTGGAATTCTATTCTCTCTCATTCGGCACGTATGTCCCAACCAATTTTTTATCCTCTATCTTCTTCACTACTGGCTCAACATTCAGCATTTACCTTGTTATGGTATTATTAACTCTATCTCTTCTGGTGTGCCCAGTTGTTTTCCTTAAGTATTTCATCTCATAACTGTTATTCTGGAACTTAACTTATCCGTAAGCACCAGTGGCGGCTCGTGGCTTGAAATTATGGGGGTGCTGCAGCTTTCGAAATATACTTACATACCAGTAACGATCCTTGATATTTTTAAGGTGCCTTTTATTTTATTTAAGGTGCCTTAAATAAAACAAAACATCGAAATTTTACTCAATTTATAAAAAAAATAAGCTTACTGGAAAATGAAATAAAAAGAATTTTTATTTAAATATAAAATCCATTCTGCGATTTTTAGCTTCACAAAATTTTTCGATCACCTGTTAACCCTGGAGCAGCCTTGACCGGCTTCGCAGTGATGTTGCAATCAAGTTGGAAATACGAACTATTTATTCCTGTTTATATTACACATACCGTCGCCCAAGACGTCCTTGCACAATGATGACATCACCTAGTTTTTTCGTGGTATTCGCATATTATTGTTTTTGTTGGATCGGATGTCCAAGAGCTAAACGGCATGATGCAATAATGCTGAGAGGCTGCCCAGATAGCAGCGTTCGGACTACTTTTACCATGTATTATTAAAACAAACAAATCGCGGCGGAACGTGCACCGAATGTACTACGTTTTGTACACTGCTAAATTTGTCAGCGCTCTGAATGGAATCTACAGCTTCGGTTAAAATAATTCCTTTTAAAAGCGGTTTAATTAATTAAATTTATGTAATAATTATACAAAATATTGAATGATTGTTATATTATTGATATTTTGAAGTACAAATTTAATAGGCAATTAATTTCCGTACTTTGTTCTGGGGGTGCTGCAGTGTCGCAGCGCTTATGGACCAGCCGCCACTGGTAAGCACCCAGTTTTCTGCCGCATACGTGAGTGTTGGTAGATATATTGTGTTATAAATTTGAATTTTTATTTTATTGCTGATTTCTCTATTACCTATTATTGTGTTGTTTATCATGTAGTATATATGGTTCGCTTTGTTTATCCTGTTGGTTATCTCCTGCTCTATTTTCCCATTATTTGTAATTACTGTGCCTAGATATGTGTAGCTGTATCCTGTTATTCTCCACTTTTATTTCTTGCGTAGGTGTTTGGTTCTTACTTATCTTCAGAGCTTTGCTCTTCTGCATGTTAATTTTTAAATTTTCTCTTTCTAGTTCCTCCTTCCATGCGCTTATTGCCTTTTGCATGTTTCTGTCAGTTTTAGTTACCAAAATTATATCATCGGCATACATCAAGTGTTCCAGATATATTGGTTCCAATCTTCTGTTTCCAATTTTTGTTGATGTTAACCGTTTTTTACATCGTTCTGCTACTTCATCCATTATAATTATGAATCATAATGGGCTGAGGCTGTCGTCTTGCTTTATCGCCTTGCACATTTTAAAGCTTTTAGACATTACTTGATTGGTCCTCACATAACCTTCTACGTTACTGTATGTTGATTTTACAGCCCTTAGTAGTTGTGTATCTATTTTATAATTTTCCAAGATTTCCCACAGCACATTTTTATCCACATTGTCAAATGTTGCTTTTATATCCAGAAACAGTAACCTTAATTCTTTACCATTTTCTAAATTCTTTTCTATAATCATCCTTAATGTATGGATATGGTCACTTGTCCGTCTATTTGGTCTAAATGCTGTTTATTCTTCACTTAGCCTACCCTCTATTTCCTCTCTTAGCCTACTTTCCAGTACTTTAGTGCAGATTTTGAAAGGTACTTATGATAAACACATCGCACGATAGTTATCACAGCTGCTCATACTGCTTTTTCTATAGAGTGGTAATATTACATTATGTTCCCACTCATGTGGTATTCTTCCTAGTTTCCATGCCATTTTTATTATGCCTGTTAACCACTCCGCTACCTTTCTTCCTACCATTTGATCATTTTGGTACTATATTATCTTTTCCAGTCGCTTTCCCACATCACATTGTTCTTATTATCTGTTCGATTTCTTCCCCAGTGTAATATTGCTGTCTGTACCTTCTTCTTCCCTATTCATTAATTCTTCATATTGTCTTCCTTCCTCAATTTTCTCAAACTTTTTCTCGTAGTACCTACCTTCTCCATGTTTCTACAATCTCTTACTTACTCATAAGAATGTTTTCTTCATCTTTTATATTCCGGCAAAAAACGGTGCACTAATCACGTGATCGCATGTGGGCCGGATTGTGCATTTCACGTGTAAGACCACATACGCTAACGCACCAGCCTCAACACCGAAAGGTATAAGAGGATAACGATTACATACTATTTGGTTGGAGCCTTACTTTTACATAAGTAAAGCTACATAACTAAACGAATACTGTTTAATTTGACAGAACGGCGATGTTATTAATATGGTGTTCCTACTCCCACTATTTTCCATATAAAACTTTTGTACTGCATCGTTTGACAGTATCGCGTACTAATTTAGATATTTGCCGCTAGATGGCGGCATAAAATTTTATATTTTCCAACGAAATAAAAAAAGAAGGAAGGAAACTAAGGTATTATGGTGCATAACTACAAGTGCAACAGAAATACGTCACACACGCCATATTGAAAACCAACCGGCACGAGTTTTTATTGGTAGCCTAACTGTTTGTTTACGTTTTTGTCTTTGACAGTAAGTTGAGGTATTTAGTGTTCTCAGCCAATGAGCTTCTAAAATCAGCCATATTGATACACCATCTAAATTGCATACTGTTGGTGTTATGGTCCTTCCTTCTTTTTTTATTTCGTTGATATTTTCATAATCATAACCTATTATAAAGTAACGTATTTTTATAAATTTTGCACTTTTTGCAGAAGATATTAAAAACTATAAACGCTGCAGCTTTAAGAATAAATCGATTTTTTCTTCGAATTAAATATTTCTTCGCAAAAGGTTTGCTGCAATGCTGCAAACATAAGCATTTTCATAAATTGTTCTCCCAAATGTTTTTCTGGGCATTTTCGAAAATCAGGTAAAAAGCATGGACGAAACATAAATACTTTGTGTCGCCAAGAGTTGCGATAACATTGAAAATTATATATTTTGACAGTTCTTGGTGTCAATATTCAACTGTCATTAGCGCCATTTTACAGCAATTGTTGGAACTAGTATGCGATCTTGTCAAAGAATACAGTTCACAAAAAATTGAAGGAGTGGAGACATCATATCTTAATAACATCACCGACAGAACACAGAACAGTCATTTATTTTGTTTTTTTTTGTGTTTCACAGGTTGCTTGATAATGATGTACAATTAAGATTTGTAAATATTAGAAAATTTAACCTATTTAAAGATGCCAAAGCCAACTACGGTTGCCATTTAAAAAAACACAAGTTTATGTTATAACTCAAAACTTAATATGCAAATTAAAAATCCAACATCACCATTAAATTCTACACGAAAAAGTGCCTGAGGAATGTTTTAATTTTTTGTTTCTATTTGTACAAATAAACGAGTTATAACCCAGAAAAGAATTTCCAAAACAAAAAACCACATTAAATTTCGGTTTGCAACATTGAATTTGTTTCAAAAATTTGGCGTAATAGTTAAGGAGATAGCCTGCAATCCCTTCGATAATGGGCCACCCTGTAGGTACTGAATTATTTTCTGTTTAATAATCATTAGGTACTTGTTTTACAAACTAGACATCATACTTAACAGTTAAGATTTAACCTACAGAACTTTAGGACGTATAATAAAGTTATTCTATTTTCAATTTATAGTATCTTTCAGGATGAAAGTAGTAATTTATAGGTGAATTAAATTAAATGAATAACTATTTGCGTATGGAATAATGAAAAAGTTGGGATATTGTTGGAATTCGATTTTAAAAATATAAATGGGATATTTACTTACATTTTCCCATAAGAATGTTGCCAATTCATCGATCTGGACACCAATCTCCCGTAACTCACCACTGTACCTATATTTTAATTAATAATTAAATTTATGTGTTACAGAAAGCATGGTAATCTTAAAAATAATACAATCTGTTGCAAATGTTTTTGGATAAGGCTTGACCACGGAAAAATTATACTTTAGGTATCATAAGTGGAGCTGGATATTTTGCAAATTGGTTTTTGGAATGTAATCGTCACTTCCTATGCTTTAAGGTTAAGATTTCTGTTAATTATGGTCTTACACTGGTACTTTTTTCATAAATTTTTAAATTGAAAGATTTTTGCAAAAAACATTTTCATCTTACAGTATTGTTTATTTATGTTCATCATATTTGACACGTAATATTTCAAGTGATGCGAACATAACTGTTCCATCTACATGTTGTCTTGGTGATCTCTCCTTATTTAAAAACATTTGGAACGATTTATAAATGATACTAGTTCTCACTAGTGTGCGGTCCATGGAAGCGGGCACCGCTTCCCTTGCCTTCATTCATAAGGCAAAATTTAATTAACTTATTAATTTTAACATATTGCTGGAACACCAATAAAATTAATAAATTATATTGTTTTGCCTGAAGGATGGCAAGGGAAGCGGTGCTTACATCGCTTCCATGGACCGCACGCCAGTGTTAGTTCTATTCAGTGGAGGAGCATTATCTAAATTGTGAAATAATTAATATTTTAAACAATAGGTGCTAAGAATGTTTTTACATAAATGTTGATCGAGTAGTTAGGGTAAAGTTCACAATTATCAAGTTGTTAGTTAATATTGATAATTCCAAAACATCCAGTGATTTATAACATGATTCTAAACATTCTCTGAAATTAATTTTTAAATATCTATTCTTAGTTTCAGGATTGTTGCAAATGTAGCCTAGCAGCGTACTTTCCGGGAAAAATGATTAAAACTCAGTAGATAGGTGAAGAGCAAATTTAACCTATGCCTAACTAGTAATTATGCAGAAAATCTTTAAAAAAAATAAACAGTGCTAAGTTGGTTGTCTAAACAATATGAGCCGTGTCATGTATCGTTTTCGAGCGACTAGCTTCGCCTTAAATGTACTTATTGTCGTTTGAGCTTTTCAATGATAACGGTCAAATGATACAGTAAGCATCTCATGTTATCCTACGGAATCTACTATAAACTGAATTTTAAATTTATACAATGTGATCTGATGTAAAAGAAATACTGTCAGTCGATAAACAGTACGTTGTGAACACTTTACAAATGTACAACAAATTTAATTAAATGATGTATGTTAAATTAGTAGAAAGAAATTTAAACTGCCTACTTCCACAAGATAAAAACAACCATATTCTTACCTGATATATGACCATAATGCTAATGTTAGCAAAGCAACTCCCATGATCATATTGAAAACATTTGCAATTGTGTATGCTCCTACCAATCCTGCAACGCCCGAAGCAATGTAACACATAACAGCCAATGCAAAAAATACCGCTGGTGTCCTTGCTGCTTTGAAAATATTTTTACTTTCGTTATGTGACCTAAACTGATTAAATGTTTCTTCCAAATCCTAATAAAAAGCAAAATTAATTGTGAATCTGAATTGAAGTTTAAAACTAACCTTTTCAAGCTGTTCTCTGTATTTTTCACTAAATTCTTCACCGCCCATTTTTCGTTTACTGTGGAACTGGTGAAGAGCTTTGTCTTTTACTCTTCTATGCTCGGTTTCCATCGTTGTAGTGTTAAGGTAAGGTTTACTACCACCACATACATCTTCCATTAGCTGCACATAAACTTCTTTTGCATCTGCTACAGCAGCTAAGTTGTTCGCTTCTGCAGTTGCCTAATGAATAACAAACATGTAAAAGTTATAAGCTTTTGCTCCATTGCACAATCTTATACTTAAAGTCAAGACTAGTTATCATATATCCTTTTTTTACATATTAAAATTATATAGGCGCTGCAAGGCTGCAAATAACTAATTTCATAATTTTATCTTAATGTCATTAAATAAAGTATGCATTTTGTTTAACTTTGTACCAATGACTTTTCAAAATGAGCAAAACTTTTTATAAAGAATGACACAGACAGAACTAGACGAACTATATACCGGGTGGTGCATTGTCTCACGCACCATAGGGATTTCAATGGTAAATTTTTAATTTGTAAATATTTGCTTCCCCAATTATTTTAGACCAAAAGTGCAAATATGTTTTTTTGTAGAGAAAAAAATACCCAATCCAATGATGCTATTTTGCAGTTTTTCAATTTTTCCGTAACAGAAAAACTGTGGAAATTAATTCTTGCACTTTGATAAAAATCACTGATGCCTTGGAATTACTGAAACAGTCTGGCTTGTCAGTTAGTTACACTTGTTAAAATTGTCATATAAAATAATTTTATTTTCCGTTTTGTTTTAAAAAGTAATTTCCCTTCCTGTTGAATTTGTTGAATAATGGTTATTTTTCGCCCTCCGGCTAGAAACACTCAATTTTCATGCGTATAAATCGTCTGGAAAATGCTATTTTCAAGTCTCGGCCTGAAAGTAAAATTAGGATTTTTGATTGGTGGCGCTGAACCGAACTGACTCCGCCCTCTCATTGCTACGCCCATTGTCACGCCCAGAAAAATAAATTCCATAGAAAAATAAATTCTCTAACGTCAAATATTTGAATAAAAAATGATTTTTTATAATTAACGTATTTTTATCGGCTGAAAAAATATTGTGTATCACACGCCTAGAAACTGCTTTGCAAGTACTCGTACTTGTAGGGCCTCGGTTGCACCTCGGCCTACAAACGTACTCGCACTTGCAAAGTGACAGTTTCTAGCCTTGTGATACAAATAACTATTGTTTACCAAAAAGTTTTCGTATTGAAAAATAATTTCAAACTGTCATTATGACAGAGGTGTGGAGCTATAATAGTGTCATAGCTCCACCCCTCTGTTTCAAAAATTTCATGGCATTAGTGATTTTTGTCAAAGTGCAAGAATTAATCCCCACAGTCTTCTGTTACACGAAACTCAAAAATTGTGTAGAATAGCATCAATCGATGCAGTATTTTTTCTCTACAAAAAACTTCATTACACTTTTGGTCTAAAATAATTAGGGAAGCAAATAATTACATATTAAAAAATTACCATTGAAATCCCTGTGGTGCGTGAGGCAACGCACCACCCGGTAATGTCATTCGCTATCTATCATTTATTTTTGATAAAATGCAAATTGGCTTATGCGTAATGTTTCTCTAACTTTTCGCATTAACTATTGTGGATGTTTCTTAACTAGTTGCTCTGATTAAAGATGGTTTTGTCACCTAGTATACAGTAATAGCTCTAAACCGCAAAGAACTACTTTTATAACCAGTAGGTAAATCATATTGGGAATTCATAACAAAGTTAAATCCAAATAAATCAAATGGATCATTTCAATCTTGTTCCTTTGAATAAAAAGATCTTTCTAAAACATTATAAATACAAAAATATATGAATACTTACCACAAGCATGGATTTTGGCTCTGGTAATTCATTTCCACTGTAAATTTGAATATATGACTTAAAATACTGTACAAGGTCCCTTGCTTTTACTTTCTGGCCGTTAATCTTTTTCAAAACTAAATTTTCAGGCGCTAATAGCATTGGCACTAGAATTTGAAGATTCTTTTTGAAATCCTGGTCTATATCTGTAATAAAATAAAATGTATACATTATAATTTACATAAAATAAAAAAAATATGTACCTGCTAGTCTACCATCAAAAGCAGGATTAGTTGCAACTTTTAAACCGGGATGTGGCATAAGAAAACAAGCGATTTCAGTAAAACAACTTTTGATATGCTTTCTAAGCGATTGGAGTTCTGGATGTTGGTGATCATTAACTTGTAATCGTCGGTCCAGTATCTTTTTACCACCAACTGCTCCATATTCTGCTTCATATGGAAAACTCCAATCCCTAACTAAGAACTGAAGTCTCTGAAACGGAGATTTACCGGTGTCCGCTAAAGCTAACCTACCATATTCTGTAAACAGCTAGCAAAAAAAAAAAAAAGATTAGTATGTACTACATTCAATTAAGTAGAAAAATATTTATTCACCTGTAAATGCTGTAAATCATCTTCTTGAATATTTTGTGATAAGTTATATAATTGAACTGAACTTATCATTGTACTAAGAGCAAAGACTGTGGCACAATCTCTAACAGTACTTTCACTATCAAATGCACCTTGTGTATCGAGAAGAATAACAGCTACCTGTATTTTTCAACAAGAAGAAGAAACACAATATAAATAAATAATAAGTATTCATTTTCTACTTCACTAACCTTTTCACCCGAATCTAATTCTGTAAAGAATACTTCTGACCACATCAGAATACCTGTTGTATCCCTTTCAGAACCTCCTCGCCACGAGAACCCTTCCAATGGGGCATCTGTAGGTCCCATCCAATCCAATGCATTATGTTTCGTGACATACTAGAATAATACTTTATAATTAACATTCTACAATTTACATTATAAAGTTATTCTTTGTTGAATAAGGTATTGAGACACTTAAGTAAGTAAAAGCATAAACAGAAGTAGACTGTTTTAATTCGTACGGAAGAGCATTAAAAAGGCGAATACCCTAATATAATAGACTCCATCAAAAATAATTTACATGTAAAATCTATATTTAAACTGTCTTTTGATCTTAGGAATCGGGAGTGAATTTGATATCGGGCTAATTAAAAGCTCACAGAAATATTTTGGAACTTTTTCATGGACCATCTTTGCTTTTTTAATGCCTTCATTCACCATTAACCAGCCTAGGGTTATCAACATTGACACATATTTATTATATCCTAGGATTATCCTCAAGCATTTATTTTGCAAAGTGACTAGTTTCGATGCCACAATAGCTATTTGCAATTAAAAATATAAAAAAATTTATTAGAGGACTAACTGAAAAGTTTTGAAAAATAAATGTAATTTACTACTGCCACAAATTTGTGTTTTAGACTGTAGAGCATGTTACACCTATACAGGGTGTATACGAATTCCACCAACAAACATCTAGAGCGTAAACGGTGCCTAAAGATGAACCTAAATTGTTCATATACTTATTTTATTTCGAAGTTATGACCTACTGTTTGACATCTCTGCTAATCTAGCATTGATCTCATTGAATGAATTTTTGCCCACATATCGAATTAAAGTTTTCTTTGAGTGCACTTTCAGACTTCACTTTAAAAGGACATTTAAAATTTCCTTTCGCTCTTGTTGCTCACCAATAAACTTCCTCAAAAATACTTAGCCAACTGAAAGGGTTTGAATCACATTTTAGAAACTTTATTGAAACAAGTTAAAATTAATTAACAAATCATAGAAACAATGAAAAATAACTTTAATTAAAGGTAATACGAAAAGAAACAATGCAATCAGGGAGAGTTATAAAAGTTGTTCAAAATTCCTTCCTCGAATTTCCATACATAGTTGGCACCGTAGAGGGTAGAGTTTATTTTAGAGATAAAGATCAATGTTATCGAATATTTTAGTAGTAATTTAATGAGGAATATGTATTCAAAGTTTGTCGGTGGAATTCGTATACACCCTATATAAAAACTAAATAGGTTTAATAAAATATTTTAAGGTAATAAAAATAATAAGCTAATTAAAAACAAAAATCCCACCAAATGAAAATTAAAGCACATCGGCTTTTACGTCAGGTTTAATCCCAATGGTCAGAATTTAACCGGTGCAATATTGTGCATTTCTTTTCTACGCGTTAAAGACAGTATCAAGCTATCTCGTTTTATGTTTACGTTAAACACAACTAAAACATGAGGTGAGAATAGGGGTTATGTGTTTACATTGTTCATAGCCTCAATCAAGATCAAGTTTAACATTTAAGCTATGATGAGCGTCAATTGGTCAACTTCATAGAAATTTTAAAGCTAACCTAGTTTTTTATTTTTATAAATACAGGATTTTCCTGCAGTCTGGAGGTCAGTATCAAGCCCTGGTGACTATTCGTTGTTGGGCACCAAATTAATCCGAATATACGTCTAAGAGGTAGAGTAGCAACATTCTACACATATACACACTTTACACATGGTGCAGTATGTAGGTATTAAATAGCACACCAACTACGTAACACATAGAGACTAACTGGGTTGTACATTGCACGCATAGAGGCTCATACATTAATGCACCAGCCTCGACACCGAAAGGCAAAAGAGGTTACAGATTGAGACAAGACTTTATAAATATAATGGGAAATGATCACAGAGTATGTGTTGCCATAATTTGTTCCATTAGAGGTGAAATATGGGTGAAAATTGAAAATTATTGTGATTTTAATGGAAAAATAGGGAAAGAAACACAAACAGAAAATGTTGCTGGAAAATGTACGTTACATAAATACACTGATAATGGACTAAGGATGTGAGTTAGCCGCAACAATTTACTAATAACTTCAACAGTTTTTCAACATAAGAAAACTCATCTAGGCACATGGATGATCCCGGCAAAACCAGATTGTAATCAAATAGACCATATACTTGCATGTAAAAGATGGGTACTCAACATAAAAAATGTTAGGGTATACAGCTATACAGAGAACCTAACTGTGACAGTGATCATTACTTACTAGTTGCCAAACCAACAGAAAGAATATCCAACACAATAATTAAGAAAATGAATAGGAAAAAATGGAACACTGATAAAATGAAAGATTGAGACACTAAAAAACAATATATGGAAACAGCCAAAAGAAACATGCAAAAGACAACAACTTCAGAAAATATAAATGATGAATGGAACATAATTAAAAATGCCATAAACACTGCAACACTCGAAGTCCTAGGAGTAAAAAGGGAAACTAAGAGTGAAGATTGGTTTGATAAACAGTGTACCAAAGCAATAAAAGAAAATTTCTACAACCACCAGAGAACCTAGACAAACTAGAAGAATACAAAAAGAAGTGAAAAACTGCAAATAATTTATGTAAGAACAAAAAGAAATTAGCACAGAATAAATAAAATGGTAGAACTAAATAGAATATAATTTTAACAATAAAAATACAAGGGAATATGAATATAAAAAAAGAAACAGCAAACTTCAAATCGAACTTAAAGTATTGTAAAGCTCTACAAGGAAGACTGCTAACAAACTCCGATGACAAAAAGATGGTAAGAATACTTCTCAAAACTATATACAAAGGAAAAAACAAACAACACTGAAAAACAAGATGAATATCAAACTGCAGAACAGCATGAAGATTACCCAACATATGAAGACACAAAAATTGTAATAGCAAAACATAATAAATCACCAGGTGGTGTAGTCGTAAATTTTCCAGTGTGGGAACGCTAAAAATTTTTGTGATATTGTATGAAAAGCACAATTTAGTTTAGTTGTATTTCTATGATTTCCTACAATAGCCCAGAGCCTCGGATATTGGAGCTTATTGTACATTATAATATACCAAAATCAATAAACAAACAATAACTTTGCTTAAACAATATTTTATTTTTTATTAAATTGTGGAAAAACCAGTGTGGGAACGCCGTTCCCACTCCATTACACCTCTGGGTATAAACAACATAACTTTCTGAATTAATAAAAATCTACATGAAGATGAATTAAGGAGAATATATGATTTAATAAAAAAACATGACGAAAAGAAGAAATGCCCCACAAATGAAATGCGGTCTAATAATTCCTAATAATCAGATGTTTGGGAATTTGGGAAATGTTATGAACATGATATAAATCTATACAATGTATTCATAGACTATGAACGAGCATTCGACAGTATAAATAGAGAAATGCTAACATCAAGTTTAAAAAGTCTTGGCATACCACAAAAACTTGTAACCTGATATGACCTTACGTGATTCCAAAGCCAAAGTATTAGTAAATGGAAAAGAAACCCAAGTTTTTAAGACCCCAAATGGGGTAAAAATGCCATTCAATCTGGGACTGGAAGTAATAATAAGAAACATAAACATCAACAAAGACTATCCAAATAAATACTTATGCTGATCATATACAATTCACTGGAAGAAACAACTCAGATTTGAGACAAGAGCTGACTAAAATAGAACAAGAATCACCTAAACTAGGATTAACAATAAATGTACAAAAACAAAGTATGTACTTGGAATGCAAAGGACAAAAAATAAAAAAACATAAAGACAGTGACTTGTATCACTTTCAAGTAGGAAACAACCGATACGAAAAACAGAAATTTTACTTATCTAGGCACACGAATTACAAGTAATAACAATATGCGAGAAGAAATAATAAATTGAATACAACTTGGTAACAGATGCTTCTTTAAATACAAAAAGATAATGGCATCAAAGTTAAAAACAAAAAGAGTCACATTAAGGATTTATCAAACAATAATAAAACCGATAGTAACTTACCGTTGTGAATCCTGGACTTCAAATGAACACGAAAAGCAGTTACTACTTAGATTCGAAAGGAAAACAATAGGAAAAATATATGGTGGTATAAAATACAATGACAATACCTGGTGCAGAAGAACAAATAAAGAGATTGAGAGCCTAATGAATAACTAGAACATCATAAAATTTCAAAGACTAACATGGACATCTTCAAAGAATGGATAAGAGAAGATATCCTAAAATAATATCCGAGTGGATCCCGATGGATAAACCAAGTTGTGGAAGACATAAAAATAATGAAAATCAAAAATTGGAAGAAGCTAGTGAAAGGTAGAACTAAACAACGTAATGGCCAAAACTCACCCTGAGTTGTAGTGGCACTTTATACAGGGTGGTGACTTGCTTCATGTACCTAGGAATTCCAATGGTAATTTTTAATATGTAAATATTTGCTTCTATAATTATTTTAGACCAAAAGTGTAATTAATGTTTTTGTAGAGATAAAAATACCGCATCCATTGATGCATTTTTCAGTTTTTTCGATTTTTCCATATCGGAAAAACTGTGGAAATTAATTCTTGCACTTTGATAAAAATCTCCGATGCCTTGGAATTTGGAATTATTGGAGAAGTCTGGCTTGTTAATTAAATGCTAGCTACATAAAATAATTTCCCTTCCTATTGAATAATAGTTATTTGTATACCAAAGTCTAAAAGTTACATTTTTCGTTTGGTAAAATAATTTCAAATTGTCATAGCTCCACCTTTCTGTTTCAAAAATTTCATGTTATCAGTGATATTTGTCAAAGTGCAGAAATTAATTTCTGCAGTTTTTCTGTTACATGAAAATCGAAAATTATGTAAAATCAATGCAGTATTTGTTTCTCTACAAAAAACTTAATTGCACTTCTAAAATAATTAGGGAAGCAAATATTTACATATTAAAAATTTACCATTCGAATTCCTATGCTGCGTGAAGCATGTCACCACCCTGTATATATAGAGGTCTAATGTGGGTGTGAAATTATAACATTATAGGTAACAACAAATAAATTTTACGGTGCATATGTTTGTTCACAAAAATGTGAACATAAGTTAAAGTAAAAAAAAATTTGAAAAATACAGTAAAGTGCCTAGAATCAACTCTAAGATACGGTGGTTATTGGACTGTCATATAAACTTTTGTCTGTATATCGTATATGGACATTAAAGTTAAACTAAATGAAGATTAGAGAACAAACAAAAGAGGGATGCTTTCCTCATCTATCAAATATTAGCCAAAATTTACAAGATTCCTTAAATTAAGTATGTTGTATTTCACAAGTAGTATTTCTTAATTTTGCTTTTAATAGTGCAAGCATGGATGGTTTCGTCAAATTTAAATATAACCATGAGTTCAGCTTAGTTTATCTTTATGTGCAACGGCTGTATAGCTTAAAGGATGTATAGTATACTGATGTTAACATTCAACATATGTCCTGAATACATGTAATACATTCAACGCCAATTGACAATTAGTCTTTTGCATAATATGTCGATGATGCTTAATTTATTCTTCTACATCTATTCTAGAAGTAAACATAATAGCACTAACTAAAACTGAAGATAATTACATGGGGAAAGTAATAATAAGAATAAATGTCAGTGGCGGCAGCCATAAGGGGCACAAGAGCATTATACCTCCAAAGTAAATACTTTATTTGGGCAAATTCTCGAGGTTCAACATAACATTTTTTGTTTTTCTATTTATAATGGAGTTTCTTGGATGAATGAATAATTTTAAAAACTTTTTGGTAAGGCGATTTTAATGCAATATCAATATGTCATCTGCTAAATTAGAATACTTCCACAGTGTCAGCGTTAAAAGAACGTTCTTTTAATAGTATATTGTTATATTTTATTGTTATTTTTAATTTGTGCCCCTTTCCTCCCGCAAAATTAATCACAGGCCGCCACTGATAAGTGTTTTTATTTGTAAAATGTAATTACCTCATAAAAATTAGATAAACTAAAATGCGTCAAGATGTAAAATTAAATTTTATGATGAATAATGATTGTTATTGTTTAATAGTATATTATTAGGTATGTAATCGTTTTACAACATTAGTAATACAATAATTTCAGCTATTCATTTTAAATAATAACATAATGCATAAGAAATTGAAAATATATGCAAAAACAAAAACGTTTATACAAATACCACTGGTATCTGTAATGAGAGAAATGGTGGGCTGCTATGAAAACATGGATGATAAAAAAAAATGATAATAGGTAGCAACATGATAATTATATCAAATGTTTTTCTTACTGGAAACAATTTTTTACTTGTTTTATATAATTCAGTCGTTTGTGTTGGTATGTATTAATATGTACTGGCGTTTAATAAATATAATAAATACAACTTTGTTAACTACTTAACAGTTTACGTTTAGTGTAAAGGTTAGCATAGTAATAATTATAATTTTTACACTGAATATACACGGTACATCAAAAAGTTCTTGTATTTCTAGAATATGTTCTTTTTTAATAAACTATCCTATATATGCATTTTTTAATCGTGTAAAATCTTAGTTTACAGGTGCTAATTATCTTATCTTAGTTTCTGTAAACTGTTATATCTACAAATTCGCAGAAATTGCAGTTGCATAACTGAAAAGCTTATTTTCTTTCCTTTCCAAGGATATATTAAATGACATGCTTATCTTCATTTCATTCCTATCTTAGGAAACAATCTACTGTGATAAACAAATGCATAAACAGTATCTTATCAAGTGGTATATCATTAAAAAGAAGAAAAAAATAAGCTTTTCATTTATGTAAAAACAAACCATTGTTTTCATTTAAAAAGTATAACTTTGTTATAATTATAACTCAAAAATCAAGAGCACCGAAAAAATGGGCGTTTTTAAGTTATCTACCTAGCCATGAAAAAAACACGTATCACATTAACAACCCTTATTTACAATATAGGCTGATTTATAGTTCCATAAACATACAACATAACATAAATATATAAGTTACTTTAACGTAGAATTTAAGCTTACCCTTTCATAGATCCATAACCTGTCAAATTTACCAAAATGTCAGACGAATAAGTAGAAGCTGCTATAATAGTAGTAATGTTGTATAGATATTATTCTAAAACAGTGAAAAAGTTCATAAGCGAAAGAAAACAGCATTTAAACAAGATTTATAAATCGCTTTAGAGAATCAACTGGTTTTTATTTTTTCACTTTCATACATCTAAACAGAATTCTGCTTACTTGATCTGTATAATTTCATATGTTTATGTTAAAAATTAAAATTGAACCAATTCATATGTAAACGATTATGTATAACAGTTATGTTTATGGATCTATGAATGGTAATACTGCAGTACTATATTTTATTTTGTTATGTTTATGTTATGTTATATGTTTACGGAACTATAAATCAGCTTTTTATTTTTTTACGTAACCCTCTTCTACACTTATACACTTATTCCATCTTTTTTCCAATTGTCCCATACCCTCAGAAAAAAATGCCTTCGGCAACTCTGCAAAATATTGTTTAACAGCTTCTTTGAGTGCTTTATCAGATGCAAAACGCTTTTCCCTGAGACGCTTTTTTAAGTTTTTGAATAGAAAGAAGTCTGACGAGGCTATAAAGTGGATGCCTCAACTCTATAAACCCACAGTTATTGTTTATCTACTAGCCTTTGTTTGCCTTATGAACCCGACAATTGTCATGTAGCAACAAGTTTTTTCTTTTTCCTCCAGAGCAGCTTTTAAATTTCGAATTGTGTTTACATAGACCTCTGCATTTATGGTAGATCCCCTCCGCACATATTCAATAAGTAAGACTTCAGCATCCCAGAAAACTGTTGCCATCAGTTTTTTTCCAGAAAATTGTTTTGGCTTTTTTTGGTGGTGGAGAGCCCTTATGAATCCATTTCATGGATTCCTGTTTAATGGGAGGGTCTCAGTGATGTGCCCAAGTGTCATCCCCAGTGCTAATTCAATTATCTCGCTCTCCAACGTGGCCAAACTTTATGACACTGCGAAGTTCCACCTTAATTTCACTCATTTTATCGAGATGTAAACCTTCTCAAATCTCTATAAACCGCACAAATTAGAGGTACTTCTAAATGTCCCAGCTATTTTTTAATAATTGATTTAACATCCTCGCTTCGTTGTTTCATGGCTAGGTAGGTAACATACAAAGCACCGTCGTACGTTGAATTTTACACAAAATTATGCATGAGATAGCGTTTTTACTTACGCACTAAATTAGATGTTCACAAAAATACATTAAGAAAAAATTTAGTTTCTGCTTAAAGTTGTAGGTTTAATCTTTGATATAATTCTTTAAATAAAAAAGGCCTACATAATTTTCAAGAAAATGGACATCCTGTACATATGCCAATGATTAAATAATAGCAATTAATAATATCAATTTTAATGAGACGTTTTATTGGAATTATTTTATATGCTGTGTAAACTACACATACCAGAGCATGACTGGTTTGGATTTTATTATTTAAGAGATGTATTAGACTGCAGGGACGCACAAGGAGAATAGAAGCCAGAAACAAACGGCGTGGTGGTCTGAAGAAATTAAACAACAAGTTATAATCAAGAAAAGAAAGTGGAAAGAATACCTAAATAACAAAACAGAAGGGAAGTAAGACAAATACAAGAAACAAAGGGTTGAAGTTAAAAGGGTAATTAGAGAAAGGAAATCAAAAACTATTCTTCAAAGTGTTAAAAAACCTCCGGAGAAATGAGAAAGTAGATACCATAGGAATTAAAAACGAAAAAGGAGGGATACTAAGAAGCGAGAAAGAAATAATGAGTCGCTGGAAAGAGTACTGCCAAAAGTTGCTTATAACAGAAACACGAATTAGAAACCCCACAGGAAGAAGATAGTAAAACCTTAAGTAGAGTTGTAGAAGAAGAAAATGAAGGAAATGAGATCACGAGGGAGGAATTAGCAGCAGCGATAAAAGTGTTAAAGAATGGCAAGGCCCCAGGCAGTGACAGAATTACGACAGAGATGAATAAAAGCATGGGGACAAGTGGACTGCAAACATTACTGAAGATATTTGATAGAATGTGGAAGGAAGAGAAAATATCTAGAGACTGGGAATTAGGATTAATACTACCAATTTTTAAAAAAGGCGACGGGATGATGGACTGTAATAATTACAGAGGGATAACCCTACTGAGTACACCAATGAAGTTGTTTGAAAAAATCACTGAGAAAAGGCTAAGGAGGGAAGTAGAACCGACGTTATTGCAAGTACAAACTGGGTTTAGAAAAGGGAAAAGCACGCAGGATCATGTGTTCACAATTAAAGAAATTATTAACAGAGCGAGAGCAAGATCTAAAATAATCTATCTAGCGTTCATAGACATGGAGAAGGCCTTCGACCGAGTACCGAGGAAGAGAATATGGGAGTGCCCAAGTGAGAGGAATATAGGCAAGAAACTAATCAGAGTGACTAAATGCCTCTACAGGGAAACAAGAAACAGGATAATCAGTAAGAATGCAGAGTCCGAGACATTCTATACGAAGATGGGTGTTAGACAAGGAGGTAGCCTCAGCCCGTTGCTATTCATCACTTTTATGGACAAAGTAATTAGAAGGGCAAAACAAAGAACAAAACCTTTCTATATTGGATATAGAAATCTCAAAAAGGTCGGCATCTCCAAATGTGCATTTGCGGATGACGTAGCACTAATAACGGGTAGTGAAAAGGATTTAAAAGACAATCTGAGGGTATGGAACGAAGTGTTGACAAATAATGGAATGAGGCTGAACAAGTCTAAAACGAAAATATTGGTAGTGGATGAAGAAAGGAAGGAAATAGAAGTGACAATAGACGAGGAACTAATAGAACAAGCGAGCAATTTCCAATACCTAGGAGTAAACATTGAAGAGACAGGCAATCAAGGTCTGGAGGCGAATAGTAGATTGGAAGCAACAAATAAAGTATATTATGCCCTGAGTAAATTTTAGAGGCATATCAGAAAGAATTGCAATTTTAAACTTAAATGTACGTCTAAATGAGATAATAAGTATAATACAAGTACCTACACGCTCCAACATCAACAGCTACTGAAGAAGAAATAGAGCAGTTCTATGAAACCTTGGAGGAAATAACAAGTACAGAACAGAAAAAGGCTAAACAAGTAGTAGTTATGGGTGACTTCAATGGAAAAATCGAACCGAACGAAGACAATATCAGAGGCAATTTTGGGACCAGCGAAAGAAATGTAGGGGGCTGGAGGTTAATAAACTTTGCCAAAAGCCAAAGCTTAATAATAACAAAGCTTAATAATAACAAACTCTTTGTTCAAAAAAAGAGAAGGAGCCAGATGGACATGGATAGCACCCAATAGAATCCACAAAAATGAAATAGATTACAGGTTAACAAACAATAGGAACACAATCAAGAATGCGTCAGTCTTAAATAGATTCGAATTTGACTCCGACCACAGAATAGTACGCACAGAAATAAAACTAAACAAAAAAATGCATAGATATCAGAAAATTAAACAAACCAAAAACAAAGTCAGCAAAACAAAAACGATTAAAACCGAAATAATTAGTAAATATCTAGAGGACAATCTATACCATGAATCCCAACTTAAAACCCTCAGCATAAAAGTCATTTATAATAATCTAATAAATAAATTAAAACTTGCAACACAAGCACCATCGGACAAAGAAGACAAATGAAACAAAGGGACCACTTTCTACACAGAAAAAGGAGCTAATAAAAAAAGAGAGAACAACTAAAAATATCTAAAGACGAAAATAAGCTACGCCAAGTGGAATATGCTGAAATAAACAAACTCATGAAAAGAGAAATCCGAAAGACAGACGAAAGAATGAGGAAGAAAAAATAAACGCTATCTTAAGACAAACAGGATCTATTAAAAAAATTAAAGACACTTAGCACAGGCAAAGAGTGGATACAGGAATTAACAAAAACAGACAAGAAGCGAACTACTACAAGTAGCAACAGACTTTTATGAAGATCTGTATACAAGTAAAATAAAAAGTAAAACAAAAATTACAACAATGGATATCACACACACGCCACAGAAATACCAATTATAAAAGAGAATGAGGTCCAAATGGCTTTAAAACACCTGAAAACAGAAAAAAACACCAGGAGATGACGGTATAAAGAATGAGATACTTAAATGCAATTCACAGAAGCTCCTAAAAATAATTACGATCTTGTATAATAAGATAATCCAACAAGAACAACTACCCAGCCAATGGAATGAATCAACAATAATCCTTCTACACAAAGAAGGGGACAAAACAAAAATAGAAAACTACAGACCGATTAGCCTGATACCAAATCTTTATAAATTGTTTACGAACATAATACAAAAAAGAATCTATGCACAATTGGACAAAGAACAACCTGCAGAGCAGGCTGGTTTTAGGAAAGGCTACTCGACAATCGACCACCTGCAAACGATTAACCAAGTAATAGAGAAAAGCAACAAGTTCGGAAAAACAATATACATAACTTGATTAGACTACAAAAAAGCCTTCGATACAGTCAAACACTAGCCCATAATCAAAGCTCTCAGAGAACAAGGAGTACACAAAAAATACATCAGACTAATTGAGCTAATCTATAAAAACTCCAGAGAAAAAATAAGAACTGAGAAAGAAGGAAAGTCATTTAAAATAGAGAGGAGTCCGCCAGGGCAACCCGCAGTCTCCAAACTTGTTTAATTGTGTACTAGAAAGCGTATTCAGAAAAATGAACTGGAAAGGAAAAGGGCTTAAGATAGGTGGAAAAACTTTGACAAACCTAAGATTTGCTGATGACGTTACACTTTTCGCAAAAAACTTAAAAGAACTCGAAACAACTAAGCAACGAAAGCAGAAAAGTAGGACTGGAAATTATCTACCAGAAGACCAACATACTGACCAACGAAAAAAGAGTGGAGGTAAAAAATCTAGAACTACCCGAAAATAAAAGGATAAATATAGTAAAAGAAGTAATCTATCTAGGACAAACTATATCCTTCGATAACAGGCTTGAAAAAGAAGTCCAACGAAGAATTAAGGCAGCGTGGTCCACATTCTGGCCACTCAAACATATACTAAAGACAAAGAAACCTTAGCATTTAAAACAAAAAATTTTCAACTCATGTGTACTACCTACCCTAACCTACGGTTCCCAATCGTGGTCCCTAAATAAAAGTGTAGTAAACAAGCTGAGAACGACACAAGTAAAAATGGAGGGAAGTATGCTCAGGTTAAAAATTAGTCATCGCGTTGGGAACTAATGAATACACGAGCAAAAGGAAGACCACGCAAGAGATGGGATGACAAAATTAAGACCGAAACTGGAATGAACTGGAGGACGATAGCTAAGAACCGCCAACAATGGAAAACCAAGGGGGAGGCCTTTGCCCGACGCTGGGATGATGGCTAAATTCAATTCAATTCAATTCAATACTGCTTAAACAAATAAAATTAATATTTTGTTGTTGTATTATTTAGTAATTTAATTTGTTTTAGAAGAAAGTAGTTATACTTTATTATCTGTAACCTCTTACACCTTTCGGTGTCAAAGCTGGTGCATTTACTAAGTAACTTAATTACCACTTTCAAAAGTAATTCCTGATTAATCACTGTTTTAAAGTATTTAATTTGCTTAGTTTTGGCTCTTGGAATTGGTTTATTTTTTTCTTGCTCTGTACAAATAATACGAATAGTTACTGCTGTTCCTTTGCTTATTGCAAAACTATATTAATTATGTAATTTCCTAAAAATATTACCTTAATTTAATCTATGACAATGATCTACATATTTTATATGCAAAAAATTTGTAAACAGCCACTTTCTAATTCAGAGGGAAAAGGAAATTCTTTAAATTTTATTCACACTCTACAAGCACCACAAATTAAGTTGGCCTTACTTATAATATAAAAAATGTTGTGGATATTCTGATAATCTCCTTCATTGTTATAATAATAGAGGATTCAAGCAAAATGTTAAAATTGAAATCTTTAATGTTTAATTAATTTTTGTTTCCCGCTTTAGTATGTTAAAATTAATTTTAAATATGCAATTCTAAGCAATTTTTGAATTGTGTAAAGCAACTGTTTCCAAATAAAGTTTATAGATTATGCTTTTTAAATATAAGAAAGTTTTAACTTTAAATTCATTTGAAAGAACAATACAGGTTTATTAAAATTTATGAGTAAATGTAAAAACAATACTCGTTTATAACAAGTAGGTAGCAATTATTCTGTCATTGTGTAATGATTATGGCAACCATTATAGTCGAAACGCATATGTCTGATAAGAAACTCCATATGGATACAATTTTAATTACAATCCTATATTACGTTGGTAGCCCCATATTAAAAATATATTTCACATATCAATGTTGTGTATACTTAAAACATGTAAGCTACATTGTTTAAGCTTAAATAAAGTAATACTAACCTTAGTATCCATGTATCTCAGAAAAAAATCTAACAAAAAAGACTTTCCTTTACGAAACGCTCCTGCGACTGAAATAACCACTACATATCGGTCTTTAATTTCATCTCTCATAAGCACTCTTGCTAACGCATCTTCATCTAGAGTAAAGGTATGGTCTTTGTTTGCTAATACAATTTGTATCGGACGTGCCCTCATACTGTCTTCTTTAGTAGTAGCATCTATAAAAAATTCAGTAAACATAACCTTTACGTTACCAATTAAAGTTCAATATTTCATTCTTATAACAAAGTACAAAGTCCTTAACGATGAAACAATCATTTACTTACGAAAATGGATGCGTATGTGACCTTCTGCACCTTTATTTTACTTTTGTTGGACTTTTTTGACATCACTTATTAACCAATGATGTCAGATTTATGCACAATGATAATTAAGAGATTTTAGCTTTAACAACTATAAGTGCAATTAATGAATAGATATTTATACTTAGAGGCGTAATGAAAAAGAGTTATGCTAGAAAATAAGTATGGTAAGGCGTGAAAATAGTCGAAATGATGTGTACCAGATTCAAATGGCCTCCAATGTCAGGAATACAATGGGTAAAATGTAGAGTTCTTTAACTTGTGACAATTACAGTTGTTAATAAAATTATAAACGAATGAATTACGAAAGTGGTACATCTTAATTATTTACCTTCTAAAGACATTTCTACTGCTGCTCGATTTCCTCTATGTTTACGTTGCTTTATGTCAGACATGTTGCACTGTGTCAAAATTGCTTACTCTCTTTATCAACGTTCCACGCTCTCTGTTAGGTTTTCAGCGCGCGCACTTTTTAATGTGAGTCAGTATTATTTTAAATTGTAGGTAGAATGAGTATTTTTACTTCTGATCCTGTATGACCGTGATTAATTCATGGTGTTATCAGCCAACAGGTGCAAAGGACCGACTATGACGTGCTGGGTGGAAAATTTCTTAATGACATTTTTATGTTTCTTGTAATGACTTGTAACGTTACAAATTTATAAAATTATTAATTTGACATTTTAAATGTATCTACGCATTTTTTAAAATAACGGATGATTTCTAAATAACAAGCCGAATATGTAAATTGCGGGAATATAATTTTATATTTTTTGATATTTTTACAATTTTAATAACTATCGCGCCATCTGTTAAGAGTTTTGTTAATCATTCATTTCCAGCATAAAGTTTTCTGTACAAGGTATAATACGAAAACCACGGGGCTACACGTGTCTATACATACCGGGTGGTCCATCGGTCTGTATTTTTTTTTTTACTCGCTTATTTTAAATATTACCGAAATTTTCTTCAAACAAAGTTTATTTTGCAGTAAAATGCCTACGTATCTGCAGTATAAGTTTTTCTACCGGGTGTTCCACTTTCGCGCAATGACATGCAACTTTATATTTTTTAATGGAACACCCTGTATATTTTTACAAAATTTTAAAGATTTTTTGTTTCTCTTTAAAACAGTTCTTATTCATTATAGTCCTAAAATGATCAGTACAGAAACTATTCATGTTTTTAATAATAAATAATCACACGGAAAGTATGTCATTATAAAATATAAAGTTGCATATTATTGCGCGAAAATGGAACACCCGGTAGAAAAACTTATGCTGCAGATATGTGGGCATTTTAATGTAAAATAAACTTTGTTTGAAAAAAATTTCGGTAATATTTAAAATAATGGATTAATCGATTATTTTAAATATTAATCGAAGTTACAACTCTTGCTACATGTGGCCGAGCGTTATCGTGCATTAGAATAAAAGCATCGCCTATAAATGGAGCATACGAGACCACATGTTCTTGGAAGATATCTGTCACATATCGAGCTGCTGCAAGGAACCTCCATCAACGAAGTTTAACTCCGTGCGAGCTTCGTAGGAAATACAGGCCCAAACCAGCAAAGATCCTCCCTGAAAACTGACGCGATGAGAAAAATTGCACTGTGCGTAGCTTTCCCCTGGTCTTCGCCACACTCGATCTCGACCAACAGCACCATATAAACAAAATCTTGACTCATCTATAATAGTCCAGTCAAATGGTCGAAATAAACAGGCAAATTTTGCATTTTGGGTAGGCAGCTATTTTTTTTATCGGTGTGTAGAGGGGTTAGCGGTGAGTCTAAATCAGGGTTTTCGGGGTGGTAACCCCCTCCATTCACGACTACAGAGATATAGCCGAAAAACGAATTAACCCTTCTTTTGAAGATGGCGGCCGAATGGAGGGGGTTACCACCCCGAAAACTCTGATTTAGGCTCACCATTGACCCCTCTACACACTGATAAAAACAAATCGCTGCCTACCCAAAATGCAAAGTGGAATTACCATTTGACTGGACTATAAACAGTACAACACGCTATTGCTTCGCCGCGAGCAAAATTAAGCCTGCCTACTCGTTGAGTTCTGAGAAGTGTAGGCCCTGTGGCTGGCCTGTATGCCTTTAAATTAACTTCTCGAAGTCTCCTTCTTACTATCCACTCGCTGATATTGGTAGATTGGTACCACGTACTTCCAACAGACTACTTTTTACCCTAACTGCAGTAGTATGCCTGTTTCTTAATACGGAGGAAACAATAAAACGGCCATCCCGCTCTGGGGAAGCCCTTCTTCGTCCCGATCTTGGCGTTCTTCCAAGTAAACCGGTCTCCTGATAGCGTTGCCATGCTCGTTGAACACTAGAACGGCTGATTTCTAAAGCTGCTGTAACATAATGCTGACTTCATCCATCTTCAATCAGAGCAATAAATTGAGCTGCATGTGTCGTTCGATCATCCATTTTACAGAAATTTATTAGTAATACTAATAAACGCCAATTTTAAATAATGAAACAGTATTGCAATAATCAAAATTAACTCAAAGTACCTACTAATAAAAAGAACAAATATGAATTCAAATGAACCACTCAAAATGCACTTAAGTATGAATTGTTTGACAAATGAGTTAATTTTTATTGTTTTACATGTTACTAAGCCTGCTACATAAATGCTGAATAGTTTGTTATAAACAGTTTCAAACAAATTCAGTGTATTGAAGTGGCACAGTTTTTTTGCTCGCCAGTGTATATTCTTTTATTGCATTTATTAATATTTAGAATTAGTTATATCATAACCAAAAAATTTGGTCTGTCAAAAATAAGCGGTAGGTAGTGCTATTGGCCTAAAAAAATAAATGATGTGATAAAAAGATGTCATTGCATCTAAGGTCCCTCAAGAGAGCATTTTGGGCCCTTTGTTATTTTCCATTGTTATCGCCGTTCTTCAGGAAATTGTTGATGACATCCAAATTTATATGTTATGTGGTGTTAATAAAGACTTTTCATTTTGAAATGAAAAGGTTTTCTGGTTACGCTATCCATTAACGTGAAAATTTGCACAAGTTATAATGATTCTCAAACCTGGCAAACCACCAATGCTGGAGGATTCATATGGACTGGTTAGCTTATTACCAATCATGTCTATTTTTAAAAAGACTAAAAGTAGAACTTGAACTAAAAGATATTACTCCGGACCATCAGTTTGGTTTTCGTGAAGGACACTCCACGATTCAGCAAATCCACACAATTGTCAACATGATTGCTGAAAGCCTTGAAGTAGGCAAAGTATGTGGCGCTGTTTTTCTAGACGTAGCCAAAGTATTTGACAAAGTGTGGCGCATAGGTCTACTTTATAAAATACAGCTCTTTCTCTCAGCACCTTACTATCTGCTCCTTAAATCATTCTTGGCAAAGAGATATTTTCAAACAAAATACAACAATAGGGGAGAGTGGGGATGATTCAACCACTTAAGTTTGTAGGCGGTCCCACTATTACTACAACGATAAAAATAATGTGTTTTTTCAACAAGCGTATACCTTAGGGTGTTGCTCAATTGGTTGGGTACTTGAAAAGGCTTACTTGGGATTCAGTTTGAAATAATTTTTTTTTAAGCAAAATATGCAGTTTTGTTGAATCCTCCCCATGCCGGGGTGGATTCAACCATGAGACGGGTAAGATTCAACCATTAGTAAATTGCTGTGAATTGAGTACAAAAACAAAGGTATTTATTTATAAAATTAACATATAGTATTCCAATTCGCATGGAAGACGAAAAATAAACATACAAAACAAATATTCAACTTAATATCTAGGAAAACTTACTATGAAAAACTTATCTAAAAATAATGAATAATATTGAACACTGAAATACTGATAAAAATGCAGATACCTGCAACTTAAATGTCTAGGTCATTCAAATGTAACAAAAATTTTCAAAAGATATTCCATCCCCTGAAATTGACTTTGAATTTATATAAAGAAGATGACCTTGCGGTGCCCTGACTTTGTGGCTTTGGGAGCTTCCTGACGATGTCATCCTTTACAACAGAAGATATATCATCTACAAATGGAAATGTGAATGTGTTCGAATTATTTTTTCTCCTGAGAAATTTTATTTCGTAGTCATTGTCATCTATCTGGAGCACCTGACCAATATAGTACCGTATTGTACTGCTGTTAATGGTGAATTTAGCTATTACAAAGTCGCCTTTAGACACTAAAACATCTTCTTCCAAAGATAAGGGAAACTCATCCAACGAAGAATCATCATCAGAGTCAATCAGCTCCAAGGAACCGCTCTCACTCTCAGAAGTTTCACTAGGTTTATCTTCAAAAATCTTTCTTTTAGTAGATTTTGACATCTTTAAACTTTGAATTCTTTGTTTTTCTTTCTCTTTTTCTAATAGTTCATTCAAAACTGAAGTAGATGTGTACACTTTTGATTTGGATTGTCTCTTTCGGCCTGTACAGATTTTTTTCTTGTTTGCTTTTGGATATGGTCTGACATCTACAATACTGATTTTTCTTTTTTTTCGGTCTTCATTCTGAGATGTACATGATGTTAAATGGGGTGAATCTGGTTCTTCGATCATCACTTCATTATCTTTATTGTCCACGCCACATTGATTTTCAGAGGAATTTTCTACATGTGATTCAGTAGCTGGTTGGCAAGTTGCATTCTGGTATTTTTGAAGCAAATTCGAATGCAAGTAATCTAAGCTGCCAGTACGATAATCCATAATGCAAATCAGAACATCGTTTGACATAAGAGACCAGTTCTTGTTCTTCAGCATTTGAGAAAACTTGATTAACGGTGTATTTATTTTTGAAAGTTCTCACATCTTCATTCTCTGACACGCCTGAATCTGATGAATTTTCATAGCAGTGCTGTCTGTTTTTATTTTTTATGACCCGAATCCGAGAAACAACTGTATTTCTGTTCAAGTTGTGTAATCTGGCAGCAGTCCTAACAGGTACTTTAAGCTTAAAAATATCCTTTAGCGCATTTTTCATTGCGTTTTCATCAATTTCCCTGTTAGTTTTTCGAATGTGCTTGCGCGGCATCTGGAATAGTTATTTTCATAACAAGTGCGGGAAGATAGCGATTCCGAAACTAATGCATGAGTTTCGGAATCGCTCTTCCCGCACGTGTTATGAACAACGTTTTTCCTACAAATGTTTAGGAATCGTCCTAAACTATCATTTTGTAAGTTTTCAAGTTGCCAAATTTGACATTTCCTTTTAAAGTAATAATCTAGTAAGAATGTTTGCTATGCGATTTTCTGATTTTTCACTTTCCCGCACTAGCGCGGAATGGGTCACTTCCCGCACGCAATTTGCGTGCGGGAATGTTACATTCCTAAACGTTTGTAGGAATATATTAATTATTAAAATTTCTATCGTCGATTGAAGTATTTTCTATCATGCGATGGATTTCTTTATACACGCATTGGGGATCATTAAACCCTGGTTGAATCATCCCCAGATCATAAGGTTTAATCTTACCCAAATGTATAGCTGGGATTCATAGCGCGGGAAAAATAGAAAAACAAAAGATAAGACGATGTTTCCCTATTTTATCAATACATTAGATGCCCAGCTTCCAATTAACGCACAAACATTAGGTTTATTATGGAAAGCTATAAAATGAGCGATAAAAAGCAAAATATAAAATTATTACCTTGGATACTCAAAAACTTTCACTCACTAACAACTTCTTATAACAACTCACAGGTAACTAAAACTTGATGTGCTTTGTTGGTAGACTTGTGTAGATTGATATCGTAGCTAAATATCCCGCGAAATTCAAATAGTTGCCGGAATAATTAGATTGGTTGAATCTTCCCCATGGTTGAATGATCCCCACTCTCCCCTACTACATCTAACTATCACCCAATAAAATTAGAAGTGCCCCAGGAAAGCGGACTGGGTCCCTTCCTCTACCTGTTATACGTATACAGAAAATATAAGAATTTCCACATTTGCAGACGACACTGCTCTCTCCATAAGTTACAACCCAGCTACAGCAGTGAATAGTTTACTACAACACTTGAACGTGTTATAGAACTGGTTATCCTAGTGGAAAATAAAAGTCAACGAGGATAAGTCGACGCAAATCACATTCACACTAAAACACAGCGATTGTCTACAAGTAACATTAAACAACTCCCCAATTCCAAATAAAACTGAAGTCAAATACTTGGGACTTCACTTAGATAAGAGGCGTGGAAACCACACATCAAAACGAAATAACGCAGTTAAATTTAAAACTAAAACAGATTTATTGGTTATTGGACAGAAAATCCCAACTTTCCGTTGAATACAAAATATTACTCTACAAGGTAATTTTAAAGCCTATTTGGACGAACGGCATTCAACTACGGGGTTGTACCAAACCAATTAATGCCAAAATAGGCACTCCAAAGTTTCCAGTCAAAAACATTGCGGATGATTGTCGATGCTCCCTGGTACGTAACCAACTTAACTCTTCATCGCGATCTGCAAATTCCATTTATCACAGATGAAATAAAAAGATTTGAAAGTAGTTATCATGTCAAACTACCTAGTCACGAAAACAACCTTGTACGACAGCTATCAGAAGAGCCAGCTTTCATCAGAAGACTTATCCGGCAATGGTCTAGAGACCTGGTTCTGACAGAAGAAGAAGCCTAAGTATTTCAATAATGGCAGGAGCGTCACCGATGGGCGACTTCTCCACTCTAGCTACAATCGAACGTACCCTTTACTGAATACCTTTGTAACATTTGAGTAGATTGTAAATATGCACTTTTTCCATAAAAAAAAACAAAAACAAACGAAGATGTGAAGATTAAGATTTGGGTTTTAGAGGATACATGTTTAAGATTTTCCTATAGTATTACTAAATTCGACCATGTTACACTATATTACAAAAATTTAAACCTATTCAAAATGAGCGAGAAGTACTTATGCATTTGTTATCTATGTATGTGAAAAGTATTATACAATGTAGTGTCTCAGGGCTGGCTAATTAATTTATCAGAAATGTTAATAAAAAGGGTTAATATACACAACTTGAGCCTAAGAAATAATCAGTAGTTATACAACAAGAGGTTCGAAAATAATCGAATATAGGTACAGTTGAGAGGACGAGATGTGTTGCCTAGAAAACACAATGACACCGTAGGTAGAGTTGTGTTTTGAGGTAGACACATCCTGATATCTCATGGCCCTCAGTACAGAAAGAGAAAACGCTTCTACTATTCAACCTAAAAACCTAGGTAGCTGTACAAATAACAAAGTTACCCATACATGTACGTCGAATTTAGGACACACTGTACATATTAGATATACGTAGCTTACCGTTCGCTAACATAGGATCAGACTATATGTTAGTACTATGTTAACTACAAATAGCATCTAAACCCAGTGAAGAAAAGCCAACAAAAATAGTGAAAAAATTAACTTAACCACACGCATTTTGTACCAGAATAGATTACGAGCCCCGTCCCATTTCAGTTGGTCCACCTACTGAAATCTTAGTTTTTTGGGCACCATCAAAAAATAATAAATACTACATGCTTCTTTTAGGTTCAAAATTAATTAACAGGACATATTTAATAATATGCAATAGAAAGCACCAACTTTATCGTTTCCTTTTAAAATTTTTAGCAAAAAATCAAAAATGTTCCAAATAAGGTATGTTTTTTTAATACATCAATCCATTTCTATTTTGTTACAAAGTAAGCCTACAACCGAATTGGCTTTAGAACAATGGTCCCAAAACAATTGCTAATAACTGCTAGAATGCATTTCATACATTTTGAAGCTATAATATTTAGTTGTGTTCATTAAAATAGGCAAAGGAAAGATTATCGACGAAAGAATTCGTTCAATTATTAGTAGATTTTTCAATTTTGGGAAATCGAACTCAGAAATTGAAATTTATTAAAGTTATCGCGATATAGTGTAAGAAATATTGTTAGACGATATAAAATTACTAGTTGAGTCACCACAAAGCCCCGTTATGTGGGAAAAACTAAAATTACAGATGCCGATAGAAGAGCATTAAGAAGAATTATCGAGAAAAACCGGCGTGCCAATTACCCTACGTTACGCGCTCTGTGGAGTGATTCTGTTGGAAGGCACATTTGGAGATCCACATGTCACAGGGGGACTCACAAAATGGGAATTGGTACTCACAGGGTAAGTTGTTTGATTACAGAAAATAAAATGAAATCAGAAAAATATTTTTTTCTAAAAAACTGTTCTTAAAATTGGCAATTGTGGCCAAAGGCCAAAGAAAAGCCACTTTTAACGCCAAAGCAGAAGAGAAATACAGTAAGATTGGCAAAAGAACATAAGGTTTGGGCAACTCAGCAATGGCATGCAAGACTTATCGCTCCGATAAGGCTCGAGTTATTTGCAAAATACACGAGGCGCTTCGGGTCGACTGTCTCAAAAGAAAGGTCAAATTTTCTGCATCGGTCATGGTTTGGGGCATCATGTCGCCAAAGGGGATAGGAAAAGTTCATTTTATTGAAGAAACTGTGGATACAAACAAGTATCTGTACATTTTAGAAGAATCTTTTTCACCGGTCATGGAAGAATAAGTACTTGACATCAGGACAAGATTTTGTGTTAAAGTAGGACGGCGCAGGACGCTACAAATTAAAAAAGCCTTAAAATAGATGGAAGACTACGGTATATCACCTTTGGAAGGGGTTTCTTTGTGGCACCAGTTAAAAAAGGTGCTTCGGAATAATTCTGCTAGAACAATCCCTCAACTGAAGCAAAGGCTTCAGAAAATATGGGATTCGTTTACAGCAGAATTTTGCCAAGGCTTCGTTAATACTATGCCCCAAAGAATTTCGGATATTATAAAAAATAAAGGCGATATTACCCAGTGGTATACCTTAAAATTATTTTCTGTTAATTTTACGTATTTATTCACATTTTTTTTATTTGTCCTCATTTTGTGTTAGTTGTCGGTTTTAGTCACTGAATAGCCATTTGTTGTGGTTAACCTTCAACGGACTGGCCTCATTAAATTACGTAAACGACGGGCCGGGGTCCAGTCGAACCACATGATGAAAGTCGCGAAAAATGTTTCTAGTAGGTAGGTATGTAATGTATCGGTTTTAAAAGGCTATAATAAATAGCTCAGGGAAAACATCAGACATGCATCGTTTTCGACTAATACTGGAAAAATCCTTGCATAATTGAGAAAAATTTTAACCGTCTGTAAAGGCGGACTGGGGCTGTACGGACCCCGGATTGAAAAAATGTTATAAAATGTAAACAGGCACAAACACTTGTACACAAATATATAAACGGATAGAGTTAGGAACAAAGAACGGGGAACCACAGACAATACTGGAGAAATCCTCTGCATAATTGAGAAAAATTTTAACTATCTGTAAAGGCGGACTGGGGTCTGAACCTCTGAACGGACCCCGGATTGAAAAAAATGCTATAAAATGTAAACAGGTACAAACATTTGTACACAAATATAATAAACAGATAGAGGGAACTCCAAAGAACAGATAGCTAACCGCTCAATATTCAAAACTTCAAATTCAAAAAGTTATTTAAAAAAAAACATAGTCCGGGGTCCGCATGGACCCCGGCTAGTCCGTTGAAGGTTAAGAGATGCTAAAGATGTCGTCAAATGAATAAAACAATTTGAAGTTCATGTAGTACTTGTATTTTTGCTCTCTAAAGACGAATTTTTGAAAAATCCTAAGGTGGGCCAATTGAAATGGAACGGGGCTCGTAATAAATAAATTTGAAATCAACTCCATAACACCTAATGATAACATAAAGAAGCATGGAACAAATTTAAAGAAAATATATACCAAGCAGCAACAGAAACTCTGAGAATTCGAAAACTGAATGCAATTGAAACGCCTATTTGAAATACGATATTGTAGATTGTAGATTGTGAATTGGGTCGTTTAGACATAATGAGTGCCTCTCACTACTGCGACTTACTTAGATCTTTTGTGAAACTCTTCTGATCTAATAGAATCCCAAGTCCTAGGCTACTTATGAACCTTAGTACCTTCTTGGGAGCTATTTTGCTCACTTTCTCAAGTGTTAAACTCACCTTTTCGAGGTACTGAAACCTTTGGCGGATTATGACTTAGCAGTTTTAAAGAATATGTTCCACTGTTTCAGTAGAATCTTCACAGAATCGACATTGGTTACTCTCAACTTTGGTATCTCAGGGGGCAGTGTCCAGTTAGTAGGTTTGTTATATGCCTTAACTCCTGTTTGCTGAATTCCAGCAATTCGCACGCTCTCTTTGGCGAAGGATAGGTATAAGTATAAATTTCTTCGTCTGCCTTAAGTCTGTAAAGTTGTACCAATAATAGGTCTTTTGGGATTTTTCCTAGTTATTGATCTCCGCCATTTTGTGGCTTTTTACTACGCCACAAAACGATTCAGGACCAATGAAGTGAGACTCTGATCCTGCTTTAGCAAGTCGATCAGCTGCCTCATTTCCGGAAATGCCTGTATGGCTTGGCACCTACACCAAGATTAATTTGATGTTTTTTGTCAGCTGGTTTACTGCTTGTAGATATTCCCAAGTGATTTTATAATAGACTTAAAGCTGTAGGAACTCAGAGCTTTAAGTGCTGCTTGGCTGTATGATAGAACATACAGGGTGGTTATAAATGATTGTAGTCTAAGTAGGCCAAAAATCTAAATGTAAAATTTCTTGTTTCTGCTTCACACAAATAATGATTCAAATTATATTGGATATGCATTGTGTAACCCCCCTTATTTGGGTTACTGTTAGGCTACGGGTAGCTGAGTCGAAGATGAGGTTCGTTGAGGCTATAATGAAATCCACACAGAGTTTCGATATAAATGTTTAATAAATTATAAGGTCTTTCTAATGTACATGTGAGAATAAATAAAATACAATTATAAATGAACGGGTATGACTTTGAATACTACATATATATACAAAACTGAATTCACAAATACACACATTCGGTAAACCAAAACTGAAATAATAAAGAATTCTGAAAGAATAACTAAAAGTTTATGGTACTGAAGCGGCACGGGATTTTGACCCGAAATTGCGGTGATGTGGCTTCTCGGACGGTGTGCCGCTCTCGCTGAGCGGTGTTCCTGACGTGTTGACTGCCTTACTGCGCCGGTGCTGCTTGGGCGTATCGGGACGGGCGGTCCTTGAACGTCAGTTTTGCAAAATGCAAAAGGCTTGTTGGTGTCGCGTAATCTTGCTAAACAAAATGCTATGTAAAATGGATTAATCAATTAACAGGAAGGTGTCTGAGGTCTGGATACGTTCGTAGTCGATCCCGAGTGACCTGCGGGTTTGTGCAGGACTCCCGTTCTCTACCCCCTGGTTAAATACCGTGAGTATAACCTGTAATATTGTTTGTTAGTTAATGCAGTGAAACTGCGAGCCTGGGTTTTGAATTTAATTGATAGTTCGGTTTGTTTAGGAATTCGCCGGCTTCCAGCCTCGCTGTAGGATAGGTTTAAGTGCGGTCGGTTTAGGAATTCGCCGGCTTCCAGCCTCGCGTTAGGATAGGTTTAAGTGCGGTCGGTTTAGGAATTCGCCGGCTTCCAGCCTCGCGTTAGGATCGGGTTAAGTGCGGTCGGTTTATGAATTCGCCGGCTTCCAGCCTCGCGTTAGGATAGGGGTAAGTTCGGTCGGTGTGAGCTTTTAGAATAGGGGTGTTCTTCAAGGCTCTGGTGGACTCTCTCTCAAAGCCGCGGTGGACTCTGACTCTTGTCCAGGCTGAGGACCTACCTCGCCGCGGACGCGGTGGACTTTCTCTCAGAGCCGCGGTGGACTCTGACTCAAAGCCGCGGTGGACTCTGACTCTTGTCCAGGCGGAGGACCTACCTCGCCGCGGACCCGGTGGACTCTCTCTCAGAGCCGCGGTGGACTCTGACTCAAAGCCGCGGTGGACTCTGACTCCTGATCTCGGTTTTGGGGCTTGCTTTTATATGAATTGGAGCGCTTGCGGGCTCCGTCTAATTTGATGTGTTAGAAAAGGCTCGAGTAGTCACGTACACTTTGCAATCCGACGACCGATCTTCGCCGGGTGTGCGATTACAGGCCTGTGACGTCCTCGAACGGAAAATTTCGCTAAACGACTGTCTGTAAGCTATTTTAAATAGTGAATATTTGATTCACGGTTAATTTAAATACGGTTAATTACAGGCAGGTCGTTACAATTGTTCTACACACAAGTGTTAAATTGGTTGCGTAACGAGTCAATATTTAGGTAAAAAAGTTAAAATGATTTTAAAGTGAAACAAAAATTTTCTTACCATAATTTTCACTTAAAGAATGATCGATACAAACCCGAGACATATCTACACTAGACTCTGATTAATGAACAAAGATAGTCGAAAACTTATTTATGTTTATTTACAGTAGATGTTCAAAGTGCTCTCCATTTTAAATATTATCAAATATGTCCACAGCTCTCGGAATATGAGCTATTAAAGATTCCTCTTCAATATCTATCCCTGGAAACGCAACGAGATATATTCTGGCTCTACTATAGCCTTTTATTATGCATATTTGTGGACAGCCGTCTATAGCATGAATTTTTGCTTGAAAGATAGCTTTGGATAGCCTTAGTCCTGGGCCATAAATACCTATGCCCACACCGGTCACCGTTTTGGATTCATCCGTATACCAGATGATTGATCCTTTTTCGATTTTAGATTCACCCAATCTCCATATTTGGTGGTCCGAAATAACCACTTCAAACAGTTGCTTGTAGTTGAGCCTAACTGGTATTAATATGTCAGTTGGTTTGGATAACAACTGGTGCTGAAATTCTTTCAGAATCTCCAAATGTCCAATTAGATGTCCTGATTTAGATTGTGTGTTTAATTGCAATCTGAACACACTTTGCATCGCAATCATCCTTACTTGTAAGTGTAAGGGGAGAATGTTTAGCATTGCTTTTATAGCTGCTGTTGTGCAGCCGTGCATATCACCTGTAACTCCCATATAGGCCAACCGCTGCACTTTTAGCAACTTGTTTTGGTTTTTGTCCACCACACTACAGATGCATAGGTGACAATGGAATTTACCACTGTTAAGTATGACCACAAGATAATTTTTGGTTTTAGCCTCCATGTTTTACCAAAGAGCCTACGGTAACCCCAAAATGCCAGCATTGCTCTTTGAGTAGTTTTTTCAAGAAGTGAGTTTCTGGTCGAGGGTAATTCCCAGATATTTAACTTCATTGAAAATATTTGACAAGGCGAATAATAATATCAGTCACTTTTCATCGTTATGCCTTGTTAGCAGTCTTGGGAAACAATTTAGACTGCTTTTACGTGATCTACACATTACAAAGTGTAATACTTAATTGGCGTTAACTTTAGAGAAATCGCGTAGTAGAATCTTGTAACCTATTTTAAGTAATCTTATACCTTGAAAATATCCTGGATTTTCCAGTTAATATATTTTGATTTCCAAATATTTACCTCTCTTCAACATCTCTATTGTAACCGAATCTTCTACAAATGCTTTATTATTCTTATTTCTTTATTATTTCAGCTTTCTTTTGTTTTTGGTTTATCTGCTTCGTTTACACAGGATGGACCATGAAGCGTGAGAATGCTGGAACACTTTTACTGCAATCCTAATTACGTAGAAATACAAATTCGTCTTTACTTTTTACTTTACTTTCAAATAGCGTTTGCTAAATCTTTTCTTTAATAACGTGGCAAGATCGCGGAAGCCAAAAATGTATGGTTTCCCATAAATATCACCAGTGGCGGCTCGTGGCTTGAAATTATGGGGGTGCTGCAGCTTTCGAAATATACTTACATACCAGTAACGATCCTTGATATTTTTAAGGCGCCTTTTATTTTATTTAAGGTGCCTTAAATAAAACAAAACAAATCGAAATTTTACTCAATTTATAAAAAAAATAAGCTTACTGGAAAATGAAATAAAAAGAATTTTTATTTAAATATAAAATCCATTCTGCGATTTTTAACTTCACAAAATTTTTCGATGACCTGTTAACACTGGAGCAGCCTTGACCGTATTCGCAGTGATGTTGCAATCAAGTTGGAAATACGAACTATTTATTATTTAATATTCCTGTTTATATTACACATACCGTCGCCCAAGACGTCCTTGCACAATGATGACATCACCTAGTTTTTTCGTGGTATTCAGACGTATTATTGTTTTTGTTGGATCGGATGTCCAAGAGCTCAACGGCATGATGCATTAATGCTGAGATGCTGCCCAGATAAGCAGCGTTCGGACTACTTTTACCATGTATTATTAAAACAAACAAATCGCGGCGGAATGTGCACCGAATGTACTACGTTTCTGACACTGCTACATTTCTCAGCGCTCTGAATGGAATCTACAGCTTCGGTTTAAATAATTCCTTTTAAAATCGGTTTAATTAATTAAATTTATGTAATAATTATGCAAAATATTGAATGATTGTTATATTATTGATATTTTCAAGTACAAATTTAATAGGTAATTAATTTCCGTACTTTGTTCTGGGGGTGCTGCAGTGTCGCAGCGCTTATGGACCAGCCGCCACTGAATATCACCCAATTTACTTGTTATATATTGACATTTGCCCGTTAACATTTAATGAGATGTCTTCTGGTAATCCAGGCAAAGCTCAGAACTATCTTTCAATTGTTAAATTTTGGTTGAAAACATATGTTTCAATAATGTGTTCACGCAATATACCACACCATAGTCCAGTCAATAAAGGGTTTGTAGAATGCATGGAGGGTGTCACAATTTTTGACTTTAGGGCTTTGTTTGGAGTCGTTAGGAGGTAAACATACTAAAAGTCCCCGGACATAGGTGGTGAGCGGGGTGCAGGGGGGGGACTGAGAAGGTCTCTGTTTTTGTTTTTTTGCTTATATCTTGAAGACGGTGCATCTTATCAACAAAGTTATTATATACAAAATCAAAGCTGACAAAATTTTCTACATTTTTGCGTTGTAAAGTTTTTTTCTATCTCTAACCGTTTATGAGATATCTGCTCTCAAAAATCGCTAATTTTCGAAAGAAAATATTTAGCCTCACGTTTTTCGTTAAAATTCCCACAAAAGAAGTTGTAGAGGATTAAATTTTCTTAAAAATGGTATATACATTTTATATATTTTTTTCGAAAATTAACGATCTTTGATAGCGGATATCTCATAAACGGTTGGAGATAGAAAAGAACTTTATGAAGCAAAAAGGTGGGAAATTTTGCCGTCTTTGATTTTGTGTATAATGACATTTCGCTAAAACGCACCGTCTTCAATATATAAGCAAAAAACCAAAAAAAAGGGATCTTCTCGGTGCCCTCCTGCACCCCGCTCACCTCCTATGTCCGGGGACTTTTAGTATGTTTACCTCCTAACCACTCCAAACAAAGCCCTGAAGTCAAAAATTGTGACACCCTCCATGCATTCTACACCCCCCTTTTGAGCGTTCGTTGACTGGACTAACCAAACTTTTACAGAAAATACACGTATCCAGTGGAGATTATTTCGCGTTTATTACTGGGTTTATTTACTTCACTATAACTAGAAAATTTCGCTTCCCCATTGAAAACATAAGAAAATTTAAAAGTTCGGTTGCTTTTTAATTTGGTCTTGAACAAACTCGCAAAATTCTGTTATTTGAGGAAGACCATTTCCATCCATTAGGGCTTGAACTGTTCTAAGATAACAGGGGTGAAATGAATTTGCTTTCAAAATTCTTCTTAAAGAAGTTTTATTGTTCTTCGAGCATGTACTTACGGTTCGTTGACTAGAATAAGGATTTTCACTGGGTTTTTGTAAAACTGTAACTTCGTTAGCAGCGTTAGTAACTCGTAACATGTCTTGTATTTGGCTGAAAAGTCATCTTCGTCTAAACATACTTTCAAATGGTATCAAAAGCCAATGTTTCGTGACCTATCCTGTATACTATTTAACATTATACCTAGTTATTACAAAGACAATTTATTTTAGGACAAAATTGTAGAAGTATTTTTTCTTTAATAATAATTTATACATTATTGATACTCAGTGAAAGAACTTTTCTGACTAATAAACATATATCAACATTTTTTTCTTCTTTATATATCAATATTATTTGCCAAGGTGTTCAAACGGGCGATTTAAGTAAAAATAAAATAATCGAATATATTTTATTTCAAGACTAAATCTTACCAATTTTCGATGAAATTTGCATGACTGCTTTGATTAGTCGTTTAAGAAAGGGCATATTTTGCCACTTTCATTTAAATATAAATTTTATAACAACAAGAAACGGAATTAAATCGAAAACCGTAAAGGTAAACAAACTGCTTTCGCATGTTATCGAGGACGTCAATATCAATTGTATTCTGCGCGAGAGAAGGCGACCAAATCCCACAATCGGAACGTGGTGATAAAGAATAAAATAATGGAAACAAGAAGCGAAGGATTATCTGTAAACCTTCTGTTTTGTTATTGAATTCCGGCCAGACCTCTGCTCACGGAACCAGAGTAAAGAAATATCAAAGTGAGAAATTAAGAACGCGCTACGTTACATTTCTTTGTGGCGTATTTTCTTTTTCCTTTGAAAAAGCGTTCGTTTTATTACTGATCGCTTATTTAATGATGGTCGAACCTACATCGAATAATTTATATTATTCCTTTGAGTGAAATTGTTTAGAACGAAGCAACTCAAAGTAAACGTAATAAAATAACGAATGGTTATAATTTTGGTCACCTAATCTTGGAAGTTCCGTTTTGGATGCTTAGAGTCATCGTTTTCTACGTCTTTGGGTCCAAGAGGCGTCTATTGTTGAACGGCGACGACAGCAGGATTACTGCGCTTGACAACCAACCTTACATGACGCCTACTAATTGACAGTAGTCCTGCTGGGTTGCGTTGCCGCATCACAAAAAGAAGTTGTTTTTGGTTCTGAAAAGTTAAGAAGGCCCTTTTTTTTACACAACTAGTTACGTTTGCTGTTGTTAATCTAATTATTATCCACATTGGTAAGCTAAAAATAAAATAAAAAAAAACAGTCTTAGAGTTAAATTAAAAATTATTTGTGGTAAACAATCAATAAATTATTAAATTGTACATTTGACCCATTACTGTTGTTTAAACTCACATATAAGGACTGTTACGGCCCACCACTCGGTGCCCTCTATTTACCCTAAATCATAATTGTCGTAAGAAGTTCCAACTTGTCCTGTAGGGTGCGGGGGCGCACTACCCCTGCGCATAAACCAAGGGAAGAAACGATAGCGTCTTAAGTAACAACGAAACCGAAATGGACGTGCGTGACCAGTGTCCATTTTGAAAATGTAAACTTAGTTGTTATTAAATGTTTAACTTTTGAAACTTAGTGTGTTTATTCTCAAATATCGCAGCGGAAAGCATACAACAACAGGACTGTACCAGAAATTAATGCACATATTTTGAAGGGTCGTATGAGCGTATCTTGTTAACTATTAGAAAACTGCTATCTACAAAAATTTAAGTATTAGGATAAGCCGAGGGCTAAGCTAACCACTCAACACGCGGGCAACCGCTTTTAACCCAAACATAACGAAAATGGCATCGAAACATCAAAGTCTACACCGTGAAATATTGCGCACTTGGGTAAAGAATTCCAGCAAATCATTTTCATTAATAGCAAAAAAGTGAACTCTACAAGATGGGCTGTTGAAAGAAGTGTTGAAATATTTTTAGAGACGGGTAGTACTGAAGATAAACGTGGTCGTGGAAGGAAACAAGAAACAACATGCAAACAACTTGAAAAACGGGTGATCCGGTTTATGGAAAAAACAGATCTGCTTCTGTAAGGGATAGGAGAAAAAGTTCAACAAAAGAAATAACACAATTATGTATAGAAAGAATTAGGCACAGAAATAATTATAAAACTCTTAAAAAGCAAACAGCCCTGTTCTGTTCTGTCCTGATTTAGCGACATCCTACTATGCTAATAAAACATGGTTTTATAAGGAAAAAGTGCAATTTGTTCAAAAATCAGTCAATATACCCAACACTTCGGACCTTCGACCGATAGCAAAATACTGGGCTTTAGTAAAAGCTAACTTAAGGAAAGAAGGAAAATGTGCTATAAATTTCGATGATTTTAAAAAATTGTGGTTGAGGGGATCAAAAACAGTTACCGAAAATGTTGTGCAAATGTTAATTTCTGGGATAACCCTTATGTAGGATACTTAAATGTTAACTATTAGCGTTTTCCACCTCCAAGCACTCAGTGCGCACCAGCACCAATAGAGTGATAGCCTAGCACTCAACCGGTTGTGCACACAAACTAAAAAAGTGCTGACGTGGAACATGGTACTTTATTAAATTAATATAGGAATAATATTAAATTGATAAACTACTTCTTCAATGGGGTTCTTTACACTTCGAATTTTATATTTATCTAAATTTGCAAACACAGGAATGAATTCTTCATCACTACTTGATGCTGACGATAAGAAAACGTCTGCAATAATTGCTTCGCGCGCCATTTTATAATTGCACTAGATTTAACACCGTCAAAAAACTCGGTGCTAATTTTTTTGCACTAAGTGCAAAAAAACTGCACTCAATTTATAAGGTGGAACATGCAGCAGTGCAACAAGTTGTCAGCAGTGCATAGGTGGAACATACCGAAATCAGTCAGTGCGCACTGAGTGCAGTTAGTGCAAGGACGTGGAAAACGCTATATAACTGCAAAATGATTTTTTAAAAACTGAACTGCAGCAGGCCCTGGATAACCTTAGAACTGTCTTTAAAAAATCAGTCTGTATAAAGGGTATCCGACTCTAAGAAGAAGCAAACGTAATATCCATTATAATTATCTATAGTAAGATTTAAAATGTAATTGAACGCGGGAACCCTTCTAAAACATAGTTAACGTCTACGTTCTGCTTTGTAAGCGGAACTTGAACTTCTTTTATACGTTTATTTGATCTATTAGTTTAGTCAGTTTGTTTATGTACTGGACGAGATCTAGGCTTCTGATTGCTAAGGATCTCAACGACAATATAATCTACCTACATAAATATGACACTTCAAATTGTCCGGTATAACATAGGTAAGCTTTCATTCGTCATTTTTTAATTTAGTACCATAGGTCTGCAATTTGAGCTCTACTCTGAAACAAAATCGAAAAGTAATGTAAACATTCAGATACAATTTGTTTAATTCTGTTGTATCAACTTAAAAGGGGTTGTAAATGCAAACAATTGTTAGTTTTTCGATGGTTCTCGAGACCAAATTTATTTTAAATCATGCTGTATTTATATTTGTACTTTTTGCCGGGCTCGGTGATGTAGGGAAATGTTAGACTACCTTATTCACTAAAGGTCTCGCGTACGATCTCAGCTGAGGTCAGGTAAGATTGTTAATGCAGAATCCTTTCCTTTTTCGTGTTTTCGTGTACCAAGTGTCTTCTGCCAATATGATGTTTGATGTTTGGTACGAAAAAGAGTGCTTCCAGGGAGAGAAACTCCTTGGGTCTGGCAAAATTCTAATTGGGTAGTGCTCAGTGGTGTAATCGTAAATTAAGAAGTACCGGAACTTTTATTAATTTGAAAGAAGATCGCGCTGTTTTAAGGAGGTATTTTACATTTTTTTCTTATTTATTTCTTGTAAAAAAATAAGCAGTGCCGGAACGGCGTTCCGGCGCGTTCCGGCTCCACCACACCCCTAGTAGTGCTAAACGTTCGTAACAGACGACGTTCGTCGAGACTCTTGAAATTTGTAATTATTTACTTTATATAATAATAATATAATATTTCTGTTCGTTTATTGATTGACTGCCATATATATGTCATTGGTTATACAATTATACTACTACACTAAACTAATCTGTTATTACATCTCTCTTTCTTTGATATAACAAAATCTTTTAAATATTTTGGTTAATTCTTGGCTCTTGAACTTTTTTCTCGACCATGCACTGGGAGATGTTCCATCTTTTTGTCGAAGTCGCCTCTGCTGGTTCTGTTGACTGATAAGTGATAAGTGTTGATTGGTAGTGGCTTGGGACGACTCTTGGGATATAAAAATTTTCGTTTTTTTCGTATAGTTTGTTTATTGATCTCCACAATATAAGACCTTGGTTGTTCTGAAGGTCCCATTATCACACCCTTCTTCTGCATATCAGTAATACATACCGTTTCTTGCGTTTGGAGTAGACGTAGTGTATGTGCTTGATGCCGTTTATTGAAATAGCTTTTTTGTTTTTGTTGATCATTTGTAAAATGGGGTGTAAGGCTAGTTCGCGTCCGTAGCAAAGTTAGGCTACAAGTACACCCTGGATAGCGCTAAATGAACTAGCACCAAGAGATCAAGCAAAAAATTAAAAGAGCCAAAGAAGACTGGTTAAAGGATCAATGTGTAGAATTGGAAGGATATTCGGAAAGATATGACACCTTTAACTTACACAAAAAAGTTAAAGAAATATGGGGTAATAACAGACAGCAACAATCTAATTATTAAAGGACGCAAACGGAAGAATAATAATAGGCACAGAAGAAAAACTGAAGAGATGGGCATCATACATTTTAGAACTCTTTGATGATAATAGACATGAAATAGAAGGTGATACGGAAGACAACGAAGACAACGAAGAAACGGGACCGAACATCCTACGAGAAGAAGTATATCACGCTATGAGACAAACAAGGGGCAACAAGACAACGGGGCCGGACGAGAGTAGCTAATAGACGAGGAAAACATCGACATATTAGTCACGTTGTTTAGTGATATTTATAAAACAGGTACAATATCAAAGGAATGGTTGGTATCCATGTTTGTTACAATACCTAAGAGGAAGAATGCGACAGAATGCACAAAACATCGAACAATTGCACTAATGAGTCATACCCTGAATTTTTAAGAAATTAGATACAGTTATAAGCGACACTCAGGTAGGCTTTAGAAACGGAACAGGTACAAGAGAAGCATTATTCGGGCTAAACGTAATGATACAAAGGTGCCTAGACATGGATCAAGACATGCTTTATTGACTTTGAAAAAGCATTTGACAAAGTCCATCACGAAAAACTAATTGACATATTAAAAACAAAGAACATTGATAGCCGAGACATCAGAATAATATCCAACTTCTACTGGCAACAAAAAGCAACAATAACAGTGAACCATGAATACTCAGATGAAATAGGGATTCTACGGGGAGTTCGTCAAGGGTGTGTCCTGTCCCCGATGCTATTTAAATATGATGAAACGTCTAAACATCTCCTGCGAACAATACGGAATAAAAATGAATTTTAAGAAAACCAAGTTTATGAAATTCACGAAAGAAGAAGGAAACGCCCAAGAAGATCTAACCGTGGCGGGCAAACAACTAGAAAAAGTACAGCGATATAAGTAAAAAAAACTCTGAAAACACGTCCGAGTTTGCCAATTGAATATTGAAGGCATCAGCAGAGCCAAATGTGACTATCTACATAAACTACTACAGGAAAACAACATCGATGTGGTCGCCTTCCAAGAGACTCACTGCAGTGACGAAAACGAGCTCCAGAAACGGGGGCGTATCAATGGCTACAGAGCGTTGGGAACCACATATCACCTCAGACATGAAACTGCAACATACGTATGGAATAACATCGAACACGCCCAACTCATATCAACAAACTCAGAACATAGCATTCACACTGTTACCATCCAAATACAGGACATAACCATTGTCAACATGTATGTATAAACCGCCGAGTATCCCCTGGCCCCAAAATTCCCACTATTAGACACCCTGTTATGTACATTAGGGATTTCAACAGCCACCATGAGCATATGAGCAATGGAAATACGGGAAAAGCGACGAAAATGGGAACGCACTAATAGACTACGTAGAAAGTAACAATCTTCATCTCGTCTTCGATACCAAAGATCCTGGAACATTTAAATCAGCAGCTTTTTGGGGGCGTGACTACAACTCCGACCTGTGTTTCGTCAGTCAAAACACCCAAAACACCAACCAATCCCCACTTCTAGAGAAATCACCATGAACTTCTCAAAAAGCCAACACAGGCCAGTTATACTAGGTGTAGGCACTGAAATTCCCATAATAAGATCCACACCGCGCCCTCGTTGGAATTTCAGGAAAGCAAACTGGACACAGTTCACGTCCGATCTCGGCACACTTATTGGGCGGATATCTGCAAATGCTCAAAATTTTGGCCGATTTGGGGGTCTAGTAATTAAGGCACTGGTTTAATATCACTGCAAAATTATTTAATATGGCAATAAACACAGAAAAAAACAAAAGTCTGACAATATCTAAAGAACCAGTTAGATGCAAATTGGAGGTAGACGGTGAAATCATAGAACAAGTTGTAAAATTCAATTACCTAGGAACTGAAATAAGAAGAGATAAAAGAGAGGAAGTTACGACTCAGATAAATAAAGCATTGAGAATATCAGGATGCCTAAGGGAACTAGTCTGGAGGAATAAATGTATAACAGGGCCGTCCAATCGAAGGAAAAAGAGAAAGAGGTAGGCCACCAAAGAGGTGGAAGGAATGTTGGACGTCTACATCGGACGAAGCACACAATAGATATAACGAGCTGATTTTAAAACAGGCTTAAAGCCTACTTAATAAGACAAAGAAGAAGAAGATCATTTCACTGCTAAAACCTGGGAAACCAAATGACAAACCCGGAAACTACCAACCCATAGCGCGATCTTTTCCTTTTCTTTCTCAAAAGTATATATATAAAAAAAAATAAATTGTATCCCTACCTTAAAAATGTAGTTCTGAAACAGGAGGAGCTTACAGCTGAAACACTAGAACTACCTGTAAGCTGTAAGATACTAAATACTATTATTATAACTTCTCACTGCGCTTGTCATACTCTGAAAGAGAATTCTGAACACAAATAATAGAAAGAAATTTTTTCTTACCACTTTTATTACTACAAAATATACCTACCTAAATGTATACCTATAAAAAAGAAACTGTAAGATACTAATTACTATTATTACAACCTCATTGTGCTTGGCACGCTCTGAAAAAGAATTAGGAACACAAATAATAGAACGAAATTTTTTCTTACCACTTTTATTACTACAAAATATACCTAAATGTATATACAAAAAAAAAATAAAAAAAACTGTAAAGCACTAATTACTGTTATTACAACCTCATTGCGCTTGACACACTCTGAAAAAGAATTCCGAACACATAATAGAACGAAATTTTTTCTTACTATTTTTAATACTACAAAATATACCTATATGTATATAGGGTATTAAATTAAAGAAGAAAAAATAAAACTACAATTCCGGGATTCCACGCTTTATCTTGTCCCAAGTTGTCTGCGAGGAATCCCTCGTCGGGTTCCGCAAGGTCCCCAGGATCAGGATCAGCCGGCATGTAGAAATTGTATGTGAATCTCAGACTTCACTACAAACAAAAGAAATAATTAAAATTATAAATTTCCTTACTAACTTAAAAATAAAGAAAAAGAAAAGAAAAAACAATTGTTTATGTTAGTGATTCAAAGAAACGCAAAGAAATCTAAATTATAGAACTTTTCTAACAATGACAATTCTACAACATCGACGACTAACACTAACATCGTCATAAGTAGAGAGCGGATTTTATGAACTATAAAATGCTGAAATATGTGCATATATAAAAAAAACCTTAAAATATGCAAAAAAATGCATTATTAATTCAAAATATGCACAAATAATGAATTTTCTATTTGCCTGTATTACTTCCAAATTATAACATGAAATATAAAAAACTATATGCTAAACAAATGTATGCTGGTAATACTTTTAATAGGAAAAGCTTAATTACATTCAAAATTATTATTTTAACATAAAAAATTATGAGTATTATTTAAAATTGTATTTAAAAAACTACATGATATTTATTTATACGCTATAGATTTTAAAAAATTACATCTTAAGTACCTATTATTATTATTTTTCGTCATTCAGACGGAGCTCGGATATATTTTTTATCCATACTTGAACTAAATTATTTTTAACTTTCGGCATCTTGAAGTTCACTTAACTCTGCCCTACTATTTAGTTCTTCCCGCAAAGAATGTTTAAAATTTTGCAGAACAAAATATTTTGTCCGTTAGTCTCAAATGTTTTTCACGACGGATTAAATAACTAAACAGTTACGTTGGGGAAGTCCAAATAACTTTCACTACTTAGAACTTTTAGAATTTTAAAATACCAAAAAATAGCGGCATTGCAGCTTCATAATCCGGAATGTTGCTTTTAACGCCAGGACGCCAGGTAATAACTGTTGACAGGCAAATTAAAAAAAAATGTTAAATATATTGTAATGTTACATATTTCATGAATTTATTTTAACTAGGATGAAATTTTAAAAATGTTGTAAGATGAGTTATAAAATAATTAAATTGTATACAGATTTTAAAATTTAATATAAAAAATGTAAATAAATAAATAAGTTAGATAGGTAGAAATATTTAAAATTGAATTATCTACATTAGTTATAAAATGTTTTGGCAATTTTCTCAAAAAAAAAATCTTATGTGAGGGTATAAAACTTTTGCACGGTTAGAAAGAGAAAAAAAGGACTATCTACTGCAATTGTCAAATATGCAAGTTCCTATTTAAAAAAAAGGGCGATAACGTCACCGTAGAAAAATGACTGTCGCAAAAAAAAATTCGATTCCTCTTAAAATATGCACCGTAATTTAAATCGCTATACCTGTCCGAGCGTTTTGCCAAAAAACAATTATTTCAGGAGATATTGAATTTGTTCCATACGTTTGTACCACACTGTATATTAATTATATTGGTTTAGTAGCTACTAAACCCCTACTAACTTTAAATATTGTTTATGAATATGGCCCACTGAGTTTAGCCGGAGTTTAAATTAAAAAGCAAAAGTAATAAAGATTCTGTCAGGGTAAGTATTTTTTTTTAATTGTAATTAATTTGAAAGCTAAAAGAAGAAACCCTTCAAAGCATTTATTAGCGCCACAAAGTGGTATTGTCGTCATAGCATATTATTGACGGCCCAACGTGAGGCTTTACATAGCAATATGTTAATTTATGCATACAAATGTAAATATGCATAAAATTCCAAAATTTGCAGTATTTGCCAAAATATGCAGTATTTGCCGAAATATGCTAAATATGCAAAAAATAATTAACGTCAAATGATTGCATTTAGTGCAATTCGTCTAAAACCGAAACGATATTCTTCAACTATAAAAAATAAGCGATATGCATTTTGCATAAAATCCGCTCTCTAGTCATAAGTTTAACAATTAAGTCAAAGCACATTTTGGTCTATTTTAGATATTTGAAACCAGAACACACTAGTTCTTTAACAAAATAGATTCAAATTTCACGAAATAATCAACATAATATTCATTTCCAAACTAATAGGAGAAATTCTGGGTCTTTTTTTCAAAATTTAAAAAGATTTTAAAATGAATTGAATTTTAACTACCTATGACCTAAATGACAATAAAATTAAAACATATTTGTGGGCACAGGAGCAGCTGAAAATATTGTTAGGAAATAAAATCTTAACAATAAATTTCACTCACCTTATTTAACAACGACGGGGGTTATGGATTGTCTGTCCAAATTTAGAAGTACCTAATTCTTAAAAATTGAAAATTCCCCGACACCTTTGGTTTTAGGTATTTTTTTCTTGCTTAAACATAAAAGTAAAATTAATTTTTAAATTGTATCGTTACTTTAAATGAAAAATCAATTTTATAAAATTTTTGGTCGTGGAATCTTGCGTTGCAAATATTGGAAATCGGCTTTAATAAGTGTAATTCAATTAATAATAATTAAAAAAAAGGTCGAAAATACTGGGTATTCCGTATAAGTTTGGTTGTGTGTATTTAACGAATGATATTATTTTATTAGTTGAAAGTATACTTTGTATTATGTTTATATTATGTTATATTGTATTATTTGGGGTTTTGTTTGTTCGTCCGTCAGTCCATCAAAAAACTAATTTGTGACTTAAAATGTGTAAATACGTATAAAATACATTGACATGTAAAGTAAAAGTTACGATTCGCAGCAATATACGAGCTATAGCTTCCGATTTTTAATACAAACATAAAAGTCTTTATTCAGCTGCAATTTAATAAAAGCTGATTATAATTAACCGTAACAAAGACTTTAGACGACAATAACCCTCTGTGGACCGTTGGAATGTAATGTGATGCAACTTAGTAAGATAAGACACGTGCATTTGCATTACGTTCTTGTGAAAATAAATTATCTCAACTCAATGTAAAAGAACCACAAAAAGAAAAGAAAAATGATTCGCATTTCATATACAGTGTGTTTCACTTTACATGAAGCCACCTAAATAACTATTTTATTAATAACGCAATTAGTATAAAATTTTTACCAGTGATAGAGGCCATTAAGACGAATCTTTTTTGTAGAAATGAAATTTTTTTAGAGTTCAAATCTAGCCAACTATGATTAAAATAAAAACTAGCGTTTCAAGTAAAGTCATAGCAGCGATTAAGATAGAGCAAAACAGTATTTAAAAAAGTTGTTGCTAATCACAAAAATACCCCAAATACGAAGTTTCGCTGAAAAATGTCATTTTTTAATTTTCTACATTTTTGTGTGAACTGATTAAAAAATTTCTTACCTCAAATATCAAGTGTGCGATGAACAATCAAAACAATTAAAAATCGTTTGAAACGTCAGCTCACAAAACAATTTACATGGAATTTTTGTTGTTTGATTAGTGATGGCCGAACAACGGTTAAAAGTATTCCTGAAAATGTAGAAAAATTAAAGTTAAAATTTTTCAGCGAAACTTCATATTTGGAGTATTTTTGGGATTAGCATCAACTTTTTTAAATATGTTTTATCTCTATTTTAATCGCTACTATGACTTTACTTGAAACGCTAGTTTTCATTTTAATCATAGTTGGCTAGATTTGGACTCTAAAAAAATTTCATTCCTACAAAAAGGATTCGCCTTAATGGCCTCTATCACTGGTAAAAATTTTATACTAATTGCGTTATTAATAAAATAGTTATTTAGGTGGCTTCATGTAAAGTGAAACACACTGTATTTAGAGTTCATTTGGAATATTCAATTGCAAAATTTTGTTGTTAAATTTTAGAAGTAAAACAAAAATATGAATGTTGCAAATTTAAAGATAAATAAAAAAAAATTACAAAATATATTATGATCGAGCCATCGTCTTTAAAGAAGCTTTGAAAATTTTAATAAATGATTATACAGACAGTTCATTGCGTCTACTTTAACTATGCCTTTGAATATATAACAATTTTTGCCAAGATTTATTTCTAAAGTTTCACTTTATCAAAAAAGAATAAATAAAATAAATAAATAAAAATGAAAGCTCTGGATCCATACAGCGAGATAATTTACAATTAGTGGGGAAAGTATGAATTGTCGACAAATTGAAACTCTTTAAAATGACGAATTCTGTGATTTAGAACTTTGGCACCAAGAGAAAAAACTATCTACTCTTCTACCATTTTACCGTTATACTTTAGGCTAAGTATTTGGTCGAATAAAATTTTTAGCAAAAATATTTTCTGTTTTAATAAAAATACTTTAAATTTCATAGATACCTTAAAAATGTAATTCTCAAAGAATGGCAGTTAGTACTTGTTGCACTAACCTCACCGCAGACGCACCGGGGAGATACTACTTGCCACGACGCCTGACGCCACCTACTTGCTGGGTAAGAAAAATAGACCGTTGCGCATGTTGTGCTTTGCAACATGATAAGTAGAGACTGGAAAATATGCACCAAAAAATCAGAAATGCAAATATGCACAATTATAAGCAAAATTAAATTGTCATTAATTAATGATTTGGCCCATTAAATAAACAAACAAACGAACATTATTTATTATGCACTACTACATGCGAAACCAAAATTCTTATTTGTTTATTTATTATTTTTTAGTATAAACAAAAATCAAACATATTTTTTAGACATATATTGGTTTAATAATATAATAATATAATATATAATGGCACGTAAAATTGTACAATATAGACTTAATTATTACTTAATCATTAAATTACATCAAGAGTATTATATGAATAAATAATCAAATATTTTTCAATATCTTCCATTGTTAAATTATGTCTGTGGTCATTAAACATGTGTTTGTACATAGAAAATGTACGCTCAACTTCGCACGAGGTACTAGGTGCGTACTGGAAATGATCTATAAATTGGGGATCTACATTAAGTAGAACTTCATTTAAATCAACACCGCTCAAAACCCTGTTAATTGCGTTTAATTTTGTAAACCCTTCATTTTTATTTAAAACAAAGTTCCACTTTTCATTTATTTTTTTTTGCCTACGCTACGGGGCCATTAGCACTGCTGACTTTGTTTTTTAACGTCTCAACTATATGAATACTTTTTTCTAAAGAAAGTTCCCTATCTTGAAGTTTTTCTATTGCAAATGCAGTGCAGGCAAAGGTTGATTTGATGTGTGTTAGCTGATTTACAACAGGCGGTTTCTTAAAAATACCTTAGGTAGGTTTATGTAGTGGGGAAAATCCAGTATTTACAGTTGTCTGGTACCAAAAAGGAATTTTCTGATTATTTTAATGATCCCTACTTATTTTCAATTTAAAATACATATAATTCATACACAAAAATGTTTTATGAATAGACTTCACTTAGAGAACCCGTGCAGTAAACATCGTTTTGAGCGAGCTCCGACAATTTCACTAATTTCAAGGACTTTTTTGTACAGCAAACGCGATTTCTTAAAAGTTATAATTAAAGGGCGACACCGGTCCTCCCAAGTACCAAAGTAATAATAGATTGGCGCTAATTATAATAAAATTCGTGAAATAAGTGACTAAATGAACTACATAAAAGTGTGACGTTGGAAGTAAGACAAAAAAGCCCAAAGAAAAAGTAAAAACAATCAAGAAAAGACCCAACCACACTCACGAAGAGGAGTAATTTCGAATGGTGATACATGGCACACCTGTAATTTACATGGGCGCCGGCAGGATTATTTGCAGGGGGGTGCAAAAATTTTGAAAAGACCATGGACAGAAGGGTACTGCGTGTTCATGAATCTTTAAATACGGCATATCACAAGGAAGTTGAAGACAACCGCGTGAAAGTTCGACCAATTATATCAACAAATTTTCGAGTTGAATCTGGGGATGGGATTTTGAAAAATTATTTAGAGTCGGGAGCAAAAAACTCCTTGTATAATATATCGCATCAAATTCAAAATGCATTGATTGAAACTTGTTCTGATATTTTGAAAGGCAAAATAATTGAGGAGGTGAAGCATGCATCGGTTTTTTCGGTGTTAGCTGACGAGACTGCTGATATTAGTGGTATAGAGCAATTATCGATTGAAGTTCGGTATCTGCGTTGCGATCAAGATAATAAAAAGCCAATAATTTGTGAAGACCTGGGATATATGTGCCGCTGCAAGAGCTGAACGCGGGAGCCATTTCGGAAACTATTATTCACTTCTTAGAAGACTGCAATTTTGATTTAAACAAACTTCTTGGCCTATAATACGACGGCTGTTCTGCAATGGCTGGTCACATCAGTGGCGTCCAGAAAATTATTAATGACAAATACCCTACAGCCCTATTCTTCCACTGTGCCAGTCATATATTGAATCTTGTCATCAATGACCTGAACCATGTCAGTGAAGTGAGAAATGCTGCTGGGACGACAAAGGAAATCATATTTTTTTTTAGAGAGAGTACGTTGCGACGAAATAAAATTCCAAATATACCTCTCTTTTGCGAAACACGCTGGACAGCAAAGTACAAGAGTATCAGAAAATTTTCTGAGAACTTTATCACTATTGTAAGAGTTTTAAAAGAACTTTCGGATAATGCACCTAATTCGAAAACGAAAACCAAAGCATATCAGCTCCACACGACTGCAACAACTTCAACATACATTGTGACTCTCTTAGTGATTGCTGCTTATTCCGCCAAACTCGAACCCGTGTACAACCAACTACTGCAAGTAAATATGAACATAAAGGCAATATACGATCACGTAACTAAATTGACGAACGTGCTTCAATCTCACCGCGATAATGCCTCGACGGAATTCACAGCCATCTTCGAGAAAGCTCGAAATATTTGCGAAGAACTGGATGTTGAGTTTAAACGTTCTCGAGTGGTGGCAAGGCGGACCCACAGATAAAATCAACCATCTGAAAAAGAAAATGTAGAAGAATCTTTCAGAATATCTATCTTCATCCCATACTTAGACTCTATCATTTCTTCTCTGAGAGATCGATTTTCTTCTACACACAAAAAAGCATTTTCTCGTATGCAGCTCCACCCAGAAAATATAAGAAAATTAGATAAATCTTCATTTTTAGCCATTGCAGAATATATATAGAACCTTTACGGAGGTATTTTACATAATTTTATTGCCGAGGCTATCACGTGGTACGAGATGTGGAAGACAAGTGATGCGACCTTAAATGAATCTTTTGAGTACGCAGATTTGATTGCTCAAGCCACACCATTTTACCCAGTTGTATGTGAGGGAATCAAGATTGGCCTGACTGTTTCAGCGACAACATGTAGCTTTGAACGTTCATTTAGTACATTACGGCGTGTCAAGACATGGAATCGGTCTACGATGGAAGATGCAAGGTTAAGCGGCCTGTGCATACTCAGTGTTCACCGGAAAAGGGTAAAAGAGGACACTGAATTCATTGACAAGGTGTTGAACAATTTTGGACAACAACCTAGACGCCTCAAGTTTTTATTCACACAATGACTTTCCCCAAAGTTTACACTAAAGTGTATAAAATACATAACCATTTATTTACATAAGTTATGTATAACAAACAAATAACAATAAACATGTAACATAACAACATCTTATTTAATTAATTAAATTGTATATTTTCTTCCAAGCCAGGGGGGTGCAAGTGCACCCCCTTGCACCTCCCTGCCGGCGCCCATGGTAATTTATTGCAAGAACATATGTGGAATCAAAACACATCTGACGCACAGCTAAGTCTTAGTCGTAAGTAATATCTAGGTTGTTTAGATTAGAGTAGATTGAACTAGAGTCGGATGATAATGATTGTGCATCTTCTTTTGTATTCAAGTCAGGTATGTGTTAACACAAATTAGATACATAAATGCAACTGGCATATAAGCAGCGTGACCATTAGGGTTTATTTTCGCTTGGCCAGCGTCACTAGCCTCAGCAGGTATCTGTTAGCCAACGAAGGGTACAGAGGACAAAGACTTCAAGGCTAGGAGACCCAGAACTTTCTCTTATGTAAAGAGGGTATAGCGGATATGACCTGGTCAATTCAGTTCCAAAGGAAATAAATTTATTTACAAAAGAGATTACAACCTACCATTAATCAGCATATCATAGACCTAGGAAATTAGCTGTAATATTAGAAATACGGTTAGTATAAGTGGATAAAGCATGTTTAATCTTCTCAGTCATGTATCCATCTCCCATTGAATATGTGGCTTACTAACTACCTTGCACTGTAGAAGCGGTGTCTAGCGGCTGGCGTCACAGGAATGTTACCGTTATACAGTGCTCCGAAAAGCATGTAGTATTACATTGTAATGCAACGTGCTGAATAAATATGATTAAAATAAATCCCCACCTATCATAAAAATCCCTTCACACCTTACTGGCATGTAGTGGGCCTGGCGTAATCCAAGATTGATCCACGGGGATGTGCTCTATGTCAATTGATGGTGATGATTATGATACATAAAAACGTTTTATGAATAGGGCGAAGTTCTGCCCACATCACATCTCTACCACTTGTTGTTTTCTTACGAAATATGGATTTTATGGAATTGTTTCCTGAATGAAAATCTTAAAATATCGATTAAATGGATATATCTAAAAAAATTGAAGCCCTACTATAGATCTAGAATGCATAGGATATGACAAAAAGTTAAATGGTATAATTCGCGTTTCTTTTTATTTGAGCTAAGGTTAACACCGGTATGTTCGGATAATGATTGGAGTATATGGCTTTTTTAACTACCCTGTACAAGTTCAAGGAATAAAATTGCACCAAGAGAATATTGGTAGTAACATTATTGGTAATTAATTATTACATTTATTGATAGTTTTATAAGCAGAATTGCAGTACATTTTTTCAATATAAAAACAATTTTACTTTAGTACCTACTTCAAGTTTTGATCAGTGATGTATTATTTAGATAGTTTGAAAAGTAGCTGAAACTAGAATTGTCACCTATCGTTAATACTATTTTACTCTATTAAGGTTCAGTCCCGCAGAGCAACAAATTCAATTACATGTTTATGTATTACGAGTGTTATTTAACATCTTTGACATATACATACCTAGGCGTGGAGTTTTCAAGACCATTATGGGGGCACAGTTAACAAACATTTTTACTCCTAGATTTTTATGATTATAACCCACACATCCCTACACAGGGCAAAGGCCTCCCTCTTTCTATCATCCTTTTGTATGTTTTTTCAAATCTTCTCACTTTTTTTGTAAGAGATTTGGTCTACTCTCCCATAGTGACCGGTCCTCGTGGGAGAGGTGCCACGTTAACGGAACAATCGGGCCACCCACCCTAGCACTGACCGGAGACAACGATGCTTAACTTTCCTGATTGTGCGGGAATGGGGGTACCTAGCTACCGCAACTCGGGACCTACCCCGAGATTAAATATACCAAAATATCGCTAGTCAAGGAAAACAGGTATGTAACTTTGGGAGCTATTTTATTTGTGTTATATTATTGTTTCAAAATCCAGATTTTGCTGTTTACGTTATGGAGGCACTGCCCCCATAAACATTTTATTATGGGGGCATGGGTTCCGGTGCCCCACGGAGTCGGTGCAAATGACATATAATTAGAGTTTCTTATTCAGGTCAAACTGATTAATGATATTTTTTTAATTGACAGATCTGCTGTTCTGTGCTAGTTAATGAATTACACTTTATCATTATTAAACAGACATAGGAAAGCTGAAAAGTTTGAAAAGGTAACAATCAGTGATTCAATGTTAAAACAAAATTGATTATTCTGACTTTCCTTTAATTACATTACATTTTATTTTTAGTCAAGTTTTTAACGAAAACAATTTCTCGTTATATGAAGTTAAGATGCTTTTCAATTTTTTCAGCTTAATTACTCGGATATAATTAGATTACTGAAGTTTCGAGGGTTGATGTAGTAACGGAATTGCTGGCTGATTGGATCATTACCTCATTGCGGTCAATTAGATCCCCACAGTCGACGGATTATTTGACATAATTTAATTTAAGAGTAATGATGATAGGCCTTCTTAAAATTTTATAACATTCCCTTTTATCGTTTCTTAAACGTATGCCGAGAAAAGCTGTTGAGTCTTTTCATTTCTTTTGGTGTTTGGATTTCGGATTTGGAAAGTACGTTTTTCGAAATAGCAGAAGGAATTTGCCTAATGCTTACGCTTATGCAGTTTAATTTAATGCCTTAAAAAGGTCGGAAATATGGGCGAAGGCGAAAATAAGCGCAGCGATTAATTCTCTTCCCATTCCGCCCCTGGTAGTTCCACGAGTATGCGAGGGAGAGCAAAAAATGTATCCCTGCATGTAGTTATAGCATTACAACTCTCTCCCTCTAGAGAAATATTTTACTTTAAAATAAAAATATCGCCGCATGTGAATAGAATAGCCCGGAGACAGCGCATAAATGTAAATTTGGATACAGAGCGCCCCGCAAAATTTATGTAAATTCTAAATGTCTTTTCAATCTCTATTCGACACGTCATTCCCTTCGAATGTTTGTTTTACGGAATCGAAATCCGTTCCCATGCCTCGCTCTTCGTTTTCATGTTGCAGAATTTTTGTTTTAGAAAATTTTTGCTTAAAACTTTCTATTATAATATTTAAATTTATATTAAGCAAAATAAATCATAATCAAACTCCCATAGAATCTCTGTCTTTGCCGTTGCTAAATTTTCTTATTATTAATTTGTCGAACCTAAACTTCGTTGATTGGATCATGTCTAAACGTAAATTTGTGATCAGTATAAGTAATTCATTTAATTTACCTGTGCTAATTTGGTTCTTATTTTATATGAGATTAATTATTGAATAAAAGTGGCTCATAATTTAGGTATTTAACTGAAAGATTGAAATTATCAAAAAAATTGGACACTATTTAATTCGAGAAGGACCAAGCTTACATCCTTCCTGATAGTACCTTGGGGTTGAAATTTTATTTTTAATATGTTAGTACCGTGAGTTCAAAAAGTCTTTACATCAGGGTTGACCATGAGACACAAAAATGATGTCAATTGCAAGATTTAGAATTTATTAGCTGTCATAATTGTGTTGCTGGCATAATACTGTTGTGCAAATTTCAATAAAATTGTAAAAACAAAGGTTCTAAATTACTACATTACTTTTGTGTGTCATGGCCAACCCTTATATAAAAACTTTTTGAACTCACGGTACATATGTATGTGTAGAGATCTGTACCCGAATAAAGTTGTAAGTGAATTCCTGTTTAATTTAATAATAATAGCTAATAAGGAGCATTCAGAAAAACACTAATTAAGATTTTTTGCTTTCCGAAATTACTTGTATTGACATTTAACAATTTTCAAACGTTATTTGGACTTAATTTTGGACTTATTAAATGTTATACAGGGTGAATCCTAAATAATATTTGCATCACACTAGATTCTGAATAAAAAACTGGACAAAAAACTGTTTGAGGCCAACACGTGTAGTTTTTGAAGAATTGTTAATTAAAGTTTTGTAAACTTACCAACACTGCGTGGTTAGTCATATTACGTCACTTGCGATATCACAAATAATAATCAACTTGATTTAAAATAATTAGGGTCATACAGAGAATGTATAAAGGCACACTAGACCTGTTTCATGGTATTCTAAATATGTATTATGTATTCTTAAATTAAGATTTAGTAATAATAAAATGCTGAACAAGTTTTTGTATTTTTTTAAAATATACATTAATTACAAAATGGCTACATCCAGTTTCTATACATTTCTCGAATCATGCTTGCCTCTAGATTTCGGAGCATTTTGTTTTCTTGAATCATTCTAACTGCCTTATTTATTCGTTGCATAAGTTGCTCCTGAGTATCAATCTCGTCTTCATAGACAAATACTTTCAAAGTTCTCCACAAGAAAAAATTTAAACAACTCAAATCTGGTCTTCTTGGAGACCAAGGTACTGGACCGTCATGTCCAATCCATCGTTCTAGAAATTCACGTTTCAACCATTCTCGTGTTTGAATACCCCAATGTGGTAGTGTCCCATCCATTTGGATACACATATTTCTTCTTAAATCTAAAGGTACATCATATAACGAATAAATAAACTAAGAACAAAATAAACTGAAGGTAACACAATAAACACGAGGACAATCAAACACAACGTTCTGATCAGCAAACAATGACAGAAATGCAGGTAAAAATACAAAAGAAAGTAAATGTCTACTTCTGTTTTAAAATGCAAAAATTGTATTGTACACCGTGCAACGTTTATGAAAAGCAGAAACCAGAAACAGTGCAGAAATTTCGAACTTCGGATGGAAATTTTAAGTAAATTAAGTGTACAATAAATTGCAGATTAGTTAATTCTTTTGTTGATTAAACTGCCGCTAAAAATCATTATTTCATAAAAATATAATACGACAAGCAAACCAGAATCCGGCTTAGGGCTGCTAATAACTCCTCATCTAAGAAGTTAACATTAAATTGGTCTAAGACTGTATTGCTTGTTTTTGATGCAGAATCACGTGGTGTGGGTATTACCAGCCATTTAGGATCCACGCTGTTTAATTTTAGACACTACATTTTTAAGGATTCACTTCTTTGGGGAAAAAGTTTTAATAAAAATCGATACTCATTATAAGTTTTAATAATTTGCCTATGTATTTTGTGCACAAAATATTTTCCGAAGCCTTTCAACTTAAGTATCCTTTGTGAATAGTAAAATGGCGTTATTGGCGATGATTTCTAATATAAATTCCAAGTTATGCATATTACTCGTAGATTACTTTAGAGATTAATAAAGGAATTAAGTTCCTGGCTTACGGTTATCGCTGTGCTTAAATCATATCGCTATTACTTTATCCTTAAAGGCCCTGGATGGTGTTGGTGAACCATCTGTTAAAATAAACCTCTGTAATTCTAATAATTTCAAATTTATTTCGGATGCCCAAAAAACAATCCGGGTTTTAATTTTTAAGTTTTTTGTCATTTATTAAAGGCACGGTGGTCCTGACGCCGGTCAAAACGAGAACGAGTAACGATCCACGCATTTGCGTTGTTGTCCCGCTGACCTAGTTGGCTCCCTTTCTTTATTTTCCTAATAGATGGCGAGCCCAATTCTGTTAATCCGGCAAGTTGATGATAAATGACTCCGCACGCAGCTGGAACAGACAGGAATCCCTCGAAAAATTAGCCCCGCCGGTTCTAGAAAATCTGAACCAGAATGGCACATAACGGGCGCGAATGGTAATAAATATCGCTCGTTTTTTATGTAGGAAATTTGATTAATCGATGACTCATGACACTTGTCTCATATTTTTTTGTTCGTATTTGAAAAGATGCAGCACCTAAACTTGAAATTAAGTAAATATTTTGATCCCAAAATCGAGTAGTCGGTATTACAGGTACAATAATAGTACAATTTACATGTAATTTAAATAGCAAGTACCCACTTACATTATAAAAACCACTAAAATAGATAAATGCTTAAGGGATTTAAGGGGCGGATTTTAAATCTTAAGATTATTTTTAATAATAACATATGTTATTTAAAACTTCGGTCCGTGGTGTGAATTATTTATTAACAAATTTAGACAATGTAACAATTAGCACGAAACAACAACTTAAACACTGAAAACACGATACTAATATTAATCCGAAACACTAACTAATTTATTTATACAGTTTATTTAATTATATTCACGCACTATCATTCGCGCACATTTATATTAACCGAGCACTGGGTCGCGACGGTAGAATTGTTGGTAGACTACTCGCTTCCAATCCGGATCTTTCCAGACGATGACGTAATGCAACAGTCTCGAGCGATGATGCAATCGGCGAACAGTCTGGAACAGCTGACGCATACGAGCGAAACGATTCACGTTCCGTCTGACAGCTGACGCGTCTCGTTACAATAAGAATATAGCTTATTCTACAGTAATTTGTCCTTTGGTTTTCTTGTATGTATAACGATTACAAATAATGTAGTATCGAAATTACAAAAAAAAATATATAATTAAGGTCGGTTGTGCTTGATGTTAGTTTTCTCATTAGCAATAATTTCGGTTTTGTTACTTAATTAAATGTATTAGGCAAACATCGAATATTGAAATTATCAAAGACGAACCAGAATCCAAACTCCAGAGTATGCAGTGGAAATATGCAGAATCTTCGAAGGCGAAAAAAACTGTCGGTCTCAACCTTCAGCAGGAACAGTAATGGTAATGGTAAAAGTAAGGTCAAACATTCACTTTACAGTCCCGACTTGTTCCCGGTTCCCGTGCGATTTGCATGTGTTTGGCCCATTGAAGCAATCGTTAAAAGGGCGGCCGTTCAATTCGGACACTGAGGTAGAGCTTGCCGTTAGAGAATGGTTCCGCAAACAGCCGTAGGAATTTTATTAGCAGGAAATCTATAGATTAGTGCACCAGTGGGACCCATGCCTTAATGTTAATGGATATTTCTTTTAAATTCATTGAATAAAACTTGTTTTATGACCTCTAAACGTGTTTCTATTGAACTATCCTCGTATTTACATATTCAAAAATGCAAATGCATAACTATCTCAAGCTTAATTAACACGTTTACACAATAATTTAGGAAATTTAAGTTTTTTACCTTTTTGGAAAAAAATAATTTTTACGGATTCTAAATAATTTTGAAATATCTGTATACAGAAGAATATTACCTCAAGAAGGATTTTCATAATTGCCCGACTAATCCGAAGATGGCATGATAGAATCAATTAACTACTTATTGAACTTTAAACGATTTGTAAAATAAAGTTTGGGGATTTGAATGCCGTGTATGAAAACATTTTTGTCGCCCTGAAGAATAGATTGCTTAAATTTTCATTTAGTAACTCGGTTGCGTGAAAAGGTTAATAATGAGGTTTCTGAACATTTAAGAAAGTTAAGAAGAAGAGATTCTAAATATAAGTGTATCATAATTTTAAAATTAAAGGCAAATTTACACTTTGCATTGGCAAGATAAAAATAATACGAAGAATTAAATACTTTTAATATCTAAAGTCATATTTCAGTATGTCTTAGAAAGAAAATTACTTCATTTGCTAAAAACCCAGTACAGAAAAAAAAAACACAGAAATTTGACAAAGGTAAAATCATAAGAGTATCGGATATATACATTGTAAAATTGGAAATTAAATATTCCAAATTTACAGTGTCGGTTGGCTCGGGACCAACTTGAAGAATTCGAAATAACCGTTAGGAACGTATTTTCAGAAAACCACTATAAACCGGGGAGAAAATGCAAACGTATAATATTTTTAATGAAAATAACGATGAAAATGCTACTCTAAAAAAGGGCCGAAAAGTTTAGAATATAGACATTTAATAGATAATTTACTTAGTTGTTTACAAGAACGAAGAACGCAATGCAAGATCTCATACAATCTTCTTAAAAACAAGTTTGGATTTTTAGATTTAATTTAGTATTAAAAATGAAACCAAAAAAATATTACAAGAAAAAGTTGTTTCAAGCGATTTAGGACAACCAATTAAGGACGAAATTTTAAGGCTTAAACGCCTGTTAATAGTATAACTAAACAACAATATGGAAGAAACTAACAGCGATTATAATTTAAAATTATTATTAGAAAAGATCTTACATCAGCTTTTTCTACCCTGGGCATAGTTTTCCGTATTTATTTGAGTTTGCATATATCTGTACCCAAGCTGAAAGATCATTCCTCGAAATGAAATTATAGAAACGTGAATTGCAATGAACGATGCTTTATACAGGGCGTTAATTAAGTACGTAGTCACACTTTAAGGGGTGATTCTTTGATTAATTCTAAGATAAAAAGTTCATACAAACATGGGACCTAAACGGCTTCGTTTTCAAGATAAAGGATGTGGAATTAACACCCTGTATGTAATGCCTGGTGAAAATTATATTTCAAGATCATTAGATAGTAATGATCAGAGATTGGAAAATATGGAGAGTGCATATCTCCATTTTGTAGCATATCTTTTTGAATCTTTGTTTCTATGCGTTTCACATCATGTTAATGCGATTTCTAATTAGTTTTTTTAGTGTATGTTTGCATATATTACCGTTATATTGCATAATGCATATGCAAAACGGCATAGTGCATATTTCGGCTCTTTAAAAATATTTTTCTCTAATTTAAAATACTGTACGTGTCTAGCGCACGGTTTAAATAGGGTAACTGAGTTAGTTAGGTTAGAATTTCCCATAGTGAACAAGCTAGTATCCAATGTAGAAAAGTATTTGTTAAAGCACCTCTTAGAGTGCAAAGATATAAAGAAAATCTTCCTGGGGTTCCTCCGCCACCAGAACCAGTCTTGACCAGATGGGGAACCTAGTTGAATTGTGTAATATTTCTTCTTCTTAATGGGCGAAATCATTGATTAATGACAATTTAATTTTGCATATAATTGTGCATATTTTCAGTGCATATTTGCATACATATTTTTTAATTTTTTGGTGCATATTTTTCAGTCTCTGTTAATGATATTCAATATTTTGCTGGTACATAAAATCTAGAAAAATAAAAGTTTTGTTTACAATTAAAGTAAGTAAAGTATGTATCGTACATACATAATCTGTGCTATTAAAGTAATGTTAAACTATTTTGGACTTTATTTTTGAAGGTATCATATCTTTTGGCGCTATTTAAGAGAGGGCCCACCAAATAGGTTGCCGTCCCTGAAGAATGCTATTATCTGCACGAAACGATGCAGCAGAAGTCGGAATCTTATTAATGAGATTATCTCTAATACGCGACTTATGCTTCTAGAGATGCGAAGTAGTCATAGGAGTTAATGTTAGATGTCTTTGTTGACTAAATCATTATAAAAGGAAAGAGTAGAAATAGTTGTAAAAGAAGATACTGATAAATGTGTTATATTGTTTGAAACGGTAAATATTATTCCAATCTATGCTTGGAGATTGGAATAGAAGGATCGGAAATAATAATGGTATTAGGCTAGACTGCAGAGGACCGCTTCGAGAAAATACTATAAATAGGAATGGAAGAAAACCAATATAGTTCTGCTATGAAAATGATTTACTTAATGGAAATTCTTTTGGGGAACAAGAGTTACAGAAAAGGTTCACGTGTAGGGCTGAAGAGAGGAATGCTAAAATTATAATAGACTCTATAGTATAGAGTATAGACACAGGCATTAAGAAATTCAGTGGGATAAATCAGAACAGATGCGGAATCGGGAACAAAACAATAGACTAGTGATGGTAATAATGAGTAACAATAATCAAATAATAATATTTATAATAATACATAAAAATTTTACATAAACTGTATACATACAACGTTACATCACATTAGACTTTTGGTCTGTGGTGTGATGCACTCGTTAAATAGCTCTAACATAAGTTTGCGAACTGATTAATATCACATAATATATTCACTTTGCATTATGTTACTTTTATTCTATATCTAAACAATTAGATTAGGAACTAGATGATAATACAATTATGTATGTGTGTAATATGTGAGTGTGGGTGGGTGTGTGGGTGTGTATGTGTGTGTGTTGTGTAACATTACATTTCAAATAAATTTTTGAATGGTATAATATTTTCTGTGATGTAGATCAGCGAATTTTTTTGGAATATTTTATTGTTTTTTATGTTTCGAATTTGGAGTGGTAATAAGTTATAAATTTTTGGTCCGAGATATCGTAATGTTTTTTGATTTAGAGTTTTTGTTGTTTTGGGTAGCCTAACGTTTTTGTTGCAAAGTAATCTAGTTTGATAAGAGTGATTTACATAGTCTAAATTTTCGTTACAATGGATATAATTTACTACTTTAATTATATATAGAGTCTAATATCTTGTATTTTGCATTCGTCGAATAACTCTACACTTGGGTGTCTTTTCTTCTTGTTATATAGTATTTTAATCAAATATTTTTGAGTTATTTCGAGATTATGTAAATGACACTTATGTAAACTTCCCCATACCAATATACCATATACAAGTATAGATTCTACGAGAGAAATGTATATCATTTTTAACTGTTTTTTTGGAAAAATATTACGAATGGCATAAAATTTTTGGATTAGTATTCTCAGTTTTTTATTTATATATTCCACGTGTTTGTCCCATCGTAAATGTTGGTCTTTCATGATCCCTAAGTATTTTATTGAATATGTTTTTTGATATAATATGTGGTTGTTCCATTTATTATTATTTCATTATATTCTGGTTGGTCAAATTTATTTGCTGTTATGGCCAAAAATTTGGTTTTATCGGTATTTAAAGAAAGCCAGTGCCCATCCAACCATTTTTTTATACATGATAAACCAATAGATACTTTCTCGTGTAGTCTATTCCACAGGTTATCCTCAAAGATAATAGCAGTATCGTCTGCATATGAAAATATTTTGCCTTGACACTCGAGATCACATAAGTTGTTAACGTAGATAAGAAAAAGTATTGGGGCTAGAACCGTCCCTTGTGGTACTCCCGTTTTGATTACTTTTTGTGAACTACATTTGTCTTAGATTTTTACGAATTGTAACCTATTTGATAAATAATCTTTGAAGACATTCAACACTATTCCTCGGATTCCTATTGTTTCAAGTTTTTCTAAAAGTAAATGATGAGGAACTGTGTCGAATGCCTTCGTTAAATCTAAAAACACTGTTATCGTTTTTTTTTCGCTAATCATATTATTGTTAATTTCTTTGATTAATTGCGTGATTGCAGTTTCTGTGGACGATTTTGGTATAAATCCGTATTGGTTTTGTGATAAAATGTTGTTTTTTTGAAGGTAGTTCATTAGCCGCATTTTTAAGCATTTCTCAAATATTTTTCCAAATGTATTTATCTGACTTATGGGTCTATAATTATTTACATCAAATTTATCACCCTGTTTGTAGATTGGGATGATTTGTGATTCTTTAAAGTGATTTGGAACTTTTCCTGTACTGAAGACCGTGTTTATTAAATACAATAGGGGTGTAATTACTGCTTCATATGTTAGTTTTACCGTTTTTGTTGTAATGTTATCCGGACCCGGAGCAGTGTTATTTTTTAATTGATGAATGCATTGGATTAATTCGTTTTCTTTCATAGAGTATAAGAACATTGAGGAATTTAATGGGTTTTTGTGATAAATTTCTTTTTTATCTATCTTCTTTGCCAATTCGCCTCCTATGTTTATAAAATACGTGTTCATAATTTCAGCTATTTTTTGTTTATCAGTGATAATGGTTCCTTCGTGTCTTAGTTCAGTAATATTATGGGATTTATTTCTAATAGGTTCATTTGCAGCTTGTGCAATTGTATTATACATTTTTTTTGTGTCAGTTATATTATCTTCTATATATAGTTTAAAATAATTTGTTTTAGTTATAGCGATAAGTCTACTTAATCTATTTCTATATTGTTTATATTTAGTTTGCAGCTCTAGATTATTTTTATTTTTGTTTAGTTTCAGCTTGATCTTATCACGGTGTCTAATTGATTTTATTAGCCCTGTTGTTATCCATGGTTTTAGCCTTCTCAGTTTACTACTATATTTAGTAGTTATGGTGTTATTTTTTACTAGTTCTGTGTATCTATTTACAAAAATGTTTGTAGCAGTTTCTACGTCGGGGTTGATTAAGATATTTTCCCAGTTTTCTTGTTGCAAATCTGTCATTAGTTTATCATATTTTATTTCCGTTTTGGTATTGGCTAGACTTTTTTTAGTTGTATCCGAATCTTTTTGTATTAGTTTAAAATCAATGATAACTGGAAAGTGATCTGTTATATTTGTATTTATTACTGCACTTTTATAACAAAATTTGTTTAGATTGTTCGGGATTTTTACATTAATATGATCTAGACAGGTCTCGGATGTCTCGGCTATCCTTGTGGGGTCGGTTATAGTTATTTTGAAATTAAATTTTGCTAAAATATTTTTGTATTGGTTTGCTTCCGGTGTTTCATTTGAGATATCTATATTTATATCACCTATAATTATTTCAATGTCATTTTGTATATTATTATTTAGTACGGTTTCTAATTCATTCAAAAATAAAATTTTGTTTGATACTGGTGACCTGTAAATCGCTGTTATTGTGAATTTAGTTTTATATTTGCTAAACGTTAAGCGATAAAATCACAATACAAGAACAAGAAAAATAATGTAAGAGAATAGCGATACACAAGTTAAAAAATCAAGGCGCAAGGGAAAATACCAGAAAGAAACTAGAAGACAAAGAATTTATAAAACGAGAAAGAAATAAACTGGAATGGTAATTAGAACTGGTGGAACACAGGTAAAAGCAGTAATAGAAAAATCCTAGACAGAATGGAATACATTAGGAATCAAGTAAAAAGAGTAGTAAAAGAATCAAAGCGGAGATGTTGGCAAGAATTTGGAAATTAATTAAATCAGGGGCATAAGTGAGGTAACAAACGTTTCTGGAGTGGAATAAAAGTAATGAGAAGACAAACTAAGAAAACGATTTGAGGAATAAAATATGAATATAATTAAATAAAGATAAATCTAAATGAGATTCTGGGGATACGGAGGGGGTAGAAGGGACCCCGAGACTCAGGATCGAAATACTGAACAGAGTAATGAACAAGGAAGTGATAACATGGAGAAAATAAAAATGGAGGAGATGGAAGAAGCAATAATAAAATTTAAAATTGGAAGAGCAGGTGGGGAAGATATCATGTCTATCATAGACCCAGAAATGATAAAATGGATGGGGGTAGGAGGGAAGACCTAACTTTGGAAAGTATGTAACAGGCATGAAGAAAGAACAGAATTCCAAAGAAATCGGAAAATAATACAAATCCATAAGAAAAGGAATCAAACAGAATGCGACATTTATAGAGCAATTTGTCTGTTGACAAACTAGCTCCAAGGTATTTGAAAAAAGAGTAAGAGAAGTCATTGAAAAAGATCTAGAAGATGAACAAGCAATTGAGAGGGGGAGATATGTAATAGATTTAAAGGCAGCATTTTATAAAGTAGAAAAATAAATTATTTGGGAAAGTTTAAAACTACTAAAAACATCAAAGAAATTGATGGAAGTTGTAAGAAGCATTTACGAGACGGTAATACGAAAGTTGATGGTAGTTAATAATAGAGAAAGAACAAAAAATATAAACGTATTTTGCAAAGGACAAGAGTTGGAAATAGTGATAGAGCACGAGTATCTAGAAAATATAATAACAAATGACAGAAAAATTGATAGTGAAATTACAAATAGGATAAGAAAGGCAAGGAAAACATATGTACTATGTAGAACGGTACTTGGAAAAAGAGAAATATACAACAATGCCCATATTGACGTACGCAGATGAATCTTGGGTATTGGCGAGGAATCTAGATGCAATTGAAATGAAATATTTAAGAGAAATAGCAGGTAAGACAAAATGGAACTACCTTAGAAACGAGGACATCAAGAGAATGATAGAACAAGAACCGATTATGGGTAAAATAGAAAAATCAGTTGAAATAGCTTTGACATACCGCAAGAATAAATGAGAGCAAATTGGTCAAGAGAATATCAGAGGCCGGAAGGGACAACAAAAGAAGAAGCGAAAGGGCTAGAAGGACATGAACAGATATGACGATAGAAATTGGAAAGAAGAGAGGCAAAACAACTGGACAAATGAGAACACTAGCCAGGAATCAAACCGAATGTAAGAAGTGGATACAGCGATACAGGGATAAGAAATAACTAACAAATCTGATACTCTAAAATGACATAAGGATAAGGGAAGAAGAAGAAGAAGAAGAAGAAGTAGTAATAATAAATTTTACTTACTAAATGAGCCTATTCTAATTAGAAATTAAAAACAAACAAAAAACATTTTGAAAGTAATGATTTGAGAAGTTAAGTACCTCAACAAATAAATAATTCTATAAACAGTTTTTATTTTAGATTAGATTATTTTTAAGGGTTAATTGGGTTTCGTAATTTATAATAAATTGAAATTTGTAAGTTTGGTTGGTATCATATTTATTTATAGTATTTTTCTTGTTAAAAAGTATCTTACGGAAAATCATATCCCCGATATCAAATAATTTATATTTAATTTATTATTGATTAATAGCAAACAAAATAAAGTTTTTAAAAATAAAGAACAAACAAAAAGTTTTTAATAGGTAGTTATCTAAGAGTAATTTGTATTCGCCCTATTTCGAAGAATATACTGGAATGTATAACAATTCTTCTGAAGCTGGAAGTCGTTCGTTGAATGCAATTTCATTTTGGTTTCATCAAACACGTTAATTTCTATGTATAATGTATATGTACCTTATAATGTTTAGACTTTTGGTAAGAACGTGTGATTATCAGTTTTCTAAAGTTTTTGAAATTTTCGAATTTTCAGTCGCCCTTCAATATAATTAGTATTTCGACCGGGGTTGTTTTAAGGTTTTGCTTACTTTAACCTAGGTGGAACGTTATTCCAAAAGGGGCCGTGATAAAGTGAGTTATAAATTAGGATTTTGAAAGTTGGCGAGGCACATTGATGCTTCGCTGGTGGCAACCCTGTCTCGGGTCACGTACTGCGGATATGACTGCGCTGATGAGCGCCCCGCGGTCAGATAGTTACACTTGGAGTTGTACTCACGTCCGGCCGGTCCGGAAACTACACACAACTTCTCCAAAGACTTGCTATCTTTTCATTTCATTCGCGTTTAATGGACTATTCTCCCTTGATTTCGTTTTGTGTCTCCACGTTGCTGTAGAAAACAAATGGAGATGATTAAAGGACGTTTTATAGGATCATTTATAGATGCCAGTAAATCTCTTTTTTCTTAAGCAGGAAATGTATAGCTTTTTTTAAGGAACGAGCACATAATTTATTAATATTAAATGTTGCAATGCTTCTTTCGCATCCTTTGAATACGAATTCTGCTACATCAACCTTTAAATAATTTAAATAGCAAATGCTATTTTTACTGTTTAAGAACAGAAGTGGAAGTTGCAGTTGTGGTTTTTATTTCTGAGAAAGGTTTTTAAAATTGCCTAGTACTTTTACAATATGACAAGCCAGTCTGGATGGCGTCAAGGTTAGCATACTTGCCTTGTATACCAAAGATCTCGGGTTCGATTTCCGGTCCTGGTCGGTGAGATTTTTAATGTGGAAAAATATTTGATAGTATGCAGTCGTTCGGATATGACGTAAAACCGTAGGTCCCGTGCCAATATGACGATGTTTGGCACGATAAAGATCTCTTCTAGGAGTGGAAATCCCTTGGGTTCGGCTGATAGTAGTCGACCAGCTTGGAAATCCCTGGCACCCGCAAGCCTAGATTTCGCCCAATAAATAAACAAACAACAATATGACAAGAGTTTCAACGTATCTTATTTGTGAATGCTGTTATTTGCTATTTTGGCATATTTGTAATAAAGGATATTAACATCCTTTACATTATAGGGTTATAGTTTTTGAGAATTATTATTATTCTGCCAATAATCAAGAAAAGTATACGTAATTAATTTATTTATCGATTTTCTTCGGGTTATTTATTTGATTTACTCATTATCATTATTTTCCGTTTTATCATCTATTCTACGCATCTCTATGCATACAGGGTGTCTCAAAATTGACGCCCGTGCTTCTGGGATTTGATTCAGGGGGCTAAAAGAAATCGAAACTGAAGAGTGGAAAATTTTCCGTTTGTCTTTTGTTATAGAGTTATCAATAAAAAACAAAAATTTAAGAATAAACTTTAAACTTTATTAAAAACGAATAATATTTGAAAACAAGTTATTTTCCACATCTGTTGTCACAAAAAGGGTTCAAATAGATTGCCTCCTACTTCAAGGCAAACATTCACACGTTTTATCATTGAAGTACGAATTCTCTGTAGCATATTTTCGTCTATTGACGCCACAGCAGCGTGAATACTAACTACGACATCTTCAGGATTCACAACAGGTTTGCGGTAAACTTTTTCTTTCAAATAGCCCCAGAAAAAGTAATCCATGGTATTCAGATCGGGTGATCTAGGAGGCCATTATTTACATTTTCATCAATAACTCGATAACAAATGACAATCGGAAAATTTTCCACTCTTCATTTTCGATTTCTTTTAGCCCCCTGAATCAAATCCCAGAAGCACGGGCGTCAATTTTGAGACACCCTGTATATTATGTTATTTACTTAGTTTGCTACTGTAATCGTTTATTGTTTCCATTAGTTTTTGTCATATTTCTAATTTATTTTCTCTTTTGTAGGCTAAATATAGGTTCTGTAAGCCCTGCTAGGCGAGATGGTAAACTTAGCCATCGATGGGAAGAAAGAAGATTAATTCAACTCGCAATGTTGGGAGATAACGGTTGCCAAAGATATGACTACCCGAAAGTACGGAAGAGAATACGACCTACTACAAATTCCGACAGGGAGAGTTGTTTGGTCTTGCTATTCGAAAGCAAGATGCCTGCATGAGAGACCGTGGCGTTTTATACGAGGTGAATAACGAATAGTTCATCTGTTTTCTATGAATCCCAGTAAAGAGAATATTTTGATTTTAAAATCCTCTGGTTAATTTTACTTTTACTTTTATTTTTGAATGTTCTTAATCCTAATTCTAACAACTTATGGGGAACTGCTAAAGCATTTATAAACATCTTTAGAGATATCGTGTCTGCTTATTTTATGCCCCCTTATTGATATTGATGAATATTGATAGCATCTTAACTGTCAAAAGTTAGGACTGCTACATGTAATTTCATTTTTGTAAGCTGTTTTAATTTACATCTTTAGCCTATTTTGCTGCTTGATGTACGCCGATTATCTACAATGTTCCCCTCAAAGTTAAAAACCTTTCCGTCTCATAGTCACCTAAGGCGAAAAAGTGACAAGCTGTATTTATTCGCTTTGAATTGTTATGTAATAGTGTGTTTGAAATAAATTATTTACAGAATCTTGCCTGATATAAGGGTTTAAATTCTTGTAATGGGTTTGAAATTTTATTTGTTATAACTTTCGTTAATAATTTATGTACATGAGACAAACAGCAACGCCTGTAATAATTTACACCAAAAATATTCTTTTCCTGAGTTTTACTATTGTAATAGATTTTTTCCATATTTCTGACATGTTTTTAAAGCCGGTTGTGCTGAAATTCGCTTACTTGTTTTATAACGAATCGTTTTACGTGTTTTTCTAAGTAATGTACTATTTTCTATGACCACTATAAAGAGGCGATAATTACCTATAAGTTTATTTGAGACATTAGAACAGCCACAGGGAAAGAAATTTGTTTAATTCTGCTATTGAAATATGTTGTTCTTTACTTGGATACAAAACTTGAAACCTATCGTCGTGTCCACTCAAGTTATTTCTATGGCAACGGGTAGTTAAAAGCAGTGAATGTTTATACATATTTACACGAAACATAGCAATGTAACCTGCCGTCTACATAACTTCAAACCAAGTAGTAGGAGATAGGAGATATTACAAATTTTTAATTATTATAATTAATTAATATTTTTTCAAAATTTCAGGAGCAAGATTGTTTTTTATAATGAATTACTTCCAGGTTCTCCTATTAATTAACGTTGTTAGTCCTCTGTTAACTAATACAATATATTTTTAATCCGAAACAAGAAACAATACATTAAAAGAAAATTTCCAAAGGGGTAAAGCTAAACCCTTAAGCACTTAATTTCTAAAGCACCTACTACTGAATATCTAAATTTCTCTTTTTGAAGTTTTCATATGCAGTTTTCAAATCAAATATTACACTGATGGTATTATAAACAATTTTATTTTTCAGAATTTTTATTTATAATTCTCAAACTTCAAGATTTTGAGTACTAGTTTATACTCTATAAACCTGTGTTGACAAATTGTAAATGATGTTTTCTGTTGTTGTAGGTAAGTCCCATACCGAGGGATGACGTTTCCAGGATGAAAACCTTAACTGGAGAGAGTCGTTTTTTTAAATTAACGAAATGTTTAAAATTGTTTAGGCATTTCATATCCGATGGTTTTCTTTTCTAAATTTGACATTATCTTTTCACTTTTTGAATTTCCAAAATTTTGGAATGCATTTTTGATCTTATATTTGCTCAGACGACCGTGTTTTTCTTTTTAATTTTTGACTGCTATTGAATTAGGTTACGGAATCGTCGGGAGTGATTTTGTGACATTCTGTAGTGATTTTGAATCTTTCTCAAGTGTAGTGAATGTACGAAAACTTTTGCAGTTAAGTACGCACCAGTTTTGAAATTATGTTAATCCCATTGTTACCTTTTCCAGCTTTTCCATGTTTCCATGTTGATGGGTACGTCTTTCCCTTGCTTTTCTTTTTTATAATTGGTGGGGATCTCCGTATTTTCTTAACCCTCTTAAAAACTTCTCATACCTTTTCAGTTGTTTCAGTGTTCGCCATAATTCTCATCTACAAGGTGTTTTAAAAATTTTCCGTAGATTCGACTTAGTGTGCTTGTCACAGTTAAGTATCTATAGATTCTATAGTTCTCGTATTTATTTCATTGACCTTTTGTACATTTGTATAGGAGTAATTTACCCCATTTTCCAATCATCTGGGAATTTTCTCCATTTATGTACCTCTGAAAGGGGTATGTCAAAATTGTTACTAATTTCGCAGGTCCATATTTGATTAGTTCTGCTGGTATACTTTCAGGTCTATACGCTTCTCTATTTTTCATAGATAGTGACTGTCTTTTTATCAATTTCTTCGAAAAGTGTAATTGGGGGTCTTTCTAATAAACGATTGTATCAGGTATTCGTGTCTTTGTTGTGTTAATTCTTGTTTATAGTGCCTTCGTGTTTCTTACAAATTTCTAAGCTTCTTCCGAAATACATTTCTATTTCTATGCATTTCTTTTCCCAACTTCTGTTCTTCTCTTTTATAACTATTCTTTTGAATTTTGCTAATTCCCTTTATTTTATTTTGTCTAGAGGAGGTCCAGTTGAGATAAAATGTTTATTTATGTTTTTTTGCTCTTCTAATTCATTACTCTAGGTAAAATCTTTGTTTTTGTGTTTTCTTAGATTCTTCCGTTCTAAGGGCTTCTCAGCTGCTTCTCTGATTGAAAATTGTGTACTTGTAGAGATTGTTAGCGTTCGCAGGTGTTAAGATTATATCTAATTTTGGTTGTAATCTAGTCTTACATATATAGTTCTCGTATTCTGTCTTCTTCTAAATTTATTTTGTATTCAAATTCGTGTACTTATTTGATTACTTTCGGATTCGTAGTAATTTCGGTTTGAGTTTGACTTATAGTTTGATGGAAAGTATATGTTTGAATTTAAGAAATAGCGATCTGTTAGCTTCTCATCAGGTGATATTACTTTTGCATTATAAAGTGACCGGCAAAGACAAGCAAACAAAAAACATATGGGAATAGTATATTTCATTAGGAGGCGAGAAACAAGGCTTTTCCCGGGCGAGCGTGACAATTCTCGTGTGAGGCGAAGCCGAACACGGGAAGTCATGCGAGAACGGGAAAATCAGTTTCTGTCGTGTAATGAACGATATTTTTCATTATACCTCTCTGAAAAGCGGCGATAGAACACATAAATTAAAATATGCGTTGTTACTCATAGCAAACGCCATTTAGAATGCTTTTGAGATTTCTTAACAACGCTTGTTTGGAATTGTTTATCGAGTGTTTATTTGACAAATGGAGGTGGAATAAGCCGGGAAAAAGTTTTGTGCGCGGGAAAGATGCCCTTTCGCAACCCACAAACCGTCAAGAAAGCAACTGTTTTCAGAGAGGTATACTGAACACATTTTTATTACTAGACTATCGAAAAAACTGGGAAATCGATTCCGCATGTCCGATAACCTAATAGTCGAATTTCATGTATGTCACTTGACCACTGGTATGGTGGCAAATTAAAACAAAATCACTGTGAAGTTGCAAAAAGTGGGGTTAAATGTCAAGATATCGAAGAAAATTATTTGAAAAAGCTTTTTTCTTTCCTATGGTAACTAATTTTGCGAATTTTACCACCCTCAGCATTTGGCTTTTGGCCAACAGCTACCGTAATTAGGAGCAGAAGTGTTGTCAGGGACCCCGGCCCGCTGTATTGTTAGGTAGGTACTTTATATTATTTGGGAATTTTAGCTTTTTCCCCATGTTCGCAAATTTAGCTTGGTGATTGAAGGGGGATATAAGGAGGAAAAAATGGATAGGATCAAGATTGAGTCAATTTCCCCACTAAAAGGGATGAGGGAAACCATGAGATATGCCGGCAAATTTATTAAGTGCCTGAAGTAGGTCTATTCTCTATACCAGAAACGCAAAGAAGTACTTTTTTATTATTTAGCTTAGATTAGGAATTATTATATAGAATTCTTCAAATCTACCTAACTTTTAAATATTTTCTAAAGGTTTACTGAGGCGAAAAAGCCTATTATCCTAATAGTCAAGGGTACAGACCCCTTTTTTTTTTCAAATTATTAACACTCGTCTAAAACTTCGTGAATGGCTTCATTTTAACGTAACCTACAACTTTTTGATCTACGAAAATTCTCGGAAATGGGCAGTTTTCATTCTGGAAATCGGAAAACACGTCAATTTAATGATGTACTAAAAAGGTATGATCAACCCTTTGCTTTCCACTTTAATCGTAAGATAATTTGATAATAAAACCGAAATCAAAATTGGCCTACAAAAATATTGAGCCGTATGCCGAGACCTCCACCCTCAACATGTCAAAATAACGAGGGTATGAAAATTTATCAACAACCAGCTGATTTTCACGAAATTGTTTAATAAATATTAGTACAATCAAATGGTCATACTGGTCTACAATTTTCATGGGCAGTTTTTTCAGACCTACGCCCTAAACATGTCAATTTTACGATAACCATTTTACTGATTAACAACCATTCCTTCTTCTTTTTTTTTCTTTTGAAATGAAGCGTAGAACACGCTGAAATATGTGGCCTACAATATAAATGGGCCGTATATGTACAGTTGTACAGTGTGTCCCCGGATTGAGTTCACTATAGGTATAATCGACAAAAAATTTGAGAATTTCAATTTCATGTTTTGGGATTCCGCCCTGCTTGATTTGAAAAGAATTTTAAGCAGATTTTTAGTTTTTTAAAAATTAAGACGGCCATGAAAAATGTGAAAAAACTATTTTCTACTCAGGTAAAGTGTCTTTTTGGTCAATAATACGGCAAAGTATTATTAAGAAAAGTTGTTCAGAATATTAAATTATGGCTCTGTACAAAATTTCAACCGATATATCGAATAAATCGATATATCGATACTTTTTCCATATCGATATTTTCCATATTTTTTTTATATCGCGCAGCCCTAATCATAACAGCTTTTCACTCCCTCCACTTACTTCCTACCTCCATGGTTACATCTGTATTACCCTGAAACTAAAACTATAGCGAGAAAATGCGTAGATAGTATACAGGGTGCTTAAAAAATGGCGAAACAACGCTATACCAGACTATTCAGGGACACCCCCTGAGTACTATAAAAATGTTAAAAAATTTTTAATTTGAAGTTTTATTTTTCATGTTTTGCACAAAAATCATTATAAAAAATATAACTTCATATACCTAAAGGTACTATTTATTGATTTTAAATAAATATTATTGTTGAACATTATTTTAAATATGTCTTTCACTACAAAAGTTGTTGAAATATTCAGAATTGGTTAATACTAAAAATGTTAAATTCCGATCTTATAACCTCCATATCTTCAAGGAATCACGAGATAGATTTTTTTGAACATTTTTCTAGTACTCAGGGAGTGTTCCTGAATAGTTTGGTATAGCGTTGTTTCGCCATTTTTTAAGCACCCTGTATATGGCAGAATCAATCAAATGGGGGGGGGGATAACAAAATTTTTATTTTAATTGGATTTCCCAGTAAAGTAATAGTTAATAATAGAAATTAAGTATGTTATACCTATATAAGCAATAAATGTGTTCTAAAAGAAAGATAATATTGAAAATTACAAAAGTTTCTAATTAGTTGGCCACCTACTGTAATCCCAAAAAGTATAAGTATTTCAATCTAATAAGCTATTTAAAGAAAATATTAAATTTTCTCAGATTTTCAAAAAAATTGTTTTTTCCAATTTGCCAGCTTTTCTTTGCACATTTTATGACATTTTCGAATTTTACATAAAATTTTAATTGAAAAACAAGTGTTCTATTTTCTCACATTAGAAATATTAACGTATGTTTCATAAGTTTTGGCACAAAATAAAAACTCAAATATGTTTAACACAGCAAACTTTTATTAGAAATTATTTTTTGCTTAAAATAAGTGGACTATCTGAGAACATAATTTAATTATTTAATTATATGTAACGGTCCGTGCTGTTCCACGAGGCGCAATTTTCTTCGGACACCTCTCATAAGGGTCTGGGCGGCGACAACATCAATTTCCCTGATGTTAGTCAAAATCCTACGACGTATTTATTGTGGGATGTCCATCCTCCGGATTTTATACTGATAACATAGAGGAATGTGAGATTTAAAGAAAAAGCTAAATTTTCTGACAAAATTTTAGTGTGGTGTGCAATTTCTCAAAGGGGTGTAGCAAGGCCTTATGTGGGTCATGTACGGGGCGAAGCACTGAACAACAAACGATATATTGACAACTGCCTAACAAAAATCGTTGACTTTATTCAAGACCATCATGCTGGAGATGAAATAATGTTTTGGCCCGACTTGGCTTCTTGCCATTATGCCAGAGAAACACAAAATTGGCTTCGACAGCATAACATTCCTTATGTACCAAAAAATGATAACCCACCAAACTTGCCACAGTCTCGCCCTATTGAAGACTTTTGGGCACTTTTGGCACGAAAAGTGTACGACGGAGGATGGACAGCCCAAAATGGGGACCAACTACGTCGTAGGATTTTGACTAAGATCAGGGAAATTGATGTTGTCGCCGCCCAGACCCTTATGAGAGGTGTCCGAAGAAAATTGCGCCTCGTGGAACAGCACGGGCCGTTATATATAATTAAATAATTAAATTATGTTCTCAGATAGTCCACTTATTTTAAGAAAAAAATAATTTCTAATAAAAGTTTGCTGTGTTAAAAATATTTGAGTTTTTATTTTGTGCCAAAACTTATGAAACATACGTTAATACGAAGTAATTAATAACGACCAAATTAATTTTATTATATATACGGAATCATAAAACTGTAATTTTTGTCTTTTTTTTGTAGGTTAAGCGATACAGTCCAATATTTTTGTAGGCCACTACAATACTTAATCACCAAATAGCTCACCTATCATGTGTGCTTCGTGGCCTACAAGTGTTAATCAGTAAAAGGGTTATCGTCAAATTGACATGTTTAGGGCGTAGGTCTGAAAAAACTGCCCATGAAAATTGTAGACCAGTATGACCATTTGATTGTACTAATATTTATTAAACAATTTCGTGAAAATCAGCTGATTGTTGATAAATTTTCATACCCTCGTTATTTTGACATGTTGAGGGTGGAGGTCTCGGCAAACGGCCCAATATTTTTGTAGGCCAATTTTGTTTTAGATTTTATTATCAAATTATCTTACGATTAAAGTGGAAAGCAAAGGGTTGATCATACCTTTTTAGTACATCATTAAATTGACGTGTTTTCCGATTTCCAGAATGAAAACTGCCCATTTCCGAGAATTTTCGTAGATCAAAAAGTTGTAGGTTACGTTAAAATGAAGCCATTCACGAAGTTTTAGACGAGTGTTAATAATTTGAAAAAAAGGGGTCTGTACCCTGGACTATAAGCTCAAAGGCTATTCTTGTTTACTATTAAAAAAATAAAATCATCCTCTTGCATTTTCCGGCCTTGTGTTGTAGGGGCTTAGTAAACCAAAGGTTTCGAGTTCGATTCCAGCCGAAGTTAATCGAGAAAAAATTAAAGATTTGCTTTTTTAGAAGCCGAATAGTTGATGTTTGGCGAGATTGTTGGCACTTGCAAGCTTTGATCATCTTCAGTAAATGAATAAAACAAACAATAAACTGTTGCAGGTGTTAGAAATAGGTTTTATTTTACTCCTTTTTAACAAGGAAAACCCATTTTCATAAAAATTTCAAATAATACTGAGGTTAAAAGTTCAGTGTAAAATTTATCGGTTTGTGCACCTTGTAGTCTAATCAGCTTTGTTTATAAATGTTGCGGCTATAGTAAATCAGGGCAAATACGAACAAGTAAACCTTAAAAGCACATAACGAAATACCTTTTCAAAACGGCTTACGCTTAAATAAATAATAAATTCTCTAATGCATTTCATTCTGCATTAAAAGCCTAGCGGCTTAGGAAAAAGTTTGGACTGAAAGTGTATTAGTTCCCTAGACAGATAGGTTGTTAAGTTAAATAAAATTGTGAGAATAGGCCAAAAAACCGGTGGAAATACTTAGAGGAATGCTAATAAAGTCAATTAATTTAGCAAATAAACAAATATCAAATAATTAATTATGTATATGCAGTGTCCTATCTATTACCACTAGCTAGCTTTAAGTGGTCGCTGTTATCCACCAAGAACGTTAAAATATTCTCAATTCCAATGGAAATGTTAGGTATTCAAAATTGCATTATCATGAGCAATCCAGACTTCGTAACTAACAATTACTGCAATCCTTGCAGCAACATTTTAATTTTATAAAACCGTTTCCGCGCAAAAATGAGATTTTAGCAGTTAGCACTTCGGTAATCCGAATAATTTCGACGATTGCACATGGCAGTCTCTGATATTACGGAAAGTGTAGTGTTAAAAGGATTAGTCCCCCATTAGCGTTATTAATAATAGAGAGCGCTCGACTCGTTGCCAACACCAATGCTTGTACAGGGTCCTTTGGGACAAAGCACTTCTTTTATAAGCGTGTTTTCTGCAAAATTCGAAGCTGATATAATCTTGTCCCAATATTAATGACTTGTTTTCAAAGCTGCGTCCTCTAAACCCGGCGAAAAGCGGTTAGGGTTTTCTTTAGTCCTTGGCTGCCGATTCATAATAAAATTGATACAAAAAGAGGGAAACTGTTGGGGTTATATATATTCTGTTTAAGGAGATGATTATGAACGTGGTTGATTCAGAGTTGTGATTTGTGAAATATACGTACTGAAGGCTGCTTCAGGAAGGGACTATAAATATGTTCTTCGTTGAGATATTTTCAAGTCTTAATATTCATATATCATCATGATGCATGAATCTGAAACTTATGTATTATTCTATCATCACTAGATATTAATGCTATGAAAGCATGAATGTAAAATAGTAATTTAGTTAAAATAGCAATTACATTCGTTTGATTACCAAACAGATTTTTGAAGGCTCAACGGAAATGTTCGAAATTCTTTTATGATAACAAATGTAGTATAACAAGTATACTTGTATGAGTTGTCTAATTAAATGATAATTAAGAATCAATTACAATTCTTCCCATGTGGGTTATTTTAGTAGTTTCTTAGTAAAAAGATAGTAAGAATTTGGTGGAATTAATGAATGAGGACAGTATTTAATCCTAATACGGTTGTGTGTTGTTGTGGGGTTCACGTACAAATGGACTTCAGACGCTGTTCTTTTTCAAATATTTTTGGCAATGTTTTTCTTTGAGCATTTTGTTTTATATTATTTGTCATAAGTTAGTTTATTTTGTACTTTATAAATTTGTACAGTACCTTGCGTTCATAGATCTGTAAGCAGCATTCGACACAGTATCAAGGATGGAAAACACTGGGAAAAGTGAGGATTCTAGAGAAACTAAGGAAAGCTACGTGGAGAATATACGACAACACAATAGGTGTAGCCAGAATACAAGGAATAAAACAAGGTGACTCATTTAGCGCATTATTTTTCATGATAATGATGAACGAAATAATAGAAGGTAGCAAGGACAATAGACTGAACAAAAAAGTTGGATATTGGCATATGAGAGAAGTAAACGTACAAAACTTGGTATTTTCAGACGATTTGTACTCACAGCAGGCAATAATATGAAACTACAACAATCAGTAAACAACTGGAGCGATACAATAAGGTAAGCAGGAATGACATTAAACACAAAAAAGTAAATTATTGAGAATAGTCAAGAGCACAGTAAGTAGAACAAGAAAATGAAAAGACAATCATTAATTGTGGAGGCAAACAGTTAGAAAGAGTGGAAAGCTATGGATACTTAGGAGTCATAAGTCATAATTAGCGAAAAGTGAACGTTAGAGGACGGAATAAGTATCCAAAGCGCCATGGATATACTTATAACAAAAAAAAACAATACTAAATAATAAAAAAATAACTCATTAAAGAGACTAAACTACACTTGTACAAATCAGTCTACCTAACCACACTAACGTATGGAGCAGAGAGTTGGCTACTACAAGATAAACATAAGAGGAAAGTGACGACAGCAGAGATGAAATACCTACGGCGAGTGGCAGGAAGAACAAAAAGGGACAGAGTTAGAAACACAACCACAAGAAAGGAATTAGACCTAGAACCACTAATGGATATAATACAAAAGAGACAGTTGAAATTGCCCGAACACGTATTACGCATAGGTTACCAAGAGTATTAGAAGCACGAGAGGGTAAAAGACAACGAGGTAGGCCAAGGCTCATCTGGATGAACACAATCAAGAAAGAAGTAGAGAAGAGAGGAAAGAACATGGCAGAAGTTAAACGATTAGCGAGGGACAGGACACCTTAGGGCATTGACCTTTCCTCCTGGGACATCCTGTATATTTGGGTCATCCCAACCCTTTTAAAGAATTCTTTAAGAATCATCCCAGTAATAAGGTCATGTCCAGGAGATTTATTAGAATTTAAGTTCGTTTGAATTTTGTTTCTAATTTCATTTATTGTGAGACTTCCTGGAGGTGAATCCAACTGATGAGGCGTTTGTAGGAATACCTAATTTTCGATGTTAAGATTTTCGTCTGGAGGGTGTGGTTGAAGTATTTCCCTGCCATGGTTAGCAAAAACTTCAACCTTGCCCTTGTCACTTTTGGTCCAATGCCCCTTGTCTTTACGTGGGATTACAAAGTTGCAGTCGGTTTATTTTCTGCTCTGCCTCTCAGAGTAAATATTCGCTGGTTTCGGTTGCTGTCAAGTTTATGAGATAGTTTTGTATTCCACCATTCTTGTGATTGTATACTAGAGCTTTTAGTTGTGATACCGCTTGATTTAGTCTTGTTTTATATTGAGGTGCTTGAGTTTGCCATATTTTTTGTAATCTTCGTTTTTCTAATATTTTTTGCTTGATCACTTTGTCAGGTTAGGTAGTTCTTGGTGTGTGCTTAATACTGTTATACTTTTGTTTATTTTATATACTATTTCTATTTTCTACGCTTGCGTTTGCAAATACTGCAGTGCCACTCAACCAATTTCTTGTTATCTATCAAGATGTCACCCTGCCACCCTCAAGTTAGTTATTCTTTGCTGCTCAATCAGGCAGGGTGTGCATACATAACTCCACGGGTAAACTATGAAACTACTTCAATTAAATAGTATTAATATCCAAGTGTTAATTAAAGTTTTCATAATCTTCTGACTGTTGTTAATAAACCCTTCTCTGGTCGATCTGAAGTAATAGAGACCTTTATGCAACAGTGTGTGTTGTAGGTGTTACCTGCCAGACTGCTTCTTGTGCAGCTTTGATGAGATGTTAAACAGCATTGTCAATACCAAAATTAGTTCTTAGCGGTATTTTCAGTTCGAATCTGTTAACTAAGACTTCTAAGAGTTCTCGGAAGTTATCTCAGTTGGTATATTTGCTACCTAAGGTAGCAGGTAATTGCATTTCAGGATTTCAGTGCTTATTGTAATTAAAATGGGTGAGAGGTCCCATGACAAATCAAACCGCTTGGCATCCAAGAAGTGCTTAAAACTTTTAAGCAGGTGAAAATCATTTGGTGCTAAATCTAGAATATAGGCCCGATGATCCATAATCCAGGGCCGGCTTTTGAAATTTGCCGCCCCTAGGCAAAAGTTTTTTGACCGCTCCTCAATTTGGCTATATTATCATGAATAGGCATATCATTTGTGCAGTTTTCATTGTCTGCCGTACCTACTACTACTAGCGATGTCATTATAGACTTCCTCACCCTGGCTTTGGTTTTTAGGTTGACTAATGACATTTTCTACCACTTTTTCTTTTCGTACAAAGAAACTATCAACTTTTTTCACTGTTTTTAAAAAATTAGTCTTTTTTCCCGTTTTTCGACTGCTGCTTTGCGGAAGGCTGCCGCGCTTGCCTTTTTTCGTTTGTCGCTCATGGCTAATTATATTTGTCATAGACTACACAAATAAACGTAAAACGTCAACAATATCCTCAACACAATACACAACTATAGTAAGACCCCAGGAGCACTATTCTGTAAACGCGTGACAGCACGTTCCCATGAGAAGTGGGCGGGGTTCACTTGGAAATGAATAAAAGGCTATTCTGTAAATACAGGAGTAGTCACATCGTGCGAAAAATGAGTGAACTTACATCTACCGGTAAATCGTGAGAGAATCGGTCAGTTCCCCGGGAGAACGGCGATCCTAACCTTACTTTCTGTGACAATAATTTAGAGCGGCGTGTGCCATTAAAATCAAGAAATTACCTAGGTCGGTGTTACCTTGTGGTGGAATCTGTGAATCACGATGGATATTGCTGACTTGCTCATCGCTAATGAGGCAATAATAATATAATTAATTAACAAATATTACACTTACTATTGTAGTTGATTAGTAATTATAACTATAATAAGTAGTGCCAAAGAACTTTTGATTAACAAATAAATTCAAGGTATTACGAGACCTCCGTAATGCGGAAGATGATTTGGAAGGGGAACGGCAAGTTCTTCAAAGGATTAACCCTTTTGTATCATTAACTGACCGAGCATTTATAAAGAGGTTCCGGGTCAGCAAAGAACTTGCCCGTGATATAATCGAAGTAGTAACTCCATTTATGCAGGCCCCCATACGACGTTCGGGAATCAGCATAGAGCATAAAGTAAATACTATCTAAATGGGACTCTATAAAAGAATACAATAAGCAGATGGTACCTATTTCAAGTTCTTATTGCCCTTAGATTTCTATGCTACGGCTCGTACCAGGAAACTACTGGTGGTAACGCTTATGTTGCTGTAAGCCAGTCAACCGTAAGTCGGGCATTAACTGAATTTTGTAATGCGAGGTTGGAAAACGAAATATTTGAACGGTGGGTGCACTTTCCAGGCAACATACAAGAAATGCAGCATCTAAGAAACCGGTAAGTAAATATTCAAAATTCAATTAGTGTAGGTGCATAATAAATAAGTGTTTTGTGTTGTTAGCTTCTACGAGAGGTTTGGTGTGCCAGGTGTAATCGGAGTCATCGATTGCACCCATGTGGCAATCATAACACCACCGAATAATGACCCTCTCCATCCAGAGAACATCTATGTCAACAGGAAAAATTACCATTCCATTAACGTTCAACTAGTGTGTAGTTTTGTATTTAGTTAATATGTGGTGAATCACATTGTTTTGTTTAGATATGTGACGAAGACTTACGCATTTGCAATGTCAATGCACGTTTTCCTGGCAGCACCCATGACTCCCACATATGGCGTGAATCTGCTGTTTCTCAGATAATGGAGCAGGTCTATAGACACAATGAAGAAAATTTGTTTTTTTTATTGGGAGATTCTGGCGAGTCACATATACTTATGTCGGTATAGTCCGAGGCCTTTATTCCAACAGGTGCTCAAAACGAATCCCAATCAAAAGTTGGCTATATTTTTACAAAACTAGCACATGGGATTGTACACCTCGCCCAAAGTCTTTAGGTAATCTATAATTTTAGGTTATGCATTGCGCCCCTGGCTGATAACTCCACTAGAAGAGCCTCCCATTCCAGACACACCGGCAGACCGTTTCCATCATGCCGTTAAAACTGCTAGGTGTTCAATAGAGAGATGCAATGGTGTCCTCAAGAATAGGTGGCGGTGTTTATTGAAACATCGAACTCTCCATTACACACCTACTATGTCAACGAATATCATAAATACATGTGTCATCTTACATAATATGTGTTTGCACTATAACATCCCAAAGCCAGAATACGATGAAGAAGAGCGTAATGCTGATTTTGGGATATACATGCCACTAGAGCAGTTACAAAAAAATGAAGGCGGTGGTGTTAGCAGAGTAGATCCAGATCTACATGCTGCCAGACGATCTGGCAAAGTGCACCTCGACTTCTGGGTATTATTCGGTACTCCATACTGTTGCTCGCTTTAGGAATTATACCGCAAATTGTTCGTCCACGAATTTAAATCCGAATTAAGAACTTGAGCATTTGAATTTTGAATCTGATTTAGAAGATTTGGAATTCAAACAAATTCTGAATTAAAATTTAAATTTCCAATTTATGAAGTGAAATCGTTTTTACTTGAGTTTCTGAATTTTAATTGAAAATCGTCAGATCTTGAATCTAACTTAAAAACGGATTTGATCTTCAAATTTGTTTTACAAATGTGAGCCTTTACTTTCTCGAAATTAATAGTTATTTATTATACAAGACGATAAAGTTGTATTTTATCTTCGAGGGCGTATTTTAGCGTCGAGACGCCAGTCGAGACGCTAATTACGCTCGAGAAGATAATTAAATTTTATCGTCGTGTATAATACTCTATTTTTTCTATAGCATTTATTTTAAAGGAAAAAAATTATAATTATAAAATAAATTTTGTTTGACATTGACGTTTAAAAAATTACAAATCGAGTCACGTTTTAAAATGTCATTAGTTTCTAGGGTTACAAACAATAAATAAATTACTTTATCTACCCTTGCTGTTAAAGTGATTCTTTATCTACTCAAATTAATAGATAAAGTAGCACTTTAACAGCTGCTATAGAAAAAAAAAATCTAAAATATTTTTATCGATTTATTCCCTTTTGTTTTCACATTTAGTTTAAATGTTAAAATTATTATTATTATGTTATATTTTGATTCCTACGTTTATGTTACGAATTGAAGAACTTTACTGGAATCATTAGTTTACCTTACAAGATTTCAAATTCTCAATTATTTTACTTTAATAATTTCAATAACAAGGGTTTTAAAGCGACAAATACAATTATTGGTTCCAAAACGAGACAGAATCGTAGATAAAACCTGCTTTTAGTTAACATATGACTGTTTAGGCACAGGTGTTTGATATTGCCTGTTTTATATCGCTTGCTGCGATTGCTTCTCTCATTTCGATGTTCGAATTTGTACTAATTTAGAGTTTGCTTTGCAGTGGTAAAGAGCGCATTGTAATGCAAAGACTTAGCAATTATTGTTAATTATTTATGAAAATAATATTTGAATATTTTAATTTAATGCCAAGTGATAAGTTTGTTGTTTGGGAGCGTTTATTGGTAAGAATTTTTGTTTAATTTGAAATGTTGGGATGCATTTTCGGATTTCATGACAAATTCCTTCAGATTTGGTTACCAATATTTTTAAAATTTGATTTTAGGGTTTTCATTAGGGCATTTAAGAACAAGTCGAGTAATTCGGTAATAAAATAAACAAACCAAAAATAGCGATGGAAATCATTTAATAACGATTCTAATTAAACGTTACTTGTAAATAAATGATTTGTTATAGGAAAATTAATATTTCGATGAATAATTTAATTTTGTACACAGAAAGAAGTCTTATGCCTGTAACTGCAGGGTTTTTATGTAATGCTCAGAAGGCTTTGTCTTTTCCTTTTTGTGAACAATATACCTAGCTTAGGAAAATAACCAGATGTTACTTTATACTCTATCTGTTTTAACATTAAAGGGAATTTGTTTTCGTAACACATAATATTAAACAAGAATCAACTCGTCAAACTGTAATGCGTGATAATATTAAATTACTATTTTATTATGTTACAATATGATAATTTGAATCTTAACTAATAACTGGAATCTTCAAACTCTAACTCTAACAATATTCGAAGTTTTAAATCGTAGGTATATCTACATTCGAAAATTTGTATTTACGAATTGAAAGCTTTATAAATCCCTGTTTATTTTTAAATAAACATCCTTTTCGAGTCTGGAATTAAAGCTTAAGGACTCAGACTTCAAATTTCGAAAAGTCGAGCCTAATTAAAACAATTTAATCCGCAAATTCAACTAAATTTGGATTCTGAATTGTAAAACTCAAATCTTGAGCTTGGACTAAAAAATTAAATGATTTATGATTAAAAAATTTTAAATCCAGTTAGAATAAGATTGGAATCCTTATATTTATCGATAAAAATGTTTTCAATCTGTCGAAGTAAATTCTTAATCCAGATATTATAATTTATGTATGAAAATGTTTTTAGTCTGAATTTAAATCCCGTTTTATACATCAGCAAACAACGCAATTATTTTGAAAGTTCATAACAATTTGTGGAATTACTATGATATTCGTTTGTTTCTAGGTTTGATTGGTTTCTCCAACAGTTTATAAATTTTTTAAAATCTTGTTGCTTTATGTGTACTAGCTAAAAAATGCTTTTGGAGAAGTTTTCTGCTGTTCGTAAATGAGCAGCGAGCAATAAACGTTGATATACACTAAAATGACTTAAATTTTGCAGAGAAGTACCTTTAATTTTTCTCTTTTTCAAACTGCAGTTATTTTTGCAGTTTGCAGGAGAAAACCGTTATTGTTGTTTACTTACATTAATTTATAACAATTCTCTTGCAGCTTTGTTCGTAGCGAATTTTCGTGAAAGTCGGAGGGTTTCAGTGTAATAAAAGACAAACATACAACTGTTTGCCAAAACTTAAGGAAATTTCGCCGACTTTAAAAAATTCGCGACATTTTACAAAGTTTTGAAGTTTTGTTAAATGATGTGTCTAATAAATTAATTTTTATGAGAGCGTTTAAACTAGTTGAGTATGTGCGGGAGTGTCGGTCGGGTATGGAGAAAATCCTTAATCCCAAAGGATTTTCTTGGTGGTTCCAGGACGATACAGCATTAGGGAGGCAATAAAAAGGTGAGCAGCTTATTTGAAAAATATTTTGATTAGCTTTCGTTTAAACTTTTAAACTGTTTAATAATTTTAAACTTTTAAAATTAGAAAAAAAACCTACAAATTTGGTTTGGATTTTTTTCTAAAAAAATTGAAAAGTTTTAATAAAAACTAAAGAACGTCTTTTCGATTGTTCCAGGTAAGTCCCACACCGAAGGATGGCGTTTCCAGGATAAAGAAGCCATCAGTAAGTTTCATGTTTATATTTGAATTATCTTAAATGACTGTTTAGGCATTTAAATTGGTTTCTTGATAATGAACTCTCTCAATTTTGACACATAAATTTCATTCCTGAAATGCAATACTAATTTTGCTAAACATAAATTTTATTCAAATTCGAGCTTTCAATATATTTATCCAAGACGGTATGGAAGTGTCGGGGGTCGGGGTAGTTTTTATGGTATTGTGTGTTTTAAGTGTTTTATGGTTGTGCTCGTATATGCACCATAAAAGTAAGTACTACTTTGGCATATTATTAAATTACAACTAATTTGAATCATTTTCAGGTAACAGTGATGTGATTTATTTTTACTGCATTTTCAGCAGAAACTACTTGCTACCACTCTTTAACATTTTTTTTAATATGCCACTTGAAACACATTGTCAGCTTTGATAAATTTTGGCTAAATATTGTTCACAATTTATTATTTTTCAGGTTTTAATTTTTCAACATATTTTTTCAGCATGGATATATTTTTTAAATACCTCAAACATATATTTACATTTTCAGGAGCTGCCTTCAATTTATTCTGCTCTTGTTCTTTTCAGTTTTTAATGTTTTGAACTTTTAACATTTTCAGCATTAAACCTTTTCAATTTTTAATCTTTTCAGCACGTAATAGTTTTTTTTCAGTAAATAGCCTTAATTTTTAGTATTTGATATTTTAACCTTTTAACTTTTTAGTCCAGAATGTTTTCTGTTTAATTAACTTTTAAGCTTCTAATCATAATCATTTTTCAGGTGAAAACAAGGTACTTCTTTAAATTTTAACCCTTATATTGCTATTAATTGAGTTCTACTTTTCAGAATTTAATTATTAATTTCCCAATTTTCAGCTTTGAGTTTTCAGGGTTTAATAATGTTTAACCTTTAATATTTTTTTCAGGTTTTCTTCTTTTATGAATCTGATTTGGGATTTTGATCTCCGAATCCTGATTCAGACATAGTAAGTCGAGCCAAATTTTTAATCCAGATATTATAATTTATGAATTAAAATGTTTTTAGTCTGAATTTGAATCGCCTTTTATATATCAGCAAACAGCGCAATCTTATTGAAAGTTAATAACAATTTGTGGAATTACTATGATATTCGTTTGTTTCTAGGTTTGATTGGTTTCTCCAACAGTTTATAAATTTTTTAAAATCTTGTTGCATTATGTGTACCATTGGTGGCGGAACGAATACTTTCTAGGGGGGGCAAAAATATTTCATTGAAATGGTAAAAAATAATTATATATGTTAGGATCAAAGACCGATTTCGGCCAATGGCCGAAAAAAACAACCAGAACGCGTTCTGGCCATTGCCGAATCACCAAAGTCCGACATATCGCTTTCTGGCTGTTTTAAATAGACCAGAACGGGTTTTGGCCATTTCTGAATTACCAAAGTTCAACATATCGCTTTCTGGCATTTTAAGTAAACCACAAAGCGTATTGCAGTTTTTGCAATTACCAGAACACGAAATCGTAGCATAATTCGCATCTGCAATAGTGAATGTCATAACAACAGTTCTTGCAAGAATAAGTAGGTACTTATTATTTAGCTACCTACAGTTCATTATATTTATCTTGTTCTGTATTTTTGAGATTTGTTTTTTTCTGTGTTTTGTGTTATGTTTTTTTAGAATATCAATGTTAGGTTTATTGGTTATAGAAATAATACTGTTTTTTGAATATTTAATCTATTTAGTTTGGGCAATCACGATAATGCTAGGATCCGTTCTGGCTTCCGACGTCAAGCCATTATGTGAAGTATGCTACGATTCCGTGTTCTGGCAATTGCAAAAACTGCAGCACGCGTTGTGGTTTACTTAAAATGCCAGAAAGCGATATGTTGAACTTTGGTAGTTCAGAAATGGCCAAAACGCGTTCTGGTCTCTTCAAAACAGCCAGAAAGCGATATGTCGGACTTTGGTAATTCGGCAATGGCCAGATCGCGTTCTGGTCCTTTTTTTCGGCCATTGGCCGAAATCGGTCTTTGATCCTAACATATACACTAATAAAACTACGTATCGGTGTATGCACACAAATAATATTGAAACTGATTTGCATTACATAATTAAATACAAATACGAATACAAAAACAAAAAATTTTTACTTCTTTTCTGAGAAATATTGATTGATTCGTATCTGAAAATTTACATCCTGCAGGTAGAAGTTGTTAGCCCTCAACAACAGTGGCGTGTCGTGGGGTTTGAGTTTGGAGGGGCGCACCAGAAGTCAAACACCAAATAACCTACCAAAAGTTACGGGAAAATTTGTCTCTTTATTTTCCGAACCAATTTACATAAATACAAATCTGAAAATTGGCACATTTAAGTAAATATTATAACCGCAAATAAATGTATTCGGTACTTCTAGTGATTAGTTACTATTATCATTCTAGGTAGTTTTACTCGGCCTTTCACGAGTTCTAATAATTGCTTTCAAAATAATTAGGTATCGATTACTTCATTCTCAGTCATAACAAATATTAGACTGCATGACGGTTATTGCGTAATTTATGAAGTATACACCTACTAACTGCGTAACTAAATTTGAAGCTATCGAAGCTGAAACCCAAACAATATTTAGATTTGAATATATCCCTCTTTACCCACTTTTTTAGATATTTTAAATCGACTGTAAATAAAATTGTAAATATTTTTAGTTATCTAAGCAATCGTACATATTTTAGTTTGTTTTTTTTTTTAAATACCTATATTTTCATAATATGATATTTTTCTTTAAATGTTCTTGAACACCGAATATTGTAATGATATACAAATTGAAACAAACAATTTCATGTAACTGAAAGAAAACCATCTTTTTGTTACAAATTTAAAGTTCTAAAAGGCTCACTAGTTATTTTTTATTTCTTGCAGTAAAAAATATATCTATATATCTACTAATTGCATTTATTATGAAATAATTCTGTAAAACGTTTCTTAATAAAATAACAGGATTTGAATAGCTACGAGTAGACGAGTACGAATCTTTGCGATGCTCCGATTAAATGAAAGAAGATTCATTGCTCCAACAATAAGTTACAGCAGGCCGCGCTAAAATCGCGGCCTGCTGTAACTTATACAATCGGGTATTATCGGCTAGTCTCCGGAGTCGTTCGGCGGCAATGTATAATGTTTGTTAAAGGCCGCAGATTTTCCGCGGCCGTTGGTTGAGGACGCGGATAATTAGAGATCTCAACGAGGACGGACAATTAGAGATGGGAGCGGATGTTTGGATAGAGTTGAATTTTTTGTTGAAATTTGAACTTAGTCATAGAATGTATGTAAAATAAATATTAATAATTTAGAAAAAAATTGTGTGTTCCTTAGCATTTCTTAGGAGGGGCGCGCGGCCGCGCGGCCTTATGGAGCAACCGCCACTGCTCAACAACAAAAACAAAAATATATAAAAACCGAAATTTAATCAGAAATATTTCGTAGTTACCTGCTCCTGAGTGTTTTATTTACATTTATGTCTAATGATTTCCAGGGGGGGCTGTGCCTCCCCTGGTAAAATGCAGGGGGGGCAAGCGCCCCTGCTGCCCCCCCGGTTCCGCCACCACTGATGTGTACTAACTAAAAAATGCTTTTGGAGAAGTTTTCTGCTGTTCGTAAATGAGCAGCGAGCAATAAACGTTGGAATATGACTTAAATTTTGCAGAGAAGTACCTTCAATTTTGCTCTTTTTCAAACTACAGTTATTTTTGCAGTTTGCAGGAGAAAACCGTTATTGTTGTTTACGTACATTAATTTATAACAATTTTCTTGCAGCATCGTTCGTAGCGAATTTGTGTGAAAGTGGGAGGGTTTCAGTGTAATAAAAGGCAAACACACAACTGTTTGCCAAAACTTAAAGAAATTCCGGCGACTTTAAAAAATTCGCGACATTTTAAAAAGTTTTGAAGTTTTGTTAAGTGATGTGTCCAATAAATTAATTTTTATGAGAGCGTTTAAATTAGTTGAGTATGTGCGGGAGTGTCGGTCGGGTATGGAGAAAATCCTTAATCCCAAAGGATTTTCTTGGTAGTTCCAGGAAGATACTGCATTAGGGAGGCAATAAAAAGGTGAGCAGCTCATTTGAAAAATATTTTAACTAGCTTTAAACTGTTTCAAAATTTTAAACTTTTAAAATTAGAAAAAAAATTACAAATTTGGTTTGGATTTTTTTCTAAAAAAATTGAAAAGTTTTAATAAAAACTAAAGAACGTCTTTTTGATTGTTTCAGGTATGTCCCACACCGAAGGATGGCGTTTCCAGGATGAAGAAACCATCAGTAAGTTTCATGTTTATATTTGAATTATCTTAAATGACTGTTTAGGCATTTAAATTGGTTTCTTGATAATGAACTCTCTCAATTCTGACACGTTACTTTCATTCCTGAAATGCAATACTAATTTTGCTAAACATATATTTTTTTTACACATGATACGAAAATAAGTATTTTCTTCGGGATAAACTCTATGTGAAAGTGCTACATTTTTCATCTAGAGATGAAAACAGGAATTCCAAATCTATGACAACAAAATACAAAATGCGTGTGTTACTATGGAAACGATTAAACAAACAATTAATAATTTGCGTTGACACAATTCGGTTTGAATTAAGTCGAATTAAAACTTATTTCAAACAGATAATTAAAATTTCATAGAAAAAATAGCGTTTACTACCCGACATGAAATATGTACGTTTTTTTCGTTCGTGAGATTGCCCTACTCGCTGCTAACGCAGCTCGTGGACAAATTCTCATCTCACGAAAAAAACGTTATTTTCATGTCTTGTAAAATATACTATTATTATTCAAATTCGAGCTTTCGTGATATTTACCCAAGACGGTTTAGAAGTGTCGGCGTATTTTTTATGGTGTTTGGTGTTTTAAGTGTTTTATGGTTGTGCTCGTATATGCACCATAAAAGTAAGTACTATTTTGACATGTTATTAAATTGCAACTAATTTGAATCATTTTCAGGTAACAATGATGTGATCTATTTGTACTGCATTTTCAGCAGAAACTGCTTGCTACCACCCTTTAACATTTTTTTTTAATATGCAACTTGAAATACTTTGTCAGTTTTTATTAATTTAGGCTAAATATTGTTTACAATTTATTATTTTTCAGGTTTTAATTTTTCAACTTATTTTTTCAGCATGGATATATTTTTTAAATATCTCAAACATATATTTACATTTTCAGTAGCTGCCTTCAATTTATTCTGCTCTTGCTCTTTTCAGTTTTTAATCTTTTTAATTTTTAACATTTTCAGCATTAAACCTTTTCAATTCTTAATCTTTTCAGCACGTAATAGTTCTTTCAGTAAGTATCCTTCGTATTTAGTACTTATTTGATATTTTAACCTTTTAACTTTTTAGTCTCGAGTGTTTTCTGTTTAATTAACTTTTCAGCTTCTAATCATAATCATTTTTCAGGTGAAAACAAGGTACTTATTTAAATTTTAACACACACATTGCTATTAATCGAGTTCTACTTTTCAGAATTTAATTATTAATTTCCCAATGTTCAGCTTTGAGTTTTCAGAGTTTAATAATGTTTAACATTTACTATTTTTTCAGGTTTTATTCTTTTATCCTTAATGAATCTGATTTGGGATTTTGATCTACCAATCCTGATTCAGACATAATAAGTCGAGTCAAATTTTTAATCCAGATATTATAATTTATGACTGAAAATGTTTTTTCCCGAAGCTTTAATTATTAAAAAGAAATAGTTATTTGTAATACAAGTGTTGAAAGCTTGCGTTTGCCACACGAATGTGAAGTTTGCAGCACGAACGATAGTGAGTGCTGCAGTCACATGAGTGTGGCAAATACAAGCTTTCAACACATGTATTACACACTATTTTTTCTACAACCACAAAAAATTTAAATATTTCTGCAAAATCAAATCTGACATTCATCAAATGTCATTTATGACATTTTGATTTGCGTGCGGAAAGTAAACAAATTAGCGTGTGGAAAGTTTACTTTCCGCACGCAAATCAAAATTTGAGTGTGGAAAGTTTACTTTCCGCACGCAAATCAGATTTGCGTGCGGAAAGTAAACTTTCCGCACGCTAATTTTCACTTGTTCGGCAAACACTCATTTTCAATACTCGTATCTATGGAGACGAAGTCTGAAAATCCCACTTTCCATGGTGGTTGTAGAAAAAGGTTTACTTTATATTTGAGAGACAAAAAATTTCCAAGTTGCCTTGGTAACTATGCCCAATATTTCGTTTCTATTGGTCGTTAATTAGTGTCGTACGATTTTCGGAATTAAATATTCTTTAACTTTTAATGTTTTTTCCGCACTTAGTATCTGTTTTCCTGTTTTAAGGAATTTTTTAAAATTTAATGTTCTTTCAGCTAGTAATAACTGTTCAGATTCAAATTATTACGTTTTCCGATCAGAAATTTGCATTGTTTATAATCAGGTCTTATTTTTCAGGATTTAGAATTATTAGGTGTCTACCTTGTAAGCTGTTAGGGGGGCACTGAAGCCAGGGGGGCTAAAACCCCGGTGAGTAGATTCTGTTTATTTCATTTTGAGCAGATCAGTAAGATTCTTTATTTTTCATGAACTTTTCGTTGAATTAAATGGATGGCTTGCACGTCGTAAATTTGCTGAAAGTGAAAAAGTCCGTTCCTAAAGTCACGAGCCGCCACTGCTGTGGACACCTCCCAAATGCGGGACACTGTTTTAAATTTTGTTTGGTTTACTATCTCATCAATGTAATAAAAACCTCTAAAATATGGACACGGACATCAAAATTAAGAAGAATGGGCAAAAATATCTTAGAAAACAAGCAAAAATATTTAAATCTCTTATATGGCATATTATTCAGTTCAATTTTCTTTAAAATATTTAAATGGATATCTATTTACAGAGTTCCCAGAAATTGTTTACCAAATTTGCTTTCTTAAATTTGCCGACTTTAATAGACAATTAGAAACTAGATACATTTTCGAATGGATAATTTAAATCCTTTCTAAGTAGTCCGGCATTGTTTATCCTTGTTGCGACAAATTTCAACATGGGGTTGGGCGGCAATGCAGCTTCCTGTCTTTTCTTTCCGATTTTAGCAAGGCGCCATCTATTGTAGACTCACTACACTGCTTGCTCACTTCTACAACTTAACATTATGGCGGCTACTTTGATTTTATACAGAGTCTTATGAGATAAGCTTTCGTCAACGTTAGCACTCAGAACGTTGGATTAATCCTAATTTATTTTATACTATTTTATTTATTTATTTTCCTACGACCATATAAGAAAGCCGCTCCTAACGCACAAAAAAGCATGCGTGAAAATTGACAATATCATCTGTGCGATTTACTTTCGCAAAACAAGTGAAGAACCCGTGCGTTAGCAACACGTATAGGAATATAACGCACAGTTTGCGCAATAATAGGAAACCGCGGCCGGTTCAAAACAAAAAATGACGGTCGTTTTATCTGAACTGTCATTGTTACTTTTTGCGTCAAGTAGCAACGTACAAACGTAACTGAAAATGAATGTATAGAAAAACAGTAACACAAAAAACTAATAAAATGTTCATTATTCCTAATTAATAATTATTATAAACATAAAGTGTTCATTATTCCTACTTTCAGTGTATTTATTATAAAATTCTAAATTGTTCCAAACTAGACATCTACATTATATTTTGTCGTAGGAAAAATAGTGTTCGTAACTCGTTCGAAAGTCAATATCTCCGCTCGTGTTTATAACAGATCTACTCGTGCTCCGCTCCGCTCCGCACTCGTATATCTATTATAAACACTCGCGTGATTTTTGTTACTTTCGACACTTGTTACGAAATATACGTTGCCGTGATGTGGGGTTGTTCATTTTTGACAAAAAACATCTAAAATCATTTCACATTATAAACAATGGCAATCCATAGTTTTGGCAGCCTATTAGGTACGTATTTGGCAATTCAAATTTTACAATCTTATGGGAGCTTGCAGTTCAAACGATATAAATTGATCAAAATAACACGGTCCCACTAAAAGAGATGTGAATAAAAAACCATATTTATGTCAAATAACCGGTAATAAACCCATGAAAATAATTTCAGCTCATTTTCGTCGCCTGATTTTGTGACAGTGAATTCGTCTTTTGCCCATTTGCCTAATTTTGTAATATAATCTAACAAAAAAAGTCCCAGTTACTTCGTCATTACACAAATGACTTTACTTTAGAATCATACATAAACAGGTACATACCGGGAGAGTATTTATTAGTATGGTCTCATTACCATTTCCATGGAAATTATTAGTTACTTCGGCATCAGGGGCCTCATCCTCTTGTTCAACGACCATGCCAGTATTGTCGATCTCCTAAAACATAATGGTACACTATTGAATAGTAATACAAAAATAAAACTTACTTCATTAAAGTTGAATATAATCGCAGACTCACGTACACTCTCATTCCCTGAGAGCGACGTGGAAACTTGCAAGGAAAGTATTTCCTTTTCTGCATCTGTAAGTTTTTTGTCCAAAGGTGGACCCCCACCCGTACCACGTTGGTGCTTTTTTATTTCGCTGGTTTAGCCCTTAACTTTCTTTTCAAATCTGCCCATGACTGAAAATGAAAAGTAAGGTTACAATATGTTTACGTGTAATTTTTCGCTTACTTTTCGCCATTGCTTCCAGGTTTTATTAGATGCACCGGGGACTGCATTGAGGGTTAACGCAACACTTTCCCACAACTTTTGTGAATCTTTCTTCGTATATGTGTTTGCAAATTGTCCACTTAGTAACTGTGGGTGTTTTGTCATGCACTCGGTTAGCATTTTTTTTTGTCCGTGCGTCATAGGGGTCGACCGATTACCGTCTGTCATTTTCATAACACACAGGTCCCAGGATAACAATTTATTTTTCACCGTTTGGTTAAAGTTTAGTTAAATTTTTTAAACGCAGTAATCACAACAAACAACAACTGAACAGCTGATGTGCTTGACAACAACGACCCTGACTTTGCGCCTATCCTATTGATTGATCATTCGGCTACTCTCGCTGGATCACTTTACGTTCACCACCTATTCACTGCGCTTACAGAATGCAGTATCGGACGTTTGAGTGAGAGGAACTCTGACTTCGCACGAGAGGAATGTTCACTCTCCCCATATCTAAAGAATAGCCTACCTGAGCGAGTGCGGCGAGTGGAGCGCGCCGAGTCGGCGGTGGGAGGGGGGCGCGCAACATGTATATTTTCAGTTTAGACCTTTGTCTGTCAGGTCAGTGATTATAGAGTGTTCTGTGGTCAGTGACTGAGTAGGGTGACTCACACTTGCAGTTTAGCCACACTAGCACGGGCTCGATAGTACCGCACTCGGTCCAAATGAGCAGAACACAGTACAAGCAATACATATTACATCTCTTCCTTCAAGTTTTATTAAAACGTAACTGTCTTCTCGTATGGCAACTAACATTGTTGAATTTGTTTCGTTCTAATGCCGCCCCCAAGAGCTGCCCGTGCGTAGTGGGCCTAGTTACAAAACCGTCACTGCCATAATCTCCCATCTGTCTTCACAGCAACATGCGGGCGAGCATTGTCATGCAAAAGCACAATACCCTTGATCAACAGTCCTCGGCGTTTATTTTGAATGGCACGTCTCAGTCGTTGGAGTATGAAAACAATGATCAGTTAAAATTCGGTGTGAATAAGTGGTTGCTCGAACAGGCGGTAGAGTTTTACGACATCGGAATACAGAAGCTCACGCTACGAAAAATGTTTAGCCTTGGGTGGTGACTATGTAAAAAATAAATTAATGTTTATAATGTATAAAAATAAATATATAGGGTGTTCATGAAAGTTTGGGACATACTTTAACAGAATTCACTACCTGAAAAATAGTAAAGATTTTGCAAATAATTTTTTCCGAGTTTGATCAGTGCCGTAGTTAGGGGGATCAACGGCATTTTTAATTAAGAAAAAATATGAAAGCCACGTTTTTTAAACACCCTGTGTAGTATTATGAAAGAACAATTAATTTTACATAAAAAGTTATCTTAGCATTTTTAGCCTAACAAAGTCGTTTTTGAGATAAAGTTGTTATTTGTTACACCAAAGCAAAAAAATCAATATTGTAATAAAGCCAAATGTACAAAATATTAAGTAAAGTTTAAAATGAATTTAAATTTATTAAATTCATTTACGTATAGTTGATATGACGTCATTTAGGCAGGTTATTCACTACATAAGTCGCGCGCGTGGCGTCAAGATTGCATCCTTTAAGGCTCGGCTCGTGTGTGAGGGTACATTGAACGATGAAACCTGACACCAAATACGTGCTTTTGTATGAATTCCACAAGCGTGAGAAATACGGACAGTAGCATGCTTGCAGACATTTCTCACGCTCATATTAAGAGAAGGAGATCAATTTTTCGTATATAACTATGGCCAAATTAGAGTAAAGCTATGGTCTGTATCCGGTCAGCACAGAAGCAGTTACCGCGAGAAAATTGATACCCTTTAAGATGCCGTGCCAGTGAATACACGTAAGATTTATTTTATTCATTAATTTTAAAACTTGTGAAATTTTGTGTAAATCATCTAAGTTCTTTTTAAGGACTTAGCTGTTTCAATTGTTATTTGAACACTTGGAAAATGTTCAAGTAAATTAAGTAAATACGTTTTACGGACTTGGTCGTTTGAATGTAATTCTGGACTTGTAAACTGTTTGTTTTAAATTGTTTAAAGTAATCTTAGGGACTTAGTCATTTAAATAAAATCTGGACTTAGAAGAATATTTCTTATTAGTTTACTTTGATTTAAACTTAGAATAAGTTATATTTGTTCACGTCGCATCAGGATTTGTAATAATTTATATCAGCTTATTTGGACTCTGGACTTAGAGTACATTGTGTCACTCAGAACTTGTAATAATTCATATAATTTGACGTTAATTCAGGACTTCGACCAATTCATATATTATCTTGTAAAAACTAAAGCACGTAGTTAAAATATTCAAACACCTCTCGCAATAAAGCCAAGCAAATCCAAAGTGACGTATGCGGTCAAGACCGTACCAAATTTATTAAAGCTACCTAAACTATTATAGTTCATTATTTGTATTAATTATTAACAGAACCCCCCGAAAAGCCCTACGCTACAATATTACAGGGCCGTAACTGTTTAATCTTACCCTTAAAATCATTTAAAACATCTTCACCATTTTTCATGTAGATAATGTTGGTAAAGTATGTCCCAAACTTTCACGACCACTCTGTATATTGTCACCTGGTTAAATAATTTTTGTTTAAAACCAAAACTGGTATTACATTCTGGATGACCCTCGTATATGTGTAGATGCACTTATACCATAATTAATAATTTCAATTGCTGTAAAATCAATATGTGAGTGTATAAACGCATAAAACATATCTATTAATAATAAAATATTCATTCCAGTCTTCCTTAATTCATGCATTTTCTTTTTTGATTGTTTTAAAAATATTTTTAAAACTGAGTTTTTCTTAATATTGCTCAAGGCATAGGTATGTAATTATGCGCGAGAAAAAATTAATTTAATTTAGTATTGTATTGCAGTTATAATTTTACTACCTGTTACACTTGTTAACCTTTCAGAAGCGTTTTATTTCGTCTCTGTTCATTTTGCGTTCGCAACTGGGTACACATTGAAGCAATTGATGTGTATTACACGAGAGTAGCTATTGAAAGAAGAGTAAACATAATTTATTATTCGTACTGGAAATATAAATAGGGCGTTCGTAATTAAAATGGACCTCCCTGTGTACATACACCGTCAAATTCGTATTGATGAATCGAGCGCTGCAGAATTGTTGCTGCCATTACGGATTTATTATTTATTGACCCCGCCCTGTTGCACCTGTTCATTTAAAATGCATTAACGATGCAGTGATCAATACGGCATTACTGCTAATTTGTCTGTTTTATGCAAACATATGCATTGTTTTGCTACGGTTTGCAGAGGCCACTATTAACATTTGAAGTTGCTTTTTCCATGTTTGTATGTGTCTAACAAGGTTTGAAAAATTATCCAAGAAAAATTGTAGCCGAAGTTAATTTAGGAAGTTAATCGATTGGAAAATTACTTTGGATGTTAAGCAAAAACAGGTTTGGATTAAAGTGATTTTTAATCTAGCAATAACATGACTTTTATAAAAACAAAATGTTTGAATAATAGTTAGCACTGAAAACCTGAAAAGAATACTAACAAGCAAAGACTATCACACAGTAAAAAACGAGAATGATACTTCGAATATAATTAGTTAATTTGGAAAACACGACGCAAAATATTTAGTGTTGTTTAGGTAAAGTGTTTTAGGTATATCCACAACCAACTTTAAATGCTTTCAAATCAATAATCACATTATGTATTACGCGTTACAATAACAAAAACCAGACCTATACATTTTTAAAGCTTCTGAAATTCCACAGCCTGATAAAGGTCTGCACAAGAATTTCAATTTCCTTTGAAGCAAATATGATTCAACTATTTTATTAAATAAAAACAATTTAAATTATACGAAGGATACAATTTCAAAATATCTTTGTAAAATAAACAAAATTCGTAATGCTTTGTAATTTGCTTGAGATGTTTAGCAAGAGGTTATTTTAAAATGTAACATTGTCATTATTAATTTTATAAACGTTTTTTACTTTTTCTGAAGCACAAATCCTGAAACGATATAGTGTATGTACAGTTGTGGACAGAAAAAAATAGGACAAGTCGAAAAATCAAGTAAACTTTATCCTATAAAATTTAGTAACTTGATTTTGGCTTTTATTATAATTATGACATTAATTTGTCACATTGACTTGCAATCAAATTACAACACAGGGGCCATTTTAAACTAGAAAAAAAACACTGTCCTATTTTTTTCTGTCCACAACTGTACATCATAGAAAATATTTATTATAGATATGTACTGTTTATTATTTACATATTTATCTATTTCCATTTTTCTTGACTTCGTAGGTTACATATCACCTAATTCCATCGTGTGTTCCTACTTCAAACATAGAGGTAGTTCAAACTGCAGTAAGAATATTTTCCATGTACCTATATAAAAATAACATTGTTGTTTTGTTAATGTTGAATCTGAAATGGAGCCTGTGGTTTGATGTGGAATGCTACTAAATCATCAACATTTGAGAAAACTATTACACCCAAATACGTATTTCGGTAACTAAACTGCCATCTGCAGAGAAAAAGCTTCTTTAACAAAGTTAGCTTGAGTTAGTTCTATCTGTTTATCAACTTAAGAAACTAAACTTGTTTGAAACGGAACTCCTCAAGATATGCTCTTTACCAAGTTTTCACAGGAAGTGATAACGTATTAATCTATTTATAAATTTGTGATAAAATTTTAATTATTTCTCACTGTATGCCTTTTTTCAGCTATCGTTGGGAGCATTGGGTTGTTGTCGGTTTGTTACGTTATTTTTTTATTTTGCTTATTGTTGTATTAGATGAGATTAATATATCACCTTCCGGTAATTTGATTTTAAGGAACATCCAGTTTTATTTTCAGTTAACAGTTGGGATAGCGGTAAAATACTTAAATCTCCCATGTAGGCGTTTAACTTCGGTGTTTCCATATTAAGACTACAATTTTCTGGTTTCACTAAAGAGGTTCAAGAGAAAAGTACACAAAAGAAAGAGTATTGGATATACACCTAAAATATATACAATAGTTTTGTTACTTAAAAAACAGAATAATAAACTGTATCATAATTGAATAAGAGTCAAGCATCTTTAAATAGCAACAAATGAAGACCCATTCGGGCTTCAGATGCAAAGTATGATTTGCTTAGCTTAATATTTAAGACAAAAAAGGTTGTGTGATTTAAAAAATATAAAAAGGAGAAATAAATGCTGTTATATGTTGTCCTTTTCGATTACACTTCAGTAGCATCTTTCTTTTTCGGATATAGAACAGATATCTATAATTTCGTTGATTTATCTCAATATTTAATATAAAAATGTGTTATTGACCGACAGCTACAGGCCGACACACAGACACACCTATCCATGCTTCCATGTATCTTAAGTTTGTTATTGCCGGATTCGCATTCATTTGTTAGTTTTGGGAATTTTTTCCAATATTTAGGAAGACAACACGACCACAAAATGTTCAGTTGGATATTTCATATAGGTAATTCGAAATTGTTCACTACCATGAATATGTGGAATAATGAAAATGAAAATGCAGTTACAAGGGAGATTAATTCTGTTGTTATGGAAACGCTTTATAGTTACGTACCTATATTAAAATATTGAAACCCGATTAACAGAATTTAGAACTGTAATTGGTTCGTTTTCAAACGCTGTTGTAATGTGTAAGTAAAATGTATATAAGTTTCCTGTATAAAAATAAGTAAGTATATATTTTAATTCTGCTTACTTAAAAATCCTACAGCAAAAATCATTGAATTAGAGTAGGGAAGCTTTTCTAAAAAAAAAAACAATTCACAGAATTCGAATAATTATGAAAATATTATATTAAATTTGTATGTTTAAACTCTTTGTGACAATATATAGCGATGAGGTTTTTTAAAACCTAAGCGACTAATAGCTGTGTGCTTACTGAGTCGTGTAAATTTTTATATTTTAAGTTGATCTTGTAAAATAAAGGCTTTTCTTTTTACTAATGTTACTACGGTTATTAAAGTCAGCAGCTATTTCTTTCAGAGTTCAGAGTACTATTGTAGTGTTGAAATAACCGAACCTTTTAGGTTTAATCACTATTATAAAATAGCACTAAAACTAAGCTCAGTGTTTAATACAAACTACTGTCTCTTTCATGATTGCTTGTACGAAGATTGTTCAGTAGAAACACGTTTAGAGGCTGTAAAGCAATTTTTATTAAATGAATTTAAAAGAAATCCATTAACTTTAAGACATAAGTGCCAGTGGTGCACTAATCTGTAGATTCCCTGCTGGTAAAATTCCCGCGGCTGTTTGCGGAACCATTCTGTAACAGCAAACTCTACCTCAGCATCTGAATTGAACCGTCGCACTTTTAGGGATTGTTTTAATGGGCCAAACACATGGAAATCGCACGGGGACAAGTCGGGACTGTAAGGTAAATGTCGTAAGACTTTCCAACGCATACGAGCAAGCAGATCTTGAAACTTTCGGGATACTTGGAGACGAGCATTATGATGCAGAAGGACGACATCGTTTGTGAGGTTCCCGGGCATTCATTCTTGATGCGTGTACGTGAACAGTTTAAGGTGTCTGCATCTGCATATTGTTCAATATTGATGTTGACATCAGACTCTTTAAAATTTAAGAGTAGCAGTGGCGGCTCGAGACTTTAGGAATGAGCGAAACAGATTATTAGATCCCCCTCACCCTTTTGGGGGTCGAGCTGCAGGGGCAGCCCTCCGCTTGTGTGCGAATTCTTTTCAAAGTTCAAGGTTATTGGCTATTTTACAACTTGAAATTTTGATGGAACCCGGGTTCGCTTAATGTAAAACAAAAAATATATCTATTTTGGAAAAACGGCAAAATTGGTGCAATCGATTCCAAAGCAACTGCAGGAAGTCAAAGATAACAAAGGCAATCAACCAAATATTAGGATAAACGTATTAAATTCTATAAATTGTTTTGTTATACATACAGTAAGCTGTCGATTATTAAACTGAACGAATACGAGCGTGTCGGCAATTTTCACTGTTTTTCCAATGTTTTATTGTTTAGAGTAGAAGTAATCTTTGTATTACTATTGATAATTGTTAAATAAATGATTTATAAAAATTAACGACAAAAAATTATTGAATTTCTTTTACCTACGTATGTATTTGAAATAAACGCGCGGCGCTGTACGAATACAAATGAGACAAATGTGACGCTGAAACCAGAAGGCAGGTTGCGACTGACGCAGGTCTTGAATCTGTTTCACTTCTCCGTACAAATTGGTTTGCAAGCTTGTCGTTGCCATGGCATATGCAAACATACGAAAATTGACGCAGTATTCCTGTATAAGCGAACCTGCCTCAGTTAAATGCTTGTGGTCTGAAGTACATATATTGCGGCATAATCTGCAGGGTCTCGCTGTACGATGTAGAGAATTTTTTTTGTATATCAACTGAAAAGAAAATGAAAAAATAAATGATTTCGGATTTTGAATAATAAACAAACATTTAATCGAAAAATATAGGTGAAGCAGCGCTTCACCTGCGTCATCAGACGGGCTGCCGCTGAATAGCAGCACATTGATAATTAAAAAATACGATCACCATTACTTTTGCTGCTGAAGGTTGAGATCGACATTTTTTCGCCTTTGGAGAATGTGCATGCTGCAAGACTCATCACTGGCAACAATTTGGTGTAAAAAGGCATTACCTTGTTGTTGATAGCGTATCAAATGCTGTAGTTATAAGGCTGAACGTAAACTCTTCTTAAGCAGTCGTGAAATTCAGTGAGCAACATCTTTGTGATAGCCAAGACTTTTAATAATGGAATGAACAGTTCCCACATTGATGCTCAACATTTCAGAAAGTTTTCTAACTTTAATGAACTGCCGTATGAGAATAACAACTGTAGTTACCACATACAGCCTTCATTCTCGTATAAATTTCCATTGAGCGGTCATTTTCCAACTTAATTACAACGCTTGGAAAGAAGCAAACATCAAATACTTTCCACAGACGCGTCACTAGTACTTAAATAACCAATATATATATATATATATACGCGAGATTCTACGGCGGTCGCCGCTTTTCGCTTCCTAGACGCCACGATTTGCGATCTGTCCAATCATTATCTTGTAGATTTCTTGATCGCATTGCTTCCTGTACTCGTTGTTTCCATTTTGTGCGTGGTCTTCCTCTTTTTTGTCTTTCCCATGGAACCCAATTGTATAGCCTAATTGGCCATCTTGTATTTGGCATTCTGCGTAAGTGCCCGTACCATAGCAACTGTTTCTTTTCGACTGTATCTTCGATTGAATCTTCTACTTCCATCCTTTCTAGTATTTCCGCATTTCTAATTCTATCTAATCTAGAAACTCGGCAACTTCTTCTGTAAAAGTCCATTTCTAGAGCTCTCATTCTTCTTTCTAGTGTTTTGTTCATTACCCATACTTCTGATCCGTATGTGCTTACACTTGCTGTAATGGTTTTAAATATGGTTTTTTTTGTTTCTTTCGTAATTTCATTACTCCACAAGACCGGGTTTAATAGTTGAATCGTTTTTCTTCCTTGTCCAATCTTATTTAATATGTCTTTGTCTCTAACTCCGTCTTTAGTGATCGTTATGCCAAGATATTTGTATTCTGTACAGTACTTCACGATTCCTTTATCTGTTACTATATCGTCACCCTCTTTTCCAATGACCATATACTTAGTCTTATCTATATTTATTGTCAAACCCCATTTTTCATATTCGTCAGTTAGTTTTCTTAACATATATTGTATGTCTTCGTCATCTCCTGCTGTTATAACCTGATCGTCCGCAAATAATAGCGTGAACAAGTAATTGTCATTTATTGGAATTCCCATATTCGTACATTTTCTCTTCCAGTTATGCAAAACTTTATTAAGATATATCTTAAATAGTGTGGGAGATAACGAACATCCTTGTCGGAGACCTTTCGTACATCGAAATTGTTGCGATAGTGAGTTACCTACTTTTACTTTACTGGTGTTATTTTGGTACATTTTTTTAATGGCATTTACATATATGGGATGTATTTCACTTATCTCCAAGATTTCTAGTAGCTTTTTAATCGGGACACTGTCGTATGCTTTCTTCAGATCTATATATATTATGTGCGCCTCTCTATTGTGCGCCAGTGTTTTTTCTATTAATTGAGCTAGGCAGAATGTATTGTCGATACACGAGCGTCCAGACCGAAACCCACTTTGTTCTTCTGTTTCCTGTATTTCCTCTTCTAATCGTTTCTTCAGTATTCGTCCGTACAGTCGCCCGATAGAGCATGTCACACTAATCCCCAATATAAACAACTGAATTTCGTTGTTGTGGGTTGTGCAGTCCAAACGTGTTTTTATTGAACAATTCTCGTAATATCAGATACAATACTCATTTATTTTACAAATTTTTAGTAGTATAATTTTCTTATACAACCTCATTTTATTTTATACTGTCAAATAGAGACACGCTGGTCGTTACAAAAAGGTAAGAATTTACAAAATGCCACTTTTAAAATAAAAATATTTATTATTATTAATAGGGTTTCTTTCTTTCTTTCTTTCTCTTTTACCCTCTTATACCTTTACAGTGTTGAGGGGGCCGGACACACCGAGCCGCAGAGTGGTCACCCATTCTTGTTCAGACCAAGCGAGCCTCTGCTTAACTTTCTATATGTCAGTATTACGTGCACTCCCACTCTGCAGTACTGCAGGTTTATAAATAGGGTTTAAATCAAATATTATTTGCAGTAGGCGTTGGTTTGTGATGGCACATTTCCTGTACAGCGACAAAACGTCAAATTGCTAAACTTGTCAGTTACTGAATAATCTACATCTACAATGCAATGAAGCGCAATTAAAGATTCATTTTTTATTATTATTACCTATACCTACTAAAACAATACAATTAAAAAAATTTATTTTTAGCACTCACATACGAAAAATGACTCTTTTCACACTGATTTCCGTGTGAAAAGTACCACTTTAACGCACTTGTGCGAAAAGTAAGATTACTTTTCGCACTTGTTCGAAAAGTAAAATAACCAGTGCGAAAAGTAAAATTATTTATCTATTACTATGGATACGGAAAAATATTCCTACTCAGATAGTTTGATTGTCTTTATCCCTTGATTTTATTTATTTACTTAGAGCTATTTGAACGTTCGTAGCTAAAAAATCTTGTATGATACACGTTCGAAAAGTGTCTTTAAGGCACTTATGTGAATTGCAGAACTCGCTACGCTCGTTCAGCAAACTTTCACATGCGTGCCTTAAAGACTCACTTTTCGAACTTGTATCATAAATAGCTATTATAATGCTATAATACTTTACATATTTACTAAAATCACTAGTATTTACGTAAACGTATAATTGTAACGTTTTTCTTGCACAACCATCAGGTACTTCGCAATATGATTTGCAAGTTGACGGAGATTTTAGTACAACTTATTTCAATATTTTCATTACATTTTAAGTTCGTTTGATATCTGACCTATGATCATTTGCTTTCTTTTGATAGGATTCAATACTATTTTTTGTTAGTGATATGAACTCGACAATTATGAACATAATTTCCTGGTAGAAACTTCCTAATCTGAAGTATTGTAAACACAACCCCACATTTTCATAGAATTTACTTATGTTTTCTTTACGTGTGCTGTTGTAATAAGGTGAATTCAATTTAAAATATGCAGAATGCAGAAACAGCGATTTAAAAAATAACGCATTTTGCGTATTTTTATTGTATTAAATGAAAGTTTTAGGTGCTGTCAAAATTGACAGATATAAAAAAAAAACAATGAAATAATCGTCTGTCGCAATGACAGACGCCTTCAGTATTTCTGTCTCTTTCTAGCGTTAACTAAATTCAATAACATACGTTGAGCACTGAATCCATACATATTCCAAAGGTATCGCGGATCCTTTCTAAAAAAATACACATTGGTGTTTCCCTATGTTGCGTCTTACCTGAGACACCCGGTATACTTGAATAAAAAAAACTTTGCATAATTATTTATATCGTATTTACATTAACTAAACGTTTAAAACAAAGACAAAGACCAAATATATTGCGTGATTTATAACGCACGGAGCAGATTTTCAGGGTAGATAGAGGGGACTAAAGTAAACATGTTTTCAGGATAAACTTTTGACAAAAATCGAATAACAAAAACTTACGGTGCGGAGGTTGCTACGGTGGGTGTCGCGAAAAATTTTGTTCAATGAATTTCTGGCCCTAGTGAGCTCCCGGGCCCTAGGCGGTCGCCTAGTCCGCCTAACGAATGGTTAAATCGGCACTGTTTACTAATGTGTTATTTACCATATGCATTCGAATTTTGATTCGATTTTGTTCACTTTAACGAATGATTAATTTAACCAAGCTGTTAAATCATGTTTGTGCAACCTGCCCTAAGATTAGGTATTTAAAAATTGCGGTTGGGGAATGTTTAGGATAATGCTATAAATCACAGAATGTTTCGGAATTATCGATATTACATACTCCTACTTAATATTTCAAACTTTTTTAATTTAATATTGAATTCTATTAGACAATTTGTAAAACGATTTTTGTTTTATTTTAGACATTTAAAGTGTATTACATATAAAATAAAATAATTGTTTTTTAATTTTAACTTTGTAAATAAATGAAGATAACCGGCAGTATGGCAGAGTGGAAGTGCACGTAATACTGACATATAGAAAGTTAAGTAAATACCTTGCTTGGCCAGAACTTGAATGGGTGACCGCTCTGCGGCTCGGTGTGTACGGCTCTCTCGACACTATAAAGGTATAAGAGGGTAAAACAGAAAGAAAGAAAGAAATGAAGATATTATGTACATGTTTTATGGAATAATTTTCATAATCTGTAAGGAAATAGGAATTAAAGTGAAGTAGACGATAGAAATTTGAAAGTTAAACACAAAATCACTGGATAGTTCCATTAGGTGTTCACAAATACAAATATTTAGCATCGTTTCAGGCTAAGCTTTAGAGTAATAATGGCAAACATCGAACATGAGGATTTTCCTTCCAAGGTTATGCTAATCCTGATAAAACTCATTGTAAACAAAATTTTATTCTTTTCTTTTAATTTAGAGACTGATACGAGGGCTGTTCTGTATATTGTTAGTAGCAGGCCATGGATGCGAAGAAAAACAAAAACATTTGCATCAATCGAAAGCTTATTCTTTTGACAGTTTCCAGTTGCAATTTTGCAAGGTTGAAGTTAAAGCATATAGAGCTCCTAACTTTTGATTGTTATAATTCGTTTGATTATTACTAAGCATTATGGAAGTGCCGCGGAATGCTTTTCGGGCTATGATTTTCTACGATTATAAACGAGGCTTAACATACGACCAAAGTCACCAAAATTTAATGGCAGCTTTTGGCGACAATACTCCATCATTATCTACAATTAGTTACTGGTTCCGTGAATTTAAACGTGAAAGGAGTACGTTAGAAGATGAACCAAGACCTGGACGACCTGCAGTAGTTGTTTGTGCTGTTGTGCTGTAAACATTATTGCAACCGAAAAGCTGATTAAGGAAAAACGGAATATCACTCATAGAGAGATTCAAGACGAACTAGGCATTGGATCATCTGCAGTAGATATCATTTTACATAAACATCTGGGTGTAAGAAAGCTGGCAAGTCGGTGGATTCCACATTTGTTAACCGACGAACAAAAACAAGCACGGGTAGACTGGTGCAGGTTTATGTTAGAAAAGTTCGATGGAGGATCTTCAAAGCAGGTATTTAGTATCGTTACGGGGGATGGATATATAATTATGATCCCGAGACAAAACAACAATCAACTGTTTGGGTGTTTGAAAAGGAGGAAATGCCAACAAAAGTTATTCGCGGTAAAAGTGCAAACAAAAAAATGATTGCCGTTTTCTTCAGATACAGTGGTCCAGTTGCAGTAATTCCTCTTGAAGATCGTAAAACTGTAACTGCTGATTGGTATACAGAAGTTTGCCCTCCTCAAGTCTTCGAGAAATTGTGTAGTGATCGCCCAAGATCTGGTTTGCGTGGAATTTTGTTACACCACGATAACGCAACTCCGCATACGGCCGCAAAAACTTTAAATTTTTTACACGAATCCGGAGTCCAACTGGTCACTCATCCACCATACAGTCCAGATCTTGCCCCTAACGATTTCTTTTTGCTTCCGCTGATTAAAAAACTCATGCGTGGTAAGAGATTTCCTGACGCCAATGCGGCTGTTGCTGAATTTCAGCGAATTCTTGACGACCTTCCAAAAAAAGAGTTTTCAGCGTGTTTCGAGAAGTGGTTTCAAAGAATGAAGAAGTGTATTATGTCTAAGGGGGAATACTTTGAAAAACAATAAAATTATTTTCTTTACAAATTCCGTAGTTTTCTTCTAACTAACAATTTACAGAACAGCCCTATAGATATAAAACTACAGTAAAATTTTTTTGTGGTGCCGCAATGTAGTCTTTTTTAATATATGATTTACAAAATTTAAGGATGATTGACAGTTCAGATATTTACAAACCGTATTAATCACAATGGTAGACACCCTAAGGCTTCTCTCTCTCTCTCTCTCTCTCTCTCTCTCTCTCTCTCTCTCTCTCTCTCTATACCTATCTCACTCAATCTTACATAGAATGCAATCGCTAACAAATTTTAAAACATTTCATTCACTTGAAGTCTACAATGTATGTTAAATAATTGAAACTAACGTTACTGAGGTAGAAAATAATATGTTTATAGTTTCAAATTCATTCAATTCTAGTGAAATCGTATTAACCCAGAGACATCAACAATAGTAATGTGCTGATAAATTTTAATTCATAAATATTAATACTAAGAGGTCTAAAGTATGTGTTGAGCTAATTTACATCTTAAGAATAGAAGTAAATTTATTTTGGAGTATCGGTAGTTTATCACAAAACAATGAATGCCGGATATCAAGTGCACTTCAATAAGTATGTATTTTCCGTATTCTCAGACGACTAGCTTCCCCTTAAAGGTCTTTATCTTATGTTTATTTGTTATCCTTTATACCTTTTCGGTGTCGCAAGGCAAGAAAGTTTAATTCTAGTATTAATTTACCCTTGAAAGATAAGGGTTTGACATTATAAGTTAGGGAAAGTCAGTTTATGTAATTATATGGCATCCACAATTTAACAGCGTGTGCAATGCATGTTGCGGTGCGAACAATTTCAAAGCGTTACGCGTGTACAGAAATTGTTAACACATGTGTATAACAGTAGGATAGACCCTAAATATGATGATATGATGATAAATATGAGGTGTGATGATACAGGTTGTTTGAGGAAAATTGGAAAATGTTTCCATATGTAAGCAGCATTCTGATGGCAGTCAACACAATCCAGCCAAAGAATTTCGCGTTTCTTAAACAATGACAAATGGTTCTCGCAAATAATGCGGCGTTAATCTTTAGAAGTGACTGTACCATACACAATATTCCGTTGTATTGTTAAGACGTTACCTGAAAATACAGGGTGTATCGAAAATCGCGCATAATATTTGTATCACGCGATTCTACGTCAAAATTCAAGCGAAAAACTCCAGTACCAATTTGCTGTTAACTCTTTAGTTATGGAATTATTAGCAGCCTTAAGTCGTATTCTGCTTTGCTTGTCGTGTAATATTTTTATGAAATAATGATTTTTAGCTGTAGTTTAATCAACAAAAGAAATAACTAATCTGTAATTTATTGTACTCTACATATCCTTCGTTTACTTAGAATTTCCATCCGAAGTTTGAAATTTTTGCAGTGCTTGTGCTTTTCATAAATGTTGCGACGATGTACAATGTAATTATATTAAATCAAACGGGTTGCTATTAGTGATATCGCAGGTGACGTAGTATGACTGACCACACAGTGTTGCTAAGTTTACAAGAATTTAATTAACAATTCTTCAAAAACGACACGTTTTGGCCTAAAACAGTTATACAATTTTTTGTTCAGTTTTTAACGCAGACTCGCGTGGTGCGAATATTATGCGCCAGTTACGATACACCCTGTATAGTGTATACCCATACCGTATACAGCGTTTGTAAGCTGCATGAAAACGAGAGCTTGAAGCAAGGGTAAATTTTGCAAATATCTTGTATGAGCGATAGGAGGAAAACCCTTATTTTTGAAATCAATGGATATTTTTTGAGGAAGCAACTTTCTATGTTAGCGGAATAGTGCAAAACCGACATGCGACGTATGAATTACAGAGGGCACCTCTTAATAAGTTGAATGTGTGGTCCCCGGCTATTCGTTATAAAGTGCATTGTCCTTACTTTTTTGATGAAAACACAGTAAGAGCAGGGCCCTATTTAGACATGTTGCCAGTGGCGGTTTGTGGTAATTTATTTTGGGGGGGCCTAGTTGCTGAGAGAATATAAACAAATAATAATAATATACAGTGAGCGGCTAAAGTATGGAATAAATTAATTAAAACTGAAACAAACCAGTTTTCGAAAAAAGCAAGGCGGTTCTATTTAAAAAAAATGTCGCTTACATCATTACTCGAAAACAAATGACGATCGAAAATTGAATTTAATGGAAAAATGTGCATTTTCGTAATATAAAATCGACGTGTTCGAGGATTTGTTCGAAAACTGGTTTGTTTCAGTTTTAATTAATTTATTCCATACTTTAGCCACTCACTGTATAATAAACAATCACCTTCAGTAGCTGAGCAATTCCATACAAATAGAAAAAAGTTTTATATATAGGCGTAAAAAACACACACACACACAACACAATAATCCCTTAAAACATTACTGTTTATACACAAATCTAGTCTTCTGTCTTTCTGAGAAATAAAATGCTCGATAACTTTTTCGTCAAAATTGTTTATGTTTTTCCTCTAATGGACGAGTTTTAAAATTCACTTTCAGAATACACTTTATATTATTTTCGGTCATATTGTACTCAAAACACAGGACACTGAAACAACGAATTCAATACAAGTCTCAACCTGAGCAAACAACAACACCATAACGTAGTAAAATACGTACTGAGGGCTCTACAATAGTGAGCCTTCGGGTAACTTAAGAAAGCAATATACAGAGTGTATCAAAAATAGTGTCCATCCTTTATATGTCATATACTACTGATTAATCTAACTCTAAAATCAAAAACAAAATTTTCCTAAGATGATTATTTTTCAAGTTATAAGAGTATGAAGTTACATAATGCAGATTCTTTAGCTATAATATTTTTTCCAAATTTTCAATGGGAATCTTTTAGACTGGTTTAAAGTTAAAAGAAAAATTTGATAAAATTAATTTCTTAGCTCAGTTTTTGGAAAAATAATGGATATTTTGGTACTTCGTTTAAAGCAGTATAATATCTGGCAACCTTGGAAGTACTTACAGTTGTTCATGTTTTTATAACAGAGGCCATGAAAGTAATTACATGCTAAATTTTCTCTTGACAACTAATTAGTTGTCATATTGACAGAAAGTAAAGAGTGAAAACATTTGTGTACTTCTGAATTTAAAAGCATGTATATGTTATGGACAAAGTGATTAATAGGGCATTATTCATAATGACTGGTCTATGTGATAAATCCGGACCAAGTGATTAATAGTCATTATTTATAATGACTGGTCAATGTGATCAATCTGGTCAGTATTAATAATGACCGGTCAATGTGAATAATGTACTTTTATTTAAAAAAACCTGTTCTTCCTCTACCTCTAACCTCCAATAAACACCTCTACTGTTTTGGCAGAGGCATTTATTGGAGGTTAGAGGTAGAGGAAGAACCGTTTTTTTTTTAAATAAAAGTATATTAATCACATTGACCGGTCATTATTAATAATGACCGGTCAATGTGATAAATCCGGTCAGTATTAATAATGACCGGTCATTATTCATAATGACCGGGCATTATGCATATTGACCGGTCATTATTAATACTGACCGGATTTATCACATTGACCAGTCATTATGAATAATGACCAATTAATCACTTGGTCCATAACATATACAAATGGAGAGTACCTCGACATGCTACTTTTGTTGGGTGAGCATGTAGGAAATGCTGAAGCTGAAGCCAGGGCGTCTGCTGAACGTTTTCAAGATAGGAGACACCCATGCGGAAGGACCATCAGAAAACTGGAGGACAGATTATTGACTACAGGACGGTTTGAACTACTTACACCTGATAGAGGCCGACCGAGAATGGAAGTGAACGCTATAGAAAATGTTTTAGACTTGGTAAATGAAAATAGCAGAATTTCAACAAGAGATATCGAAGGCATGACGGGCATTAGCCATAGTTCAGTAAACAGAATTCTGCGTTACGAAAAATTTCATCCTTTTCATTTTATCAAAACCCAGGCTTTATTGGAACAAGATTTTCATTTGTGATCAAATTTTAGCAATTGGCTTTTAACATGTAGGAAGGTGATCCTAATTTTACAAAAAAAATTTTATGGCAAGATGAGGCAATTTTTTCGATGAATGGGTATTTTAAATAACATAATATGCGTTTTTATGCGGTAGAAAACCCACATGTCAGCTTCGAGATTTCACACCAGCACCGCTTTTCCGTCAATGTTTGGGCAGGTATTATAGGAAATCGACTTTTAGGTCCAATATTTCTACCAAATCGGTTAAATGGTGAGCACTTCCTAAATTTTCTCTCAACAACATTAGAAGATATGCTAGATAATCTCGCTCTGGCCGAAATTAGAGATATGTGGATACAATTAGATGGTGCTCCACCACATTTTCATGCTAGTGTTCGGCAGTGGATAAATCAACACTTTCCAAATAAATGGATCGGGCGAGGTGGTTGGCCAGCAAGGTCCCCTGACATGAACCCCCTGGATTTTTTCCTTTGGGGTCATGTAAAATCCATAGTATTCAGAACACCAGTAGAAAATGAAAATATTTTAAGGGAAAGAATAGAAGAAGCTTTTGGAGATGTTAGCCCTGTAATGTTGGAAAACGTACACAGACACATTCGTAAAAGAGTTGAAGCCTGCTTAAATGTACGGGGTCGAAATTTTGAACATTTTTTATAACTATTTTTTACATTTCATTTATTCATTCTCGTTTGTATTAATTAATAAAACCATTATTTCCAACATGTGCACTGTTGCCAAATTTCTTTTATTTAAATTTTCAATAACTTTTAACCGAAAAGCCAAATATTTTTTCTGCAATCATTTTGATACTCTACAGAGGCTAATAATATATGCCTATAAAAGATGGACACTATTTTTGATACACCCTGTATATCCGCAATCCACAATTTCCGTTCTCAGTTCGTTCTTACATATGTTTCTTATGGGGACGAAGGCTCCTTTCATGTGAGCCCTAACGATTTAAAATATAGGTAGCCGTGGCGTCGCAGGCGGTTAATAATATGTGTATTGTTTTATATACATATGCAAAATTAGTATTGTAATAATTAACAATCAATTGTATTATAATTAAATAAATAAATTACTTTTACTCTTTTCTAAGAATGGTTTTTGAAAGCTCGAGCCCTCGAAGATAATAATGCCATTTTTAAACAAAATGGCGCTTCATTTACCATTCGGCATTTAGGTGCAGGGCGGCCAATAAAAACAAAATATCTTGTATCTTTATGACAAAACGTCGGAGCCTATATTATGTATGTCCATCTGGAATTGTTTACTTATTTTTATATATACAGGGTGACATTGAAAAAACTGCCATGCATAGTACCACGCGATAGAGGACCATAAAATAATAAAAAAAGTTCTTATACGCTAATGTCCGATCGCCTTTTGTTTTCAAGATACAGGATGTTAAAAGTTTGTTAGAAAATTTAATTTAAAAAAAAAAAACTACAATGCATAGTACCACGCGATAGAGGACCATAAAATAATAAAAAAAGTTCTTATACGCTAATGTCCGATCGCCTTTTGTTTTCAAGATACAGGATGTTAAAAGTTTGTTAGAAAATTTAATTGTTTTTTTAAACCTACAATGCATAGTACCACGCGATAGAGGACCATAAAATAATAAAAAAGTTCTTATACGCTAATGTCCGATCGCCTTTTGTTTTCAAGATACAGGATGTTAAAAGTTTGTTAGAAAATTTAAACTTTTAACATCTTGTATCTTGAAAACAAAAGGCGATCGGACATTAGCGTATAAGAACTTTTTTTATTATTTTATGGTCCTCTATCGCGTGGTACTATGCATTGTAGTTAAAAAAAAATTAAATTTTCTAACAAACTTTTAACATCCTGTATCTTGAAAACAAAAGGCGATCGGACATTAGCGTATAAGAACTTTTTTTATTATTTTATGGTCCTCTATCGCGTGGTACTATGCATTGTAGTTTTTTTTAAAAAAAATTAAATTTTCTAACAAACTTTTAACATCCTGTATCTTGAAAACAAAAGGCGATCGGACATTAGCGTATAAGAACTTTTTTTATTATTTTATGGTCCTCTATCGCGTGGTACTATGCATGGCAGTTTTTTCAATGTCACCCTGTATATATAGCGAGTTTGTACAGCCTAGACTGGCCGTGTCTCGCATCCTATATGCCATAGGTCCCTATCTTCCCATAGGTCCTCTGCTAATTCTCGCTTCTCCATTGCCTCTCTTACATCATCGTTCCACGTTCTAGGTGGGCGACCTCTTTTTTTCTCTCCGGTGGATTCCATTCCCATATCTTCTGTGGCCACCTGTGGGGTTGCATACGTCTCATATGTCCATACCAAATTAATCTCTTTCTCTCTATCTCTTCCATTACTGGTACTTCTATTTCCATTCTTCTTCTAATCTCTTCGTTTGTGATATGTTCCAGCCTACTCACTCCACAGCTTCGTCTTAAATAGTCCATTTCGGTCGCCAACAACTTGTCTCTATTTCTTTTTGTGATTTCCCACGTTTCGGAAGCATATGTTAGGATGCTCTTCACCATAGTGTTATATATATTTATTTTTGTTTGTTTTCTTATATCTTTTGACCATAGTAAAGAGTTAAGCTTTTGAGTTACTTGCTTTGTCTGTGTTATTCTACTTTTTATTTCTTTTTGGCTGTTTCCTTCTTCTGATATCATTACTCCCAAATATTTATATTCCCTACATAATTTTATGCTCTTTCCTTCTATGTCTAGATCCCTTCCCTCCCCTCCTGCAACTAAGTACTTGGTCTTTTTAAAGTTTATTTTCAAACCCCATCTTTCGTAAGTTTTTGTCAGATTCCTCATCATGTAGTTGATGTCGTCTTCGTCTAATGCTACTACTATTTGGTCATCTGCAAATAGGAGGGAGTGGAAATAGTCATTTTCTATTTTTATACCCATTGGTTTACATTTTTCTTGCCATTCCTTTAGTACTTCATTTATGTATACTTTGAAGAGGGTAGGTGATAGGCAGCAGCCCTGACGCAATCCTTTGGTGATTTTGAAGCCTGGAGATACTTTATTTCCGATCTTTATCTTACTTTCCATTTCATCATACATATCTTTGACTGTGTCGATATATTTATTATTTATATTTGCTTTTTTTAACACCTCGAACATTTTTGATATAGGGACCGTATCATACGCTTTTTCTAGGTCGACAAATACAACATGTGTTTCTCTGCCTCTTATTTTTCTTTTTTCTATAGCCTGTCTTAGTGCAAAAACATTGTCTACGCATGATCTTCCTGCGGTGAATCCCGATTGCTCTTCTCCTATCTCTACTTCTTTCTCTATTCTTGTTTTTAGTATCTTCCCGTACAGTCTTCCGATTGAAGATAATACACTTATCCCTCGGTAGTTGTCGCAGTCCGTTTTTTCCCCTTTTTTGTAAATTGGACTGATATAAGCTACTTTCCATTCCTGGGGTACTTTATCCCCTTCTATTAGACATTTATTAAAGATTCCTACTAATATTTCCACGAGGCATTCGGGAGCTTTTTTTATTAGTTCAATCGGAATACTTCCTGGGCCTGCCGATTTTCCATTTTTCATGTGTTTCAAAGCTTCGTAAACCTCTTTTTTTGTAATGCTAGCTATTATTTCCGTTTCCTGTACTTGTCTCCTTTGATCTCCTTGTACCATTTGAAATTCATTTCTGTCTTCATTTAACATTTTTTCATAGTAATTCTTCCAGTCTTCCATTCGTATTAGTTGTATATTAGTACGATTTTGGCAATTTTGCTTCATGTTTTTTATTGTTTTCCATGCCTCTTGTGGTCTAGTGCCACCTATATAGCTCTCTACCTCGCTACATTTTTTATTCCAGGCGTCGTTCTTCGCTTTGACTACCGCTCTCTTCACTTCTCTGTTGGTTCTGGCGTACTGTTTTCTGTCTTCTGGGTCTTGTGTCGTGAGCCATATCTGATATAGTCTTCTTTTTTCCTTTATTAAGTTTTCTGTATTCTTATTCCACCAATACTTCGTCTTTTCCCCACCCTCTTGCTCCCCTAATGCTTCGTTGGCGGCTTCATGTATCACTTTCTTCATTTGGTTGTACCTGCCCTCTGCATTTCCACATATTTCTTCTGTAAGTTTTGCAATTATTCTCATTTTATATAGGAATTGGATGGAGCCTTGTTGTAGTAATTCCAGTTTATAGGTTTTATTCTTTAGATTATCCGAGTAGTCGTTGTTTTCTTCTCCATTTTGTTTTCTAAACTTTAAGTACACTTTCCCTCTTACTTGTATGTGATCCGTGCCACATTCGGCACCTCTCATTGCTCGGACATCCGTTATTTCTAATTTTGATCTTTGCTTTTGTATTATGTAGTCAATTATAGATTTTAATTTGCGTGTCGGTTGTATCCATGTATATTTATGAATATCTCGATGTTGGAAGTACCCATTCATAACTTTTAATTCAAATCTGTGACATAGTTCGATTAGTCTTAGGCCATTTTCATTTACAATATTTTCTCCGAACTTCCCTATCACATTATCATCTTGTTCTGTTCCCGTCCTTGCATTTAAGTCTCCCATTAGGAGTATTTCTTTTCGGCATCCTATATTGTTAAGGAGCGAGGCCAGTTTACTTTCAAAATCGTCCTTTATTGTAATATGTGTATCTTCTGTGGGTCCGTATGCTGCAATTACCACTATGTTGTGTCCCCAAATTTCTAATTCTAACTTCATTATCCTTTCATCTATTTCTTCCCAGTGTTTTATGTTTTTTTTTAACTTTTTCCTTATCACAATTGCCACCCCAGCTCTTCCTCTGTTTTCTTTCGGAACTCCGCTGTGGAACCATATGTATTCTCCACTTTCTTGATTTCCTGTTCCCTTTTTCTTTACTTCTGTAAGTGTTGCGATATCTATTTGGTATTTTTGTAGTTGTTCAAATACTTCATTTTGTTTGGTACCGATCCCCTGTACATTCCAAGTGCCCACATTCAGTGTCCTTTTTCTTTGCTTTTGTCGTCTATCATTTTTTCCGTCCGGGTTTTTCCGAGGCTGGCATTTAAGATTTATAGCTTTTAATTAAGGTTTTCCGTGAACGAGGTGCTGGCCCGTAGCACAACCCCCAACTTGGAGGACCAGGGGTTTTCTGTTGGGGTCTCCTTCCCTTAGCCGATGGTTCCAGTTTTAAGGCGCTGGAGGCTCGCCTTCACCCTATAACTTTCTGTTATAGGATTTGATTGGCAGGGCTGAGCGATGTTTGCTCAGGCGGTCATTTCCTAGCATTTATGGCATAGTCTATCGACATCGACACATTCCACTAGGACCATTACCAACCCTTTTCTTCTCCCTCCTCCTTTACCCGGGCTTGGGACCGGCAACTGTAGGATATCCTGTCGAGTGTCCTACAGCAGGCGGAGTTTACTTATTTTTTAAGTATCTAAAAAAGTTCGGAAATTTACGACATACCTTTACGGGACACTATGTATATGTGTAAAATACCGATTTTCAAATTTTCTTTGAGAAATAGTATTTAAAAATTGTCGAGTGAGTGCAACGGCAATTGGACATGGTTTTGGGATGCTAGTATGTATCGGACTTCATCTTTATGCCTTATTCTATCTATCATATGATTTTTAGGCATTGATAAAATTTTAATTTTTCCACACAAAAGTAATCTCCGGTTTGGCAGTTCGCGAATTCGAGACAAGTGAGCAAAGCGCTGAATAAATTTCGATTGCGATTTAAAATAACAGCACATAATCCTCGAAGGAAACTGCAAAGTAATTCTTTGCACGAAGGAGCTTTACTCCGGAGCTTTTGTACTGCGTCACTCGAGTTCACCTTTAAGCTCACGTCCGGTGGCGAAACTTCTCAGCTACATCCCTGAATTTATCATTTCGCGAAGCCTGGGGTGGATTGTGGTTCGAATTCAAACTAACTGCCACGCATCAATTAATGCTATTACGAACTACTTAAGCTTGCCGTGTTGTTCTACGCAATTAACTTTCAAGAACTTAACCTTCGCGTATGATTTACTTGGATCCGTTGTTTACAGACCAACGTTAACTGTTAAGTGCTTTTGAGTTTAGTTTAAGCAATACCCAATTTAAATTTGAGAAGTTCAAGTACAGGAATAGAAAACATAGAGCTCCAGTTAGTTAGTTGTAAATATAAAGATTGCATTTTTTAACGTTAAGTAAACGAGGTTTTTTCAATAACGACAACGAAATTAGAATTCAAATTCAAACGGAGTTGCAATGAAATTAAAATTATAAAGGAGCAAAAGCAAATAGGCCTTGTTGGTTGTTGAGATGAGCAAAATAAACGTTTGTAAGCAATTTGAATAAAAAAGAGCTCGTCGGCAGTGTATGCCGCATTTGCATATTCAAATGTTGTGGCGTCCGCAATTACGTCATAATTGAAATGGTACAAAAGAGACAGGCCCTTGCAATTGCTATGAGTTAACTAACGATCATGGAAAGCTATAGCATGTTACTAGCTTCGAAACAACTTGGCTTTGAAGAACGCTTTAGCGCTGAATTAAGTTTTCTCTGTTATATGTTCGCATCAAAACTTCGACCTAGTTTTGCATACAGATGGAATATTTCAGAAAGGTTTGATATCACGATATATATTTGTTGATAGATTTAAATCCAGATTTATTATGCGATTATTATATTATTATTTAACAGTACAGATCTCCAAATTGATACGGCAAACGAGACTAAGGGCCGATTACATAAAGTTTTTATTAAATTAACGAATGATCAAAGACAAAAGAAGATCATTTTTTGTTTACTAATGTGTTATTTGCCATATGCATTCTAATATCGATTCGATTTTATCCACTTTGACGAATGATTAATTTGACGAAGCCGTTAAATCATGTTTGTGCAACCCGCCCTAAGTCCAAGCTTGCTTGGTGTTGTAGTGTGTGATATTTTTCTCTAAGGAAGCTTCTGACAATATTATTGTTATTATTATTATGTTGTTTCTTTTTTGTCCAAATTTAATTTAAAGAATTTCAGAGAAATTCAGCTAATAATTCTGTTATTGTAGCAGCAAATTCATTTTGGTTGTCATCTTCTTTTGATAAAACTGAAAATTAGTTTGACTGGTTAACAGGGTCAGCAGTGGTGACTGGTTGGCTAGATTTACCTTATGAGTTCCCAATTCCAAAAATCTAGCATAGGTTTTTGAAACAACTCCCTGAGAGACGCCCACTGTTGCTGCGATTTTTGTCTTTGCGACATTCCCTGCTCAACAAGAGTAACAATTCTTCCCCTCTGAACTTCTAACAAACATACGTACATACGTAGGGCATAATTAGCTTTTTTGAACACAAAGTTAAGTTTATTGCCACCTCAGTTTTACAACTGGAAACAAATGACAATCTTTATCAATGCACATGTGCATGATCATGATCATTATCATCTTCCGAGTACTCCCCATATCGTTTCGTGAGTTTTGTAAAGAAATATAGTTGAGATGTGGTCCGAAGAAAACTTAATTATAGCTGCTGTTATATTGGATGAGGAAGTCCGCTTGGAAAAAAACGGCGATTTTGGATTCATGATATGTTAAAAAAAAAAGAAACGTTGAAGGAGAATATGCCACCATATTTAGAGAACTGATGGACGACGACTACAAGTTTTTTCGGAAGGCGACGAGCCTTGGTTTCGCCTCGGCTCGTATTCGCCTACCTCAATTGTTAATACGTCTTTACATTCCTTGTAGCTTAAATAACTATATGTGCACACTACCGATACCGTTTACGACACGTCTCAGAACGTCGGTCAAAAATACGTTTCCAACAATACTGAAGCTAGCTGTACGGAGATGGTACGCAAACGGACCGTAATGTGTGAATCCGATCATTTAATTTGCATGTAAGAATATTTTACGTATAAGGAACGGAACTGATATGGAACGGAAAGGGAACGTAAAATGAGAATCAACCTTTTACTTGGCAGTTTATATGCAATTCTAAAAGAAATGTAGTTTTCAAAGCGTAACTATACAAGGTGATTCAAAAGTACTATCATTAAATTAAATGGGTATATGCTGACCTTAACAGAAGTACATTAGAGCAAACATTTAAAGCTTATCGCGATTTTTGTTTATTTTAAATTTTGTTACACACTCTGGAGAACCGCTGGCTAATATGCATTTAAAGCCTGCGATAGAAATTTGACCCTGGAAAAATAAATGAAACATTACACAATTAGGTAATTTACAGGTTTCACTTTCCTCTCATATTTTTTCAGGCTTGAGACTGGCAGTAAACAATTACTGGCATGTTTAAAAAACGACATTAGAAAAAAATTGTTGTTAATAAAGAGAAACAGCATTTACAGAAGATGTTCAAATGTTCCTCCATTAACTTCTACAGAAACACACAACACAAACTGTCTTTCAGAGCTACTGCAGCATTTTAAAGAGCTTGCCCGTAAATTAATAACGTCAATTAATTCGGTTGTTAAAAGGTTAAAGCGTTCGAACAGTGCACTTTTAAAGCGAACAAAGAACTGATTAACGTAGGTACAATCACATCTGAGCTCTCTTATCAGTATGGTCAAGAAGGGGATTGATAAATTTAGATTTTGAATGTAAACAGAACCTATTCCAGTGACCCTAAAACAATCTTTGTATTGATCTTTTTAATTTTTTTTCTGAGCTTACCGTTTACTTGCGACGCGTGGCTTATTGAGAAAAGTTATTCTATTTGATATGCTCTACCTATCCTTAAAATTAATGACAATATCTTTGAATCACCCTGTATAACCAAATTACTAATTCAGTTTCTAAAATGTAGACTTCTTTAAAATATTATAAAGCTATAGGATTATTGACAGTTCAAAAGTTTGCGAACAGCATTAAACACAATACAGGTAAACTGCTAATATAAGGTTTTCCTCTTCCTCTATACCAGCGTTTTCAACCTATGTTCCGCGGAAAGTCGCTAATAAGTGTCCCGTGAAAAATTTTGAAAATCAGTATAAACCATTAAGAACGTAATTTTACTATACAGGGTGTTTTAAAACAACGGCTTTGTTTTATGACAGCTTAATTTGAATTTTTGTGGAATTTGTACCGATTACAATGGTTGCGTATTCAAATGCTGAAATGAGCGATATGGTGTTTATGCACGGTCATACCAATGGGAATGCTTTAACCCCTTTGGACTTTTGTATCTGGGGTTATTTAAAAGGTTTAGTGTACGCAACACCGGTAAACGATCTTGCAGATTTGCGTCAACGAATAGAACACTGCTGCCAGATAATTCGAGCAAAACGCGGGCTTCCTTTGAACGAAGATGTAGATCCTGTGTCGATATGGAAGGACGGCATTTTGAACATCTTATTTAGTTGTAATCTTTTTTATTGTGAAATACAATAACACCTTAAAAACCACAAAAGCAAATTTATTCTGCTATTGCAATAAAATCGCTATTATCTCGTAAACGGTTGATTTGCGGATCTATGTGTAGTTATTGGGTCTTTTTGCCTTATTTTCGACCGTACTGCATGCTCTTGGGATCTTTAAACGTTGTTTTAAAACACCCTGTATATACGCTAGTTTATTTTACTATTTTCATTTGTTTTGTTTTACATAGTAAATATAAGTAAAATTTACATAGTTAAAATTTATATAATTAAAATTTGAGAATAAATGTTTTTGTTTTCTTAACTCTTATATTTACTTGCTTAATTTATTTATTAATAACCCACTCTATAAAATAACCAAGGTGTTCCGTTGAAATTTCAGGATTTGTGAAGTGTTCCGTCATACCTATCTTACACAACCTTACATAGAATGACTGCATAAAAATTTATAAATCAAAACACAATTTCTTTAATGAGTTTGGATATTTCTGATTGATCTTGGCATTATTTTAAATACCATAACGAACTGTATCCGCCAACAAAGTTTTATAGCTATTAAGACAACAAGTGTTTTATAGAAGGTTTAAAAATCAAGGTCGTAGTTCAAATCGGAGCGAACGAAGTGAGCCGAGGATTTGATAGACCGAGATTTTTAAACTATAAAACACGAGTTGTCTTCAAGATTTTTTCTAACACTAACATCAGACATTTTCTTTCACTAATATATTATTAGAAATATTAATAAATTATTATTTGAGACGCAGCATAATACACAAAATGCGAAGATTGCTAAGCAACGACGTATTTAAAGGCCTACAAAATACGTTGTCATTGACGACGTATTTTATAGAGAAAGCGTATTTTAAAGGAAACATAACAAGTGAGCTCTTATGCGCCATAGAAACAGTATAAGATATTGGTGTTAGAAAAAAGTATTTAAGTTTCTGTAATTCAATTTTTGTATGTTAAATAATTTAAATTGACTTTACTGAGATATAAATACATTGGGCGGTATTCTCACCTTATATTTAAATTTAACGTCATTATTTAATTACCATGGCAATATCGTGTTTCTTCAATACTTCTATTATTCTTCCCATAAGATCCGGAAGTGTAACGTAATTACCATCTAGGCTGTGTATTATTGTAAAGCCTTTGTTATTTATTATTTTTTACCAGAGTTTGATTTTATGTTTGTAATTATGTTACAGGGATGATAAGGATTAGGTAATAATCAAATCTTACAATATGAATAAATTACGTGGAATTACCCATTGATGTAGTGGCAACATTTCAGCACAAGTTTAAGTTGAAACTTAGCTTCACAGCTTCAAGAGGTTTGGCCTTGTTGCACTTAAACCCCAGTTTAAACCACCTTGAGTTAAGCTTTAACCTAAGCCTGCACTGAAATACCTACCCTAAGTCCTTTCGAGCCAACATGATTAAACTTTATACTAGTTTATTATCTGTTGTTTAGGTGTTGTGCAGATGAGCTACTTGCCAGGCTGAACAATACTCGAAGACAAAGATGGACAGAAACAGTCGAAAATATCGACTTCAGGCACTCCAGCCGCAAAGCATGGTCCCTGCTTAGAAAACTGAGAGGGAACGCCCCGATGGTAAAACAACAACCAGGGGTCACCCCAAACCAAATAGCCAATCATATTGCCACGCTATCCAGAGCATCGTCTGACAAACAACACACCCGCAAAGTAAAAAAGAGCTCAGAAACCTAAAATTAGCCAGTCCAAACCACTCCTATTATTCACGGCCATTTTATATTATAGAAATAGACGAGGCGCTCATGCAAGTGAAAACGGGTAAAGCACCTGGCTTCGACGGTATCCACCCAGAATTTCTGCTGAATACAGGACCAATACCAGAAAACGGCTTGCACAATTCTTCTCCGATATTCTCAGAAGTGGTTGCCTTCCAAAAGAATTTAAGAAAACCAAGATCATTTCACTGCTAAAACCTGGGAAATCAAATGATAAACCCGAAAACTACCGACCCATAGCGCTTCTCAGCTGCTCCCACAAATTACTCGAACGACTAAAATTCAGAATAGGATCAGCAGCACCATACTCGAACACATACCTTTCAAGCAAGCCGGGTTCAGACTCTACCGTGGCTGCTGTGACCAGGTACTCGCCCTGACCACTTATATTGAAGTAGGATAGCAAGAACTCCTCAAGACCTCGGTCGCATTTATAGACTTGACTGCTGCATTTGACACTGTCTGGAGGGAAGGAATGATTTACAAGTTCCCCAAAGTTATCCCATGTGTTACAACTGCTAATCTTCTCAACAACATGTTAAGCAATAGAGAATTTCAAGTAATATTGGGTGAAAAAAGCAGCAAAACTAGAAAACCCCAAAACGGCCTCCCACAGAGCTGAGTGTTGGCCCCCCTCCTGTTCAGTCTATACATAGCCAACATACCGGAAACACAAGGAAGAAAATTCTGTTATGTAGACGACATAGCGTTAGCTGTGAAGCACAGCGTAAAAATTACAGAAGAAATACTTACCAATGACCTCACAGTAATGGCAGATTTCTTTAAGAAGTGGAGGTTATACCCGAGCACATGTAAGACAGAGGTGTCCTGCTTCCATTTAAATAATTTTCTTTATGACGTTTTTTCCCTTTTTGGGTTCGTCGTCTTGAGCCTCCATCTTTCACGGTCCTCCCAGTCCCCTTGTTGGAGATCTCTTTCTACCATTATGTTTTTTTACATGAGTTTTTGTAGCGTGGGCGTCCTCTTCGTCTTTTTCCTCTCGGCGACCATTTGAATAGGTATTCTGTCTTGTTTATGTTAATTTTCAGTCCATAATTCATTAGTTCGTTCTTTAGTGCTTCAATCATGAATGTCATATTTTCTTTGTTTTCTGTTAAAATTATTTGGTCATCAGCAAAAAGTAGATGTTTTAGTTCTCTGCCCTCTATAATAATTCTCCTTCCTTCGCATTTGTGTTCCCAACTTTCAACCATTTTATCAATGTATATATTAAATAAGAGCGGCGATAGTGTACATCCCTGTTTTAATCCTTTTGTTATTTCAAGATTTTGAGTAAACCTATTTCCTATTTTTATTTTCCCTGTTGTATGTATGTGTATACAGTTGTTTTACTATTCCAATCCATTTTTCTTTTATTTCTAGTCTTTCCATAGCCGACCACATCTCGGATCTGGGTACACTATCATATGCTTTCTCTAAGTCTATATGTGTTATATGCATCTCGATATTTTTGGCTTTATTTTTTTCCATTAATTGTCTGAGGGAGAATATATTATCCAAGCTTGATCTATTGGATCGAAAGCCGCTCTATTCTTCTGCCACTTCTTTCATGTTTTGTTGAATCTTGTTTTTAATTATTCTGCCGAAGACTCTTGCCGTTGAGGGGATGACACTTAAACCTCTGTAGTTTCCACAGTTTTTTATCACCGTTTTTAAAAATAGAAGATATATACGATGTATTTCATTCTATTGGGACTTTTTCCCCTTGTTCAATTTTCCTAAAGATCCTCGTCAGGAAATCTATTATTTTTCTTCCTCCATGCTTCAGTAATTCCATCTTAATTCCCCCTGGCCCTGGTGCTTTATTATTCTTTGACTCCTTCAGGGCTCGCTTTACATCTTCTATTTGTATTTCTTCGTGATTGTCCGATGCATAATTTATGGTTTCCCTCTGTTGGTATTGTTCTCGTTCTTCTTGTAGCAGTCTTTTATAATGATCCATCCATTGATCCGCTGATATTACTGTCTTGTTAGTTTTGTTCCTTGTATTGCTCCACATGTGTTTTATAGTTCTCCATGCTTCCGTAGATCTGCCATAGCCTAAAGTACTATCAATGTGTTGGCATAGGTTATTCCATGTTTCATTTTGTTCTTCTCTTACTTCTCTTTTAACTAACTTTTTCCATTTTACATAGTTCTCTCGTGTCTCGTTATTCTTCTTATTTAGCCAATTGTCATATGCCCGCTTTTTACTTTTTATCATGTTTTCTAATTTTTCACTTAACTTCATGGGTTGAAAGTTTGAATAATAAACTAGCAAATCGCCGCCTAAAGATCTACTTCAATAATGAGCTCCTGAGACACAACCCCTCCCCGAAATATCTCGGAGTGACACTAAACTAAATTAAAAGCAAGACAAAGTGATTACTATAAAGTATTTGAAAGTAATAAAAGTGATAAATAATAACAAATACCTGTGGAAAATCAAGTAGTACAATTACGTTTTAAAACGAATTCTCAACTGATGGAATTCAACTACAAGGTTAACAACACAGCGTTGCCGAATTCAAGAAGGAACCGCAGATGCAAGGAACAGTAAATTTTAAGATAAGTGAAAATGTTTAAAATTAATTTGAAACGAAATTTTAATTATGATTTCATGTTTATTTATTGCAATTAAATGTAATTTTTTTTTGTTAAGGTTTTAAATCTAAAGTTATTTGTTATTTTTTTCCTATCTTTAAAAATAAAAAATTCATCAATCCTTAAAATAATGCAATCTTTCAAAACAATTCTTACAGCCACAACTCACGTAAATAACTATTAAATTTATTTTGATTTTAAAATCAATGTTCAAGTATTTTGATTATACTTGTTTGTTGTGTTATTTATTTTTCAGGAATAATTTTGAATATTGAGTTGTCTTGATATTTAATTTTATGTACACACACACACACACATTCACCCATACAGATAAAAATACATACTTTCAATTTACAGAACATTTAGTTTTCTTAATAAGTTTAAAATTTGTTAGATGTAATTATTGTGATTACACTACATTTATTTGGCTAGCCCAACGTGGTGCTAGTACATTACTTTTCAAAATAAGTTTAATTTAAAATTGTGTGTTATTAATTGAGATAACATAACAATATATTAATATTATAGGTCATCGATTATTGCTATCGACGACATACATACAACATACGTTGTTGCCGAAGTGGCCTTCAGCGATTTAATTCTGTAGCTCAGCAAGCAGGACATATAAAGTCAATGATCAGTGGTTCAAATTCCCAATAACAAAATTAATAAAATAAAATTAAGGATCAATAATTATTGCTTCGCACGTCAATTGTACATGTACAATTACTTCGTTTATATTGTATTACGTGCAAAAATAAAATGTATGCATACACCCAATTCTGTATATCTAATCGTATACTAAATTCGAAGTAGCGATAAACATGTTCTCAGTCTAATCGGAATGCATAAATTTACTGATTTTATTCAGCATAAATTTACTGATTTTATTCAGCGTAAATTATCCTTAAATGTTTTATATTACGGAATTCAAGTGCCTCGTGAATCTTAAGTTTGCCTTTATTTGATATTTCAAATATGTTTAATGCGAAACTGTATATGTTATTTTTCGTACGAAATTTAATTGTTAGTTTGGTAGTTTTAAAACAACGACAGTAAAACGAGTAGTGTAAGAAAATAATGCTTTTTCGTTAGATCGAAGGCACTTTTGAACAGTTAATTTGAACTCTTTCTGCTCTTCTAACAGTTTAATTATTTGAGAGTACTCCAGGTGACTTTAAATGTATGTGTGGGATGTTGTGCAGTTCCTGAAATAATTACATTTTTAATTAAATGAGAGATGAATAAAATATTGCAGGTAAAATAAAATATTTCTTTTCATTAATTTTTGTTTCTTACTCGTATATCATTTACTGTTTGTTATAAATATAAATTATAAAATTCTTTGCTAAACTTTAATCGGAAATTTTGGGATTATAAGTCTTTAATTCCGTTAAGTATTAATTTCATTTTGTAGAAAGCCTCTATAATCTGATAATTAAACGTTAAACGAGATAACTTCGCGAGAGACGATTTTTTCACGTCATGGTTCAAAGTATTTCAATTAAATATCATTTCTTATATGATTCTAGAACACGTCTCGAGTGAACTTTAAAGGCAACGCTTGAGAAAAATTGAAAGGCCCTTCAAGAAGAGATTGGAGTTTTCAGAAAGAATAGTTAACTTACTTAGGGCGCATGCCAACAGAATGGAAGAACTTTACAATAAAATAAGCGAAAATTAAACTAGAAATTCTGTCAGTAATGGAATTGATTTTCTAAGTAGTTTCTACAGCTAGAACAGAGCCATGAATAGAGGCATTAGTATTTGCTGACAATAGATAGCACTGTTGAAGGGCGCAATTACTAAATGACCTAAATTGCTGGTCTTGGCTTCGCAAAAGTGGTTACTTCGTGCACGTGTAATTCTCTAACTTTCTCTAATATTCTGAAATCATATACGTCAAGGATCTTTGAATTGAGGCAAAAATTAAACTGGGATGTGCTTTTCGAATAGTTTACACAATGCCGTTAATCTCTTTCAAATGATATTGCAATTTGGTATTAAGCACGATTCCTGATTTTCACAGATCAATAAACATTAAATAAGCCCCGTTTAATAATTATTATTTTATGACTGTGGGAGAACTTCGTAGCTTTGTAAACTTTCTAGAGACGAAATCCTGGTGCAAATAAACTAATTTAAAGTAAAACTAGCAAGTGCACGACTTAGACCGAGCAGAACAATCTTACACGCCACATCCTTCCTAACAATCGCCCTCAAGCGTTTTAACTTAATCCAACTTGTTATAACAAATATAAGTTGTCACGAAGTGTAAAGATCTCACAATTTGATTTTAAGATGGATTTATTAAAACTTTATGTTAACGTTTTCCTACTTGCTTATTCAGTTTCATACGCTTCCTTCTCGTTTTCGAGTTGGAACTTTACGAATTCGATGTTGGTATTAAAGTTTGTTTACGTCGCTGCAAATTTTGATGATTAAGTTAAATTGTAGTCTCTTGACTGTGGATCGATCTCACTCGTTATGTATAGAGTTGTCGTAAAACTTGGGTTTTCGGAATTTTAATGGACTTTAGTTCATGCATGAAGAATTCCTAGAAGTCTTGCCACGACCAAATGCTTACAATTCGATTTAAATTTCTCTTTGAACGAAACAAAGGTACTTTTTGAAACGATCTTAATTTTTAAATTTAAATAGGGTAGACATATACATACATATAATAGAAATAATAGATTTTCTAGAACTAAGCCTGTTAACATTCAGGACGATTAAAAATCACTTACCTTTTCTTTTTAGTTTTGATAGTAGTTTTCTTTTAATTTTTTATTAGGGCTTTTCGGCGTCGATTACTATGATCATTATTGGCATTTCTAAACTTAATCTACTTAACCTATGCAGGTTCGGACGCCAACCGCGCTCCAGACCGAGGTCTGGCCATGGTTGGGTTCGAACCTTGGACCTTTCGATTGTGAAGGCATTCAGCCGCTAAGTTAAGTAAATAATAATTCATATATCAATATATTTTCGCAGATAAAACTGTAAGATATAGAAATGTTTGTGAACGAACCATTGGAAGATGACATAATTATGCATTACTGAACATGTACAGAAGCTTACATTAAATTATCTGCCTTCTTTAATAAATAAATTGACATGGAGGAGATCCCCGTGGATCAACCCTGGATTACGCTAGGCCCACCCCATGCCATTAAGGTGTGAAGGAATTTGTTATGATAGGTGGGGATTAGGAGCACTGTATAACGTTAACATGCCTGTGACGCCTGCCGCAGAACACCGTTTCTACAATGCAAGGTAGTTAGTAGATCATGTATTCAATGGGAGTTGGATATATGACCGAGATGGTTAAACAAGTTCTTTTCATCTTATACCACAGTATTTATAGTATTACCGCTGCTGTCTAAAATATGAAACGTCTTAGCGCAGACATGCCTGTCCTGTTACATGTTATCCAAAAAATCCAATTCGGCCTAAAAGTACAAACAAATTGTTTTGAACATTTTCGTGTTGAATTAACTTTTGGGAGCTTGCCAGTTACAATTATGATTATATTTTGAACCATACTTCGAAAGGTAATAATGATACATTTTTTATTAAATTAACTGAAGAGCTGTGTAATTTTCAGTAACACGATATCAAAATAATTTTTTGAGTGTTTCTTTCAATTTGAAATGCACCTCTGGTGAACCGACAAAGGTTTCTACAAACATTCATGGTCCCAGGGGCGGCGACTACATGGGTGCAAGGGAGCAGTTGCACCCCATCAAAGTTATCGACGGGTGCATAGCACCCGATGGGAAGTTGACTAAAATTCAGATGTTTGAAATAATACATTAAAATAGCATTTAAAAACTTCCCAAACTCATCGTTTGACAGGCAAGGTGCAGCTCAAACACTGAATTGCTGTAATCGTAATTGCTTCTCAAAATTGCATAGTTCTCCCGACTATTGTGGCCAGCTGTTCTACGTTTGCATATATATACCTACCTACTTTTTTGCCCTTGCAGGAACAAAATACACTAAAACTAATTTACCTGTGACAGCTAAACAATAACGGGGTTAAACTAAGCAGGGAAATGTTTATTTACAATATTTCACGTAAACATCCTTGTTGTTGCATTAGGCGATTTTCTCGGAAGTTGTTATTATGGCTCAGGCGTTAGGCACTCAGGGGATTTGTTATAAATGCATTGGTTGTAAATAATACTGTATTTCTTTAACATATTAAGAACTGACGCTTTTCCAAGAAATTTGAACAAAAAACCAGAGTTCTAAAACAATTTTGTCATTAGTTTTGTCTTGCTAGTTCTCGCGTTCGCTTGTGTCTTTTCGCTTTTCCTTAGTTTGGTTTTTGGTTTATACAAATATACACGAATTTTGGCTACGACTTTGGTTTACGATTTTGTGGAATTGAATGGTAAATATATACAATAAGAAAAGTTTGTGCACCCAATGGCAATATCAAAACTCGCCGCCCCTGCATGGTCCTACATGTCGGCAACAAAAATTGACTATATCGTTACTAATGCTATGGGTGATAATTTGACTACAGTAGTATAGTCGAATGTTGATAATAGTAACTAAAAGTTTATCGTCATAAAATCATCATTTTACGAGGCCATGATTATTTAAATAAGGTAATATTGTAATGTATATTTTATAAAGAACGAAGTTTGAATAGTATTTTTGAGGAGTTTATGGGTACCGCAATATGAGCTGTTGATTGTCATTGCCCATTGGATTATAAATTGGTTAAACATTCCGTAAATAATAAGCGGATCTCAAAAGATATTAGGTATTAAAGATGGTAAGAATTTAATACATTTATTTTGTCCACGAAAACAATTTAATGATAACACTGCCCAACAAAATACTACTTTTAAATTTGTTCCCTTGATATTTTTATTGCTTCTGGATTATTTTAGCTCGCTGATGTCGAATATGACATTAGTTATTGCCCAACAGCTTTAGTTTTTTTTAGATATTTTGGAAATATCCTCAATTAGGCATAAGGGAGATGGAACAGCCAATGATGGTTGATGGTAGATTACTGTTGTTGTCTACAAAGAGATCGACCTTAGGTCACACATGTAAGAAAATCTTACAAAAGGATGTTTTATAGTGTTTTTGAATGATTTTTTTAAAAGAAACTGTGTATTTGCGTGTAAAAATTTTTTACTTCATAAAAATATGAAAGTAGAGCTGATAGAATAAAACTAGTATTATTTTCGAAATTAGCACCTTAGATATCAGGAAAAAATTCAGTGTTGACCAGTGTAATACAAAACAAAAAACGAATATAAAAACCATCAGAAGCCAATATGTTTCTTCTCTCATATATAATTCTTATAGTAAAACTAAGATGTTTTGGAATATTGTTGATTATAATTTGGGACTAACTAATGCCAATTCTGCCATTATTTTGATGATTAATGACTGTAACATAATTGAATATTTGCAGGTTAGTCAAAAATTTGAAATTACTTTGAATAATTTCTTTCATTCCAAGAAGTGTGCCTCGGTCCCTACTAATGATTATCTGCAACCTATAGACAAATATGATTCGGGTTGTTATTATTAAACTTAACAAGAAAATTATGGGACCAGTGGTAAAGACTGTACATCGATAAAAATTTTGAAATCTATAAAAGGCGGCAGTCCCACTGAGGCATCATCACTCACCACCACCACCAACCTCTACCAACTGAAATTACATGCTGCAGTCTCACTGCACCACCGCTGTTCGCCATAAATCTAAATTTTTAGGTTGCCTGTTAGTGATTTTTTGACTTGGCAATTGATATATTGGTAGTAACTTTAGTGTTGAAGGTTGTAATTATATTATCACGTGTCTATATGTTGGTTATGTTTATGTTACTCGCGTGCCAAGTGTCAATCTGTATTTTGGTTATAATAATAAAATGGGTTTAAGGAGATTATTTTAGGTCAGAATACCTACAAATGAAATAACCTGCCCAAGTTTAAGTTACATTTAAATTTCGCGCCTGTCGCGGTCGTAAATCAACTGACGCTACACGCCTTGGCGCACGCGCAGTGTCAACAACCAACGTGCACCGTCCACCAAAATTCAAACAAGTTGAAAATTTTCAAATTTTCAAATAAACTTTTCTCGGAAACGACACACACGATTTTTTTTAAATGTTCTGGATCAATAGAGAATTTGAAAAGAAATCGAATAATTTTGTCCCGAAGTTTCTATGTCATAAATTGCCCCCTCGGCGAATTTTTGAAAAGCGCAACTTTAAGGCCGATTTCCCCAAAAACACGTCAACATATTTTTATGAATCTAACGCCAAATTGTACCTCTAGCTCGGCTGATTAGAACTAGCTGAAAAAAAATTCAAAATTTCAAAAATAAAAAGTCCGGACAGTTTGGGAAATTTTCAAATTTTCAAAAAAACTTTTCTCGGAAACGACACACACGATTTTTTTTAAATGTTCTGGATCAATAGAGAATTTGAAAAGAAATCGAATAATTTTTCCCCGAAGTTTCTATGTCAAAAATTGCGCCCGCGGCGAATTTTTGAAATTTTTGGAAAGGTTGGGTTAAAGAGACAGCTGTGGAAACTCTCTTTCACGCACCCGGAATAGCTTAGTTGGGAGAGCGTTAGACTGAAGATCTAAAGGTCCGCGGTTCAATCCCGGGTTTCGGCAAGGTTTTTTTTTATAAAATCTATTCTTTCTATAATCAATGCCTTAAAGTTTTTAATTTTATTACTAAGCAAATTTTGAATAATTTTGGAGCGTATAGCACAATTTTCAGGTGTAAATAACTGGGCAGTGCACGTTTTTGTAATCAGTTTACGCGCCCAATTGACCAGCTCCTGTTTAATTTGCAAATTGTTTAAGTGATTGTTTTAACATTTCTTTATAATTTTTCAAATTCTAAAAGGAATTCCCGAATGCTCTTATTTTACGTAACACACAAATATGAGCGCCTAGAAGTAGTGTCCAAGCCATACAGGCCGGCAGATTTTTTAATTGTGAGATTTTTTGTTTGGGAAAATTATAAAAATTACTTAAAAATAAAGCATAAATTTTGTACTGAATTAATGAGAAGACGTTTTAATAGTTTTGATGTGGAACTCTGAAATCGTTCATGGGTGACAGAGACCTTGCTTATCCTCACGCTTATGATATATTTGTTATTATTGTAGATATTTAATGCAACAAACGAATACCACAATAAAAGCATTAGACACTTAAACCAGCATTTCGGAAAATCCCCTAGTGCCGTCATAAAGGTTCTGTCGGCCTGGAACTTTTATTTATTTTTGATATTTACTTGACTTTAGGCATAAACACCTAAAATAAGGTAAGCCCTCTAGCACAGACTGTTTTATTTTTTTTTTGTCATTAAAATACAAACATAATTTAATGCTACGTTTTAATAGTTTTGCTGTGGAACTCTGAAATCGTTCATGGGCGACAGAGACCTTGCTTATCCTCACGCTTATGATATATTTGTTATGCATTTTTCAATTGTGTAAGTATGGAAGGTCCAGCGAAGATTCTTCGCCAATTTTTTATTATAATTTTACGCTACTGAACATAAGGGAAAATAGCAATTTTTGAACTACACAGCAAATTATAATTGTTTTCTCAACATGGATTTAATAATTAAATAGGTAATATGTTCAGAAAAAAAAATTATTACACGTTTCATCTTCTTTTTCCTCCCAAGAATATAAAAGAAATAGAAACTGTAAGTTAAGATTTTACATGTAATTTTCGTATATTCTGTTTTGAAAAGGGATAATCGGTATATTTGGTAATTATTTCTTGATTGCCTAAATGTTTTCCTGTGAACATAAATATATTAAGTCATCGAAAATATGTGTGTACTGCGCAATTAACCATAGAATCATCATCAAAGGATTATAATTTATTGCAGTACTTTTATTTTAATAATAAAGATTTTGATTTTCAGGAACGATTTCAGCTTGTAACAAGTAAGAATATAACAGCATATTCTGCACTACATTCAAATATTTCAACTATTTAATTAAGCTTATCAGCTTATCTTAGAAATATCTTTCTGACTGATAATTTCTGTGTTGTACTCGTATGTCGATTAAAAACAAAAACGCCTAAAGGCGTACACGTGCGAAGCCCGCTGAAAACTAATTCGCGTTATACATAGAAGCAAATCCCGTGCACGCTTCTATTCTCTTTATACTTCGAATTACGTCGAGCAACCTTCAACTAAGAGGATCAAGAATTAAAGATCCGATTACTGCGAAGCACTAGAGAGAGAAAAAAAGATACAGAATTTCTTTCAGGTTATTTTTGCACTAAATAGCGTCGTTGGCCGTGACGCATGTGTCTGACGACGAGCATCTAATTACGTCACGACTTAAAGTTGGCGCGTCTTCTGCATTCCAAGCCTACTAAGCTCTACCTACACAACATTTAGATAATTAGAATGTCTTTCAAACATCACGTTTGTACTTGACTTACAAAATTAACATGCAAAGATCTTCAATGTGAAGGCATTCTCGTTTTGAAATTTTATTTTTGCAGATGCAGAAAGCGATCGAATACGTTGTACACTATATTAATGGGCGTAAAATCTATCTTTTTCTAGTACTAATAGTACGAAATGGCTGTGATGTTTGAAAGTCTGTATAAAGTATAAAGTCATTGGTGGAACCCGCCTTGGTAATGTTTCTTCCGCCAGTTTGAGTTTTATAAGTACGTGGTTTGCTAGCTAACTACGAAAATGTTAAATTAAACTGTATAGTCAGCATCTGAGAAAGACGAGAACGTCTGAAATCTGTTCTTTAATTTTTTAGTACTACTTACATAATTGAAAGCAGTTACCATATTTCTCGTCAGAGTGTTATAAGTACCTATCCATCTGCATTCAATCTGATTATTCACGTTTGAGATGGTACTATAGGCAACCAATTATGCATTACATACACATTATAGGCGAAGTAAATAAGCTGTAATTTAAACTAAATCTACAATTTCATTCAGCTAAATATCTTATAATTAGGTCTTAGCATACTAAAATACTTTTAGTAGCTCTAAAAAGAATTTATTTTTAATAGCGGCGGCTGATACCCACTATTTTTGAGTGCTGCTTAAAAAGAACTAATAATAATAATATACAGGGAAAAAAAACATTATTCCGATTTTTTCTTGACTACTGCTAACACTCTCACGATTTTGCGTCTGTATTATTAATTATTTTTGATAATTAAGTGTAGGGAATATATTTTACTTTAAATATAGCACCCATTTTAGGAATGTTTGTAAGCATAGTCTTACAAAAAACAAAGCAAATTCGCGAATTAGTCAGTCAAAATACTATAACACCCCGTTTAAAACGCAGCTTATTAACAAACTGAGCTGGATCACTTGCAGCTCACTTCCAGCTTTAATTTTGCTTTTAATTTTGACTTCGAGCCGCATCGTAAGCGAGCGATGATTACCGAACAAGCAGATTTTCGAGCGCAGCTCAACAAAACAAACAGCTGTTTCGTAAACGTTGCATAGCGGCCTTATATTAAAATATTCATTTGGTTGGCTGGCTCAACGATTTCTAAAGATTTAACATTAAGAAAGCGTGAGGATAGGCTGTGAATTATTCTATTTAATACATAATATATTGTTTTAATTATCTTATTTTTGGTGGTTCTGCAGCTCTTAAAGACCCTGAATTAAACACAAAAAACACAGTAAAATGCGACTATAAGCGAAGAAATAGCACATGGTTTGACAGTTAATAATTGCTGTGGAATATTGGAGATATTTTTTACTTTCTTCTCTTAAGAGTGGCATACTTTTTATAGGGCCGTTTTCTTTCCATATGTCTGCGGTCTGCATGTGAAGTGGTCTACAGATGTAAGGGACCTACAGCTTTAAGTAGGCTTCGAACATTTCACTTCTACTCCAGGGAAGACTTACAAGGAAGAAATACCTCGGTGGTTTGCCAGTGGTCGGGTATTTTTGCTGTATGTGTGGCCCTGAGAATCGAACCAGTGCCATTCTTAAACTTAATGGACAGACGCACGCTGAACCAAGTGAGCCACAACCGCGACAAAATGAATAAAAAATAATAAATTTTGCGGTTGATTTGATTTTGATCTCGATCAGTTAGTATATTTTAGTCGGAATACAATTATTTTGTTATATTAACTTTTGGTGTACAATTTTGTTGTATTTTGCATAAAATTCAATTCTAAAATAGTATACAAATATTTCTGGAAAGTAAACACCATTGCCGGGTTGTTTAACCGCAAAAAGAGGCATGCAAAGCCAATCAATATTATACAGCATAAGTGTGAAAATCTTAAAAATGAAATAATAAAATAGTTATGCAGTGAGAGGCAATTGTGATCCCATCAAACGTTAAACTTTGATACTAGTCACACAAACAAATTTTCTGAAATAAATAATTAAACTACATCTTTGCACAGTAAGAAAAGAGAATTACAATAACATTATTTGTTGTTAAATGTTGGCTTCATCAGCGCCGCGGCGTACAAAGGGATAAACCAAAGAATATCAATAGTAACCTGAACAAGAAGAGATAGATACTCGGGGTTATAGACGAAACCGTTTTCCAGTATACAGGTTAACCAAAAATGTCATGCAAAATATAGTGACACAGGAACTGATGGAAGAATAAAACAAACCTTTTCGGGTTTCCCAAAAATAATGTTATAAAAATATGATTTCACATATACCTATATGTTCGCTGTAATGAAAGTATTTTTGTAAAATTCTATATTATTTTGCTTAGTTATATAAAAAACTATACAATAAAACATAAATTTCGATTAGAATTTAGATATAAATTTTGTAAGGTGAATATTTATTTGGATAGACTCCATTCAGCTCCTACTAGAAAAGTGTTAGATATACAACCCCGATATAAGATTTTTTTATAATACATATTTTGGTCTTACTTTTACCTCTTTATAGATATTCTATGCAACGCGATTTTTTAGATATTATACCAGGTGAATTTGATTTTTTTTATCAAGGCATATTAAGATTTATAGTTTCGCTATTTTTGCATATAGGGAGATCCATATTCTGACATTTTGATCTACATATTCTTCCACGATCCGCTCATGATAGAGATTGGTTAAATGTATTCGATTTGAATTAGGAACACTGGAAAGCCGAGTAGCCACTGATTAATTGCATTACTATCAGTTCAGTGGTTTTAATCATCGGATATTCTATAATTAGATATTAGAGTGCATTGCAACAATGCAATTAAAGTTGTTAAGTGTAGTTTCAGAGATTTAATCTATTCGCCGTTTTAAAAGCAAACGCCTGTTAAGAAATTATCACTTAGACAAGTAAACGATTTACCAGAATTTCAAACATGATGCAGCACCTGTATGCTTCTGTGTACTACGTAAATGTAATTACCATTAAGCATAAAGGACGTAGAGAACATAATAACTAAGCCTGAACAAAGTGCCGCCGCACAACTGATTGACTCGTCAATCACAGACTATACCAAACAATCATTTCATCAACCATGAAAGCACAGTGGGGTTTGTTGCGCTCTTGCTGGTACTTATAGTGCCTTTGTAAATTGTAGAGAATAAAAAAGGGCGCGTCATTGTATAACAAAAAAAAAAAAAAAAACACGGAGGGTTTGCATATTATACGTTTTACAAATATTGAAAGAACTATACATATATAGAAATGGTAGCAGCCTTTTAATTATTTCTTTTTATAAAGAAAAAGGTGCTCCACACAATATTTCAGACTCACTAATTATGAATTTTGAAATCTAAAATTAACAATAGAAATTTTGACTTCTCAGGGCCGTTGAAGGATTCGTTTTTGAATTTTGGAAATAACTAATGTAATAATTTCAACTAAAATTTTAGAAATGCAAGATTTATTACAATCAAAACTTATTTCTAAACTTAAAATTAACACAAATCTAAAACTAAAAACAACTCACTCACAACATAGTCCAGTCGCTAGGTATGTACTTAAGAAGGTCGTTACCTTGCAAAAGGTCGGGTAGAAGATTTTTTTATTTTTACTTGTATATATTAGGGCCAGCATTGAAAAACCAAGTTTTCCAATTCGGCTGACCTCGGGAGAACTTTCTGTGGTCAAAAAACCACGAAATTTTAAGACTTTTCTTGTTTTTTTCAAAATATCTCAGATATGGTGCGGTCTAGCGTTTTCTTTCTTCTTTTCCATCTTATAGAGGACAAAATTTCCAACAAATTTCATTCTTACAACTGTTTTCTAAATCCAATAAAAAGCGCGCTACATCACCCTATATATTGAAATTTTTTTCCAACTTGGTGAAAATAACACTTTATTCTTTTTTCTGATCCCATTACTCGTACATATAATAATATGTATTTGGTGTTACCATTTTTAGTTGTAAATAAAATATATGCAGCAGATAAGGGTTAGGGATTAGAGTCCATAAGGTTGAAAGAGAAGAGAGGGCGAGAGGAACAGAGAGGGAAGAGGTAGGTGTTCCGAAGGCCGAAGCCCGGGCCCTAAAACTGATGTGATAATGTCACTGAGCAGTGGAATCATTGGAGGAGCAGACGTGAATACCATAATGTCACAAGAAGTGGGAATGACAGGGGTTAGAAGAATAGTTGATAAAGATTTTCAGAGTGTGAAATTCGAGAGAAGAGATAAGGTAGTATAACCCTTGCATCAGTTGTCAGCTGCATAAAAACAGGAAACATGAAAGTTAGTGCTTTTGATCCACTAACGTTGTTTCAGAGATTGTGTCTTGCTAAGTAGTCTGATGTTCTCAGCAGAACGGCTGCAGAAGGGAACATAGTCTTCATTATATAGCACTTTTGCCCAAATTCGGGAACAAATATTGGTTGGGAAGAATAAGTTTGTTGTTGTTGATGGAGGGTATCTTCTACCTAAAGTTATGTGACCTCGAAATGCTTCCTTTGCTACAATTGCTAACAAGGACATCCATCAGATGCTGCAAATAGTGGCATAAAGAGTTCCGAAAGGCTGCGGCGTTTTAAGATGCATACTTCTGCTGAGGTTATATGTAGGGTGACCATAATTCCTTGATCAGAAAACGGGACAAGTGAGGGGGGGGGCTGTTAGAAAAAAAAATTTAATTTAATAGTGAAAAACATTTAAAAAATTTTAATTTTTTCTACAACTCAAGAAACAATTCTATGGTAAGGAATTTTTAGAAGCAAACAAATTATTCTTGTTAATACAGCTCACAGAAGCAAACAAAGTCGCCGGAAAATATGTCAACTAAATTTAAAAATTTGTAGCGGTAAAACGTTCGACCAATCATCACGAACAATTCTCAGAGCGTATATTCCCAAGCAAAAGTAATACCGACATCCCGAGGTCGCGTCAATTTGTCGTTGTATTTTGCGTTGGCAGGTTATTTTTATGTTTTGAATTTTTGTTGTTAATTAGTGTTTATAAAAACAGTCTTTTTCAAGACTCTTTTTTAGTGGATTTTGAGAAAAAGGGTAAAACATTTAAATTTACCGCCAAGATACCTTTTACCCGGAGTGTACTCTTCAAAACTTCAAATGTAGAGTCATCAGGACACGCCCCTTCAGGGACTTTGTTTGCTTGTGTGAGTTGTAAGTTAAGAACTGCTCAGCCGAGAATTGCCGAGAATGCGTAAACATCAAACAGCGAAGTACGCCTCGAACACGTCTCAAGGTAGGGCGTGACTAACCTTGAATAATGCTCAAGTGTGAGATTGAGTGAAGTATCGACTATAAGTACGAGGATTATACGCGTATTGTAACGTGCAGGAACTGTCTGCGCAAGTTCATATTCATTTTGAAATAGCGGTAAATTATTTTCATGGAAAAAATTGTAATATTTTTTTGCCAAAACGGGACAAAAACGTTATTTTAGCTAAATCGACGGGACGACCGGGACATGCTAAAATAACGGGACAGTCCCGTTGAAAACGGGACGTATGGTCACCCTAGTTATATGTAATGCAAACATAATCAATTAAGTCGCTCAGGACAAGTTTTGATAGAACTGCTTAAATAAAAGGAAATTTGAACAGTGTGCCATTCAAGTAAAACAGACAGATGCTGATGTTTTATTCGTTACAACTGCCATTGCAAAGGTCCAGGAGTTCGAAAGCGTAGTAATAGTTGGGGAAAATATTAATCTTCTTGTACTGACGACAGTGCTAGGATAATCTCACAAAAACTTGTTTTATCTTAATCCTGGAAGACGGAGTGCAGCAGATGTGTTGTTCTTAACTACATCATTCACATATGGCACTGAAAATATTCTTTTCATTCATGCGTTTAGCGGGTGCGATACCAGACCTTCTCTCTTTGGCCAAGGAAAGAAAACTTTTTGAGAAGTACCCCCAGATTAAGGAAGTTGTGCAAGTGTTCAAGAATCCAGACTGAGGAAATAGCCATGGCAGGAGAAAGGTTTCTTCTTGCATTGTATTATAGTTGTGACATCAGGACCGACCAAACACTGGATTCACTGCGGTATCGGATATTTAGGAAATGGGCAACAAAAAGTAAATTCAATCTCTCCAGGCTACCACCAATCATCTTTCCCGTGCACTGCACGAAAAATTTTTTTCCCGGCCTATTGCACGTCCATCTGTCAAATAAACACTCGATAAACAATTCCAAACAAGCGTTGCTATGGAAATCTCAAAAGTATTCTAAATGGCGTTTGCTATGAGTAACAACGCATATTTTAATTTGCGTGTTCTATCGCCGTTTTTCAGAGGTATAAAGAAAAATATCGTTCATTACACGGCAGAAACTGCTTTTCCCGTTCTCGCATGACTTCCAGTGTTCGGCTTCGCCTCACACGAGAATTGTCACGCTCGCACGGGAAAAGCCTTGTTTCTCGCCTCCCAATGAAATATACTATTACTGGGCAGGATATCTAACAAGCTTACTATTCAAGCAAGAATTACAAAACAACTATTGCTCCACATTTTGATTACTGTGCAAGCATTTTGTTTCTCTGTCAGGAATCAGAATTAAAAAGATTGCAAAAGCAACAAAACAGAGCTATGCGTATCATACTGCGCTGTTCAAAATTTACTAAAATTACTCTAATGTTAGATATCTTGCAATGGTTGAGCATAAAACAGCGTATTTACTTTAAAACTCTAGTATTAGTCTACAAAACAATAAATTGCTTGCTTCCAGAATACATGTCCCAGTCATTGATGTACAATTTAGACATACATGATTATAATACCAGAACTCGCTCCGACTTTAGATTACCAAAATTTTCCAAATTGAAATCTCAAAATTCTTTTTTCTACAAAGGTTTAAAATATTATAACAATCTTCCACAGGAAATAAAACAGGCGCCAAATATTTATAATTTTAAGAAACAATTAAGTTTGTAGGTTAAGAATAGTTTTTAAGAAAATGTTGGACACTATAAACTCTTGTACGATTAATGTAAAAGTAGTAATATTACTAAAAAAAAAAGAAAATAAATAAAGTACAAACTACAGCTACTCAAAGTCCTTTCTTGTTCGTGCAAGAATGGTAGCAGTGGAGCATGTACCTGCCGAAAAGCAGGTTTGAAATGCCCAACGATTTGTAAACAAACACTGACTCACTGGCCTGACTTGCGAAAATGTGGCTGAGATTTCTGCAACAGAGGAAGAAGATGAAGACGAAACGATGAATATGATAGAGCAACTATAAGCCAACGCAGATGAATTCGTTGTCACGGGTCTTTATCCGCAAGGGGAAACTGATGTCAAAGCTACGATTAGGTATTAGTACGGGTGGCGGGTGTTGGGGGGGGGGAATCGAAAGGATGGGTTGGAGGGAATAGGAGGGGGAATGCAGAACTAGTTGCAGATGGTTTATTGACAACCAAAAAAAATTGTAACACCAAATACAAATACGGGTAATTTGATCAGAGAATAGAATAAAGTGCTATTTTCACCAAGTTGGGAAAACATTCCAATACCTATATCGGATGCTATAGCGCGCTTGTTATTGGGTTTAGAAAAAAGTTATAATAATAAAAATTTGTTGAAAATATTGTCCTCTTTAAGATAGAAAAGAAGAAAGAAAGCGCTAAACCGATCCATATCTGAGATATTTTGAAAAAACAAGAAGAGTTTTAAAATTTCCTGTTTTTTTTGGCTACAGAAAGTTCTCCTGAGGTCAGCCGAATTGTAAAACTTGGTTTTTCAGTGCTGGCTCTAATATATACAAGTAAAAAAAAATATCTTCTACCCGACCTTTCGCACGGTAACATGTACTTATTCACTGGACTAACAACTATTCCTTGAATTTGAAAAGTCCCACCAAAATACTGTTCCCTGTCCTATTTATTATCTGTTTCAATTTGTAATTATAATTTCTTCAACCAATTTCCAATATATCCAATTCAATATTTGCAGTTTATTTCATCTTGTAATTATTCTTTATTGATTATTCTTCAGTTTTCCGTTGATATATTATTATTATGTATATTATAAGTTTTCAGATGAAAACTCAAAACACGCCTTTTACGTTTCATTCAGTTTTCAGAACTGCTGTTTATCTTCCTTCAATTTAATTCATCCTTTCACATACATGCACATAAAATATAACTATGACTACTATTTACAACAAATAACAATAAATATAATACATGTCTTACAATAAATAACAATAAACACTTAAATTAATCTTAATTTATTTACATAATTAATTTTTTCGACTACCATTTCCTAAAGGTCCTAAAGGTCCTCTTATTTGACACTTTCCGTACGTTAAAAGCACGTTGTTATTGCATACTATGCAAAATAGTTATTTATATTTATGTATCAAGGGCGTAAAGAAGGCGATTTTGGCCTGCGGCGTGAATATTATAATCCGAGGGTTTAGCCGAGGGTTATAACACGCCAAAGGCCAAAGTCGCTTATTACGCCTGTGGTACATAAAATATTTTTTGCACGAACGGAGATTTTATTTAAATTTTTTGATTTATAGGTACTAAAATTTTTCTAATGACATTTTTTAAAATGTCATATTGACGCATTCACGGCAAGAGTGATTTTATAAAAATTGTATTGTAACTAAGGTATTTTTGTGATATTTCAAATTAATTTGTCGCGAACGTAAAGTGCACCCGAGGTCTGCAATAATGAACTTCACGCCCTTCTTTGCGGGCGAAAAGTAGTCACTTTACGCCCGGGAGCGCAACAAAACCTTTTTGCACACATCTGTCACCTTTTTACACGCTTCTGTCAAAAGTGTTCAATTTAAAACAATGAAAGCGATTTGTACCTAACATGATTTTTAGTGAGATTTCAATTTGAAATGACGTTGACGTTTTTGTAATCTTTTTTAGCACAAATATGTGGTAGTCGAAAAAGTTATGTATAACACTAGTATCTAAAGTTTCTTTTTTGCACTTGTGAAACTTTCTCACGCGTGCAAAAAAGTGGCACTTTAGCTACTCGTTGTATAAATAACTATTTTAAAACTTGCATCCTAAAAAGGGTATAAGTTTATGAGTGGTATAAACGCGTTGAAAAACGATTGTGAAGGTGTTTAGAGCGATCCACAAGATCTACAAGCAGCAAAAGTACATACAATGTTGAAGTTTTGCGCGCAGCTTTCTTCCATGCGGATTCCACTGCAAAGCTACCTTAAATACTTCAGAGTTGCCTTTTCTTAGGATATGTCCCAGCCAACGATATTTTCTTTCTTTTATTTCAATATTTATATCTCTCTGATTAGTTTTCTTCCACAAGTCTTCGTTGGAAATCACCTCGGGCCACCATATTTTTATTATTGTATATCTTAAGCACCTGTTCACACATACCTGTAACTTTTGTCTGATTGTAACTGTTACGAACCATGTTGCACATCCGTAGAGAAGCACTGGTTTCACCATTGCGTTAAACACCTTTATTTTTGTTTTTAATGTAATATTGTTCGCGCGCCACATATTGTTAAGTTTGGTAAATGCACCGCTAGTTTTATTTATACGAACCATAATGTCTTGTAACGTTCCTCCCTCTTCTAACCGATTTTGGTTTTAAATTCGCTTGATAACTTGCCCCCGTGTAGTACTCTACAGCTGTAATTGTTGTAGCCTTCTTTTATAAGATTTATTATTTTATCTGGTAATCCCCGATTCTTTAGAGCCGACTAGTTACATTCTCTATTTAATGTATCAAACGCTCTTTGGTAGTCCACAAACAACATATATAACGGTGACTGATATTCTAGTGACTGCTCGATTATTATTATTATTATTGTATTAATTTGGTCAACACAGGATCTATTTGCCCTAAAGCCACATTGTTCCTTCCGGAGTCCTTTATCAACTGCTTCAATTATTCTATTTAGAAGTTCTTTTTAAAATTTACTGACGACACTTAGAAGACTTATCCCCCTCCAGTTTCCGCATTTCTTTAAGTCGCCCTTTTTTGGGATTTTTACTAAGATTCCCTCCTTCCAGTCTTTTGGGAATACTTCCTCCTCCCATTTCTTTCCTATCAGTCACATTAATATATCAACGGTGGTTTACACATCTATTTTTAAAATATCTGCTGTAAATTGATCCACTCCTGCTGCTTTTCCATTGTTTGCCTGCTGGATAGCTTTTATTAGTTCTACTTTTGTTGGTGTATCTGTAACTCTGGGTTTTCAATTTATTCTGAAAGTGTTATTTCTTCATTTTGTACATTCATCAGTTTTTAAAATATTCTTTCCAACATTCTAATTGTTGCTCTACAGTACATAGGATTTTGTTCTTCTTTTCTTTCCAGGTAACTTTCCTGTCATTTGATATAACTCTTCGACATACCCTTTTGTGCTGCAAGTTGTGCTTTTTCCGCTATATCTTCTATGTAATGTTGTTTATCTCGTTTGATGTTCATCTTTACTTCTTTACTTTTCTTTGTGTATTCTTCTTGTGGGTTTAGTTTCTCTTGACCAGTTTCAGCACCTAGTCCTTTTTCCTTGATTTTTCTTCTTTCTTTTATTTTTTCCCAAGTTGCAGCACTGATCCATTCTTGTTTTGTCCTGTTCTTAGTATCAAGTATTTCATCGCAAGTTTCTTTGAACGTTTGTTTACACCCCTGCCATATGCCTTCTATTGTTTTGTCGTGTTTTTTCCTTTACTATTGAAACAAACCTTCTTCTTATTTTAACATTTACGGTTTTTGTTGTATCATATACGTTCGCCCTATTACATTTTCTGTACTCATGGTTTATTCGTGGGTCCAATAATAGTTTAGCAATTAGTAAATGGTGGTCTGTATCTGCATCCGCTCCCCTCCTATTGTGGTCTTCTAGTAATAATTTATTCCAGTTTTTACTTATACAAATGTGGTCTATTTGATTTTTTTAATTTCTACTTCAACATTCAGGTTATCCTTTAAGAATTCTTTGGCTGCCTTTTGCTTACGTTGGTTATTAAACTTTACTCCTTTGATGACAATGTTTTCCCTTCTTCTCTCTTTATCAATAATCTCTACTTTAGTTTCGAGTTTTTCTATTTTTGCTGTTAACTGCTTTTTCTCAACGTTCCACTGTCTTTCTCTTTTTAACATTTCTTCTCTAAGTTTCTCATTTTCGTCGGTGTTCGCTTTTAATTCTTCTCTCATTTCAAGCTGATTTTCTCTCATAGTTTGTATTAGTACCATAATGTTTACTTCTCTTTTTGTCACTGGCGTTCTTCAACCCTTTGGTGATCTAATTACCAACCTGCTTTTCTTAAACACTTCGTCTTCTATTTCTCCACTGCTATTTAATTCTCTGTCTCTTTTGCCCACAGCATTCATATTCCTAACACATTTGTTGTCAAATATTTCTTTACCACGTTCTTTGACCCTCGGCTTCGATAACCGCGAAGGCGATAGTATTACCTGTGCGGCCTCGACCGCTTGACCCACGTTTTAGCGCTATTTTCCGCGCCGCGTTTATCCACTTATCACGGAGTCGCATTTTTTAACAAGCCAACGATGGAAATTTTCTTTAGTACTCCTCCTGAAAATGAAGTACCGGCCGAGTATGAACGTGGCTATTAAAAAAAGAATCAATAAGATTAACATACTTGCATTATAAATTACAGGTCGTACATTCGATTCTCCATCCATATTGAGGAGATTTTTGAATGTAGAGGTAAGACTTGACCTCTTTTGGAAGCACTTAAAAGAATAAATTACGAGCCAATCTATAGATTTCTATCTCTAATTCTCCACTTAGATTTACAATACTCTACCTCTTAGACAGGTCATCTTCAAAGTTGGCAACGTAAAACCATGCGATTGCCAAATGTGATGTGAATTAGCACATGTCTTTCAAAAATGTTTCGTTTTCCTGGTGCCTTGTGTTGTTTGTTTCAAATTGACCCGAAACGCCGTTAAAACTTATTGTCTGAAAACGACTCGACTAAATAAACTGTTCTACAGGACCAAATTAAATGCCAGTTTAAGGTATCTGATAAAAACTGCAATAATTAATTATCAAATTTTATTATCACATAATCACTACATTCGTTGTTAAGCATGAATGATTGATTGCCTTTAAGGTGTGTTTGGGAACTCCTTTTGATTCCGGTGTCCCTATCTTAGGTTTCTGACCCAGGATGTGTTATTGTTATTGCATGCCTTGAATCGTAGCTTAGTGTTTTCGGTTGAATTCTGAAAATATACTTTTGGTGTATTTCTACTAATTTTTCTAATAAGAACTTGTCACCTAAACTTAGGTTTCTATTTATTTGCTCCAGAACAATTAAGTATAAATGAAATCTTCTTAATCATTGTCGAAGAGGTTACTGTAGTATTAATTCAATTAATTAGAGGACGCCTACAAGTTATGCTAACAGTTTGCGATTATCGTGAAAATTCAAACATGTTTATTACAGCAAATGTTTAATAATATGAATTAATAATAAGTTAGGTAGTTAGGCTGCTTAAGCAGCAGTGTAGTAAATAAAATGTGCAAAATTAAATAACGGTACGGATTAGCATTAGCTTTATAAACTCTAAATTATCTTTACTTAGCATGTTCCACAACTTAAATAGTACTTGACGAGTGAATTTATCTACACTGACCGGCAAAGAAAACCGGCCACCTTGAAATATTTCACAAAAACACTTAAACGTTCATTAATTTAACTAAGGATTGGCATTAGGTTGAAGAACCATTCATTGTTGATACGGCATGCACAAATTAGCTAAGAAAATAAGACAAATAAACTCAGAAATAAATTTAATTTGAAAAAAAAGAAACAGTGAAAAATCGATTTTCTTTTAATTGCAAAAAAAATAAAGGTGGCTGTTTTTAATGGACCTTCTGGTAAATTATTATTAGCCTGTATGTCCTCCTCGAGCCTGAATTACGTCATTCAACCGTGATTTACGGTAACATGTTAATGCTGTTGAGAAGAGAATCTCGCCTGTTAACATTAAAACTAGGGGTATTTTGGAATGGAACAAGCATCTTAAAACATTGATAACTAAGAAAAATCAGCTTAGCTCTTTATTTAGTTATAAAATATGCGGTTAAGGGAACCCTTTATAAAATATTTCAGGGTGGCCGGATTTTTTTGCCGGTCAGTGTATATACAGCATGTCTAAACTAACCGGTTCATCATTGGGACGAAATGCGTGTTACGATGATATTATGGTTCTATGTTTCGAAAACTCAAAAATTTTAGTTGTCTTTGGAATTATAAGCACAAAATAATGAATTCGAGTTTTCAAATTTCCTTCGTAACGTCGGTGTTTGAAGAGATACGCTAATGATTCTTTTACATTATTAGGGCACATTTTTACGTAGATTCCAAATACTTAATTTACGTCTATTTCTTCTCAGTTGTGAGATTTTAATATCAACTCTCTTATATTAAATCGTGGGCGGACGTGGCTCGATCAAGAATGTCTTTTTTGTCTGATTTCAAAAATATATAGTTTACTAGAGTTTGCTTTACAGATTAGGATGTTATTGCAAAAACATATATTAGTTTAAAGATTTATTTGCAGTAGGCCCTTGTTTATGAGTAACTGTCAATTCGTTAATTTTTCAAGATATTTTATTAGTTATTAAATTATAAATAGGGATACAGTCGCGTGTCCTGTTAAGAGGTCCGTGAGGATTCTAAGCTGTGTCCTGCTTAGCATAAGCAGTTCTGTAGTTCTTTTTCTGCAAGGTCCTTTAATAAATGCCTTGCTATGGGTTAACCCTGGTATATTGGCCCAGTATGTTTTGTGTTGACTGCAGATTCATTCATCGATACTGCGTCGTACTGTATTTCTTGAAACTCCCAGTGCAGGTTTAGGAGCGTAATAGGGCCCTGCTGATCCCTGTCTTGCGAGTTCCAGCTTTTTCGTTGTCTTCGATCCCACAATGATTAGGAACCCAGTGCAGTCTCACAGTGTTCTGCACCCGCCACGTCATTGAGTTCTTCGTAGCATTCCCCAACCAGTCTGGATGTGGCCTTAGAGCTTGAAAGTGCTTTTAAGGCAGCCTGACTGTCAGATAGAATATAGATACGCCTACCTGCGTAGGCCCTTCTATTATTTTCCCGCGCACATTGAAGTATCGCGTAAATTTCCGTTTGAAAAACGGAGGCGTACCTTCCAAGTGGAAAGCTGAGACTTTGCCTTGGCTTTACACCATATATACTTGCTCCAGCACCTGTCTCGGCTTTTGAGCCGTCTGTGTACCAGATTAAGCTTCCAGGAGGGAAGTCCTGTTCGTGTGCTCCCCACTCTGTTCGATCCTGGATATTTACCTCTAATTTAATAAGAGTGTATTTGTGAGGTATTTTGACGTCATTTGTTCCGTCATCATGTCAAACATGGGCCCCCCAATGCTATCAATTAACCTCGTGTGTTCCGTCCCCGCCCGTAGATTGCTCTGTAAGCATTGCAACCTAGGTAGTTCCAATCTAGCCTCTCCCCTGATCACAACGTGCAGGGGGGACAAGGTCAAGAAGGGGCTCCATTGCAGCGGTGGGGGTTGTTCTCGTAGCCCCCGTTATGCCTAGACAGGCAAGTCTTTGGATCTGGCCTAGTGTAAGTTTGGTGTTTTCCTGCTTAACCTTGGGCCACCACACCAAGGCTGCATATGTTATCGCTGGTCTGACTACCCTGGTATATAGCCACTGCACTATATTTCGTCTTAGACCCCATGATTTATTATAAGTGCGTCTAATTACCGCAAGGGTAATTTCCGCTTTTCTAATTACTTTTTCAATATGCTGGTTCCAGTTAAGTTTGGAGTCTAGGATAACTCCTAGGTATTTTATCTCTCCCGACAGATTAATTAGTTGACCACCCATGTCGAGAGGGCCCAGATCCTCTAGGTGCCGCCTTCTCGTGAATGGTACTATGGTAAAACATTACCCTCAATTTCTCAGATCACTAAGGATGACTTCAAATTGGATACTAACAACAATTGAACTACCTAAATGTTCCGAAGTAGCGAATTTCTTGTTTTCAAATAATGCAAACAGGAAATTGACCAATTCAAGTGTAACAATAATAATAATAATAGTAGATAATAATTTTTATTGCCATGGGTAAACAAAGGAATACATTGGCATTGTCAAAAAAAAAAAAAATATACAATATACAGTTGAACGCACAACAGATTAAAAAGAAGATCTAACTATACAGGGTGTATGATGAGTCTCAGATCTCGAAAACTAGTAAAGATACAGATTCGCTTAAATGGGAAAAGAATTTGCTCATGACGAGTATAGTTTAATAAAGCTTTTGTTTTCGGAATATAACTTATAGCCTACTAGATATTGGCTAAAAACTAAAATATGCCAATTTCTAAAAACCCGAATAACTTTTTTATTAGTAAACATACAAAAATAATTTACAGGCAAAATTTATGTAACTTTTTACGTAGAATACGCCTGTGTTCCTAAATTTTTCCTTGCATTCATTGTTTCCACGGAACAACATTAACCTAATTTTTTTGAAATTAGAGAATGAATCTTAAATTTATTATTGAATTATAATAAATGCTCAAAATGCAAACCAAAGACAAAATCGGCAGACAAAAACACACAAAACTATTTTCAAAACAAGTAACCTCAAAAAACTACAGGATGTTAAAATAAACAAAGTGCGCATGCGCTGCACTGGCTAATTCCATGCAGCTAATATTATATTATTTGAATTATTATAGGAATTTTAAAAAAATGTGCTGCTAACTATTTTCTACTTTTTGATCTCATTGTATTTCAAAAACCAATGCATGTATGGTCTTAACTCTTCATGTTGCCGGCCATACTCCCTTCGCGAAGTGTAAGTGTCGATATTTTTATCTTTACCTTTATATTTCAAAAATTTTGTTGTTCAATTTGCAGTTTTCTTTTGCAATTTTATTTTAAATTGAAAAAATTAAATGTTGCTATGTTGAATTTTTAACTTTATTATTATTTTAAGATTATAAATATTATATATTATTGGATAGGTTTTAATGGTTTATCCAAGTATTTAATAACATTAAGTGTTCTATTTAATGAAGATTATTACTAATGTGTGTGAGAGAAACAATGGAAAAATGAAAACCTATTAAGTAATAACGAAATAGTACATAACGTAACGAGTTTATAATGATAGTCATTGAAACGATTTCAAAAATAGCTTGGTGGATCTGTGTGAATTATTTATTACTTAAAAACTAAAAACACAACAACAACGAATAGCAAACTTATACATTAATAAAAACAAGGCAATAAACGAAACTAACACTAAGTTACACTAATTTATGTACAACATTTAACTCTCCTTTATAATCATAGGGCGCGTGTAGCGTTTAATTTACTCGTTCTCTTCGTAGTTGTGGTTATAAGTAGACTGGTTCCGATCCGCTCCTTGTACGCTTCCGATAGGCCCTCGAATGTATTTGTAGAGACTTCGCGTAGCCTACGCATCTCGAGAGTCCTAGAATTCGTTCGTTACTTCAAGTTTGTTCGAGAGTTCATCCACCAATGGCTGTGAATACACGGTTGAAGTTGACACCATGAGTGGAAGGCTCCTTCTTCTTTCTGTGCCTTATCCTCTAAGGACGTTGGCAAGGTGGCCAAAGCCACATTTTTAAACGACTTAGCGCCGTGAACTTTATTATATACCCCTTGTACTAGGAAAATGTCTTCTCTGCAGTACCATGTACCATGTATTAAGTGTATAGTGTATGTATCTTGTTACTATTTGAAGTCGACCACTCCGCAGGTAGAATCATTAATTGTAACCAAACGATTAAATGGCTTCACTCGTTCAGCGTGAGATTCGAACCCAAGACTCCTACCTAGGAGTGCAGTGCTCTTACCACTGCGCTACCGTGCTTCTTAGAGTGGTAGGCAGATGTTGTAATTCATACGAGTGTATTATAAATGAGTAGCAAATATTCTATTCTTTCTATGACCAGTAATAATGTCATAATTAACAAAATCTATTAATTTATATGAAGTTTATTTCAACATTATACAATATTTTTTATGTATTATTATAAGTTACAAATCAAAGAAACAAAACAGAATAAATCGTGCAGCCATGATTACCAAACAAAATGCCGTGCAGCTTACTGGATGCATAATGAAAATTTGTGTCTTAATTAATCTTATTAAAGTACAGTTAGGGCATATTTGATAAGTAAATTAAACAATGGAAGTAGAAATAAACTATTAGACGAATCAGTCCTGCATTTTGAATATTACAAATAATCCTCGCCAATCTTGTCGTTGAGGTAGGCGCCTTGCGAATCAAAAATCTCGGGTTCTATATTCTTCGAGGCCATGTAACAGTTTTAATGCGGTAAAAGTCCAAAACACTGCTATTTTTCGGATACATTGTAGAACTGTAGGTTCTAGTCGGGTTGTGCTATTTGACTGTAGTAGTTGTTGATAGACTTTGAGATCCTTGCCACCAAACTTAACAAACAGGCTTTATTGCAACTACTCGTTGATATAATGCATAGTTTTGTTTAACTCTGATTCACGGTCGTGTTAAATTGAAATTTTTATTTAGAATTTTTATTTTTTACATCAAATTATTTTATACGTATAATTTTGTAGTTAAGTTACTTATATTTTAGATAAACAGGCCATTTTCTAAAAGAATTTGGACGAAGATAATTTCTTGAAGGAAACAAATAACTTTTCATATTTGTTTAAAATTTTTTAAGGGATATCTGAATAAAGCATTTTAATTTGATGATAAGAGAAGCAGTGGTACTCCCATAATACTATTGTAACTGTTTGTGTTAATTTAATGTGAAACAAAGATTAAGATGATTATAAACTTAGTGGTGAAATACAGACATAATATTTATTCTAAAATTAGTAAATGATTTGCAACGCACAAAACGACACATACCTGCACAGAGTTTAGGTAGAATTTAACGGTAAAAGGATGGTAGATGTGATTCGTGTTGCTTTTTCTTATTAAAAGCTTTAGTAATCCAATCCATAAACTGTTCTAAAATGAATATCAAAGTAGCTAACCCAAGTCCACCGATTAGAAGAATAAACCCTTCTTCATAATGGGCAAGTTTTAACTTTACAGTTGTAGCTTCGTTTGATTTTTTTACTAAGCAAGGGTTTTTGGAGTTGCTGATAATATTCATCAACCATTTAATTACAAAACCTTTCTCGATTAACTCCTGCGACCAAAAATACAGGATCTTATTGACGGGGCTCGTCTTGCGCATGTAATACGTGCCAAAAAGAGAATGATTGAAAAATGTATTGTGATGGATGTTTGTTCGCGGTCGAATCCATGGATGAGCTCGTAGAACACTTGCGAAACTTATAGACGCCATGTTTTGGTCACAAGCAACGATTTTAAGGCATTCGTAATCTGTACAGTTTTTAATTATTACCTTTTGTTGAAGGTTACTGTTTCCTGCAAAAATATAACGTGTCATTATAAGACGTTCCATTATCCAACTCAAATGTACTAAGATAGCATGTTTACGTAATTCTTGAGCCTTTTTTGCGTCCACTTCCATATTTGGAGTTGTTAAAATACTGCTAAGTTTACCCACGTACATTGCATTAATATTTAAACAATACAGGCAGAAAAGCAAATAGAACATTTTGATGAACTTTGGTTTAGTTAAAAAATTAATACTTTGGCCTATGTGAGCTCCAAATACTTGTAAAATGATTTTCGAGAGTCGCATATTTAAACTGTTCTGACTGTAATTGACTGCTAGAAGAATAGTAATAACTGTCAAACTTAGTATCAAAAGTATTATTAACCAAACACGTATCGTGAAAACTATTAGTAACTTTCGGTAAACCATGAGTTGTTTTGGTTTCTTGTTTACAATCATAATTTGGTCGTTATATAAAACGGGTCCAAATTCGAAAGGGGATGTTTGAGAGTCATTCATATAAAAACGACCAAGAGCGACATCAGAAACTTCGCCGAGCAAAGTATTTGTAATCTGATTAAACGTTCCATTTGTATGTAATTCTCTTTCAAAGTCTTCGTTGTGGTTTTCGTATGTAACGTTAATGCCAGCTAATTTTCCTATTTCATTCATAAGTGATATAAACACGCCAGGGTTAGCTTTCAGTTTCGGGTTAACTACATAAGTGTCTTGATTTATCCATGAAATTACGAGTTTACAGTTCTGAAAGTTTCTTCTTTGGTTGGGAAATAAAACTGCAACGTCTTCAGTAAAATTGGATTTGTAACATGAATTTACTTTGGTTATTGTTGCATTCAGACCACATCTGAAACTTGAACTGAATGGATCAAAAATGTGAAAATCTACCGTAAGATTGCTTTTATAAGCAGCTATAGAAATTTCCATTATACCATTTGTGACACCTATATCTTTGATTCTTCTTATAATAGCTTCTTGTAGAAGCATGTCCGTTGCTTTAATTATTATAAACACCTTTATGCCGTTTCCGCTAATTTGAAATATTTTCTCCAATTTCTGGATTTCGTTCAATGTATTAATTACAATTAGGTAGTTAGAAGCAAGGTGATTAGGAGTTTCTTTAGAAAAAATGGCGATATAATTATCTTTGTTGAAATGAACATCGATTTCAGAAGGATTTGATGAAAAGAAAACGAAGTTCTTGTTTTTAAAATGATAACGAATAGCAATTTCGGCACAAGAATTAATATCTTCTTCAAAATCGTCCATTATATTGGGTGAATTTATTGACAAATTAATAACAAGAGAAATTACGAAAACAGCTACTTTGGTTGCCATCGTACTTTTATTCTGGGCGTTCAGTTCTTGGTGTAAGCCGACATACCAGTTTTGATATATTACTTTCTACAAAAGCATACTTCGATTACGTGCGTGCTGTTGGTTTAATATAATCGAATTATAATCTATGAATATTTACTTATACTTTGTATAAAATATCTAAAGTTATACGCATTACTATGATAATCCTGTTTGATTTATAATTCAAATTTGTAACAAGTTTTAATTTTTATGATTTTACAAACACATTTTTGTTCGTTTTAATATTTAAATTCAATTACTGTTATTTTATAAATCAAAGTCACTTATTTTGGCATTATTCAAATAATCGCTTTCTAAAATATGGCTAATGAGAGTAATGAGGAATGTATATATGCACATGATTTTTTAAAATAAAATATAACATTAAGAACTGAAAATTAGAAAATACAAAGATTCCACCAACGGTGTTTGGATAACTTTGTTAATGGCAGATTAATAATTTGTTTAACTTATTGAAACCATCTTAATAAAAGTTATTTAACTTACGACCAGAAATTTCATGAAGATTATAGTAGTGTAAGTAACTACTGCATTTTTAATTATAGCATTATGTCTTAAAAAGGCAGTAAAATTTTGCAAATATTCTCTTTCAAAGTAAAGACCATACGAATGCCACTGACCTAACTGTTTTATGGTTTATATTTTATTTTAAAAAACGACAATGACAGAATCCCGCTTGAAGAAGTTTTTTCAACAGTTTCTTAATTTTAATGTTTGAGAATTTGTTTATATATATAAAAAAAAACTTGATTAACCATCTCGGTCATATATTCGACTCCCATTGAATATGTGATCTACTAACTGCCTTGCACTGTAGAAGCGGTCTCTAGCGGCTAGCGTCACAGGCATGTTACCGTCATACAGTGTTCCCTGTTGGCATGGGGTGTGCCTGGCGTAATCCAGGATTGATCCACGAGGATCTGCTCCACGTCAATTGATGATGATGATGATGATGATGACTAATAACATTACAATTTAAATGGTTTTATCAAATTCACGATTTTTATTTTTCATCCACCTATTTTTTCCTTTGATCTATGTATTTACGTTTTAAAGACATATCTCTCTCTGTTATGAAAAGAGTATTCTATTTTTATAACACCAAAAAAGTTATTTTATACCTTTTCAGGATACATTAGTTGATAAACCTAATACAAATAATATATAAAGTTTTCAAATATTAAAGTTTAGATAGATAGTCATTACTTGTTGATCAACGCTTGCAAACTGATCATTTAAGTTTGTTCAAATACGTTAATTTTAAAAAATGCAAGCAATTAAAGAAAATGGCTGTAGAAAGTTAACTGGCGAATTTTATAAGAAGCACATTGGAAATGGAAAAAACTATATTGTGGAGCATTTTGAAGATATGGGCATTGCACGAAGAACAACTTGTGACATTATTAAAACAATAGAAGAAGGAAAAAGTTTAGAAAGGCCAAAAGAAAGTGGAAGGAAGGCTAGAAATATGACAGAAATTAAAAAACGAAAACTCGAGGACCAAGCAGTGGGTAAAATTGATCAATCATATAGAAAGCTGGGAAGAAAATTTAAAATATCTAATGAATATGTCAGAAAAGTACTAAAAAACGCAATAAATAAAAGAGAAACAAAATCTGCTCCTAAGTACACCCAAAAGCAGTTGGAAAACCAAAAAACATTGTTGCGAAAACTGAGAGATGGCCCTTTGAAGGCTTCCAGCAAACATATTGGTAATTATGGATGACGAATCGTATTTTACATTAGACGAGACAACGAGACTGATTGCGCGGGAAACAGTAAAGAAGGAGTAGTGATTCAAACGGAATCAGTGAAAGAGGTAAATCATCTGCATTCGTACCACCATCAGGACTTTATGTTCATCCAAAAATATCATAATGACGGACGGCATTTTTAGGGCCAGACATGGCCACATCACATTATGCTCGAACCACCATTTCGTTTATAAACAATTTCAAATTCAGTACATTACCCGTAACCAAAATGTTGCAGATGTACCACACTTAAGGCCCATTGAAAGGTTTTGGAATCAACTTAAATAGAAGGTGTATGAAATCGGTTGGGAAGCAAAAAACACCAACGAACTAGAAGATGGAGTTAAACAAAAGCTTCGCCAGTTTAAATCTGAACACTTTTAAAATCTTTTTTTAATGTGTTGGAGGGGAAAACTTCAAAAGGGGTCCCGCGAGAAGATCTTCAATTCCGCGAGGGACTGTGGAATTTCTACCCTCTAAAACCCTCCCTGGATGCGAAGACGTTATCCCGGAACCACCGGAGCATTACTTCAGGATGACTCTTTTGCCCAGTTAATTTAACCTCTCTGTTCTGTTGATTATATTGCCGCCCCCTTCTTTCATCCTCCACCTTTACCCTTACGATGTTCGTGATCATTTTTATAATTGCCTCCCAGTTTTATTTGCTTTCAATGATGTCTATGACATTTTCCATTTCTATCGTTCTGCCCACCTCCGTTGTTGCTTTCAAATAGGTTCCAAAACAGCCAGGCCCACTCAGAAATTGGGTAATATAGTAATCCACCTCGCCATAGTTTCTACATTTCCACTTCTGCGGGTCTGTTATTAACTTTTTTGCCCATTCTGCTGTTCCGCTTTCCGCTCTCCATCTCTGTGCCCATCTGTCAGCTATATCTTCCATTACCTGAGTTTAGTGTTCTTGACCCGTTTCATATACCTGCTGCCTACCCTCGACCTGCAAGTCTATTGCTGTAATTCCAGCTATCATTTGTACAGCCTCGCTTGAGATAGTCTTGTGTCCACGACGTAACACCAATAGCAACCCTTCTCTGTCGTTGAAGCATAATTCTCTGGTACCTTGCCTCCCTCAGCTTCTCAGCCCACATTGTGCCGCGTACGGCATTATCGAGCGTACCACGGAGCTCAGCACCTTTTTCTTGCCGACTTTGGGTCCCCGTACTTTCGACATGAGTCTGCTTAATGCCTTAACTGTTCTCTCCGCTTTTCCTGTGACGTATGTCGCGTGGTGCTTCATATTTTTATTTCATGAGAATATTACTCCCAGCTATTTCGCCGATTTCTTCGACCCTACTATTGTTTCTTCCATTTCTATAGTTAGCTCTGTGAATTTCCCCCCGCCGTATTAGATAACAATTTCTATTTTTTTTTGGTGCTAGCTGCAGTCTTTTAGCCCTTATTGCCTCGCCAATCTTTATTAATGCCGTATTGGTGTTAGCCACTATCAACTCTTTTGTTTTGGCTGTGACTATCACAGCTGTGTCACCGCGTAGCCGATAATCTCAACTCCTTCTGGAACCGAATTCAAATCATAGAAAGACTTGCTAATAGTTTGGAGTTAACCCTTTGTTTCATTTATAAACTTTAACGGTTGTAACTTGTCTTTAAAATTGTCTAAGGGTTTATTTCTAACTTTAACTTTAAATAATATTTGTAAAACCTTATTCAAAGTTCGGACAATAGGATGTTATGTTAGTTGAATTAGAATTAATTAAAATCTCTCGCAAAGCAAAGTAACCCCCCACGTGGCGTAGTTGGTTAAATAATTCTATTTAAATTTATTAACTTATTTTTATTAACTTCTAACTTTATTATCTTAGATATTTTGCAATACAAATTTGACTGAAAAAGTAACTGACAAATAACATGCATTAAAGTTTTACATAAGTCGATTTTATACAGCTATCAAATTACTTATTAGTAAATGTGATTAAAGTGGATTATCGATTTTGTTGTTTCATAATGTTTCTCATTCGTTTTATTAACTTTAATGTTCAATACACTTAACACAAAATTAGCTTGACTGAACACATTACTCTTGAAATTGAAAGTACATATATAGACAGAATTAATAATGTTTGCCTAATGCAGTTTCTGATGTTTTTTTTCTTCATAAACGAATACTATGCACAACTTCACTTTTTATAGACTTTCTATGCTTTTACTATTAAATATAATCGACTGAGCAAAAGAGAATTGGCTGTTGCAAAATATTAATTTTTTGTATTAAAATTACAAAATATCCATACATAAGGGGTGCAAATAAAATGGTGAAAGAAATAGACGGGTTGAACATTTAGAGTTCACAGAAGAACAATAATTTATTGGTACAGTAATTTACTGTTTCCCTGCCAAAAATTAAATCTGGCATCGATGGCATCTACACTGCAAAGTTTGAAACATTCAAAGAATTTAACTAACTTTTTAAACTTTTATTTTTCAAAACAGCACAACGAAGAGTATCGTCAAATTGTAAATTCAAATTGCCTTGTTTTAAAATGGTAGTAAGTATTGCTTTTGTATACAGAAAACTATCGTGGTGGTAAGAATGACGGATGTTAGGTAATATGTTTGTTTTTGCTTAAGAATGATGGCAGTTTTAAAATATTTTATTAGTAGTCTTGGTGTTATACGAGGGCAGCACCGTGAATTTCTGCAAACTAATAAAACAAAGTTTCCTTCTGCCTCTTGGTAAAAGTTTCTCGCGTGACCTCTGGCGTGGTTGACACGTTGAGTTACCGTGCTCCCCTTTTTCTCCTGAAGAAGCCCCTTAAAAAGTGGGCGAAACGTTCAGTTCTTCTGTCTCAACAATGACACGGTTTCAACCAGGACGACGTTCTGTTAACACTGACACTGACCGTGAAGGTCTTCGAATCCATTATCTTATTTTTGTAGATAAAAACTGTATACCTTTCGTTCGTTGAAAAAAGTAACACTTTACTCATTTCACACTTAACTAACTATTTGTTTTAGTAAATATATTTAAGGTACGACCTTTTACATTTTGGTGAACTCTACAGTGCGCTAACTGCAGCTTATGGTTTGAAATTTAGAATTCACGGGATCAGTATTTCGTCCAATAACAATAACGATTTCCATCGGTAATTAGTTCCATGCGGAGAACATCTAAAGCTGGTATTTGATGAGACCGGATAAAGACGGTATATGCGTTGAGGGTTACGGATTCATTATAGAACAATACATATTTAGTTTTTATTTACTTAGTTAGACATATGTAATACATTTTGCAATACGAGCCAAAAAATAATATATGAGAGTGATGTACTCGCAATCAAGTAATACAGTTTCAGTCGGCACTCTAGTGATTTTGTTGCGAATCAGATTTGTTGCTAATCAGATTTGTTATTTAATTTGACAGAACGTCAATGAATAGGCTCTCTGGCAAACGGCAAGGATTTAGGTAGGTAAAACAATAGTTTTGTTGCAAATACAGAAAATGGCTAAAAAAAAATAAAAATCTAAGATGATTCTTGAATTGTACGCCGTAGTTTTTTGTATTACAATTAAATTTCAACTGTCAAATGTCAACAATAAGAAGTAAGAGGTTGTATGTAGTCTTACTAATTTCAGTTGTTTTTATGGCTATTAAATAATAGATCCATCATAATACAGTATTTTCCATCTACCATTTGGGTTATGACGTCAACTTGCCCCGCCCAAAAACTGTAAGAATAGACACGCGTTCGTGCGCAGTAGATAATGAAAACCTTGTTTAGAAAGAGATGAAGTATAGTTGGATTGTGAATTTATCAACAGCGCGTTGACGTCACAATCCAAATCCTAGGTGAAAAATACTGTATGTAGGTATGCCTTTCCTGTTTAATAATGGCCTACTTTATTCATACCGTTGAATTGTGAATTATAACTGATAGGCTGTGCCCAAGCACAAAACCGCAGATCCCATTACTCGGGGCTTTTTTCCAATCACGCAGCTGGAAATCCTTATTTTGCAGTTATATTAATATCTAGTAACCATGTATGGGCACGCCATCCACAGTGGTTGTGTTATTCGTAAAAATTGTTGACCCCCGTCGTAAATTCACGATTTTATACGTTTTTAAATTGCTTTATAAAGTAAGTAGTCATAGAAAAGGTATAGTATTTTATTCGTATGTAATGATTATTACACACTTGGTGCCGTGAAGTAATTACCAACATAATACACTCGTCGAATAATATACTAGTATTGCCAACTGTGCCAATTGTATTTTCCGTTGAGATGTTTAGGTTTTTAATATAACTGTCAATCATAAACGAAATAACAGAAATAAATGACCGGGGTCTATTTTTTATTATCTAATGCAGCAGTTTCTATGCAAAACTTTAATCCCCGATCCCAGTTTCAAACTAAAACTTTCTGGTATATCTTGTTGATTAATGTGAAAGTTGTCATGGTTTGTGTTTAACATTTTCCAGCAAAAACCGATACGCACACGTTTTGTGTTCACGCAGATGCGTTATTATAATGATTATAAAACGAGCTGTGCTTTTGTACTTCTAAGAAGCAATACCTTCCTCCGTGGAAACTATTGAAAGTTAATTCTTTTAAACGTATTTCATCAAACTACGCGGTTATATATTTAGCTTAATTTAGTCACGATATCTATTTATTTATTTATAATGATAAGAAATAGAATAAATCATTTTTTGAATGCCTTCAAGAGCCCATGTTAAGAGAAACCGCTATTTCGGTTATTCGTTCAAAAACTAAATTTAAACGAATTAAATGGCTTGGTTTGTAGAACGAACGTATATCCATAATTTTCATGTAAAATTAGAAATAAAAAACAAATTTTACTCGTTTGGTTGCAGTCGAAACTGTCGTAATGAATAGCATCGGATTGGGGTCCGCCCGTTTCAAGTCTGCTCTACGGGTTGTCGATACGTTTTGCCAGCTGTGATATATTAACATTGAACTGTCCACCCTGAAGATTAAGTGCGAATGTTTCTGCATTCAAAGAGACTGTGAAAGATTTAGCTAGTCTAGTGGGTTTACAGAGTACGGAATAATTTTCAGGTATGCGAGATCGAGAAAATATTTCGTTGGAATTGTACTCCTTAGCTTTAGAACCATAAATGTGATAAATTTACAATATATTTGGCGGCATTTGACAATATGAACTGTAAATAAGTAATTAATTTTCATTTGATAGTTTTGGAAATAATACTGTATTGGCAGTGTAGCTGAAAACTTAAAATAAACTTTGGGTGTAAACTGTTCAAAGTTGACTTGTGGTATTTTAGTGTATAATTAATCATATCATCTTAGACAATGATTTATTTTCATAGCGAATGCTATGGAAGACACAAACTACAGATAATAGTGTGTGGGGAATTTCTGGTATTATATGTTTATTAATGAATAATGAGTACTGTGAATATTGTGTTCAAGTGTTATTTTATATTATTTACTTATTTTATGTGTATAATATTGAAATGAATCCTGAATATTGTTCAGCTTAATACTTTCATGAAATTCACTTGTATGTATGAAACAATTAAATTTTTTCTTGTACTTATTTTGAATTAAAGTAAATCAATTTTTCTGAAATTTTACGCACAGATATAATTTCGTATTATGAACAAATTTTTTTTAATGGATACTGTTATATTATAGACTGTAACGATGCGGTGTGTTGAAAATTAACAATTTTCAATAACTGGTGCAAAACCCCGAAACTATGGACCCTCGTTTGTTTTGTTGTGTATTTGTAACCCCGTCTTTGATAAAGGGTAGGAAAGAAAAGACGCAAGTCGAAGTACAATTTTAAACTTTATTCACACAGACAATGATATTCATGAGCAGCGAATCTTAACAACTCGTAGTCGAAAGGCGGGTGTCCGAGTGGGTGTGTTTTGACTGCGAATCTCCCGAAAAAAAGATATAACACGGGATGTAGGAAACTAATAGGACACTCTCGTCTGAGTAAAAGGGTTACGGAGATTTGCAGGAGTCTAATGAGATTTATTTGTGAGATCTCAGATTAGCTCGCGTACAATGAAAGGGATTAAGGAATTTTGCAGGTACCTATTGAGATTGGCAAGATCCCAGCACTCGTACAATTAAAAGGGTTAAGGAATTTTGCAGGTGCCTATTGAGATTGGTAAAATCTCAGAGTAGCACTCGTACAATCAAAAGGGCTTTACCCTTTTGCTCCTCTGATCTATTGTATTTATATAATAATTTTCGACAACCCCCAAATAGAAGGGGTTCCTTTTATCAAATCAGATTGAAATTCAAACTGAAGTTTAGTTTAGTGATTGGCTGACCGGTTTTGTATCAAAACCGGCATAAACTAAGTTTCCCGTAGGAATTCTTTCATATTTCTGCCGTGATTTATTGATATGATATTTTGTAGTGTCGCAACGTAACCTGATATTCCAAATCTTTGGGACTTTGCTGTGATAACAAGATTGAGTGCATATGATTAAGCACCAATAACTTAGCTAGGATTAAGAAACACCCTTTTCGGACACCGTCCCTACAAAGAAGTAGCCTGAAAAATAATTAAAAATCCCTGCAAGGAAAACATAATTTAAAAAACCAACGAAACATGGTGACAGAACACGTACGTACGAAGAAGTGTGTATTTATTTTAATAGTAAATATCCGCTTGAAGAACCTCTTCTTAAGACGTCTGTTAGTGGAATCATAAGAAAGCATGAACAGTTGGGGCATGCTAGAGATCGCCCGAGAAGTGGGCGACCTGCAGTTCCGGAAGATGTTAAGCTAAACGTGTGTTAGAGTTGCAAGAAAACCCTCATATTCCCTTAAGAGCTGTTGCGGCAAATAATGAGATTTCACAAGTATCTGTTTTAAATTTTTTAAAACGACAGAAATAGCATCCTTACAGAATTAATTTAGTCCGCGAACTGAACGGAAATGATTTTGATCGTAGGGTTCAGTTTTACGAACAAATGATGAATCTTTGTAACGTTGATGAAGGGTTTGTTGCAGAATTGTATTTAGTGATGAGGTAACTTTTGATTTGAATGGAACGGTGAATAGACAAAATTGTCGCTATTGGTCGGAGCGCAACCCTCAGTGGTTGATGGAAGCCCATACCCAATTTCCGGAAAAAGTAAACGTTTGGGCAGGAATAGTCGGTGATAGGATTACTGGGCCCGTCTTCATTGATGGCTCGTTGAGATATGGTATGGTACGCGACTATCTGAACGAAGTTTTCCAAGGCAGGTGGATTGGCAGAAGGGGTTTTGTTGAATGGCCGGCACGGTCGCCAGACCTGACCCCTTTAGATTTTTTCTTATGGGGTCACATCAAAAGTAAAGTATACTTTAATCGGCCAACCACAATTGAACAATTGAGGGAGCGGATCCAAGCCGAGATGAGACAAATACAGCCAGAAGTTCTCCTAAATGTTTGTTCGGCATTTCGACATCGATTGGCGTACTGCCAAGAACAAAGTGGTCAACAATTTGAACATCTAATTTGATTTTGTCCGTAATCAATATTTTTTCGTTATAATTATTTTTGTGACTCGTTTAGTACCTACGTATTATTTGACACCTTATCTTAAAACAAGTCATTAGTATTTTTTTCTTGCTTCCTTTATAGATAATTTAGTTATTAGTAAACAATACAGATTAGCTATTAAACAGATTTTTCCAAAAAATATAGATAAAAACAGTAAATTCAGTATTTTAACTTATATAGGACCCCCAACTGAAAAAATTTCGTCATATTTGAAGAAAAAAGATATTAACATTGCTTATAGAACGAATAATTCTCTAGGTACTAGAACAAAAGTCGGGTGTCTATGAGTTAACTTGTGGTACTTGCCCTAAAGTATATGTAGGTCAAACAGGGAGAAGTTTTAAGAAAAGGATCACGGAACATAAAAGAAGCTTTCATCTTAATAAATCAGATTCTAATTATGCTGGTCACTTGTTAGATGAAAAACATGTATTTGACGATAATTTCAAGATTCTTCATAATGAAAACAAGGGTTTGAAATTGTCGTTACTTGAGTGTTTAGAAATTAATAATCGTAAAAATTTAAACTGTCTGTTAAATGAACAAGTAGATGTAAACCAGTCGCCTTTACTCAATCTATTTCGGACTTTGTAAATAAATTTATTACCTTGTCGGCTTTCTGCAGAAACCGTTACTTTTGTATAACTTCTGAACCCCGTAAAATTTAAGGCATTTTCTGTGTAAAATTAAAAACTTTTTATTATGTTGTTAGGCTAGTTTAGTTTACCTGTGTATGCAAATTGTATTTTCTAGTCAGTCTTGTACTCACCATCTGAAGAAGCCAACGTTTGGCGAAACAATTGTTATGGGACAACAATAAAGAATTTTGTGAAAATCAACTTTGTATTTCTTTAATTATCGCATTATGGATTTTCATCAAGTAAAAGTCGATTCAATCAATTATTAACTTATGTATTTACATAAAAAATAGTGAAGATTTTTCAAATAAAATTTTTTCCTAATTTGATCAGTGGCGTAGTTAGGGGGAATTAAGGACAATTTTAATTAAGAAGAAATATGCGTTTTTTAAACATCCTGTGTCGTATTATGAAAGAAAAATTAATTTTACGTAAAAAGTTCTCTTGACATTTTTAGCTCAACAATAGTATATTGTGTTATTAGGAGTAAAAGTGTCATTTTGTGTGCCTAGCATGACGTTTGAACGACGAGCGAAGCGAGTCGGACAATTTCATGCAAGGCACACAAAATCACTTTGGCATCGGATGTTTACCCTATTTAGTAATCATAATTATCTCAGCCATTTTCCAGACATCCGGTATATGTTTTAAGCGAAATGCCTCATTTATTAGGTTAATAAGTTTAGCCAAAGCTTTCCTGGACAATTTCTTAAGGATTTATCCAGTTATAAAATCACAACCCATTCCTTGGGTTAATGTTGTTTCTAATTTATTCTGCTGCTTCTTTGGGTGTTACTGGATCAATATTTACGTGTTCACCTTCATATGGTACCAATTCTTGTACTTATGATTTGGTTTTCATTTGGTTCAAAAGTTTGTTTTAGATGACAAGCAAACACCTCGGCTTTTTGTTGATTTGACTTAGCCCAACTTCCATCTGAGGTTCTGATTGGTGAACTATGCATCACTGGCCTTTTTAGTTCTTTCATGACTTTCTAGACTCTAGAAGGAATAATTTTATTCCTAATCGCCTGTTAAGTACTGTAAATATTTGCTGATGGACTCATTTTCTAATTCTGCAAATTTCCTCCTTAATTTTTGGATACCTCTATTTGATCTGGCTTTATCGTTAGGTGCTATTGTTCTTTGCCACGCTCTTCTTAATTTCCGTTTTTCAGCAACTACTTATCTAATTTCTAGAGGGTAGTTGTTGTCCATTGTTAATTTTTTGATTTCAGGTGTATTTTTGCATGCAGCTTGTATCTCAGTTATAGTTTCTGGGTTTAATTACTCTTTAGTCTTCAATGTATTCTGCTTACCAATTCTTTTTGTAATCCTTACCAATTGTTTTTTTTGTTTACTAGGGCTGGACTGCACTCCTATTTAATGACCATTTCAGTTAATGTCAGAATTGCTGGGGAATTGTCTGAATCCATGCCAAAGTTCTCTTCAACTGACATGCAGTTTGGAAAATGCCTAATTATAAAGAAGGTTTTCCAGTCGATTGATAACAACATCCAAGCTCAGATGCTGTTTTATGTAATTCTTTTCCCTTGGCTATGGATAGTATAGGTGGTGTTTTCTACATTGAAACCTCGCCAATTATAAATTTGTTGCCTAATTGGTTAAGAACATTGGTTAGTTCTTTTTCTTATGGTTATGTTGTGGCAGGCAATAAAGTGCGGCTAGTGCGGTGTTCCCCACCCTGGTGTTAATTGTTATTGCTGTTACCTCATTTTCCTCTAATTCCATTTTCAATTCTTCATTATAAGAAATGTCGTTTTTGACTATTACAGCACCACCACCTATTGCTGCATTTGAAGGGTGGATACTGGATAGTGTGGTAGGATGTATACCCTCTAAACCCGATATAGGATTGTCTTTGTCTTGTTAGATGAGTCTCTGAGATGAGACATACATGTATCTATTATGTGGAGGAACGGCTTGCTTTTATAGGATCACACTGACATTCCAAACCGCTATTCTAATGTCTTTGTTTGCTATATAGATTATTTGTTGATGATATGTTATATTGTTCGAGTTTCTAAAGCCTCTCAGAAAATGAATCCTGGCTATCAATGTTTGTAGCAGCTCGTTCACAGATGTTTCTTCTGCGTGTATTGCTGGTTGCATAATTGTCTGAGGGACTGTATGATGTATTATACTGCCAACAGTTTGAGCGTAAATTCTTTCTCTGCTAACCTGAAGATATGCTCTTAATTTTTTATGTGGTTACCTTCCGTTGTTTTTGTTTGGGTAACTTGATCTCTTCTAGCCTGCAGTGTTTTTCTTACTCCGCAACCTCTATAGTTGGCTGGGTGTTCTAAACTATAATTTGCACATGTTGGTTTTGTTCTGCTGTTTTCTTGTATTCTCTTGTGAAATGTTTACCCGCATATTTTACAGATTGTCTGTTACAAAATCTTTGTGTGTGTTCGAACAGTTGGCATTGTTTGTACTGTGGAATCAGTTTTGTTTCCATTAGCACTTCAATTCGAATTCTTAATCCCAAGATTTCTTTTATTTCATATATATTTTAAATTCATCTTTATATTCAAGTCATTTACAGTAGGAGTGGCCTTTTCACAATTTCAAATACTCCTTTTTTTGTTTCCATTCTTTCCTTTTCAGGATATTTACAGCGCTTGTGCATAACAAATTGCGTTTTTTAGCTCTTCGACAATTTTCTTTGGATCTGATGATGGTCATAGTTCTCCAGCCATTACTTTTATGTGTTGTGTCCGTTTGTCTTCATATGAATAATACTACAGCTTTTGCTTAGAGAGAGTAAGAAATAGGAAATGAATTAGAAAAGGAAATATAGAGGTTGACAAATATGTATCGATGAAATAGAGATTAGATAGTTAATGTGGTTCAGATAGACAAAAAGAGGATATTTTAATTAGCAATGGAGTGGATGCTATGTGAAAGGAATAATTGTAATAAATTGAGGGAGAATTGCTACGAAGGAACAGAAACAGTAAAAAAGAAGGAAAGGACTAAGTAATAAAAAGACTGAATGCACTAAATAAATCCTTTGAAGAGAGAAGTAAACAAATTAACAAAGCACATATATTTATTTCAATAAATTATTATCTGTACTTGCGTTTATTACCAGAATAAATGGTACCCTCCAATTCCCAGTTTTTGTTTTCGACTTACGCAAGTTTGTGAAATCACCATTCAGTTACACATATAATTGCTGAATAAAAATGAAGATGGATAAAAGTATAACTGTAGTTTGAAAGAAAGTGCCTTACAAAATTCTAAAGAGCGTTTAATTATTTTTGACACATAAATTAAATACCTATATAATAAAATATAAATAAAATTAAAGATAACATTTCGTAATATACTTTATTTATAAAGATAGACCACAATTCCGTACGAGAATGCTTCAGTACAAGTTTTATAACTGCAAATATCGATATCTCGGACGTCTGCATTCGAGCAAGAAAATTGAAGGATCTTTAAATTTCATGCAGTAACTTAAATAGAAGGAAAGGTCGCGAGTGAATTTAACTAAGCATAAATTGTTTGTGTCCTTATCTTACTATAAAAACAATCATTAAGGGAAAAAGATGCGGTAGTTCAGTTCAAACATCAAAGAGAGGTTCTAGGATCGGAGGAACTTTAGAAGGAATTGCGGACCATATTTTATCGATTCTATTTGTATTTTCAAGTGTGTAACAAAATGGCCACATATATGGACCATAACCGAATTTGACGACCCCGAAAGTGTTCGGGCAATTGATAAAAGTAGATTCAGATTCTAGTAAGGGAGACAAAAATCAAATAAAAATGTTGAACAATTTTTGACTTTAGGATGATGAAATGAAGAAACTTAGATTTTTGTTAAACAGAGAAATTGGTTTTACTGAAATATGTAAATCAAATATGTGATTTACGTTTATTCATTTTGAAATATTCAAAATGAACCGAAATGCTCTTTTTATTAAAACAATTATGATAGTTGTGTTTAACATACTGAATAAAGTAGCTTATTTAAATTGTACTGCAAATCTTTGATTAGTAGGTGACTTACATATATGAGGCTTCCAAACTTAATTTTGTTGAATATCTTTTACTCTTTCATTAAGGGTACAGCCACTCGTTACTGTACATTACGATTTTTTGTAATACTTCAGTTAGTAATATATAATTAAATGATAAATGACATATGCGTTATTGAAATCCTAAATTTTTCCGTGCGTATCGTATTCAATACTGCTTCAATCCATGCATGACTTTTGACACCAAAAATAATCCGATCTATCAAGTGATCCAATTTAAAGTCATCCTCAGATGACCATGGAATTAAAAGTCATGTTGTACCTAGATCTAGGAAAGACTACATCCGCTTGTTTTGACACACACTCCAAATCCAAAGGTTTAAAGCTGAGGAAGTTTTGATAGAAGCTTAGCAAATTCAAACCGTCTGAAGAGAGAGAATTTTGAGTTTATTACATTTACGGAATTTATCTAAGACATGAGCGGGTAGCCGCGTGTAAAAGGCCTCGGTCTCACGTAGGCATCTTAGGTTCGATTCCTGAGACCGGCGATATACTCGCCGGAACTTACAAGGTCGTACGCTTCTCCGTGCTTCGGAGGGCACGTTAAGCCGGCGGCCCCGGTTATCATACTACCTACCTTTGATAACCGTTAACCTCGCAATACTGCGGGTCGATCTTCTTCGCCTCTCTTGATAGGTTAGGTTAGCGTCCTGCCCGGCATACGTGCAAAGAGGGCTCACAGAACTCGTTATGAGTTTCTAAGAGGCCATCGGCCATAAGAGGAGGAAGAGGAGGAGGAAGCTAAGACATAAGTTTTAATTCTATATCCATCTTAGGATGACTTTATATTGGATCACTTGATACTATATATTCTTCATACAGTTTTTCTAACTGTTTATAAATTTACGACTGGATCTTATATGTTACTATTTTAATTAATACTTTTTTACGTAAAAGTTTTTCACAATTCCTACAGATAAATTGTGGCTGCTCTTTTTAATTAAATCATAATTCTAAGCATAAGACGTACCTTAGGTATGCATTAAACTTTTAGTTTTTATATTTTCAGTATTGAAAATGGTTTATAGAAAATAAACCGCGTTTGCTTGTTATTCTTTTGGCCTGAATTCTAAGGAAACAAAAAAAGTTAATAAGCGTGACAACTAAAAGTCATGGAATTAAAATACAGATAATAGTTAAGAGGGGCGTCTTTCAAGTCACCACTCTACATATACAGGGAAAAGTTACACATAACTAAAAGAAAATAAAATATTACAATATTGTTTATACAGCGAGCTTCTTTATCGTTGCATCATGGCGATTTACATCTTTCTTCTTCTTAGAGTGGCATACCCTTACAGGGGGTTGCCGTCTTCTCTCTAGATGCCTGTGGTGTGCGTGTGTATAGGGGACCTACAGCTTTATGTGGGCTTCGAACCACGGATGTGCTTGCACATCTACTTCACAGAAGACTTTCTAGGCAGAAACACCTCGGTGGTTTGCCATTGCCTTCTGAGGGAAGCGGCCGGGTGTTTCCGGTGTAACTGTGGCTCTGGGAATCGAATCCGCACCAGTGCTAATCTCAGTGGTCAGACACACGCTAAACCAACTGAGCCACGAGCGCGACATCTTTACCTGGTTGAATTATGTTTTACTTTTCATGATGATACCAAGGCAAATTTCTGTCGGAACCACCTTGATTGGGCAAGTTCTATGAGGACGGGGCGCGGTTGTGTTCAGCACTTCTGTGAAATATGTGCTAACAATTGTAACAGTTGTTAGTACTTACATATTTTAGACTTAGTTTGGTTTGTTCCAATCACAGTTCAGTGGAATAATTCACTCGACTAATTACTTTAAGGAATTTTCAAAGGTTGTCTTCTGACAGTCTTAACATCGCTATTTTACGTTTCTAACCTGACATTTGTTTATAAAAGTTGTTCATCTGGACAACCTATATTTTGAGAACCAAAATAGTTGCGGGTTCCCGTAAGAGCTTTTGTTCTCAACATAAATAGAGAAAAACGGTGATAGAAAAACTAATACTTATTTATAATTACAGAATTTGTCATGTTTAGTTTTCAAGGGGTAATTTTCATTGATTAATTTTGTTTTTGTTTTTGATCAAAGTATAGATGAATTTAAAATATTGCTCCAGTCAAACCTGACGATTATTGAAGGGGCAGTACATGCGATTGGTGGGTCCGGTGTTGGGGGAGGGATATTGCTAGGTTCCTCTATTGTGGAACTTTAGTTGCAATGGAGCAGTGGAGGCCCTTTGTGCCGCGCGTTGTAGATGAGTTTTGAAGATTGTGAATCCGTGATAACTATGCAGCGGTGGTTTCGCCAACGTTTCAATGTTCCTCCACGTGGAGTTCTCGTGGCGTTCTCGCAACACCATACTTCTGTGGATTCACAATTTTCGGACTACAGGTCCCGCCTTGAAAAGAAGGCAGGGAGGGTCTCTTTGAACTGTAAGAACTCCCCAGAATGTCGAGAGAGTAAGGAATGCGATTGAGCAGAGTTCTCACCGATCGACACGTCGGCATTCTCAAGCTCTCAGACTGTCAGACATTACTGTTGGACGTGTTTTATACGAACTATTCCCACAGGATCGGGTCTGTGCAAGAGTTGCAGCCCCGAGATTTCCAGAGGAGAACAGCTTTTGCCGAGACCATGTTGGAAATGATTGCGGAAAACCCAGACATCATGCTTCTCACCTCTGATGAAGCACACTTTCACCTCAACGGTAGTGTTAATAAACAAAATTTTAGGTACTGGTCACCAACGAATTCTCATGAATTACACCAACAACCGTTGCATAGCGAAAGAGTGACAGCTTGGGCTGGAGTGGGAAAGTTTGGCATAATCGGGCCATTTTTTTGTTTTGAAGAAAATGATCGAGCTGTAGCCGTCACTTCTGCATGTTATGTGGCCATGCTGCGCGAATTCCTCGTCCCTGAATTACGTCGTCGTCGCATCCTCTCCGGAGAATTTGGTTCCAGCAAGATGCCCAACAGGCCACACTTCTCGTGAGTCCATTGCCGAACTAAGGAGGCTGCTTCCAGGTAAACTCATCTCTAATCGCGGCGATATTGACTGGCCAGCATAATCCAGTGGCGGCTCGTGGGTTAAAAAATAGGTGAAGTGCTATTGTGGTAAATTAAAAAAAATTTTTATTTGGACTTAGCTAATTTTTGTGCACCAAGTCAATCCTTCTGTCTTTTAGGGTAGCAAATTTGTTGGTAATATCTTCGTAAAATGGTTGGTTTTTAATTAACCCTAGTAAAAGTTCTTTTTTGAAATATTCGGCAAAGAGGATCATTTATCGTGAGATATTGTATTCCTTAGGTATGTTTTTATCCATTTAAGGCAAGAAAAGTCTAGCTATTTCTTTTAAAGCATCACTTATGGTTTGCGGTTTTTTCCAAAATTTTTCAATTTTAATGCACACATTAAATGTTCTTTAGAATCAGCGTGTTTCTGAAACGTCCTTGTAATATTTAATAAATCTGCAAATCCCTCTCTATTCCAAACAGATTGTTTTGTACAAAAGAGCAAACAGGGTCAACAAAATAATTTTTGTAGTATTGGGCTGCTACATAACAATTTATATTCGGTGGACCAAACAGGTTTAAATTTAAGATTATATGATTTACCACTACCTTTTAAGTTCATTTTTGCAAAAATTGTTAAAGCCTTTGCAGGTGGTCCTTCATTTAAAATGTCTTTTTCGTCTTCTCTCTTCCAACGGCTAAATAGCGTTTGATATAACATCATTAACATGATTCATGTTTAAAAACACATACTTATTGCAAAACAAACACACAAACAACAAACACCAAAACAAGACAGCAGTTTCAATTATTTGAAATCAGTGATAACCGACACGCGACACAATGTGGATGCAGTGAAGTGGTTCGGCGTTACAAAACTAAACACTTCACTCTAGCGATTCAACATGTGTCAACGAACCGCTCACAGGTGGTGATGACGTATGCGTTACCATGGCAACGGGCAGAGTTAAAGCCAGTCAATTCCAACTCTTCCCTTCAGGCGCGTTGGCCGCGTTCGTTTCATTCGAATGCGGTGTAGACAGGGACAAAATAGGCTAGTGGCCAGTGTGGCGTATATTATGGTAAATAATATGCATTTATAATAAACCAAAAATCCTCTCAATACGCACATAGTATTGAAGTGTCGATAAATAAAAAGTAATTTGAATATAAAATAATTTGGATGCACAAATTTTACCTACTTCACCTGGCGAGCCGCCACTGGCACAATCCCCAGACTTGTCACCCCGTGACTTTTACTTGTGGGGGCATCTCAAAGGAAGAGTTTATGAAGAAAAACCACGTGATCTCAATCAGTTGAAGGCAGCAATTGAGAGAGAAATTCGCGCTGTGCCTCAGGAAGTTTTACTGAGGGTTATGCAGAATTTCGCATGGAGGCTGGAGCAATATGTTGAAAACGAGGGTCATCAATTAACATTATATGTTCGAAAATAGAACCACGGGACCGCGGTTAGTTTTATCAGGAAACCGGTACTATTTACGAACGCGGTTCCTGAACGCTGTGGTCAAGTCTGCGTACCACAGTAACCGCGATTTGAAAGAGGTTTCGTGGTAAAATATTGTAACATAACCTTAAACTCACAACTACTACACACTACAGACCATTCGTGCAAGAAAGTGACAGTTGCTTTATAGGTTATCTGTTACCACGTCGTTCGAAAATAACAACGCGAACCGTAACCATTCAGGAACCTCGAACCATAACCGCGCTCCTGTGGTTCTATTTTCGAATATAATATAAATGACATTATTTTTCATGTTTGAATATTTTTTGTTTAAATTTATATTTTTCTGTACATTTCCAAACCTACTGTAATATTATAAAAAAATAAATTCATTGTGTATTTCTTTTTCAAAAACCGTCAGGTTTGAGTGGCGCACCCTGTACATAAAACTTATATAAAATTAAGAAAATTGTTTATTAAATTATTTTGAATAAGGATAATCTGTTTCATTGTGGTATAAAAGGTGTTTTTGAGTTAGAATTGCAAAGTAATAGTATCAGAATATAATTTTATGCTTTCTGTGTTTTTAGCAGGTAAAGGCAAATTTCAATATTGTAATTTCACCCTGAAAATGTGCATATCTATAGAACTATTTTGATAAAGTTATCCCAAATATTTCCAAACAAACCCATTTTTAGAACGTATCGATATTTTAGCATAATGGACGTAACGCAATAAAATTCAGATTCTAGTAATCTAGTCTATGACAATTAGGCAAGCATAAACCACTATTGCAATGTTTCATATGCTTGCACACCCTGCATCATAGCGCTTTTGTGATAAGGTGTTTTTTTTTAAAATGCTAAGGTAGAAATTAAAAAATATATTGACATAAAAACCAAAGTCTGACTTTTCGATTCTCTTTCTCATTTGAAACTTTGAGAAGATACAATTGGTAAAAGAATTAAAATATTAAATATAAGTATACACAATATACAGTGCTGTAGATTTAATATTTCGTATAATTAAAACGATAGGTTTAATTAGTAACGATATATTTAGGTACAGATGTTGGAGTATGATTTTTCTTTTGTTTAATAAAACGCTGTTAATGAGTATAATTCATAATAAATCGTGAAGTTTTTCTCAACTTAATATTTTTAAATTTGTATGTGGTTCTTGTACAAAAGCAATGTAATTTAGACCTGCTCCACTTGTCACGTTCTGTCCATACAATTTTCCGGTGAGTAGCAAGCAATCGCGTCCCAGTTGTTCTTCCGGTCCAAATATATATCCCGTCAGCGCTTACAAGAAAAAATATAAATCTGAATAAGGCAAAAGGGCCAAATAAAGATTTTTATCGAGTCGAACTTTAACGGCCCGCATCTGGCAACTAAGTACTTACAGAAACAATTCACGGTCTCACGACTTTGCCTTTGTTCACCTACTTCTTCCAAAAAGTTGGCAGAAAGAGGTTCATTCGCTTTTTCATCACTCTCGGGCTCCTCATTTTGGAATATGTTACATCGTTCAGACCTTCGCCGTGCGGAAATTTCTTTAGAAAAGTTCTACAGCCTTTAACAAAGAAGTAGAAACAGAATTGCGAGAAACGGATGAGTGTTTTCCACTTAAGACTTTTCACAAAATAATATATTGCATTTATTTTGTCGCGAGTTTTGGAAACCCTGCATGTCTTATGTTGAAAATTGCTTCGGAAACTTTTCGGCTAAAGAGATTGAGTTAATAAAATGTGCGGTTGTTTGATTGGGTCAATTTAAAGAATTCGGAAATTTATTTAATAAGAGAGATTCTTCTTTTAAAAAAGTTAATATTCCGCATAAAACTTCGTGCCAATTATGAAGCTTTCGTGATCCAAAGGTTAATAAGAATGTGTATTGAATCAATAAATGGATCACGTTCTGAGTTTGCCAGCTGTACTGCTTTTTTAATGGAATTCAGGAAACCCCATTCAGCGCTTTTGTGTAAACTACCCAAAATAAATCAGTATTTGTATAATCAAAATCAATCAGTGAAAACCAGCAGTCAGAATTGAACATTCTGTTAGCATTAGCATTACAGTTTTCTCTATCAATCCGATGATAGTCAATAAACTAAACGTCAGATAAATACAGAGTATGTCGTTTCCAAGAAATCGTTTCCACGTGTTTAGAGATTTCTAAAGTTTCTATGATTTAAAAATAGTTATCGAGGTTTTCAATACATGATTTTTTAAAATTATTTTCCTTCTATAAAGAAGTCATATTGAAACAGAATATCCCTATTCACAGCAGTTTCATATTCCAACCTATAATCCTACATTTTATTATTCAAATGATTTGATAAATACCAGGTACAGAACATAGCGATTTTAATAGGAGAGCTCGCAAATCTGCATTTACGGCTTATTGGAGTGGGAATATGCAGATTTAGGAGATTTAACTTTTATTTCTCCTGGTTGGTCCAATGTTGGTTATTAAAGTCTGCGTATGTAAAACTCCAATCGTTTAGCGTTTTATGCCGTTTTAAAAGTCGTAGAAAAATGACTGTCGAAGGTTTTTTTTGTTAAGAGATCAAGAAAATTAATTTCATTTCTTTTAATTGCGTTAATGTTACTAGATTGAATTAATGTGGTATTTTGAAATGCGTGCTTTTCTATTTAATGATTGCTAGCTTTAATTCTGTAATACTTACTATTTTTTTTCCTCAAATGTACTAAAACATATTCTTTTAAAAACTATTATGTTAATGTTGTCTTTTTAAGCGATGCTGCCCTGTTAATTGAAATTTGTATTAGATATCCGCTTTGAAATTATTTTTACTCGTTTTATTTCAAAAGGACGTGGTATTATTATTATTATTTATCGAAACCTAGAAAACAAAAAAAATATAGTTATTCTCCTTTTTTATTTTTACGACAGCTTTTATCTTATAAACTATGAACTACAAATGGTATCTTAATAGTTTGCGCCTTGTGTATTTGCCTAAAAAGTTATCTTAGTATAATTTTTAATTTAAGTTTCCCTTATTATATTTTGTAAAAATTCCCGAAATGTTAAGAGTTTAATTAAAAATATTTTCCTTAATATCTAATTATCATTTAATTTACATATGTAATACAGTTACAATATTTCTGTTGAAAAATTAGTAAACAAAATACCATTTACCTTATAGTGGTGTTCGAGATGGTGGTATTAAAAATTTATAACAAAAAATTTATGCTACTTATAAGTACATAGATTGTAAAGCAAAATAGGGGATACTGGGCTAGTCGGCATAAGAAGTAAGGTGGCATTCAGCTTTTAAAAAAATCCGCAGTAGCTGCAGTACGCTGGTGGGGCAGTCACGTAATCCTTAGAATAAGATCACCTGCCACAAGGACGCCAGTGTGTTTACTGCAGTCGTTTGGTCTACACAGCAGGAAAACTGTTTTTTGGATTGGTGAGTACAATTTTGAGATCAGTTTGTTTTTCTTGTAGCACGCCAATGCAATCAGATGGAGACAACTTCAACGTGTTTCTAGAATCAGTAGGTTTTGAGCTAACAACACACAAGTGCTTTTTTCTTTAGGTAACCACTTGTTGGGGCGGCCATGTTTGTATGGAGGGGCCTGTTGGGTTAGTTGACATTCTGAAAGTTGAGCTAGTTGGCATAGGGAGGCGAGGTAGGCCAACTTACCCCACCTAGTTGTACTTGCATTTTAGTGGATTCCGCACAAAATTTCAGTATTTTGAGATGGTAATTATATATTATAGATGAGGCAAATATTTTGTCTTTCAGAAACATGAGAAAATATAAGCGCAAAAGTGAGAGGGCTAAAGTACCAGTTGATATAAGAAAGAGAACCGCTAAAGCACATATCAATGAGAAACTGAGTTTAAGCGTTGTATCGCAGCTATCGCAGCAGTTTGATATCCCAGTCAGAACTCTGGCACGTTATTGCAAGATAGCAAGAGACAAAATGGATGCTGGATGCACTGAAGAAATACCCGAAGATCTTGGAGGATATCGGGGTTATCGACAGGTATGTGAGTTATGCTATAACTGACGTGATAGATAGGTAAACTAACATTTTTGGGCCTACCTAACTGGCGTGTAGGTATATGCACGAACAGGTAGACAGGATAGACCTCTGAGATAAAATTAGAAAAATATACAGGGTTACTGGTAATTCGATACATTCCTTTGGAGATGTGATCGGACAGGAGCTAAGAAACAAAGTTAACCCTAACATACATTATGCAAAACTCAATAGTTTTTGAGATATTTCAATTTTTGTGTTTTTCTCAAAAAAGTAGATCTTAATGTCTTTAAAGTTAATTTTTAAAAAGTCTACTTGACATTTTCTGAACTTTTTGACTGGGTTATTTGTCTCACTCTATGGTCATCAGTTTCGAATGGAAAATATCCGCAAACATTTCGATCATGTGAAAATTTTAAATAAAAACTTATTAAAAATAATTTTTAAAAATCAGCTACGACAATTACCTATTCGTTTTTCTCAGAAATTATTTTTTTATTTTTGCATAATGTATGTTAGGTTTAATTTGTTTCTTAGCTCCTGTACCATCACATCTCCAAAGGAATGTATCGAATTACCAGTAACCCTGTATAATATACCCATATTAATAATAAAATAAAAAAAATAATATAATAATAATATCAATTGAAATTAGAACTCTGAGATCTATTCTGGTCACTGTAAACTTGTTGTTACCTATACCTATCTACCTACCAAGCAATGCTCGCTGGGAGGTAGGTATCGTTCCAGGCAACGGCCGCTCAGTTTATTCACCTATTTGTTTTGGTTTTCCCCACAGGTGTCTATTCCTGAAGAACAGTTCGCCCTGACTGAATACATAATGAAAGTAAGTGACATCTACTTCGGTCTGAGCCCCAAGGCAGTAAGAAAGTTTGCATACAGTTTGCACTTGGAAATAAGTTGGTGTTTCCAGTGCAGTGGGCCGAATGTGAGGTGGTAGGCGTTGATTGGTTCAATCATTTCCTTAAACGACATCCAAGACTTTCAATACGCTCTCCTCAGGCCACAAGTTTGGCTAGGGCTTCCAGTTTTAATCGTCACAATGTTACGGTTTTTTTCACCCCTTTTTGAACCATCTGCAGGTGTCTCCTCAAGACATTTGGAACATGGACGAGACTGGCACAATCGCGGTTCAAAAGCTAGACCGTGTTGTTGCTAGAAGAGGTTATAAACAAACAGGAAGAATCACCTCTGCTGAAAGAGGAACATTGGTGACCCTTGCAGTTGCTGTTTCTGCAGGAGGAAACTGAATTCTTCCATTTTACGTGTTTCCTTGAGCGAATTACCGGGAAAATTTTGTGAATCCTGGGTCCATCCGGCTGGATGGCGGAGAAAAATTTCAGCAAATTTGCTAAACACTTTGTCCGTTACTCAAGGAGTACTAAAGAAAAACCAATACTTTTGTTACTGGATAATTACGACTCCCATCTTTCCATTGAGACACTGCATTATTACAAAGATAACGGCGTAACAATCATGTCATTTCCATCCCACTGTAGTCACAAGCTTCAGCCGCTCGATCGAAGTGTATACGGGCCTTTTAAAAAGTTTGTGAACAGGACATGTGATACATGGGTCACTAGCTACCCAGGGAAAACAATGACAATTTATGATGTGCCAGGCATTGTGGAGCTGGCTCTACCCTTCGCTACCACCCCAGCAACCATCATGAACGGATTTAGGGTATCAGGGATTTGCCCATACAACTCTGATGTATTTACGGATGCAGACTGCAGGCCAGGTTATGCTACTGATCGCCTTGACCCGAACTTTGACAATGAAACTCAAGAACCACAGTCTGCAATTGTCATCTCGCCCAACCCGAATAAAAGTCAGCCTCAATCGAACAACAGCATAAACACTGAAAGATCACCAGGACCTTTATCTGATGGACCAAGTACCTCAGGGGTCGCTGCAAGCAGAAAGTCGTTTGCTCCAGAAGAAGTTAGGCCTTTTCCGAAATCAGGACCGCGAACACAATCTAACCGTGGACGCAAGAAGAGGGTAATAACCTTAGAACTGTCTGTATTAAGTCAGAATACGGCCTGCTGCAATCGAGTTTTTAAAAAATCACATTGTACGTTTTGCAGTGATATGACAATAATAATTAAAATGTAATAATAAAGTGGTACCTCTGACTTAGTGATTGTTGCTTGTGCTGTGCGAAGCTTGCATGTTGTGCATGTTTAATCAAATGATTAGCTTATAGGAAAGATTATTTACAAAGAGGTACTGGTTGGTAGTAAGCTCACATGTAGCTGCTCCTGGTTGTACCTGTGTGGTTCCAGGGTGCCTGGGTGGTCCCAGTCAGATTTTGCGATAGGGGTATGAGAGTTGTCCGGACAGACTCACAATTAAGATATTGCTGAGAGTGTGAATGAGGTCCCTATTGACTCGTTGGCATTAACTACACCCGAAGCTGTGTGACTCCGGGGGTAGGAAGAAGAAGAGGAGCTCTGAAGTAGCTCAGGAAGATCCAGGTGGTTGGCGAGCGAGGACTGGTCCGTGAAAAGGATGATGGAAACCCAAAGAAGTGGTAGTAGGTGCAAACCTGTTTGAAATCTATCTCGTTGATGTTTTAAAGTGTTTGTTTGTAACTTTGTAAATGAATGATATTTGTAAAGTATAATTCGGAATTCGAACAATAGTTATATGTAATGTTAGTTGTATTAGACTTTCATTCAATAACCTCTTGCAAAAGCCAAGTAAAACACTCGTAATGAAGTTTGGCTATAAGTCTCTACCATCATAATCAATATAAAAACATAGGCGGCCTTAACCCACGATATTACCAAAAGCCACTTCGTTACAATATATTTGTCAACCGTCACTGTCATTAAATTTGTAAAGAACTAGCTTCCACTGTCAAATGTTGCAAATTTTAATGGCCCTAATAGATAAGCTCAGCGGAAAGAGAACAGCTCTCGTAGTTTTGCTATTTTGTCAAGAATATTAATGTTATTTCCCGGTATTGGAAATTTGCAAAATTGGTACTGTTCCACCAATGACGCCTTCCTGGTCCCCTTATTATCTAGTTTTCTTGTTTCAACCAGAAAAGATAATATACGAGTATAATTACAATCCAATGCTACAGTATATTACCTATATACTCATATTTTTTAAATATCGCAAGATAATTACTAGAGCTCAGCCAATAAAGATAGATACACAGTTTTAATTTTAGGGTAAAAATAAAGGAATACGAAATATACTCAGGAGTGAAGTTCTTTTTATCTGTTGTGATGATTAAGTAGTAGTGGTAGTGCACACGATGTTTCGGTAATCTGTTGCTGTAGCATTAATGCATTAACTGTTAGGCGAAGTATAATTATAAATCTGTGTAAAACAAATGGTCATCATGGTTTGTATGATGTGGAAAATGCTCCGTCGTAGCATTCAGCGGGGCAAATGGTTCCGTTACAAAGTTTTGACGTGTCTAGGGTCAACCACAACCTCAAATTTTCCATTATTAAGTTTCACAAGCACGCGAAGCTAACTCGCGATAACTGTTATGAACTTAAATTACATCTTGTGAGTTTTAAAGTACCACAGGTCCAAGCTGTGTTGCAGTTTTCATAGGGCCATTCGCCAAAAGTTATTTATTTAAATTCAAATTTCAGAAAAACGTGAATGGCCGTTATCAGAGCCGTTATCCGAGTCATTCATTTGCTCCAAATTCCATTCTAAGGAATTAATAAAAATCTATGAAAAGTTTGATGTAGTTACCTTTTTTAAAGTTTGAATGTAGATACCGTCGATGTTTACTGAAATTTGACCTACTTTTGTCTACTTTTGCAATTTTAACGGATCACTGCATGATTCCTTGTTCTTTTATCATAGAATGTAGCAAAACTATGAGAATTAGTACCACGGATAATGAGCTATTAAAGGACCAAGCATAATGTTTGTTCGGTCAAAGCAATTTCAAAGTTTTTATGTTCCAAGTTTTCCCTTATATCAACCGTGAGCCAACGTGGGGCGCGCGATATTATAGGGGATTATGTCCTGGTTTTAATTAATAATTTGCACGAAGCATTTCTCTTTATTACTATAGGTAAATTCGCTGAACTTCTACATCGGTTGTGAAAATGATTTTAAGATTAATTTTGATGGAAAACCTGCAAACTCCTGATTTGTTTAAACACGTATTGTTTCAACTCTGCTGTTTATTATTTATTCTTGAAGCTTACCGTTTTGAAATGAGCGTTTTACATAATTTAAATAAAGTCATGTTTGATTGCTTGTGATTTAAATATGTCGGGCACTTCAGTATATGCAACCGTTATTTATGGCATAAAATTTTGCAATTTAAATGCTTTTAGTTCCATTTTAGTGGTTTACTTCGACGTGGTTGAGTTAGGATGCTGAAAATTGCACTTTGAAGATGTTAGATCTACTTTGAGCCATCAATATTTGCGAAGGGTAAGCGGCATCGAGGTTCAGATATTTACTTCTGTTTACTGAAGGCAAACTATCGAATGGTGTTATGTATTTATCTCAGATAAAGTTCTCTAAGTTGCAAAATTTGTTTATGTTACTCAGATTTTGCTTTCACGCTGCTTTATAATTTAATTCGAAATACAAATTAATTTCCAAATATTTCTTAGTTAATTCACATGTTTAAGAAATAAGGAAACATTCAAAATTGTATTCCTCGAAAATGCCACCTTTAATTTCATATCGCAAACGTGCAACACCCTTGCCTTATTAACATACCTGTCTGCTGCCGCCAGAAGATGTGAACACCTTCTTAATTAGAACGACAACGGAATCCTGCTAGAAGCATCCCATTTACACAGACTACCTAGATTGCACATTGTCAGTCACAAAATGGGTTACGTAGCGTTTTATTTTACTCCACGTCCTTTTATAATTGTTCTCTGCTGCAGTTTAAATTGGAAGAAGATGAACTTAATTGTGTTGCAAAATGTTTGTTAAAGCCAAGAAGCGCCGACGTTAATTAATCACGCTGATTGACACACTGTAGCATGTTTTGCTTAAAAGAAGGTGCTACGTGGCAGTTTGTGAGAAGTATTAATTTGGCTTGTTTGCGTATCAAGGTTGAAAGTTTAAAAAAGTTGGGTTCTATAATAAAACTAGCTTTCTGTTTCTTTTATTAGTAATAAAATATATGTTTTTGTGAAAGTAATTTTTCAAAATCAAAGTATTCTTGATACAAGATGATCCATCATTGTGTAAGGATGGTTACCACTTTGTTTAACAATATGTGTAGTATTTCATAATGAGATATTTATATTCATAAAAGCGCATTCGATCTACTTATCAAGGAGTCAAATTCGTTATACCTAAGTTGGGCCAAATTCTTAACTGCAACCTGCACCTAAGCAGTGATACATCAAATAACGATAGAAGCAGCACATACAAGTAATATAAAAAACACAAAAATGAAGCCTGTATTTTTTAATTAAGATGTATAGCATTTTTACAACTAAAAGTTACTTCTTTTATGTCACCTTTGTAGTGTTCATTACGCTACGACATGAGTTTGTTTGTGTGTTTATTTATCGCGTAAGATTTAGATTTCTCGACTAGATCTAAATTAATTTCATGTCTAGAAGAAATATGTACGAAAAATCTCACCAACCGTGGCCGGATTGTACCCAGACCTTTGCTTGGCATTGCCGTATCGCGTATCGCCAAAATTTCCATTTGAAGATGGGTAGTGTATCCCTAAAAAGTTGCTAAGCTTTTCTTTGGATTTGTCGCTATACAATACAGTGCAGTGCAATACAAGGTATGTAATGGTCTCCAGTGCAGCTGTTTCCCGTCTGATGCTAAAACAAATATAAACTTTGTGTCTTGTTTACTCTTAGTTTGTTGTCGTTGCACCATATCTGGGCCCGACCATATGTTTAATCAAATATCCATCTCGATACTGCTAGGGTAATTTTTAGTTTTCTGACAATTTTCTCAATATAGATAAGTTTGGAGTCCAGTATAATACTAAAATACTGTATGTCTTCGAACAAAACGATTTCTTTTTCACAAAGCTGTAGAAGTTTGACTCTTCCTAGATTTTTCTTTGCAGAAATGGTACAATCTTCATTTCTTCGATATTGATACGAAGTTTTTTGCTTTGCTTGTAATCTACTGCACTTTAACGTTAAAGACCTTTGTATGCGCCTCTTGACCGCATTATTAAATATATACTCTATAGTTACAAGATCGTCCGTATATCTCAGAAAAAAAGTTCTATCGATAATAAGGTTAAGGATAATAAGGCTAAGGAGAGATAATCCTCTTAAAACAATTCTTTGCTATTTGGATTAACAAAGCCTCATGAAGCACTGCCATGCAAATCATGCAGAAAGCAGTGATATTTGATGGGTGATTTTAGTTCAAAGTAGTTAATCCTTGGGCGTGTTTCTTGTTGGAATTGGCCGATGTGATGTTCACCAGAGTGGTAATTGCGGAGTGGTGTTGGCCTAGATCCTATATCAGAAAATAACCCTTTATTTTTACCTGTTAGCAGGGCCGGCCTCCTCTATAAAGGGGCCAGGGCGCAAGAAACTTTTTGGGGCCCTAAAATTTTTTTTCAGAAGCGTTGTATGCATTTATTTAAGCATGGGATTGTTTTGGCCATGTCATTAATCATATTAGAAAAATTACAATTTTTAGAAATTCCCTTTTTGATACTTAATATACAAAGCGCGTTTAAGCGTTCTTCACACCTAGTGATAGCGACCTAAGATAATTCTTTATTTATTTGAATTTGCTAAAAGGACGTCCTGCCCTGCACTTGCTATAGTAACTGGTAAGGTAAAGAAAAATTTTAACACAGTTAGCACATTTGGAAAAAGGTCATTATAATTATTACTTAATATATACTGCAATATGTCTTAGCGTAAGTTAATCTTTTTCGTTCAAGATCAGTTTTCTTAATAAAACAGTTTCGTGAATTAAGTCTCGTTACTTCGCTACTTTGCTAACGTATAACGTATGTAACTAAAGTTTTGGAAATTTTTTTCGTATGATTGTTTTCATATTAAAAATAAAGAAATCACGTTACCATTGGATATGGAGAATCTGTCAAGTTTCCCCTACAGTAGTATTATAACTATCGTTAACCCTCGTACTACCGACTCAAATTTGTAACACGGACTACCGTGTGTGGTACAAAGTTACCCCATCTTTGTTATCAATACTCCTGAATTGTCAGTGTCAAAATTGAATAAAAAATTCGGAAATTTACTTAGACAGCAAGCGATTTTCGCAGATTGTCGGAAATTCGGAAATGTTTTTTACATTTTGACACTGAAAATTCAGAAGTTTCGTGAACAGCTTATAGATTTCGTTACTTAGTACATAAAAATGAATTTTGTAAAATATAATCCGCTGTTTGATGAAAATTTATGAAAAAAATGCCACATACCTATATAATTGTTAATTAACAACAATTAGAATAAATTAGAGCTGTAAAATTCGGGAATACATTGCAAAAAGGCAATATTTAGCAATAAATTCGGCAATCACACACTACCGTGTGGGGTAACATTGTACCCCAGCGCACTGTGACTCATATTGGGATGCTCAGTTACTGTTAATAGCACTGCAAATTCGTTTTCCTCGTTGATGATAGGTTTTGTTCTTTCTTGTTTTTTGTACTTCACACTTCCCGTTTCAATAAATCTATTAAGTAGGTTTCTGAAACTTTTTTCTTCCGGGTGTCTTCTTTCTGGATAACGCGTCGCATAAATTCTACTTGCCAATAAGCAATTCTATCAGTCTCCCAGAGTACAAAAATCATGTCGACTATTGAGGCTTACTTACATTTTGTTTTTTTTTGCATTAGCACGGCCCACTTCGGTGCATAAAAATGTAATTAAATTATTACTTTTGTGAAAAGTATTTAATATCTCTAAAACTATGGGGTTTAGGTATAGGACATCTCAATAAAAAATTAAAGAGGATAAAAAAAGCTATCGATTCGCGAAATAAATCAGTGGTGGTTCCATTTGAAAAAAGTGAGTTATATCACTTTGAAGTTTGGAAAGTTTGGCATTTTCTTTTGTAACACCCTGTATCAACTGAATCCCATTTTCTCTTTAACCGGACTACAATTATTGCTAAAATTTATCCCTCTACTTCAAAAATCAAGGTCGCTTATGATTTTTTAAAGTGAAGTCTGTTTATGAAAGATTTTTCGAAAAAAAATTAATAAGTTGGCAACACTGACACAAAATACAAAAGTGGATAGACAGTTATGTAGAGGTTAAAAAATGACATCGGAAGACTCGAAAAAGGGTGTTGCATTTAAAAAAATATATGTTTTTATTATAGCGCAAAAGTGGAATACTCTGTATTGTTGAAAATAATTTCGCAACGTAGACCTCTTCGAACCAATAATTTTATGTTTTAAACTTTTTTTTTCTATCACTCACGGTAAGGGCGCTAGGATTGCTAGGAAAGCCCGACGCACTGTTGCAGGACCCTGTATAGTATACACGCAATTATTACAAAGTCAAATAGAACAAGAAAAACGGAAGTGGAAGTGGTAGCAGAACTAGGAACACAACATAGACTAGTGGTGGCAATATTAAATAGTATTGAACTGACAATTGAAATAGAAAAAATCTACACAAAAATACCCTTGTATATACAAATTAAAAGAGGAAGAAAGAAAAAAGAAATATCAAATGGAAACGGATAGAGCGTAGAATAAAATAAAGGATGTCTTCTCCAGAGATTTAATTGATAAACGAACAACTCAAAAATGGGGTTGTCGGCTACATATAATTATATGTTTCGGCCGTAAAATTAATATGAAATTAAAGGGCCATCTTCAGGCAAATATTTAAGGTTAGGAATAATTAACTAACAAGGATTGAAGATATATATCAAATGTAATTACTAACATAATGAGAAAAACCAATTTGGTTTTGTTGTGGTTCCTGTCTGTCGTACTTTAACTTTAATGGCGGTCAAGTGACACGGGATTTTTCTTTAAGTATCTTCATCTAATTAATCCTTCGGTCTAATGATGACCGAAGGCATTAAATGTAAAATGAAAGTATAAACAAATTGTGGTAATTAACCCAGAATGTTTTTTTTTAATTTTTTAACATTGTTAACAAGTTACAAGTTACATTGATTCAATTTTTGTAAGTTTAATTTTGGTTACATGTAGTGATTATTTAATACTTATTCTCCTCGGAAATTTAATCTCATTATGTTAGTTATTACTTATTACATTTGATATGGATCTTTAATCCTTGTTAGTTAATTATTCCTAACCTTAAATATTTGCCTGAAGATGGCCCTTTAATTTCATATTAATTTTACGGCCGAAACATATAATTATATGTAGCTGACAACCCTATTTTTGAGTTGTTCGTTTATTAATTAAATCTGTGGAGAAGACATCCTTTGTTTTATTCTATTAAATCGTAACTCCGCTAAAAACATGGATTTCAACATTACGGATAGAGAGTTTATCAGAGAAGAAAAAATAAAACATGCTCAGCCGTGTTGAAGAAAAATGGCAAACCTTTAAAGAAATAATCTATAAAAAAATCGGTGGAACTAGGAAATATAATAATAACATAAAGAGAACCTCGTGGTGGAACCAAGAAGTAAGACAAGTAGGTAATTTAAAACAAGAAAGAAGCATGTAAAAGGTATATGAACACAAAATCAGACCAAGATAGATTGCAATATCTTAGAAGAAGAAACCGAGCGAAAGATGTAGTTAGAGAATCCCAAAGGAAAGCTGGGAAGAATTTGAAACAAACTTAAACATGATGCATGAATCAAACAATAGAAAATTCTGGAACACAATAAAAGCATTGAAAAAAAAAGAAAACACTGAGAGGAGTAAGAAATAAAAATGGTGAACTTAAAGTAAGAACAAATGAAATACTGGAAGTATGGTATGATCATTACACAAACAAATTTGAAGGAAGGAAAGATGGTGAAATTGAAACAGCTGCAGAGAACAACGCGAACAGCTGCAGAGAACAACGCGAGAGCAAATAGGAAAAATTTAACAGATGAAATTACCATCCAAGAAGTAGAAGAAGCATTAAAGTAAATAAAAACTGAGAAATTATGTGAAATAGAGAAAATAGAACCAGAAATGCTCAAATACCTAGGAAAGGAAGGCAAAGATTGGCCGTTGAACATATTTAGAAGGGCTTGGCAAATTGAAAAGATACCAAGAGAATGGGAAGAGGATATTATATTGCCAATACATAAAGAGAAGACTATACAGAGTGCGAAAATTATAGGGCTATATGCCTATCCACAGTGTTGCTTTAAGACATTTACAAGAATTGTAGAAAAACGATTAAAAGTGGTGGGCAGCTAACTAGAAGATGTACAAGCAGAATACAGAGCAAGTAAACAAACAAATGGTAATATACGCATACAAAAAACATAATGGAAAGAGAAGTAGGTAGTGGAAAAGAATTACATTTATCATTTATAGATTTGAGAGCAGCATAATTTCATATTATGGACAACTTTTCTTAGTAAAATTTTGCCGTATCATGAACAAAAAGGGTACTTTACCTGAATAGAAAATAGTTTTCGCTTCAATGTCAAGGCCGACTTGTTTTTCAAAAACTGAAAATATTCTTAAAATTCTCTTCAAACCAAGCAGGGCTTAATTCCACAATCTTAAAATAAAATTCAAAAATTTTTTGTCCATCACACATATTGTAACATCTATCCTGGGACACACTGTATAATTAATTAATATTATATTGAAAGTATACGTGGTTAAAGTTAAAATTAATAAATTGCGAATAGAAGTAAATATGTATCTAGTAGGGTTAGAATATTTGAAATATGTTTACAGGGTAGTACTTAGGTAAATAGGAAATAGAAATCAAATAATAACACCTAACACCTAGTATTACTTACTCTTCGGTTTGTGGGGTATCCTTTATATATCAAGCTTCTGCTCAATTTGTTTACTTTTTAAGTCATGTCTTTAGTTAAGCCGTAAGTGAATGTTAAAGTTAAAGTTAAAGTTGAAATTATTATGTTTTTCATTGTTTTTTTAGCAGTATTTTGTATCATCTGATGATATACCGGAGTCGGTACGAAAGCGTTAATGAGTAGCTAAGATCTAAGATTAAATACATTTGTGGGAACTGACTTCGTGTTTATTAATTATTGTTATACATTCTATTAGTATTACAAAGACTAATAAGGAATAGGGGCATGCGAATGGTACATATGTGTACACAAACCAAAAGTAGGGTCCACTCAAGAAGGACGCTCTGGACTTAAGAAGAAAAATCGCAAGGTATGTGAGGGAAAACCAAGGAAAATGCAACTGCAGCTGGAAGAAAATATCAAAGATCTGGCCTACAAATACGAACATCTGATCACTCCTTCGGCCTAGCCATACAAATCAACTCCTACATAAAAGATTGGGGAACAGAAGGATTTTGGAGTGGATACGAATCCATTCTCGCAGTGACAGAGGTCTTACAAACGAAAATAGAAACGCGACAACAATAAGAATAGCATATAGGACCTCAATAAACGGCTCGAGAAAGCACTACGACAGCGTACAAGCGGTAGAAGAAAATAATAGTGAAAGAATATACACGCAAAGCGGGAACTGAAACGTAGATATAGAAAAGCAACTAACAGGAATATAAACAGAACGGTACGGCTTGTCCCTACAAACACAACCATCTTATAGGCAAATAGAAGTGCCAATATCAACAGAAATGAAGATAGCCTCGTGGAATGTAAGAGAAGCGCGAAGAAAAACGCGAAGAAATAGGCAGACTAGGTACTAAACCGAAAGGAAACCACCGTAGCACGATTGCAGGAAACATACATGACCACAGGGAAGGCAGACACCACGAACAACAGATGATACCTCAGCGGAAAAAAAAAAACAAACAAGAAGAAGCGCCGCGGCTCTAGTTGGAAAAGGCGTAACGATTACAGCTCATCAAGAAATCTCCGAGGATATCTGCTCAATGACAGTAGAAATAAACAACCACATTAGAGGTTTTATAGGGGTGCCAAACTGAGCACAGGAAATGCATCGCAAACGGTATCGGATTGAAAGGCTTTGCACACCTGTTCCGACTTCATATTCAAAACACCTAGAGTAAGTCGAACTCCGTTAGAAAAACATGGGAAAAGGGAGAACATCAAGCACAATTGGATTAGTTTCTAGGGAAAGAGGGAAGCAGACCAAATTCTATCACATATGTACAAGCATCATGGCACCATGAAGTACGCACGGTATACGTACCTGTAAAAATAACGGTTAGACTTAGCTAGAGTTAAGTAGCATATAACAGGGCAGGCATGTCTGCGCTAAGGCGTTTCATACCATAGACCTAGAAAACTAGCGGTAACACTAGAAATAATGTTAGTATTATTGCACTGTAGAAGCGGTGTCTAGCGGCTAGCGTCACAGGCATGTTAACGTCATACAGTGTTCCCTGTTGGCATGGGGTGGGCCTGGCGTAATCCAGGATTGATCCACGAGGATCTGCTCCATGTCAATTGATGATGATGATGATGATGATGACCTTTTCGCTAAAACGCACCGTCTTCAAGATATAAACAAAAACCCAAAAAAAGGAATCTTCTCGGTCCCCCCCTGCACCCCGCTCACCTCCTATGTCCGGGGACTTTTGGTATGTTTACCTCGACTAACGACTCCAAACAAAGCCCTGAAGTCAAAAATTGTGACATCCTCCATGCATTCTACACCCCCTTATTGAGCGTTCGTTGACTGGACTAGCTAAATATAAAATTTTCAGAATATCGTTGTAAAGAGAAATTTTTTAGAATTCTAAAAGTATCAGTAGGTATAACGACAGATACAGGTGTCTGAATTTCATTAACGTTGAGCTCATAGATACTAATTTAAATCAAAGAGGCGAAATGCAAATCGACCAAATGTTTTCGTGTCCACCAAACTTTATATTATTTTAGCATGATTAATTAAAGGAACACAATTAAATATCACAATAATGGTTTATTGGGATCAGTCGTAGAAAGAAAAAAAATGAGCCTTTGTTTACAGTGCATCTTAGAAATTTTATTATTGCCATTATAAAAATAAAACAAATATGAAAAGGAAAATATTAAAAATAGTATGAAATAAAATAACAACAAATATTATTCATGGCGAACTTCTAGCTGTTTTATTATTGAACATAATATAACGGAGAAATATCTGTAAACGCGCTATAGAAATACTAAGTACTTACTAATGACGTTCATTGTTTGGGATTTTCGCAAAAAATAAGCAAAAATATCATGAGATTGTCAAAGAAATATTGTCCTTTTATATCAATTTCTATCATTCTAATCAATTTAAAAAAGTCTTGTCGTAATGAAATCCAAGCCAATTTGTAACAATCAAAAATGCTGATTCGCAAAACAGTCATTTATCTCGAATGTATTACGAACCAAATGAATCCACGAAAAATACCGATCTGTTTGGATAACACAATGCAATTTATTTCTTGTTTCAGAAACGCTGTTGCAGGAGTTGTAGTAGATCCGACATTTCTCAACGCCCATTATGCAAAACAGAGTGAGATGCAAAGTATTGCCGCTGTGTTATTTTCCGTTTTTAACTCATATGTATGCTGGCTTATTGGAATTGTATATTTATCGACTATAAAGCCATTTCGACATTTCAATGAATTTTGTATGTAATTTCTTTTTTATAAGTACAGACCTGGAAAACTATAACCAAGGTTAATTTAATAAGAAACGATAAAAGCAAGAAATACTTGATTTGATTCGATCCTGTTTTTGCAAACGGTGTACTTCGTACTTTATGTCTGGCATTACCTGTGCTATACTTACCTATCTTTCTCGATTTCCTTCCCCTTACATTGAACTAAACTCAATATTTTTATAAGCAATTCATTAAGGCAGCCCTCGTTTTGTGCCATCAAAATTGATCAAAAAACCTTGGGTAGGCCGCTATGATGGGAGATTCCTTTTCTAAATCGCCATTGCAATATGAAACCGGATTCGCATCTTGATTCGGTAACAAAGCACATTTAAAGAACAATTTCGAAAACAACCGGAAATATCATCATGAAGAAGTCAATCTGCCGTATCCGTGCCTGAGGCAGGTCAAAGCGGAATTATCCCTACAACTCTGTTCGCTAGCGATCAAAGGCGACCAACTAGGGAAACTGACATCTCAGCAGTCGTTTAGTCTGCATTTTTTTTTTACAAAAAGCGTTTTAAATTAATAGACCTATAACATTATAATTCAAACTACAAGCGAGCCTTCCATTAATTTATTCAAATCAAAAATAAAAAGTTTCAGTAAACTTGGCATCAGATGTGCGTATACATAAACATGTAGATAATATTTCTAGCTTGACACAAAATAAGTAAAGTTTACGAGGTATACGTAAAACAAATTAACTTTATCAAATGCTATTTGTGAATGGAGGACATACTTAAAGCGATATGTAGAATGAGTAGAAAGTGCACTGTATAGATAATAATCGATGTAACACCAAAAATTAACTGTTGTTCCGGGAAAAATGTAGAAAATACTTTATAGAATTCTGTTAACAAAATCGTTCTTGCAAGTATCTGAGCAATTTAAGTAAACAATGTATTTTATAAAGGCTGCTTTAAAGTAAGGACCTTTTTTAACAAAAATTTCTCACAAAATTGTATATTTTTTTCCGTCAGTTAACTAACCCGGGCAGTTTTGTTCTTCAGTCAAGAAAATTACAAAGTAAGGTAATTCAATATTTAGTTTTAAAGTTATTTGTAATCTAAGAAATGTAAATATAGTAAACAGTCTGCGCGCAAGGGCCACTTTCCTTAAAATGTAGTCCATCAAAGTCAAACAAAAATAGTATCTTACGCTTTTCAATAGCTATTAACTACTAATCAATTTTGAAAACTATTTATTTAGTTTTCAAACTCCGCCAAAGTTTGTCCCAAGGTATGTTGGAAAACACCAGGGAAAGAATAACAATCTTGTTGCAAAAAGATCTGACCTGAATTAGAGCATCCTGTGAGGGTCCTTGCCAGACTACAACGAAGATGGTGTCTTGAAGCTGGGCTTGCAGCTCAAGAGGCTAAGCTAAGGGAAGAAAACCTTAATTAAGAATCACTTGGGCTTCTACGTTAGGAGTTAGGATCCTGTAAAAAGAACATAAGCCACAAAATATATTAAGCTGAAGCAATATGTGTATGAAAACAGTATATGAATTAAGGAACTTGGAACATACCAACGTGTATCTATCGAAAAATTTAAATGTCCAAAGAATTAGAACAAACAAAATTACGTATAGTTACCTCGTCCAAGGCAATAAGATATCCACACCCACACATACAGCTGCCCACGACGAAAAAGTGCAGTTAATAGAAACTTAAAATCCAATATAAATAAAAAATTGTATAAAGGAGCATCTCCTACAAATTGAAATGAAGATGAAAAGTTACGAAGTTATTGAGTACCGTTGATAATGTGAAATGTAACGTAGGGCACAGTTATTTAATTTACGGTTATATAAAAAAGAGCTTCACTGTCACTGAAAGGCAAGTTGTTTCGTAAACCCTAATAAACATATATCCCCGACTTGAAATCAGCCTCGCTTCTGAGAACTATAGTGTTTCGGCACACTTCGTTGGCCAGTATATCACGGATATTACAGCTGCCTAATAATGGGACAACAAATTACTTAATAATCGTAAATAACAATTTTTGATGGGTAACTTTAATGAAAGATTAGGTAGAAAAATAAAGAGTAATAAATAGATAAGTTTAGAAAGGAAATAGTTAGCAGAAATGAAGAAACACTGATGAAACTCTATGAACAGCATAACCTGAAAATATGAAATTGACCTTTCAAACCCACGGAAATGCATAAATTCACCTGGATGCATCCGCCATGATAATAAAAATACATAAACGATTATGGGCTAGGAAAACAGAATAAGATTATTATTAATGTAAAGGAAACCCGAGTATATATAGAGGAGTAGAATGTTATTCTGATCATTTCCTTCTTAGCGCTAAGTTATAGTTATATTCCAATTGCAAGACAACCACAAATAAAAAACGAACTCTTGGATAACAGTAGGATTTACTTCGACACTCATCAATTTTAGATTAGGACAAAAATTAAGTGAATAAAGGAAACTGCGCCAGTAGCGCGATGCAATTCTGTAATTAAATATAATGTATACACAAACCGAAAACATTACTCAGGCCTAAATAGGGAGGTTAAGGAATATAACCAATGTCTCCAATATCCAATGTCTTACGAAATCGATCGACGCTGATTTCCAATCTATGGCTAAAAAGGAGTGTACTCCGATTCAGATTACCTCGGTAGTTTACTGTCGGATAAGGAGGGTGCTCTAAAGGATGTTAAAGCTAAAATTAATAAAGGTAGCAGTGTGTTCATCAGGCTGAGGAATATTTGGAGTACTAGCCACCTTACTTTAAGAACAAAAGTAAAAGTTTTCGAGACTATGGTAAAACCAGTACTATTGTATGGTTCAGAGACGTGGTTGGTAACAAACATAATTAAACACAAACTACAAACTTTTATAAACAGGTGCTTGCGGACAATTTTGAACATCTGGTGGCCAGAAACAATATATGTAATATCCAATAGGGAATTATGGCAAAGAACAGGTCAGAAGGATGTAAACATGGAGATCGAGAGCAGAAAGTATGGATGGTTGAGACATAGCTTGAGGAAGGGCAACAGAGAAATATGCAGACAAGTGCTGGAATGGAATCCACAAGGGAGGAGGAAGATAGGGCATCCGAAAACAACCCGGGGGAGAGTGGTGGAAGACGAAACTAAGAAGGCTATAGCTCAGTTTCGACCGATAGCAGCAAATAAAAAAAAATTGAACAAATACATAAATATCATATGTCCCATCAGGGAATAATGGGACCTACTACTACTACTACTCCGAGGAGTTCAATCAATCATTTTTTGATATACTTAGTCCCCACCGGCGTTGATGCACTTCTGCAATTAGGGTACTGGTTTTTGCATGCCGTCGGAGAAGAATGAGGCTGCCTGTTGACGACACCAACAACGCACTGCATTGGTGATCTCTTTGTCGGACGCGAAGCGCGTGCCCTTCAGTTGTTTTTCCAGCTACAGAAAGAGTCAGAAGTCATATGGCGCCAGATTCTGGCTGCAGCTTCTCCAACGCGGCGGTTGTCTCCCGACTTGTTGGCGCAACGCAGACGCCGAAGAAATTGCGTGCACGTCTGCATAGAGTTCGTCCGCAGAAAAATGCGATCATTCAACAAGACAATGCTAGGCCCCGCACAAGTCGGGAGACAACTGCCGCGTTGAAGAAGCTGCAGTTTCAGGATGTATTGCCTCATTCACCTTATAGCCCGGACCTGGCGCCATGTAACTTCTGGCTTTTTCGGAAGTTGAAGGAAAGATATGCGCCTCGTGTCTAACGAAGAGGTCACCAATGCAGTGCGTTGTTGGTGTCATCAACAGTTGGTATTATTCTTCTCTGACGGCTTGCAGAAACTAGTGCACTGATAGCGGAAGAGCATCAACGTCGGTGGGGACTATATCGAAAAATGATGTACTCCTCGGAAAGGGGACATTTCAGATTTTCTTTTGAGTGTAACATCTTTCACTTTCATCAACCAATAAACGAGCTACAGCCCAGGTGGCAAAACTTATTGAAGAACCCCCGTAGATTTAAACAATGATAACGTCCTGGGACCGTTTTCTTTGGAAGAAATCAGCAAGCTTATCGCTGCCTGCAAGGCTAAAAACTCTTGGAGCGATGAATACACCAACAAAACGTTAGCATTGCAATCATTAACTAATCAACGCAGTTCAGGCTCCGTTACTTCCCTACCTATTATTTAGATTATAGAAGCTGATGTAGAAAATCAGCTTCTTTCAGGACGAGCACTTTGGTATCCCAGCCGAACACCCTACTGTCTACTAAATCCTTTGCGTGACCAAACACTATTATAACAGGCTAAAACAAGAGATAATCAGCAACAGCGGCCTTACCTCAACGTTATCAGAACATAAAAACAGATTGTTTGGCATCCAGTTGAAATCATGGTACGAAGGAGAACTATCACTGCGGGCGTACCTCAGGGATCTGTAGTATTCAGAATTTACTTGAAGGGCTTCTACAGGTCGTTAAAGACGATATTGACTCTTTACCACGACGTTACCGCTGTCTTGATCGACTCTCTGTGACTATAGTTAGCAACTTCAGATTGCTATTTACGCATGCACACAATTTTATCTGTCTCAAAACCTCTTTGTTTTAATATGAGTAACTAAAATTGTTTTCATGAATAAGAATTTAGTCACTGGCCACTGGAGTATCCAAAGGAACTTACCTAAGTTAGGGAAACATATAAAAAAATGTTAAAATCGAGCATATGTGGGCATATCTTTTAATCCATCTTCCTCGTTCTTGTGTCATTGAATTTTCTGATTCTTTAGTCGTCCAGGATGGTTTATACCATATGAACAAAAATTATTTAGATAAGGGATGGCCATGGTGAACAAAATCACTGCCTTTGATTGGTTCAGCTTGTTGTTGGTTCTACATGATAGGTACGTTCAGAATTCCAAAGCCACCCTTTATCTAAATAATTTTTGTTCATATGGTACATTGATATAATTAGATCTTTCATTGATTTTTTTACGTAAAGTGTACCCGTCAGTTTTGAGTTTTCCGGCACTAAAATGACGACAAGAGTCATCGGTTTCATCCGAAGGACATGGAGAAGACCTTATCTTTATGTAACAACTTGAAAGTATGTACTACTAACATAACAAGCGTAATTTTTTTTAAATCCAATTATTATAAAATCTACCCTATGAAATGGGGCAATAAGTAGTTCATAAGGATTAAAGCGTATATGCAGTATCACTGCTGATTACACTTTGACGTGTGAAGTAGAGTTCCAGCGAACCCTCTCCTTACATTAACTTAAAACTATGTATATGTAATTTATGATGATTCTATGGTATTTGACATTAAATAAACTAATTACTGTTGAAACTGTGTGGGTAGCTCGGATGGTTTCTTAGTCTTTTGGTTCATCGTTATCGTCCATTAGGTGATGCACAATGTCATTTGGGTGAGCACTAAGTCTGTCTTTATACCGCGTACTGTACTTCCGAATTTCGCATTTCACTGTGGGTACATTCAGGTGACTCAGAATCACTTTGTTGGGAACATACTATGATGCGTTGACAATCGTTCGAAGCACTTTATTTTGGAATCTTTCAAGGATTTCCACGTTTGATGTAGACGCAGTTTCCCACAGGGGAATCCCATAGGTCCAAATTGGCTTGAGGATTACTTTATAGATTAGTAACTTGTTTTACAAAGATAGCTTGGATTTTCTTCCGATTAGCAAGTATAAATTACGAAATTGAAGTTCAAGTTGTTTACGCTTGTTGAATATGTGGGTTCTCCAATTTAGACTCCTATCAAGATGATGTAGTCCTAGGTATTTGGTTGATTCTGTGTGGTCAAGTTGGTGTCCGTTTAGGGTTACTGGTGGGCAGCTATCCCTTTTCGTAGTGAATGTAACATGTATTTAGTTCATCGTTGAATTTTGTTGAGATGAGCTTGGAGATACCTCGGTGCCGATTGTGGATTTAAATGGGAGGCTAGAATGGCCATATCATCTGCATAAGTAGCTGATGTTGTTCGACGAGATGTAGGTAGGTCGGCTGTATATAATAAATATAAAATGGGGCCTAGGGCACTACCCTGCGGAACACCTGAGGAGATAGGTTGGAGAGTTGTAGTTTTGTCTTTGTATTTTATCAAGAAATGCCGATTTCATATGTAAGACCTCATAAGTTCATATAGCTGGTAAGGTAGGTATGTTTACCTTGTATGTTTTTAATTTGTAGCATAAGCCTTGATGCCATACCTTATCAAAGGCTTGCTTCACGCCCAGAAACACCGCAAAACAGTATCTTTTTCCTCCCAAATCTCTGTATATTTTGTCAAATAACCTGTGTACCTGCTCGACTGTGCCGTGCTGGCTTCGGAAGCCAAATTGGTGTTTAGGGACTAATTCTTGATTTCTTGGTTATCCAGGATTGGGATTATTCTACGTAAAATCAGTTTTTCAAAAAGGCCTGTACGATGATATTTCACCTGGTGGTTTACCTGGTTTCAGTAGCATGATGATTTGTGCTGTTTTTCATTGACTTGGAAAGTGCTGAGTCGTGAGAATTTTGCATTGTACAGGCGTGTAAGAGCTTGTAAAGTTAACATGGCAGTTGCTTAACAATCGTCCCAGTAATTATATCATATCCTGTAGCTTTTTTTGTGTTGATCTCATTTATTTCTTCTCGAGTACTCGAGTACCCAAGTACTTAATAGATCTACATGCTCCACCAAAAACTGAACATGACATAGAACGAACAGTAGTGTTACTCACTGAACTCATTCAACAGGTAGCATGGGAAGCTACTCCCGAACTGCTAACCACCCCACAAACTAAAGACATTCCTATCATCCTCATAGATAAAATAGCTGAAAACACCGTCTCAGAAAACGTTGGCATCTTACCAGATCGGACCAAGATAATCGAACCCTGAACAGAGCTACCAAACAATTAAAAAAACTTCTCTGCCAAATACAAATCAAGGAATTCAGGATTACCTAGAAAACCTCAGTGCAAACGAACGAACAGACTACTCGCTACGGAAAGAGGTACGGAAACTAAAAAGACCAACTCTGCACATACACCCTATCAAAAAGGAAGATGGTAACTGGGCTAGAAGTAACAAAGGAAAGGCGAATGCCTTTGCCAAACATCTCACCGAAGTTTTTACACCCTTCCCTTGTTAATGCACAGACGAAGAAACAGAAATCCTCGCATTCTTCGACTTCCAAATGAGTCTACCACCTCAAACCCCTAACCACCAAAGAGATAAAAAGATATCAAGTATAGTTCTCTATTTTTATATTTTACCTTACTTATAGTCCGTTTCTACCTTAGAAGGAAGTGCAGGCTCTTATGGGATATGTTTGTCTTCGTTCAATTTGAACCATGTCACCCCTTTTTAATAAAACAGTGTTGTCAGTTTTATTATGCGCACACTAATGCGTTGTATTTTGGAGGTCATAGTTTTGCACGTTGCAACGCTGTTCTCTATAAGCACTGTACTTCTTCCTAAGCTGGGAACGGTCTGTAGTAGTTGGCGCGCCGTTACAAACAAACAAACCTTAGCTAGTGTAGGAAGAACTGTAAACGTGAATACTGTTAAATGTACTGCCGTAGACTATATCCTGCAAGTGGTAATTGGTTAATGTTGACATCCTACACTCCTGTATAAAATCATCATATATGTTATGTATTTTATTTGTTATTACACTATTATCATTTTCCAGGTGAATAATTTTCTTATAAGGGTCAGGTAAGTGCGAATATATCTATTGTGCGGGAACAGCAATAGGAATTCTGACCGAACATCGAAATTATATTCGTCGTCCGAAACAAATTACATTTCCGATTCTCTATGGACAAAAGTGAACATGGAGATGAAGCAGCAGCCTCTCTGGGTAATAAATAAACACACTTCCATGATGGCGGGCGGCCGGCTAAGGGGATTATGTAAATGTAATCATTGCACTGGACGTTCCACCGTGAGTGAATTCGTGAGTTGGCACAGACCCCTATAACTACGTTATAGATGAAGTTACAGCTCCGCGGGGTTTCATCCAAGGTATTTGCTCGTTTCAGTTGCTGTACTGCATAAGTTTCTCGTTTACCTAACGTAGTTTTCTTGACAATTCGGAAATAGAGGCATCTGCCACAATAGGGAGACCAACCTCTTAAATCAGCTTAAAAAGCACGAAAATGGGTTTTTATTTATTCGTCCAGCAATTCGTGGAAAATTGTCCCAAAGGAAAGACTGCAAGTTGTTAAAGGACTGCATTCATTCTATTCGTTTTGCCTTTTTTAATCGTTAGCTCGTTTCACACAAATTTTATGAAAACAATTTACATTTTTAGCATTACATGTTGTTTACAATTAAAGTAAGTGCTCCCTAGGTCACGTGAAAACATTTATAGTTTGTATCTTGCGTACATATTTTTATTTTATTGCGGATGTGTACATTTTAATAAAATGAATTTTCAAGATAACATTGGGTTTTAGTAGTAATTCCACATAATTTGTTAGTTAGGTTTAAATAATGTAAAAAAAGATCAGTGTTTAGTTAATCTACTTCAAAAAGCTTTTATCTGAGTTTAAAATATAGAGAGATATAAAACCCAGATAATTCCAAATGTATTTAAAAAGTAATGATTTGCTATTAATAACAAGGACATCAAATTTTCTGTTCGAAGAATTTATATTGAGTGTCGTAATTAATTATCGTTTTAAAGGCAATTTGTCAGCTTAAAGTACAAAGAAGGCTAAGCATGCGATATTTTAGGATTAGTCAAGAATTTTTAAGCTTTATTGTATAGCGACAAGTTAAAACTGTATTATTTGCTGAAATTGATTTCGGATTTGCTCAGTTTCATTAATAATTCGAAAATGGTTTTTCCTCTTCTAGATATTTACGTGTTAAGTCTTTGTTATTTAATTTGCATTTCTCTGGGTAATTGAAGAAAGAAATATTGAACTATCTAAAAATTATTGTTTTGAAAAGTCTCTTATGAATTTACAGTTTGTACGAAACTAGGAAATCTGGTCAAAGCGATATAACGCAACTAACGCTCTTTGCGTACAGCTGATTCAGCAGAAAAAGCCTGCCCTAAAAACCCGAAAGTTATCGAGTTATCTACATTGTATCATTTTCTGCCCCACATCCGCTATCAGAAAGCTTCAGGCGGTAGCCTTGGTAGGCTGGGGACATCTGAGGGATCAGCGCAACTCATCCTTTCAACTTCTTTTTCTAATAACAAGTAGATAAAACAGCCACCGTTCACTTTAATGTGAAGTTCAAACCAATTACGTCACAGTGGCGAGAGGGGCGTCAAAAGAGGAGTTTTATCTTCGGCAAAACTCAAACGAAAAGGTGCTCGAAATCTGTCAGTTTCCGAACTAGATCTACTTCAACAGAGTTAATCTTTCAGCAGTTGTCGTTTGGGTAAAGTAACCCTTTTCCATCTCAACAAAACTCCTTTTTTTTGAATAAAATATTTGTCTATTTACTAAAACCAAAATTAATTTCGGCAACTCCGACCTCTCTGGCAGGAATTTTTGTAGCATTTTAAAACGCGATGGTTGTGTGTGTGTACATTAACCGTCAATTAATTTCAGCACAGCTGCTTCTTTGAAGGTGGTGAACTGAGGCGATTGTTTAATTTCTAATACATTATAACATATAAACAAGCATCTATTTCCGTTATTGCTCAAGGTTTCAGTGCGTAGTGTTTCTGTCAGATATCGGGTTCTACATATTCCAATTACTAAAATTCTTAGCTGATTACTCTTTACTCGATAAATATTGGTTTAATTATAACATCATTAGTTTTAGGCTAGTTTTTGCTTAAAGGATAACTTATAAAGTAGTAACTGAAATTTTAATACGAAAGGATTCATTAAATTATTCTGCTCTAATTGCTTAACTATTATTTGATAAATTTTCTATTGAAATGTAGCGGATTTGATAAATTAAAAGAAATGCTTACATTCCTAGATGGAAATTTACCTTTGCTAATTCTAAACTAAGAAACATTCTTTTTAAAGCGGTATTCCTTTAGTATCGTTATGAAAAACTTGCAATTTTACGATTGATTTCTTCAGCTATTTGTTCTTCTAATTGTTGTAGATTATTTGGTCGATTTTTATACACTTGACATTTCAAGTGACCCCCACAAGAAAAAATCCAGTGGCGATAGGTCTGGAGAACGGGCTGGCTAATTAATTTCCCCTCTGCATCCAATCCAGAGTACAGGAAATATTTCGTTCAAATAATCACGAGCATTACGCGCAAATGTGGTGGAGCTTCATCCTGTTGGAACCAAATATTTTCGTTGAGATGATTAAGTGTGTTTAAATTTAGAAAAAGAGCTGTAAGTGCTGGCACAAATTATGTTAATTATTTCTGAAGGTAGTTTTATTCTGCATCCGAAAATGTAAAAATATATTGGGTGTCCCGTTTAAAAAATTAAGTAGTAAGCATTTCCTGTTAAACAGGAAGTGAAAGAAAAATGAAAATGTCATGAATAAATTCGTTTTTTTTAACTATGTAGATATACGTATACCCATACCAAATTTCAAAAAAGTTACTTTTCACACAACAAAGTTATTTGAGTGGCATGCCCTTTACAGGGCGTTGCCGTCTTCTCTCCATATGTCTGTAGTATGCGTGTGAAGTGGCTTACAAACATACAATTTTACTTGGTCTCCGAACCACGGAAATTCTACTCCAGAGAAGACTTACTAGGCAGAGTACCTCGGTGGTTTGCCATTGTATACCGAGAGAAGCGACCGGGTGTTTTTGGTGTTGTGTGGCCCTGGAAATCGAACCCAGTCCATCTTAGTGGTCAGACGCATGCTGAACCAACTGAGCCATGACCGTGACCTATTGTTTACTCTACCATTAAAAGTGATAGAAATATCTAGTCTTGCAGATAATTTTTCGTTAACGTGATTTGTATACAAAATTGCTATTTGTGCCTTTTGTAAGTTTTTGTACTAACTAATAATTATTTAAATTTACATTATTGATAATATTGTAACGAGCGGCAGCTGTCAGGCGGGACGTGAATCATTTCGCGTCTATGTGTCAGCTGTTCTGGAAGGTTCCATGACTCATCGTTCCACAGTAGTGTAGAAATTGAGAAATTGGAAGCTTGCCTAAAAGGCGCATTCTCTTAGCGAACTTTAGTCTACTACCAAGTACGTGATGCGTGATAAACGCTCGGTTATATAAATGCGTGAATTAAGCTGTTAAATAAATTAGTTAGTTTACTGATATTAATATTAGTGTTGTGTTTTAGTGTTAAGTGTTATTTCGTGTTTCTTCGTTGTTTAATAATTTTAATATTTGTTAATAAATAATTCACACCACGAACCGAAGTTTTAAATAAACGTTTTAAAACCGTTACAATTGGCGTCGGGTGTGGAGTGTTCGGTGTTAATTAAAAAGAGACAGTTGAACTGCTTAAAAATTAAGTGCTTTAAAACAAGTTCAATGGCGACGAAATTGCTTCACGAGTTAAAAGTGGCCGACTTGAGACGAGAATTGGAAGAAAAGGAACTGGATACGGCAAGAACCAAAGAGGAATTGCAAGCACGACTATAAGAAACGTTAAAACAAGAGGGCCAAGATCCAGAAACCTTTAGTTTTGAAATGCCAGGCACCGGAATTAATTTTAAAGTGCTCCTGAACAAAATCGACGAAAGTTCTGGAACATTAAAACTAGAATTACTGGAAAAAGTTGTGGAAAATTCTAAATCCTTAGAAGAAAAAGTACTTGAAAATTCGAAATCCTTAGAAGAAAAAGTACTTGAAAATTGTAAATCCTTGGAAGACAAAGTACTCGAGCACTGAGGTGTATTAAAACAAGAATTACTGGAAAAGGTAGTAGAACATTCTGACATTTTGAAGCAGGAATTGCTGGAAAGAGTCATGGAAAGTTCTGGAATATTAAGGCAGGAAATGCTAGAAAATTGTGGAATGATGAAACAAGAATTATTAGAAAAGTCCTAGAAAATTCTAGTACGTTGAAGCAGAAGATGTTGGAAGATTCCAGAACGTTAGAGGATAAAATCGTAAAAATGGTAAAAGAAAGAATGGCTCAAATCGATTTAGTAACGACGGCCGAGGAAGATGAGACAACGAGAATATTACAAGAAAGGATGAATCAAATATTATCACCCTTAGCAACCACACAGCCTACCGAAATCAGACCGGAGATTAAAGGGTAAAAACACACTAGGCGGTTTTCGTCGAGTCGGCCGCCGAATCGGCCACCGCCTGTTACAACGCACACGAAGCGGTTTAACCAGTTGCGGAATGTGAAATTTGGATTCAATGCAATGCACAAAACCGCTAGCAAAATGCGTACGTGTGAACAGATCCATTTAAAACTAAAGAAACATGCACCGCTTGAAGCAATAAAAACGCTTCGGTTCATCAGACGAACGAGGGTACGCGCGGTGGTAGATGCCGCTTTCTCGCCGCGCGTTGTAGTGTGAACAGTTCCATTTGGTTACATTACAGCTTCTGTCGAGGCGGTGGCCAATTCGGCGGCCGACTTGGCGAAAACCACCTAGTGAGTTTTTAGCCTAAAGAAGGGTCTGACGCCGGAATGAGAATCAAACCACCAACGTTTGATGGAAAGACACCGTGGTCCACCTATCACAAACAATTTGAAGCAGCTACCAGGGCCAATTGTTGGCCTGACCATGAAAAGGCTGTGTCATTAATCGTTGCTTTGCGTGGAGACGCCTTGAACGTCCTTCAAGCGATTCCAACAAGCCAATTGTAAATGAGATATGGCGATGCACATCTTCAACAAGTGTACCACGCGCAAGTGAAAGAATTGTGTTTCGAAGACTGGGGAGAACCTTCAAGAGTATGAAGCCGACATCGCACGATTGGTGCGACTAGCCTACCATACAGCTCCCGATTTCTTCTTTGAACAACTAGCAGTACAAACGGAAGTTTCTGCTGAGGACACACCATGCTGCGTTAAAATGACGTCTGCAGTTCCGTAATCGGGAAGAACAAGTCGCGAGATAGATTGAACGGCTACAAGAGTACGACTTTGGCACGGAACATCGTGCGGGCACTAGACATCGAAATGCCGATGCCCTTTCAAGAAGGCCATGTCCAGCAGACTGCCCTCACTGCTCCCGACTAGAAGAAAAGATTTGTCATGTCTCTAGGACCACAATCGTCAACGACCATTGGTTGCCTGAAGAGTTGCAACGAGAGCAAGAGGAAGATCCCGAATTAAAAATGGCACTTGAATTGAAACGGAATGGTAAAAGACCAACCTGATAGGGGATCAGCCCTTCTAATAGAACCCTGAAGGCGTATTGGACCCAGTGGGACTCTTTGAAGATAGAAAACGGCCTTTTGAGAACTGGAAAACGAAGATGGAACTACCGTGACATTAGACATCTTCACGATGGCACCTCCTCAGGACGACACTACGGTGTGAAAAAGATTCTCGAGAAAGTTAGAGAAAGATTCTATTGGGTTAACTGCAAAGAAGACGTTAAGGAATGGTGTCGCAAATGCGAGCTGTGTGCCGCAGGTAATGGGCCGCTAGGGAAAAGAAGGGCACCCATGAGACAATACAACGTGGGGAATCCCTTAGAGAGAGTCGCCATAGACATTGCTGGACCGTGGACTGTCGCTAGTGCTAGTTAAGGAATTCGTCAGCCGCTTTGGTGTACCCTTGGAACTACATTCGGATCAAGGCCGTAATTTTGAATCTGCACTCTTCGGAAATGTTTGCCGATTATTGGGCATCCGTAAGACTCGAACTACTCCGCTACACCAGCAGTTTGATGGAATGGTGGAGCGAATGAACCGGACCATGGGCAAATATTTAGCCAAAGTTGTATCTGACCATCAACGAGACCAATCGCACAGTAGTTCACGAAACACCGGCCTGTATAATGTTTGGACGCGAACTGCGACTACCTTGCGACCTCGAATTTGGATGTCCTCCTGCCGAACAAGAGGTAGCAGATGATGTCATTTCCAGGCATTTGAGGCTTACTTAGAGGAAAGTAACTTTGATCACCCAAAATAAAGCTTTTTTCACGAAAATGTTTCAGCATCCAGCGACACTTGGATTTTAAGACCTCTATTTGTTCCTCCGTGTATGCTGGCTTTTTTCTAGCTTTGATTCCTACCTTTTTAAGTGTTTTGCAGATGTCCTGCTGCGTGCACCCAAAGCTTCTGGCAGCATCATTTTGACTTATACCATCCTTATTGTTAAATTTTCTGATTAACACTTTTAAATTCTTCTTAGTTATTATAACTGGTTTTTGATCGGGACCATCTTTTCTCTGCACCCTATTTGTTTTCAAAATGTTGTAAATTGTTCTTTTAGGTACATTTTCTAAAGAGAAATGTTGTACAGCAAACGCCTTTCCAAATTTTTTGTTTCTTTCATAAAATCGTACAATGCAACTACGCAACTCTTCCTGCTTTGACAACATTTTTACAAAGGTAAATTGACAGAACAGGTATATCTTTTGTTTTGTGAAAATCAACATAGCCTACTATTATTTTTAAGTGACTAATTCAAACTAGCTATATATTAAACAAAATTTGCACGGCGACGTACAATTGTGCAAATTTTTGGTTGTAACCCGTTATGTGGTGGACTGTTTGTCTTGCTCCGCCGTCACATTCAGGTGTGGTATTTAGGCCCCATTTGTAAAAAGCGCCAGCACATCTACCATAATTGGTCCGGAGTCTGTTTAGAGTTGCCCAAGTTTTACGTGGTAAGTCAAATTCATTCGGCGGTTGTTTTGTATCTAATAGTCCCTGGGGCCATACCATTCTTGTGGGCTTGTTCGCCCCATTCTCTACGCCAGGTTGCCTCGCTATTGTAATTTGTACGTAGTAATTATTTTGCTGTTATCACTGTTGAAGTTCGAAATTTTAGACGATTAAACTGAGTACCAGTGATGTCACCGTGGATTGGAAGAGAGTGGTTTTTCGAAATTTTTGAGTATTCACGTACTTAGAAGAGCATTATGTCGGATGCCAGATGGTTCAATATGGCTTAGTACTGGTAACCAGTACGGGGGATTGCTTTTGAATGTGCCAGATACCATACGCATTGTTTGGTTTAGTGCTGCGTCAATTTTTTTTAATATGAGGGTTGTTCATCCAGGCAGAAGAGCAGTACTTGGCAGTGGAATATACTAATCCAAACGCCGATGTTCGCATTGTTGCCGCAGATGTACCCCAAGCAGTTCCGGTAGGTATGTGTAAGATACGATTCCTGATTTTTAATTTGGCAGCAACATTTATTAGTTAGGTGTTTCCTGTATGAGAGTGTCTAAGGTAACCCCCAGGTATTTTGGGTTGGGGATATGAGGAAGTCTTACCCCGTTTAAAGATACATTCAAGGTGAAGTTTGCCATCCTATTATTCAGATGGAAACAGCTTGATTCCGTTTTGCTAATGCTCGAAATGAAGCGCCCACGCCGGATATATTGACTAAGCCTTTCCATATCTTCAATATTAGTGTCTCAGGTCTCAGACAGGACATTCATGTCACAGTGCTGCATAGTGATGGTTAAGTCATCTGCGTATGCAAATTGCCTAGATGTAGTACGAGGAATATCAGCTATGTAAACATTAAACGACAGAGGGGCCAAAAGTGGAAGGCCGTTACTTAGCCAAATTTCGGCTTGTTTTGTTATCCATCATCACCTTTAGTATTCTACTGGTTAACATGTTATCGATAAATGACGGCATCTTTGTGCATTTTAATAGCTTAAGTATCTTATAGATAATTCCTATTCTCCAGACTGTATTGTAGGCTGCTGTGAGGTCTATGAGCACCGCTCCAGTTTTCAGACGTTTTTCAAATCCTGCCTCGGTGTGGGTAGCCAGAGCCTAGACTTAGGGCCGGTTGCACAAAGCTCTTGTTAAATTAACGAATGATCAAAGTTGACAAAAGAGCATCATTTTTTGTTTACTAATGTGTTATTTGCCATATGCACTCTAATTTTGATTAGATTTTGTTCACTTTAACGAATGATTAAGTTGACCAAGATGTTAAATCATGTTTGTGCAACCCGCCCTTAGTCGTTGCAATTTCGATTGGGTCTGAATCCTGCCTGTTCGATCGAAATTTTATTCAAAACACGTCCACTGGTTCTGTTAAAGATGAGGTGTTCTAAGATTTTGCAACTGGTGCTTAGTAGTGATATCGGATGGAAACTTTCAGTACGGTTGGGCAGCTTGTCTTGCTTTAGGATGGCAACAATTTTAGCCCCTTTGAACTCAGGTGGTAATCGATTTGTATGTAATATGACAGAATATAAAACCTTACCAGCCAAGCTTTAGGTGATTTGCACAATGAGTAAGGAACTCGGGGTTATTTCATCTTGGCTGATTTGGTTTTTAGAAAAGGAGCGTGAGATAATAGGGTCTTCAGTGCACTGGATTTGAGTTCTCTTAGTTGTTTTCTTACTAACCTGGACTGAGATTTATCTGATGGAGCTCGAGATATACCCTCAATATGGTTCGCAACTTGGTTAGGGGTTACATCTGCTTTACTTACAGGGATGTGTGTGTTACCTCCAAGCTTCTTCATTAAGCTTCATGCCTTTCTACTGGAGTGTGTGAGATCTAGGTTTTCTACGGTTCCAATCTATTTCTGCCTTCTGTTGTCATTAAGAGAGTGTAGAAAGTCGTCAGCTACTTCAGTTTGGCCATTTTCTAGAAAATGTTTGTAGACCCTTATACTAGTTTCATTCGAGCATGGGATATATTTCTTCCTGAATCCTCGAGGAATGTGCTTTTTGGCTGTTTCAATTATTAATTTTGCAAATCTGCAGTAATTGTGGCCTTTTGGTGGTATCCACCTTATGCTATTGACTAGGTCGGCTTGGAATTGCTCCCATTTTGCTTTCTTGAAATTCCATTTGATTAAAGCAATGACGAATTCATACCGATATTTATTTTCCAACAGTTTAGAACATTAAAACTAATATAATTTGAAATTCTGAATACGTCTAAAATTGATCTGCACGCATGAAAATTGAATTTTATTGTAACATCTGTTATAATGTTATCTAATTTTTCGTAATTTATCCGAGAAGCCCGAAAGGCTTTCAATATTTTTATGACGTTTTATACGTTTGAATTTGATTGATTTAGGTTACACATTAAAGTGGTTATCTAAGGATTTAACGATAATTTAAAAAAAAATCGTTATTGGGTTTTCTCTTAAAACATTTTAAGCACATGTAACTAAATCTTGCAAGAAAGCTCTTTGTAAGACTTCTTAAAGTAAAGGCGCACAAAACGAGGTAATAAATAATAGCGGAACGAGAATACTTTTTGTCAACTTGGCTGTTCCAGCTTTAATCCCGGAATACATTTTAAACTGAAACGTTAGCATAGAAATCCTGAATATTCTAACAGGCAAAACGAACGAAAAACTTGTACCTGGAGCTACTTATTTAACCAAAGAATTAATGTCTTGATTTAGTTAAAAACGGAACAGTTCGGTTGATATACCGACAAAAAAATGGCGCATTTGTAACTTTCGAAATAATCTAGGAAAATTAAAATTCATTCGTAATAAGTAATAACTAGTTTTTGAATGTCTCGTTAGCGCTACACATCAAAAGTTAAAATTCTGTAGTTTATTTTAGTATTTGAGTTTGTTTTGTATTTTAGCATCAAAACATTTGTCATTTGAGACAGTCGCAAACATATAACAGCTGTGAAAGAAGAGCCTCTGCCATTAAAACAGGTTCATTGGAGTACTGATCAAAACCTAATACGTTTATCACGTTTTGCTTGAATAGTTATTTGTAATACAAGTGTTGAAAGCTTGCGTTTGCCACACGAATGTGAAGTTTGCAGCACGAACGCTAGTGAGTGCTGCAGTCACATGAGTGTGGCAAATACAAGCTTTCAACACATGTATTACACACTATTTTTTCTACAACCACAAAAAATTTAAATATTTCTGCAAAATCAAATCTGACATTCATCAAATGACATTTTGATTTGCGTGCGGAAAGTAAACAAATTGGCGTGTGGAAAGTTTACTTTCCGCACGCAAATCCAGATTAATCCAGATTTGCGTGCGGAAAGTAAACTTTCCGCACGCTAATTTTCACTTGTTCGGCAAACACTCATTTTCAATACTCGTATCTATGGAGACGAAGTCTGAAAATCCCACTTTCCATGGTGGTTGTAGAAAAACGGTATTTTCACATGTACAACAGCATTTGTAAGTTGACTAATTTTTCTATAACCTAAGGGCACCTCTTTTTTACTCTTCGCCTTGTAAATTTTTTTGATGAGACGTTGAATTTTTCTTAATAACTTTTAGAGCACCGTGATTACAAGAAAAAGTTAATGAAGCGTGCCAAGTGAAATGAAGCCTGAAATGTTCGGCGTTCGTTATTTTTGCATAACCATGAGTTATGTACTACGTTTTCTTGTGGGTTAAATATTTTCAAGTTTCAGGTGATTAACGTAGTTTTATTTTTTGCGGTAGGGTTTTAATAAATCTATTTTTACAATACGCATAAGCACTCTCATCTGACAAAAGAAATATTTGAATATATTGGTCAAAATTCATAATTAAATCATTTTATATCTTCGGCGTAAAGAAACCTTTTACTATGTGCAAAGCTTAATTGGTGAATAAAATTTCGCAATGAACACTTTCAAATTAAGTTTTTAACTATGAAGAGCAGTTCTTTGGGGTTTTCAACAAAAGTTTTAAATAAACGACTGGCAAGGAAACGGCTAATCAATCATTTATAATGACTACTATGAATGCGGCAGGTTGAATTGAAAAATATAAATACTAAGATACATTTCGTCTGTTTATTTTTATTTCTGCGTTCAATAGATATAATACGATCAGAACAATTTCAGGACAAAATTACTCACAGAAAGTGAAAAGTCAGTTGTTAATTAATGTGGTTAATAAATAACTTTACCTTTTGCAGCTTTAAGAAATTGATATTCTACTAATTCCTTTTTTCGGAAAAGAATTTAGAAGAATCTAGTTAATCTAGAAGCATTTTGAAGTAGTAATTTAGCAGATACTGTCAAAGTATATCTTAACATTGTTGAGTATCACAATTAGCTTGACCAGATTAATATATGGTAGACCCTTTCTTTTAACTATTTTGTAATAATAAAAAATGTTGAAAAGTACATCGTGATTTATAATGTATGTATCAGTATTGCTTCTATATTGAAGATCTTTACATGCACGTAACAATACACAAAATGTACATATTTCATATTTTATCATTTATTGCTTTGTTATATAAGTTGGTATTGACTGAATGAGCGATTTCTGGGTTTGGATTGTGCTATTGTCGAGAGAAAAGAACTCAACGTTTCGCCCACTTTAGAGGTTTTATCAGGCGGTTAAGGCGCATACACACCTAGGCACTAAGACGCAAGGACAAAGGGGAAAGAAAATTTGGGCGCGAGACTTCAAGGCGTAGGAATATAAGGCTGTAACAGCATCAATGTGCATATAAGCTAAGGGAATTAATTCTAAGCAGCTATTAAAAGTTAATAAATAAACTATATTAATACACTTTTAGTCCCTGGTAAAACGCACGAAGTAGCCAAAGAATTGCAAAGATACAGTGTACCTACAAATGTTGATAATATTTGGAGACTTTAACGCACAAGTCGGGGAGGAACCACGTTATATGTACAGAAGTAGGAGATATTTATACAGAAGGGGAGAGAGGGGCAAAACGGTGATGTGGGGCAAAACAGGATTTTGAAATTTTCAATAGATAGATGTGACGACATCTTCTGTTGTTTGCTCCAACACTTAGTTCTGCTAACAAGCACAGTGCTGCAAACGTTATATCGTTGTGGTGTATGGCAATAGTGGAGAAACTTGCGATTAAAGAAAATTGTTCGGTAGATAAAAAAAAAATCACGGTAAGTACTGTTCGTTAATCGACTTATTTAAAACTCTGGATTGTAATTCCGTAGGTTGGAAAGTAACATAAGCATGTTCTTTTCTTACTACAAAACCTATATTGGTAATTTAAGGTTAAGCACGTGTTACGCCTAACTAAATATTTCATTACGTAATGGGGTAAAACGGTGAGATTCGAGCGGGCCAAAATTACGACCTCCCTGTTATGCCCCTCCCAATTTGATTTTTTACAAATGCCGAGGCCATCAGATCAAGACGTAGAAGTTTTGCAAACACCAGGACCGCCGCATCAAGATGTAGAAGTTTTGCAAACGCCAGGATCGCCGCATCAAGTAGTTGGTCTTCTACAAATGGCCAAAAAAACTATTCCAATTGCGTCGGAAGTAACAAGCTTGCATTTGTTGTAACTCCTGAAGATATTTCGCCTACACCAAAATCTACTGTGACAAAACGGCCATCAAAAAATCGTGGAAAGACAGCAGTGATTACGGAATCGCCGAACAAGCAAGAGTTAGAAGCAAAAATGCAAGAAAAGAAAAATACCAAAACTGTGTTAAAAGAAAATGGTGTTAAAAGAAAAATCACTTTTGGAAAAAGCTCTAGGAAAACTGTCAAAGCTGTTAAAAATATGAAGAAACGTAGGACTGATGATTCTGAAAGTAATAGTTCAAATTCGACAGGTTCCGATGCGAACGGTTTATATTGTAATGAACTGTATTCCCAATTGTCTCAAGGTTGGACTCGGTGTATCACATGCGGAAACTGGGCGCACGACGGATGTGCTGGAATCGAAACTGAAGATGACGATCCACAATTTATTTGTGATATTTGTTCCTAGGTTTGTTCATTTGTTCATTTTGTTAGTAAATATAATATAAGAATATAATAAATTCAAAATTTTTTCTGTGTTGATCCCAACTTTGCCCCATACCTAGTCCCTATTTTGCCCCTACACATGGGGTAAAACGGGGACAATGACATTTTAGTTTTAATACAAATTTTTGTTGACATAGTAATATATTTTAAAACGAAGGCAGGCTATTTCGTTTACTAAATGGCAACATTAACTTGTAAGATCGCTATTTACCAAAAATATTAATTGCATCAGAAAATACAACAATTAAAATGTTAGTATCACCGTTTTGCCCCCCTCACCCCTACATGATGCAATTAATAATAACGGAGAGATGAAGTGCAACTTTGCCGTAGCAATAAAAATATGTTCATAATGAGCACAAAGTTTAAACCTAAAAAGAATCACAAAATTACATGTATGCAACTTGGAACAACGGATGGTAACCAAATTGATCATGTGATGGAAAGGAAAAGAAACTGTAAAGAAATTAATGAAGTAAAATCTTATCGGAGGGCTAGCGTAGACTCGGATCACTATCTTGTCATCAGTAAATGTAAATTAAAAAAGCAGAAACTAGTAAAAACGGAAAAGGACGCAGAAAATGGAATACTGAAGGATTGGAAGAAATAAGAAAGTGGTACAATAATGAAGTAGAAAATAGATTAAGAGGCTGAAAAGAGGAAAGTAGTGTAGAAGAAGAATGGAAGTTACTAAAAGAAAGTGTGGCGAATGCAGTTGAACGCACGATATGATACAAAGAAAATAGAAATATTGGTTAATGGAAAGTGTGAATAGATGATAGAAAGCAAAAAGAAAGCAAGACTAAAACGGTTAAAAATTGGGCAACCGGAGGATATAGAAATCTACAGAGAAAAAAGAAGAGAAATAAATAAACTATGCAAGAAAAAGAAAAAATAATGGATAGAGAATATATTGGCAAAAATTGAAATGGAATATAGATGAAATAATGCGGGCCGCTGTATAGACACTTAAAACAAGGAAAGAAACACATCTATAATTGAGGAAGAACAATTGATAAAGCATTCTGGAGACTTATACAAAGATGAACCGCTAACAGATGAACAGCAAGAAATAGAAACTGACAAGAGAGTAGATAATTTAGAGCAAATATCGATATATGAAGAAGTAGAAGTAGTAGAAGCTGTAAATAAACTTGCGGGGATAGAGCTACATAAGAAAATACATAAGTTAATAGTAAAAATTTGGAAGGGGAAAAAAATGCCAGTTGACTGGACAGTTGGAATGATTATGCATATACCCAAACCCGGCGACTTAACTAAATGTATAAATTATAGAGGTATAACGTTGTTAAATATCACATATAAAATACTAACAACACTGTTAAAAAAAGGACTAACGCAACATACAGAAACAGTGATTGAATATTACCAGTTCGGCTTTAGGGAGGGTAAATCGACGCAGTACATATGATGAAGTAAATTATAGAGAAGAACTATGAACGTGATATAGACATTCACATAGTATCATCGATTTTAAACAAGCATTTGACCAACTAAAAAGAAAAAATATTGCAAGATTTAGAACACATAGAAACACCCCAAAAATTGATAAAATTATGGAAAACTCAAGAGCAACGTTCACAGGGCAAAATAATTCTGGTAGCTTTGAGGTGAATAGGGGAGTGCGATAGGGGAATGATGCACTGTCAGCGTTATTATTTATAACATCCTTAGATGACATAATTAAAGAGGAGAAAAGTAATGGAACAATCAACGTGAAATCCGTACAGACCATAACATACGCTGATGATGTGGTAATAGTAGCAAGGAGACGAAGAGATTTCGAAGAGACATTTCCAATAGCAGAAGAAAAGGCGAAAGAAAAAGGACTATCTTCCTCTATCAATTAACGAAAATAAAACAAAATACTTGCACTGTGATAGACAAAGGAAAGTAATATTCACAGGACTAAAAATCGCGCAGTATAACTTTGAAGAAGTGGACACATTTAAGTATTTAGGAATATATAGAAGATGGGAAACAATAAATGTCAGAGAGAGAATACAGTCAGGATATAAAGCATTCTATGCTAACAAACAACAATTGAAGGATAAGACACTGAGTAAAAACACAAAAATGAGAATTTATATCAAACCTATTGCAACCTACGCACCGAAGACGGGAAATTTAACACAAAAAGAAGAAGAACAACTTAAAATATTTGAAAGAAAAATTATGAGAATAATAATGGGACAAAAAAAATAGGAGAAGGTTAACAGGATCTTCGATTGTGCCCTCGACTTTCGGCCGACGATACGCTATAATTGGCCTTTAAAAACCGAACACTTGCAAACAAACATAACGAACTTCCTAACAAAATCCCTTTCTTTCTTTCTGGCCATAAATTCTCCCTTCATCTGACGACCAGACATACATACATACGTCAACTCTTCAATACTCGTTCGAGGTTTTTGTTCCATCTCTGTTAACCCCATAAAAAGGGTTCCAGAAATTCATTGTTCAACGGCCTGCGCCATAAACTGCCAGCTGGGATCTTGCGCTTAAGCCCCTACTCACCAGCGGTACGGAAGGACCGAATATTCTCCCTTAGTTCAGCGGAACTATACATCATTCAACTTCGAGCTGCAGTAAATCAAAGCAAATGTATGCATAGATCACGTGGCAATCCGACAGGGCCGCTCTAGGGCGCGAACGTCTCGGTGTGCCGGTTCCAGATCGACATTTCTGCATGTTCGATCAGGATCGACATCCTTGCACGTTTGATTGCCATCACCGCCTACACACTCCGGTGGAACCGTCTGCCGCTTCCTACGCCGCTAGCCGCTGCCCATTCCCAGCCACCTCCATACTCCGCTGGAACCGCTCGCCGCTGCCAGATGCTGTCCGTTCCCAGCCGCCTTAACGCTGGAACTGCCCGCCGCCGGCAGACGCTGCCTGTTCCCAGCCACCTCAAAGTTGGAACTTCCCGCCTCCGGCGTCGCACGTTCCCAGCCACCTACACATTCCGCTGGAACCGCTCGCTGCCGCCTACGCCGTCGGACGCTGCTTGTTCCCAGTCACCACTAACGCCGACCTCTTCTGCTGAGGCAAACGTCTCGATGTGCTGGTTCCAGATCTCTGCATGTTTGATCAGGATCGACATCCTTGCACCTTTGATTTCCATCACTGCCTACACACTCCGGTGGAACCGTCTGCCGCCTCTGACGCCGTGCGACCTCGTCGCACCGTTCCCCATTGTCGATGCCCCGCCGTCGCTGCCGTCTTAGCCGTTGCCGCCGCCCTCACCGTCGCTGCCGCCTTCGCCTTCGCCGTCGTTGGCACACTGGCCCAGGTCCACCACTGTCGCCACCCGCAAAGCCGCCACGCATAGTTTTCACTGTTAATTGCAATTTTCCAATTCACGATTGTGCACAGACATTTTTTTTTCTTTTCTTGTTTAGTAATAAATAATTATTTTTAGCCTCTTGTCAATGTGAATAGAGCGCCCGTTAACAAGCCGGGCCTAGTTTGTGTCAAGATGAAAGACCAATGATGAATTATGATATAGATGCCCTGTTAAAAGAAGAAAATATAGCAAGAATTTTCAAATCACCAAGAATAAGGTGGCATGGTCACGAATATAGGAAGGAAGCCAGAGAACCGGTAAGGATATTAACAGAACGGAGCTCAGCAGAGGGAAGACCTAGGGAAATACCAAAAGTAAGATGGAAGGAACAATCAGAAAAGGATATAAGACTAATGAAGATACAAAACTGGAGAAGTATGATTAAGGAAAGGAAAGAATGAAAGAAGATAGCAAATCAGGCTAAAACACACCAGGACCAGTAGGAAAAGAAAAGGATACAGAAAAAAAGAGCTAAGCAGCAGCCACAATTTCTGCGAAAACATATAGCTTATAAATAATAAATAAATAAATAAACTATTCGGAGTGTTCCAATAGCTTGTTGATATACTTTCTTAAATGTTGATTTAATAATTAAAATTACAGGAGTTTATAGTTATCGATTTAATAATTCTCATTATTTAAATTTTGAAAAAACTTTCTTGGAATATAAATTTGTATATAAACAAATTCTAGTATTTATATTTGCTTTAACCGAATTTTAATAACTTTCAGTAGACAAATAAAGCAATGCCGAATTCTCAATAGTTTTTTGTTAGACTCGGAGACGAGTAAACTAAAATGCATGTTGTAAAACCTTGTAATCTAAATTGCCTCTCAGCTTTCCTATGTACAGTTGTGGACAGAAAAAAATAGGACAAGTCGAAAAATCAAGTAAACTTTATCCTATAAAATTTAGTAACTTGATTTTGGCTTTTATTATAATTATGACATTAATTTGTCACATTGACTTGCAATCAAATTACAACACAGGGGCCATTTTAAACTAGAAAAAAAACACTGTCCTATTTTTTTCTGTCCACAACTGTACCTACATAAAATTGGAAACTGGAACTGTAGAATAGTTTAAACAAATTATCAGAAGTAATACCACAAGTGACTAGAATTCCTCGAATTGTAATGAAATTACTGAAATACTTGTCACTCAAAAAATTTTGATAGACGTTGTCCCTAAGCAACGCTGCTAGTCGTAAAATTTCCGCGGCAATTTCACTAGTAGTGAAATTTCCAGTATAATTCGATTGTTATTGGTTCAATTCACCAAAATACTGTGATTTCATTGGATGACAGATTATGAGTGGAATTGTCAACAGTAATTACATAAGTGGTGATAATTTTTTGATAATTTTAACTAGATTCACGAATATTTATTGTCATGGAAATTTCACGAGTGGACGAAGTCCACGACTGGAATTTCCTAATAGCAAGAAAGATGAGTGCTAATCTAGTTAAAATTATTACCACGAATGTAATTCGGCGTGATTATTTTTTAAACTACTACACAATGATGACAGTGCTGAATTGTTAATGTTTGTATTGAGACAAATGGCTGCGCTACCTTAACAACCAAGTCAAAGCTAACCTTTTTATGCATTTATTTAAACAAAGATCCAAGGAAACAATGTGAAAAAATTGTCGCTGTAATCAGCTATTAGCAAATTGTCAGTGTAATTTTGATGCTATTGGTCGATTTGAATTTTTTTCTCATTATGATTGGCTGACAGGACTGTTTAAAAAATAATCTGTAAATTTTATTTTACTTTTTTATATTTCTTTGTTGGGATTTCCGCCACCGGTTGCTAAAATACAATCCTTTAGAAAATACTCGTATTTAAATAGTCTTCATTGTATCATTTATTACCAATCTAATAAGTTTATGTATATAAGATTATCGCTTTTTGAAGGACAGGACTACCTACCAAGTGTTTGGGGGTCTATTGAATAGTTTAATTTCTTTCTTACATTCAATATCATAATGCTTATGTTCGATGTTCGACATGTGGTACAGATGATTGATAAAAACAGTCAACATTACAGCTTTACTACAACCCTAAAAATGTACAAAGATATATGAAAACTATGTCCAAAACTACTCTGGATATTTTATAATTACTGTTTCTTTAATTTGTTCCATACTAATGAATAACGTGATATTTAAATGTAGATAATAAATACTTTCAAGCATTTTGACTATTTTTACTTAAGCTTAAATTTCTAGTTTTAAATTGGATATCACACAGGGTGTCCCTAAAAAATAGCGATAGGTACGTTGTTATAATGAAGTAATCTTCAGGTAAATCTAATTTACCTACTTCAAAAGATACAGCAACTTTATAAATTTGTTTTTAACATAATTATAAAGAGTAATATGAGTGTTTTTTATTTGTTACAGTTTACAGTTTTTTTTCTAATTATGCAAATGTTTGTTGTTTAATATCATTTCAATTAACAATTATTTCTGAGCACAGCTGGTATGTTTGACAAGTAAAAACGACAACACCATAACTAAAAACTTAAAGTTTTCAGTTTTATTTTTAGTATAAAATTATCAATTTAGTGCTATTACTACTCGGTTAGTTACTAAGCAACTGCATTTAGAATTTTATCTTGCGTTTTTCAATCAGAGTTCAAGTGAAGCGTGTTCAGAAGATGATCTAAATTCAAATGAGCAACTGTTCATGTAAAGATCGGGTGCTGGAACCAGCATTAAAAAACAAGTTATTATGTCTGAACTAAGTTCAAGCTCATTTTAAACCACAATAGAAAAACCGGCCCTTAGAGTGGGCCGAACTTTGACTATAAAGCCTTCCCAAATACTTCAACCAGCAATTATATTTTAATGTAGGGATAAAATTTTGCTCTTATTGTAAGCTGTAAATTTTGAAAGCATGTTATTTTAGAACTTAGATTTCTGTTACTTTATAAGAAAATGCGAGTAAGTTATTCTAAATATTGCAAATAAACTTTAATTTCTATTTCTGTTACACAGTGCACCTGCTTGATATAAATCAAATGAGAGTTATATAAGTGGAAAACTATTAAGAGAAGACCTTTTTTTTGTTATTTAATACTAATTAAAAGATACTCTGTTAGTTCATTTGTGCATTGTCGTAAATCCTGATTTTTTAGTTATGTAATTGTAATATAGTTTGAGTGATTTGATTACATATTGATTAACAAGAGCGTTTATAATTTTTAATAATTTGAATTGTGCATATACAATGTATATCTGTAACCACTTATATCTTTACGCTGCCGAGAATGGTGTGTTAATATAGGTACATACATATGAGGCTATACGTGTGCAATGCACAATTGCACAACGCTGCCTGTCTCTACGGATTACGTGGTTGTTACGTTACCGTTTTACTTTACCATGCTTATAGTATAAAGTGTGTGTACTTGCAAGACTTTGTTGTGGAAGTTATATTCATCGGTAAGTAACGTTCGTTGTTATTTATCAGAGACGTAAAAATTATATTAATTACGGGTGAGTTTACTGCTTATTGAAACTATTAATAAATAAAAAGTCATCTAAATTGTCGTAGCATTAAAAAAATTTCGTTCTTCCAGTGTAAGTATAAATAATATTGTTGTAAATACACAAACGTTGTATACACATGAATGGTGAATTGTCTTAATATAGTCTTATTTTGAAGTATAAGAAAATAATAGAATCTAAGAAAAGCTATAAGTATTTAATTATTCTTTTGTGTAACAGAAAACAGTAAAAGCCCCTTTGGTAGTAAACTGAGTAATAAATTAAATTTAATGTAGTAGGCTAAGGGGCAAGTATTTAATGATAGTAATTGTGCCAATTTTCTTAATAACTACAGTAACAGCAGTAACAGCATCGAGACGTTTAAATTTTTGCTCGAAGGCTTCCTCACAATAAATCTTCAGAACAACATAATTCCAGTACAATGGTCGTAATAGCAGAATACGGAGACAATACAATACAGGCAAACTATTCGACATTTTACCTAAATTAAAGCCCATTTAATCAAGTCCAACGGCAGAGCCAGCGTTCAGAATTTAACAATATAATTTCTGGTTCTAGCATTTGAATCTTACTCATTGACGTCATTGTCTGTATACAAAGCTTTAACAATTCCAATGCATTTATTTTTATATAACCATAGAACGGCTTATTCAAGAAGTGAAAACTCAAAATAGAAACATTCATTCAGACTTTTAATGACATCGTCACGTGTATTACAGATAGAGGTCGAAGCCTATGCACTAAAAAGCTAGAATTAGTTAGGCAAAACGCCAACAAAAATCTTTACAATTAGCTATTATGCTACAGCTGTTGTGCATCTAATGCTGCTATTTTGTCTTCATTAATTTTAAACGTGTAACCTTTGGTACGACGTATTAAAATTTATGTTATAATTAACAGAAACTTAGAACGAAAGATATTTGATGATAAATATCCTTAAATAATTGTAGAAAAGCCTCTTCTTAAATTAGAGCGCATCTTCGCATACTATTTCATAACTTAGCTTTGTGAAAACTGCATTTATAAAATTAAAAGATCAAGATCAACAGACCCAGACCTTTAATACGTATGCGAAGAATAATTTTCGTGCAAAATCAACAAGTGCTTCTCTGAATGTTAACAGAAGAAAAAATATTGAAAACAATCTGCATAAAAATAAAAATGATTATGTTATCTAATGAATCTAATAGTTTTTCTCTTTGTTTGTTTAATTTGATGCACTATTGAGAATATAATAGTGCACCAATATCAAGATCTAGACAAAATGCGTATAAAATATTTTTGGAACATATACCAGGATATAACTAAAGTAACGGGACTTGCTTTGCAGGTCTATTTTACAATCAGAAATAAATCAGAGTTTCGTATCCACAAATGTATCCTTTTTTATACTTTTAAAGTAATGCAATTAAAAAAATAATTTAAAGACTTATTACAAACTAACAACAAAAAGGTATTGATCACCGACTAAAGTAGATGTTCAAAGTGGCCTCCCTGTGATTCAATACACGCATGAACATATCATATCATGAACTCAAGAATTTAAAATTTTCCTGATAGTTGGCACCATGAGGAGGATCCTTTCATACATAAAATAAATACTAAATATTTATGTTATCTACGGACCTTTGAGAAGGTCATACGTTAACATTTAATATTAATCGGCCATAGCTGATCAATTGAAAAATGGTTAATTGGCTAATTACTACTTATAAAGGAGTTTATAAATATGTATTCATATTAATGCTTCAAGTAAAAGTGCAATCAGGATAATAGTTATTTATGCGATAAGTGAGCAGACTTACTTTGTTGAACGGCAGAAAGTTTACGTCACCAACATTAGGGCGAATTCAAAAAAGGCACTTTGTAGTATAAGATTCTTTTGCAACAATAAGAATTTGTACGATCTTAAAGATATTGGTTGGTATTCTTTCCTCATGCTTAAATATAACTGCATGGCGAAAATTAAGTCCTAAGACACTTCTACACCCTTGAAGAAGATAAAAATATAGAGTAGTATTACGTAATTTATACTACACTACAGATCACGTTAACGATTTATTAAAAGAGCTGGGCCACACAGGTGTTGCTATAACCAATATAAAAATGTGGATTAATAATACAGTGACACCACAAAATGCAGACATACCAGAGAAAATTGTGCCAGATCACGCTGTCGTTATAAAAGTGCCGGAAATCATGACTACAAAATCTGCACACCAAAGGGGGATGGAATGAACCCTAAATGCCAAGATATAAAGAGTGCACCTCAAAGTAATTGTTAGACGATTTTCATCAGCAAATGGAATGGTTTTACAAACACTAAACCAACAATCAGAAACAAAACAAAAAAAAAACTAGCAACTAAATAGTTCTTCAAACATACAATCTCTTAAATGAGAATACTGTAACAATGCAATCAAAGTATTCCTTAGCAACCAAATCTCGCAGTGAAATACAAAATTTTGTATCTACAGTATTTTTTATCTAGCTTTTGGGTTGTGACGTCAACTTGTCCAAAAACTGTATGGGTTGGCACGCGTTCGTCCGCAGTAGGTAATGAAAACCTAGTTCAGAAAGAGACGAAGTATAGTTGCATTGTGAATTTATCAACACAGCGTTGACGTCACAACCCAAAATTCTAGGTGAAAAATATGTACGACAGCCCCAAATAATAATCACAACAAACAATTAATCAATCGTCTGCGGAAATAAAAAGATTTAACGACAAAATTGAGAAACTTACCGAACTTCTGCTAAAGATCAGTAACACCAATGGGTCAACTTTATAAACTAGCATTATGGAACGCTAACGGCTAGCAGAAAGTTATTTCACAAGTAATACACAATTCAAAATCAGTAACTTCTCGTTGTATTTCACCCCGCATTCAGATGTTGACAGACAGACAAGAGGAGGAATAGCAATACCAATTAAATAACAAATTAAACATTATGAATTATCAAAGCACAGTTACTGAAGAGGTTAAAGAGACACTTACCATCTCCTCTGCAAACTACTCAACAAATTATTGCTCAGCAAGCAAGTTATGATGATAGACTTATGGCAGGGAGATACTACAATAATTCCAAAATCATATCGTAGAAAGCATAACAGCACCTGGCGAGGAAGTGTTCTTTACCAAGTAATGCAAGAATTGCTACTTAACCATCTATCAACATATAGACCAATTTACTGATCTGCTGATCCGTGTGAAGTACCTGATCTGCTAGATTTCTTTATAAGGAAAGATATAGGTACATAAAATTGAGCTTAAACTTGTGCTCTGACCATATACCAGTGATAGCAAGCACTACCATGCATTACTACCATATTTATAGCCGCAGGAAAAAATAACCCTATTCAACAAGACAGCAGATTGGGAACTCTATAAACAGCTTTTAGAACCAAAAGGTAACTTCGCCATCCCTCTTAAAACTAAAGAGAATAAATCGTTACCTTGGAAGAAGAGTGACACAAGTCAAAAAACTTATTTTCTAGAAAAACCACTTCAGAGATTGCGTGAAACTGAAATGTAGGATTCTGGCCATCGGTAAACAAGAGCGGCGAGCAACTGTATAAGTAAAAAGCATGAACTATAAACTATGTTTGACTTGTTTGACACCAAAAGCTAAAACATTAAAATTTTTGAGTTGTGTCGCTCTTCCAAGGTAACGATATAGAGATAGCGATAAATAATTTTACCAGTTTAATGCAGAAATCATCATGGAAAGTCACATCGGAAATTTAACGGATCAAATCAAAGCAGTTCCATAATAATTACAAAAAAAAATAGCTCTAAAAAGACGCACAAGAGGAATACGGCAAAACATCAGGAACCCATCGAACAAGAGACAATATAATGAGGCCACACGAGAATTAAAAAGGACAATTTAGACTAAAAAAAAAAATCGTTTACCAACCCGGCTGATACTGTAACTGCACGTACCCCAGGTGTGTCACCCTTTACAGCTTTTCACTGTGATCGCCTAGTTTTCACCAAGATTTTCTTTACTTTCAACCCTTATTTGCCAAGTGAAAACCTTACCCTTTATTTAGATAACTGACTATTTAGTCAGAGGACCCTTAATGTTGTTGTGATTTCGTTGATCTAGAGTAGCTTACCTTATAATAATAATAATAATAAATGTCTTTATTAATTAACTAATTTAATTTTTGATTAAACAAACAATGAATAAGAAAAATAAGGAGGCGTAGTTCAGCACAGCAAATAATACTGGCTGCTCTTCCACTTAACCCCCAATCGAAACACCCAAACAAAAACACTGATAAAAGAAATTACAATGGATAGCTAACATTATACAGTGAACATTCCTATGCACAGAAATAAAAACTTAAATTAGATATTCATTAAATATTGATTCAGCCTGCTACGAAACCTGGAAAAAGACAAATATTTGAATTCAAGAGGCAATGCATTATATGCTGAAGCAATACAATATGAAAAGGATCGTTTACCAAATTCAGAATGAAGCCGAGGTATATTTAGTTTGCCTCTAAATCTTAAATTCAAATTATGTATGTCCGTACGAAAGGTAATTAAATTATATAAGTATGGTGGGCTTTTATTAGTTATTACTTTATGATAGAGACACAAGGCGTGTAACTGACGTCTTTTACTCATATTAAGCCAATTAACTTCTTTTAACTTATAAGAGCGCAAACATGCATTCTGAAGTTTTTGAATTCTATAATTATCTTGATAATCCAAGCAAGGCCCGTATACTGAATCACAGAAATCAAGTTTTGACAAGATCAAGCTATTACATAGCATAGTTTTTATGTTTTTAGTGAATAATTTGCGGTTTTGATACAAAAATCTGAGGCTGCAATATGCGCTCTTCAAACATTTAGAGACATGTTCTTTAAAACGCAAGTTACTATCAAGTACTATACCTAAATTTTTTGCAGTATTAACAATTGGCAGAGTAACATCATTGATTTTAACCTTTAATAAATTGCCGATTTTTAGTCTATCATTTTTTTTGCCAAATATTAATAAAGTAGACTTAGTCGGGTTCAGTTTGAGGGCATGTTGCTCTGATATCTCATTTAAATTTTGAAGATCTTGAGTTATTAATTGGCTTGCCCGTACAATCTGCTCAGGATAAAAGGACTTATAGATTTGTGAGTCGTCAGCATAAAAATGAGACGAACAGGAGTTTATAACAGAGGGAAAAAGTGATATATAGATTGAAAAAAATAAGGGACCTAATATCGAGCCTTGCGGCACCCCCGAAGAGATTTTTAAAAAGGAAGATACCTTCCCTTTAAATCTTACTGCCTGTTGACGATTTGTTAAATAATCTGCCAAAAGATTAATTGCATTACGACTTAAACCAATATAGTGAAACATGGACAGTAAGACTTGATGATTTATTGTATCAAAGGCTTTGGTGTAATCAAGTAATACAAGCACAGTCAATTTGCCTTGATCAGTTGCCAGCAATATATCATTAGTTATTTTTAATAGTGCAGTATTGCAACTATAGCCTTTCCTGAAACCAGATTGCACAGCAGGCAAAATACTGTAATTATTTAAATGTTCCGTCATCTGTTGTTCGATAACTCTTTCGAGAATTTTGGATAATATAGGGAGAATACTTATAGGTCTCAAGTCTTTGAGTTCACTTGGAGACTTTACTTTTGGAATAGGTAATACGAGTGCTTTTTTCCAGCAGCTTGGAAAGACAGAATTGATTAAACAGTAGTTAACTATGTGTGCGATATACGGAAGTAGGAATGGAATACAAAGATTAATAATTGTTATATTAAGAGCGTCATTCCCGGTAGCATTAGTTTTAATGTTTGAAAGAATTTTTAAAATTTCAATATCGTCAACAGCTGAAAAACTGAGCCTACTGCTAATTGACGCTTTAATATTATTTGTATAAAAATTAACGATATCATTATTATTACGATTCACTTGTGGTACACTATTAATAAAAAAAATATTCATTCTATTACAATCAGCTAAATGAGATGGAACGTCGAAGTTAGTATTCTTTTTTGACAAATTCAACTGACTTAAGCTTTTCCAAAATAATTTGGAGTTTGTGTTGAAGTTCGAACTGTAATAATAAGCCTTCTTTTCACGCCTAATAGCTGAGTTTGTCAAATTCCTAAGCTGTTTATAGTAGTTCCAGTGCACTGGATTTTTAGTTATTTTAAATTTATCTAAAGCTCGATCACGAGTATGTATCATATGCTTTATAGTATCAGTCAACCATGGTGCAGCAGGTTTAGTAAACCTTGAAGTAACGTATGGTGCATGTATATCAAGAAGAATAGTTATATTGTCAACTAAAAAATTTACTTTACCATCTACATCAGCAATATCATAAATATTATTCCATGGTATAGAGCGTAAGTCCGAGTCAAAGTGTTGATAATTGAGGTACTTGAGATTTCGATAAGTACGAATGGTGGGCTTAGGTTTGAGACACATTAAATTAATGGAACAAGAGGTTAAATGATGGTCCGAAATATCATGCGCACTCGTAACATTCACATCAGAAATAATATCAATATTAGATACAATAATTAAGTCAATCAAAGAGAAAGAGAGTTGTGTAATACGGGTAGGTTCGTTTATTACCTGCTTCAGGCCAAGACTACCAAGGAACTCGTGTAAATATGAGGTTGCTGCACTTACAGTATCCAACGTATTTATATTAAAATCTCCAAAACAGAAAACTTCTGTATTACCAGGGACCACTGTTGATAAAGTAGTTTCAAGCGAATTAATAAAGTTCAAATAAAGATATCTATGCGGATTATAAGCAACTCCAAATGCATATTTGCGCTTTTCAAAGGTTATTTGCAACCAGAGCTGCTCGATATCATCTCCAGTATCTAAAACGTTGCAAATAAAAAAGTTTTTAATATAAAAAGCTACGCCACCACCTCTAGTTTGCCTATCTTTACGGAAGATTTTATAGCCATCAATAAAAATATTATCATTTGAGATATCCGCATTCAACCAGGTTTCGGTACAGGCCACAACGTCAAACTGATTAGTTTTAACATACTCTCCGAAAATTTGAAATTTATTTATCAAGGATCGTACATTCAAGTGCGCACATTTTAGAGTTTCGTACATTTGATATAAGTAACGTTGAACTAACAAAAATAAATATAAAAATATTGCAAAAGAGGTGTTCACTAATAACTAATAACTATCTTAAACAACTTAAAAAAAACAAGAAAAAAAAATGCTTTTTGCTAACGAAAAAGGACAAAATAGAAAAATTATCAGAAAATTATCTGAAAAATTATCTGCTTGTGGTAAATATTTTGGTAACAAATATACATATACATTTGAAAAGAAATATAACTTAATTTCCAACAACAATAGATTGGCATTCTGCTACACTGGAAACAGAAACAATTTTATTGGCGACTTTGACCTTGATCACACCACCCACTGACCACACATTACGAAAACCAAATACATTAACAGCATGCTTGAACACTAAAAATCTTTTCTTGGTTAAATCTTCCTTTATACTGATTTTCGACCCGGAAAATTTTTTCCGATCCTTCATCAATAGGCTTCGATGTTTATAGCTAGTAAATTTGATAATGACGGGACGGTTTTTACCTTCTTGATAGGGCCCTAAACGATGACGTCTGTCTATGAAGTCTGGTGTTATGATAATATTAGCTTTATCCTTACAAAGTTGAACAATTTTCACTTCTAGGTTTTCATCCCTGTCTTCTGTCAGCCCAAACATACGTAAATTGTTGCGTCTCGTATATTGTTCCAAGTTATCTATTTTTTCTTCATATTTCTTATCCATTTCACCAACTTTTTCTTCTAAATCCTCAAAATGCTCTTTTAAATTTTTACATACCTTATCGGCAACCTTGGCTATAAATTCTGCATCATTGACGAACGTATTGATGGTATCCTTTATGATTTCTTTAATTTCTGCTTTATTTTCACGTGTGAAACCCATTTTATTTTTATAGTCGTAGCACAGTGGGACACTAAACTACCTGACACATAAACTGCCAAAAATAAACCAGATACTAGCAGATTAAACTACACAAATTTACCACAGCAAAATAAACGCGTCTACTCGCTAGCGGCCATTCTGGGTTATAATACAAGAAATAAATACTCCATCAAGTTTATTACATAATATTATGAATTCACATTTATGTACAGATGTTTACAAATACAGTAAATAATTAAACATAGTGCATGAACATCAAACTAGGCAAGTCAATTATGGGCAGTGGCTTGAATAATTATTATTCTTTTGTTTTATAATTTTGATGTAATCAGGGTGGCCTGAGAGCGGTGGTTCGATCAGGTTACAGACAATACATACATACATACAGTAGCGTTAAAAAGTCCTGCATCACCTCACAAAATTCATGAAAATTGAAGTTTACCGCACTCCCTTCAAATATTTGTCAACCATTCACGGTCTAGATCAAATAGGTACTTAATCACAATCTTAGAATCACAATAATAAAATAAAAAAATACACCAGAAAATTTGGTTGCTAAAAAATGCAGTTAGAAAAAAAAATGTATTGAAAATTTTAAAAATTATGCAAGACAAACACTTCCAACATTATACGACATATTATTTTAATTTAAACTCATTTTAATATTTAATTTACCAGCCCTTATTTTTTCATGACTAGTTAGCATCTATTGGGCATGGAATTTACCAGCTTTCCTAGTTCTTCCCTCGAAATGCAATGAAACCAGGCGTGAATCACAGAGCCGATTAATTCGGTTTTCTTTGAAGGTTGTCTTTTAGATATGTTGTTTGATATCCTTTGCCACAAGTTCTCTATAAGATTTAGGTTTGGGGATTGTGCTTGCCAGTCCAACCTGTTGATTTTATTTGTCATCATCCACGATTTAACCAGTTTTGCTCTATGGCAAGGAGCGTTATCATCCTGGAAAATAAACCTTTCTTCGCCAAACAGGTCTTTCCCACAGGGTAACATCTTATCCTGCAGTACTTCGAGGTATTTGATAGCGTTCATCATTCCAGAGACGACATGTAGGCGACCAACTCCTTGGGCAGACATGCAACCCCATACCATAACGGAGGTTGGGTACTTATTTGTTGGAAGAACACATTTTGGAGAATATTCTTCCCCGGGAAACCTTCTGACGTACGTATTACCAGCATGATTGTTGATGCTAAAGGTTGATTCGTCACTAAATAGTACCTTTTGCCACTGCTCTGCTGTCTAGTTCCGATGCTCCTTGGCCAATTGCAAACGATGGATTCTTTGCTTCTGGGAAAGCACTGGCTTCTTCTGCGCTTTACATTCTCTAAGCAAAACTAAGCAGTCTTCCTCTCACAGTGGAAGTGCACACACTACCACCAGTAGCTTCGGACCACAGTTTGGTCATCATCTCGAACTGAGGTTCTCCTTTGTCGCCCACTACGCGGTTTGTCGTCGATTTTTCCAAATTCAGCATACTTTCTAATAACTCGAATAACTGTAGATTGATTACATTTCACTATGGTGGCAATTTCTCGAATAGAGGCCCCTCTTTTATGGTGAAAAATAATTTCAAACCGCCTTTGGTCCGATCATTTTGTTTGTTTCTTCTGGGATGTCATTTTGCAGCTTTTGACTAAATTCAAAGAGGAATTGAATATCTAAAAGTAATTGCAGTGTTTATATACTTATAATATTATTGAAAATTTTCATCCTCATTAGTTTTAAATGGACTTTAATGCCTAAGTAATTACCTAATTATTTTCCTCTATTATGGGAATTCACTAAGACAGCCATATTTTATTTGAAGAATTTTAAGAAGAATAACATTAGTGATATACTAATTAGAACCAAATAGTTGATATAGTTAGCGAAACTATGCGAAAAATGTAATTTTATCCCCACTATTGAATCATGTTCCCCTGATTGATAGAGTTAACCTTTGATTTTTACACGATGGGGCTTCTCCGCAATTCGCCATCGTCGTAAGAAAATTTTAAATGCAACATACAACAATAACTGGATAGGACGAGGAGGTTCAGTGCCATGGCCACCTAGATCCCCTGATTTAAACCCGCTTGCCTTTTGTATTTGGGGATATATATTTAAAGTCACTGGTATATTCAAGGCCCATTAATATTGAATTATTTGCCTCACTGACGTTCGGCTAAATAAACTTCAGCTTCGTCACATAAAGTATCACTTTTACTCCTAATAACATAATCTACTATTAGGTACGTATTCGGACCAAAATTTCTGCAACCAGGCTATTACAACAACATCTTAACCAAATAGAAAAATAATATATGAAACAATGGTGTATTAAAATAAATGAAAATTAGTCAACAGACGATACTTTTACAAAATGTTATTTCGGGACGCACCTGGATAAACAAAAGGATTAATATGGGAAACACATCCTTAATAAAGTGAAGTTGTTAGGAATAAAATTCACTCAATACTATAGGTTGATGGGGCGAAAATCCAACTGAAAAATAAATTTTTAATTTACAAACTAGCCTTTAAACCAATATGGACTTATGGTATTAAATTGTGGGGGCAGCAGCAAATTCCAGCATTGAAATCTTGGAAAGATTCCAAATTCCACGGAATACAACCAATGCACCCTGGCTCATGCCAAATAGTGAAATCCACATAGATTTGAAGGTTTCAACAGTTAAAGAGGAAGCAAGCAAGTGTTGTAATTAAATAAACCATAAGTGCATTCACATGTTGTCGCCATAAATCTTTTAGGCAATAGACAATAGTGAAGCTACATATAGGTATAGACTTAAAAGACACAAAACGGTAAACGTAGACGTTCACATAAATACAATTTACAAAGTGTAATCTAAACTAGCTTTGTATACAGTCACCTAAATATGCAAATAGTTTGTTATCGCTGGATGACATATGCATGTTGTACAGGGTGATTCACAGAAGACACGTCCATTAAAAAATGCAACCTAATATACCTCTTTCCAAAGCTAGCCGTGAAAATAATTTCTCATTAAAGTGATCTGTTTACAAAATTGCTAGTTTTATGCTTTGTTTCCCGTTTTGCCTTTTGTATATTTTTATACGAACAATTGAAATAAATTTATTAATTTGTATTGATAATATTTTTCTTAATTTGCTAGTTAAAGGTTATGAAAGTTTGCAGTTTAAAATGTAACCTTGACATGATGTTTAATTATGTATTGTCCTTCTGAGGCAAACCACCTTCGATTAAGTAAATTTAATTGAGGTTTACTAGATCAAAGTTATTTATTAATTTGTAAGTTGGGTTGCCTATTCCCATTGTTAAGGGGCGGATTTTATGTGAATTACCGCACTACTTGCAAGCGTGTAAGATCATGAATTAGCACAGTTTATGACAGCCGTCAATAACTTTTAGTGAATAAACAACTGCAATACATGATGTACCCGGCTGCTAGATGATAATGCAATTATGAAATAAAGTGTTTGCAGTTTCGCAATTGCAGTATTAATGAAATCTGCAGTTTTGTGATTGGGCACAGCCTTTGAGTTATAAGTTATAATTCAACGGTGTGAATTATATAGGCCATTATTTAACAGAAAACACATATTGCATAATGGACATATTATTTAATAGTTATTTTTTGTTACTCCTGGTTTATTTGCAATCTGTCTTACAGGACAATAAGCAAATGTTCTGACAATATTAATTAACAACGATCAATAATCAAGCATGCAGGAGTTGCCCAGTGGCTTACACCTCTTCGTTAATCTTTTCGAGATTGTTTGGCTAATATAAAGGTATAATTATAATTACATACTATATTAAATTGTCCTTAACTAAATTAACTCTATTTGATCATTATGTTAGATTTTCATTTTAGGTAAATCTAGCCTTTAAATCTGTTGGTTTATGTTGGTTTAGTCTACGCTTGTCTGTTTTTTCACTGAGTAGATTAGACGCCAGTTGATTGGGGTGAGCATTAAGCCTATCGGTAAATAGCTTTTTTTTTCCAGTCATAAACTAGTTTGAATAACAAAACGAAATTGAATCACAATTAAAATCTATATGGCAAATAACACATTAAGTAAATAACAATTGATGTTTTTGTTTCAGTTTGATCATACGTTAATTTAACAAAAGTTTTGTACAACCCACCCCTTTGGCCGAATGCACCAACCGCCAATTATTTTCAAGCGTTGGTTATTTGAATAAAATCGAATCAAACTTGACATAATATATGTATAGTAGTTAATTAATTTGTACACAAAAATCGATGCGTTTTTGTTCGAAATAACCAACAATAAATTGATGGTTGGTGTATTCAGCTGTTAGACCTTTTATTTAGGGGATAATCAAAAATACTATTTATTTGCAACAGTGAGCAAATTAATTATTTTATTCACTCCATTCACGTGTGCGCATTATTCCACTTAACTTAAATTTAAATTAGGTAAATTTATTAACTCGAATACAACATGAAACAAATTAAAGAACTGCAAGGACCACCTGGGGGCTTTTAATTTAATTTTCTATTTTTCAGGAATTCGAGTTGCAATGTAATTTATTTTTTAAAGAGTGACGCTAGGGGTGTTCCTTAGGGGCAAGAATGTGGCTGAAAGTATAGATTTCATGTGTAAACTAATAACAGAAATACTATAAATCTTCGTCGTAAAATCACGTTCCTTTTGGCAAATTAGCGCCGCATATATGTAAACAAGGGGACCCACACGTGGTCTGCTAAAAGTTTCAAATTTCAAAGTAATTTAAAATATACCAGAACATTGGGATTTTTAACTCGGCCATGGAATTTATGATATTAGAGATCAAGGGTTACGCATGGGAACATTTGGTTACCAATCTATTTATGAAAACACTCGTGAGAACATCTAAACACACTCCTCGCTACAGGAGAATTTTTAGTATAAATATACAAGGAAATCTTATCAACGGACCAGTCTCCATTATTCAGTTACGCTGTAGAGTGGTCTGGATCTCGATTACTACGCTGATCGAGTGTATCTGTTTACTGTAAAGTATACAGTTAGTAGTGCTGCACTCTGTTGCTTCGCATTATCTAGTAGAAATCTTTCATAAGGGGTCTGCCTGAGTAATCCAAATTAACCGAGAAGTTAGCAGTTTTAATATATTTCACGTATCCAAGATTAAACTTTATCGAAATTTACTGTAAGCACAGAGCAGGTATGTAAGGTTGTCCTGGTGTAAGTACTGATCACAATTAATTACAATAAAACGACAATTCTGACTACTGAGATATGTCTTGGGCATATTCTCAATCAACGATAGGGTGAAAAATTCCTTACAATGTACGGATACCTAGTATCTCGTATATTCTCGTACATGAGAGGCAACGCTTTCTCATGTACTAATTAAGAGTCTTGCATAGCGCACGCACTCGTTAGAGGGCAATTACACCCTCGTCAAAAAGATTGGTTGTACACCACATTTGGCTACGGCCGCTTAAGATTGGTTATAATATCAATCACATAAAAGATCGATCTTGAATCGCACATATGACTGACACCGACTTCCAGCATAATTTCTTGTGATCAACCACGCACTCAGGCCACCTGAAGTACATCAAAGTCATAAACAAAAGTATGACAATTATTCACGCCACTGCCCTTAATTACCTTGCCTAGTCTGATGTTCATGACACTATGCTTACTTATTTACTGTATTTGTAAATATTTGTACATAAATCTGACTTTATAATATATGTATTAAACTTGGGGGAGTATTTATTTCTTGTTTTATAAGGTGAGCTACTCTAGATCAACGAACCACAACAACATTAAGGGTCCTCTGACTACATAGTCAGTTATTTAAGTAAAGGGTAAGATTTTCACTTAACCAATAAGGGTTGAGGGTGCAGGAAATCTTAGTGAAAAACTAGACGATCACAGCGAAAAACTGTAAAGGGTGAGACTCCTGGGGTTCGTACAGTTACAGAACTTCAATTGAATTGTACCACACTTTAAATGTGTAAATAACACAATTATTAATATTTATTCCCGAAAACCCTGCAACAGATGCAACAGACTTGTACTCTTGGTTTGCAAGCTATTTTTCGTTGATTTGTGCCAGACTTACTAGGCTGTATTATTGTATCAGCCAACACTCGTTTTGCTGTCTCCAATTTTTATTTAATAGACTTTTTTATGTAACCTTGAGCAGTAGAAGAATACCTCCACCGGTCAAGACGTTAGTTGTTGTTATACTACTTCTACAATCTGTAAGTTAATATTACTGAAGTTCTCCTAAATGAATGCTCAGAATAATTCTTGGTCATAAGATGACAATCTTATATTGTACAGCATACTTTCTAACTATTTCTATCTAATTTAACAGTAGCTGTTCCGGTAATTGTAGAAATACTCTGTACTTCGTATCAGGAAGAGTAATAATCAATGCAGAACCAACGTTATGAAGATCATCAACACACACATTTACTAACTCATTACCACGAAAGTCTCAAAAGTCCCAATAATAAGGAAAACCTTTATAAGAAGGAACTTATCGTCTGGAGCCTCCATAATGAATCGTATAGCTTCCTCTCTACAAAATACTAAATACTCCTTAGACCGATAACCTTCTTTCTTCCTTTTTTGAAACGCTTTTAATTAAGCAAATTTGCTAAAATCAATGTTACTTTTTACCATGAGGATGGATTTAAGCATTGAATAATGGGACCATAATGCGAAGCATTTAAATACCTGTGATTCGTTTAAAAAATAAGCTACGAAAACGCGTTCACTAAGGTTTTTAATTTCTTTTTTCTACAACCACCATGGAAAGTGGGATTTTCAGATTTCGTCTCCATAGATACGAGTATTGAAAATGAGTGTTTGCCGAACAAGTGAAAATTAGCGTGCGGAAAGTAAACTTTTCACACTCAAATTTTGATTTGCGTGCGGAAAGTAAACTTTCCACACGCTAATTTGTTTACTTTCCGCACGCAAATCAAAATGTCATAAATGACATTTGATGAATGTCAGATTTGATTTTGCAGAAATATTTAAATTTTTTGTGGTTGTAGAAAAAATAGTGTGTAATACATGTGTTGAAAGCTTGTATTTGCCACACTCATGTGACTGCAGCACTCACTATCGTTCGTGCTGCAAACTTCACATTCGTGTGGCAAACGCAAGCTTTCAACACTTGTATTACAAATAACTATTTTCTACTCCCACCATGGAAAGTGGGATTTTCAGACTTCGTCTCCATAGATACGAGTATTGAAAATGAGTGTTTGCCGAACAAGTGAATGATTTTCGGTGCGGCAAAGTATAATTTTGCCGCACCGAAATCAAAATGTCATAATGACATTTGATGAATGTCAGATTTGATTTTGCAGAAATATTTAAATTTTTTTATGGAAATGTGGTTGTAGAAAAAATAGTGTGTAATACATGTGTTAAAAGCTTGTATTTGCCACTCTCATGTGACTGCAGCACGAACGATAGTGAGTGCTGCAAACTTCACATTCGTGTGGCAAACGCAAGCTTTCAACACTTGTATTACAAATTACTATTGTTTTATATCACTGTTGGAATTTATCATAATGAATGTCGAATATGTATTTTTTTTATCCTTCTGGAAACTTAACTTACACAGCACCATTTGCAGTATCCAAAACCCCCGGTGATTTTCTTTATTATTTTCCTCGGAAAGCGATTGTTTATTTACGTTGCATTATGTTATTACCTACGATATCCAGCAATTTTTTTTTGTTTGTTTTTAAAATATTAATATCAATATTTCTCAAATTTTTTTATACTGATTTGGCAGACTTATATCATTCGCTAACGTTTGGGATTTCAACTTTCCGCCCTTTCAAAAAAAGTTTCGCTTTATTTATTTGTACTATAAAAAATAAATTATTTTCTAGAACAGTGAGTAAGGTAGCTGCTTTACTCACTTGTACAAAATACACGATATGCTTTGTGTAAAATTCCTTTTTTGAGGTCGCAAATTTATGTTACAAATGTATTAATGAGTAATCTTTTAACATAATACATATTCCGAAGCAAATTGTATATAGTTTTGTTTATACGTGCATTAACTACAATAAATAAATTGATTGAACTAAATAATAAATAAACATTTGTTAAATTATTCATATTGGAATTTTAGATTAGCTGCAGGATATTAATTATGGAACCTTTTATATGATTGAAATTTAATGTGAATTGTTAATTTCAGCGCTGAAATGGTTTACAATTTTAAAAGCATGTTTTAATGTTATGTAGTAATGATATTTTAAAATATTAATAAAAAAAAACAGGGAAAGATCAATAAACTCGACGAATGGCGCAAAACGAAAGAGGTAAGGAATAAATCCGATTATATGCAATTAAAATGTAATAAAAACTAAAAGTAATTAGCAATTATAGCCCTAATTGGTGCTCATTTTAATCCGAATGCTCATCTTGGCGCACATTAAACTTTTAAAATGGAATCATCAATAATATTTATTATTAGCAATTTAGACGGGCATCATCAAATTATTCTCATTTTGTCGATCACACGTTCCGTTTTCAGGTCAAGTGTGTCTAAATATTGCTTTACAAAATAGCCCTTTAACCTGAAGAGCCCTCGAGTTTCTGTACTGAGAGTCGCGAGGAAGAACATTCCTAAGCGGGGGCGGAAATTCTATTCCATAACTCACGGTCCGGGGCACCACAGCCATAACTCGTCGACTGTGACCCGAGTACAATGCCGAATGTCCCCATCAGCGCCCCAATCCCCAGCCCCCAAATTCGCCAACAAAACAGAGTGATGGTATAATGAGCAAGATCATGTGCACCAAAACAAACAAGATACCGACTTAATTACAGTGCTGATAAGGGATGGTACCCTTGTTTTGTCTCTTGGTGTAAAGTTGATTTAAACCTAGTTACGCACTCAACAGAAGTTGTAAAAATGATGGTTTACCTTTTGTCATTTTACGGTACCTAGCAAATACATTAATTAAAAAAATAATAAATTCTATGACTAATAAGCTTATTAAGAGTTTTTGTGTTGAAATATGAGAATTTTCAACATATGAAATGAGCGCGTCCGAAAAGTATTTTACCAAAAAAAGTTTCATATTATTATTTTGTTGAAAAACAAAACCGCAACCCTTTATTATACCTACTCATTTAATAGAGATATTTTATTCTCTGTTTGATGACCTAAAACATTAATACACTTACTTGAGTAAATTTCGAAAAATTAATTGGTATTCATCTGTAACGAAGAATGTCAAAAATTCAAGTGTTTTGTCATTGTGAAACTGTGTGTACAGTTTGAACATCTACGTAGTGTAGCTTCTGAGCCTGAAACTAAGTATTTGCTTATGTGTATGTAAACCGGTAATATTATGAGGAAGTGAGAGCATGGGGTATTTGAGCAAAATAGCTAACAGTGGGATATTATGTTTAATATTTTGATGATCTTGTGGTTCTGCAGTGACGTGAAAACATTTTGATTAAATTTTGATCATAATATTTAACGAAAATTTTGATACCGCAGTGTTGTTAACACATAAGCTTGAAGATCAGCAATTCAAATCCCTACGAAGGTGATATTTTCCTATGTATAGATGTTTCAAAAATACTTCAAACAACGGTTTGGAAGTTAATTAACTGAAATCACATTGTATTAAACATAATCTACACAGTAATAAACACGATAGCACATCGGTGCGTATTACCTACTGGAACGATAGCGACATTTACAAACCATATTACAGAAATAATAACAGTTTTACAATTATAAGAAATTTTATTAATAGTAGCAATTTATGCAACATCAAGGATGGTAATAAAAAATACTGCATTACAGCATATTGTAATGAAGCGATGTTATAGAATGTATCGTGGAAAGTAGCCACGCGTGTTGATATGACATGCTATATTGGGTCATTACATGGGACTGGAATGAAGACATCCAAGTATGCGAGAGTAAACCCAGAAAGATGACGCTTCGGCCAGCTGCGGAGTCCGTGGAAACGCCTGAATAACATTTTTTAAAATACACGGCAGAACCGGATTTCGCAGCTCGGCACGCTCACGGTAGGGTGCATATCTTTGTCCCAAGACACGTGTGCGGGGGAGCTGACTTCTTATATACAGGGTGGCCGGGAAAGTTTAGCACATACTTTACCAGCATTAACTACATGAAAAATAGAGAAATAATTTTTTTTCTTAAATGGTCAGATTAAAACCTGAATTAAAAAAAATAATTTTTTTGAATGAATATGTTAAAAACCACCAGAGAATTATTTTTAATTTGTACCGGGTAAATTAGGGTCTACTTACCAAAGTCATAATTTGATAGTAATAAGAAAGCTTTAAGTTGATCAGTGGCGTTAGCCCATTTTTAATTAAGAAAAAATATGAAAGCCACGTTTTTTAAACGCCCTGTGTCGTATTACGAAAGAAAACTTAATTTTACGTAAAAAAGTTGGTACTTGATAATTATCAGAAATTCTACTTAATTTAAGTAACTTATCAAATGTTCATAGAACAACTTATGGTGCTAATTGCCCACTTACTAGAACAACCACAACAATTAATGTACATTGCAATAATATCGATGTATTTGGTGTATCTCATTCTATGTTCACTAGAAAAGTAAAAAAACATACTGAATATGTAAAATATACATCAATAATTGTGTACGTTTACGTTAGTGTTTACATAGGTTATACTTAGCATTTAGTCGCTTGTGTTTATTTATGTATTATGCAACTCTACTGTTTTTGTAAATGGTTCTTATTACCGTCAAATAAACTTCTTATTATTATTATTGTTATTATTATTATTATTATCGTTTTAATTCTATTGATTGTTAACATTAGTTTTGCTGATAGCCACAACGTTACAATATGCCGATACCTTCATTCTAATACCACGTATGAGAATTTTTAGGGAAATTCAGGTTTTGAATGTATGTGTAGCTAAATTATTTTTAGAGATTATTTCACTTTAAATACCATCTATGTAGTGTACCTTATGGAGAAAAATGCAAGATAATTAAATTAAAATAAGTATGTTGCAAGGCCGAAAAATCGGTTTTTCATTTCCCCTGTAAAATGTTCAATTTGTCACATACGCGGTATTAGAATGAAGGTAGCAATACCTGGTTAACTATTCAGATCCACGACTCATAGTACGGTCACCAGAAATACATAAGGGCCTTTTAGAGAAAATGCGAGACCCGGGGCAACTAATATTTTTAAGGCCCTTCAAAATTTTTTACTACGAAAAGTACTAGTATGAAGGTCCGATGTAATGACGATGATTTGGCTTGCCCTGTGTATTGTTGGATGCCGTATACTCCTGTAGTGGACAAAGAAAAGCTATCTTCTTTACACATTGTGTGACCTGAGATTCTCATGCCAGTTCCTAAAGAGGGCGAAGACAGCTATTTTAACAGATTCCCCCTACAGAAAAGACGCGGAAAATGCTCTTAAGGAAAAAGAAGAGAAACAAAAAAGAAAATATAAGGAAAAGGTTATTTAATGACAGAGAGAAGAAGAGAAATAAGGCTAAAATGGTGCTAAAGTTACCAAAAGTAATGCTAAAGAAGAAAAATAAAACAAGAGGAGCAATTATTGCAATCAAACTAAAACTAACAGTAGATTCACTGGATAGCGAGAAAGACAATACTGAATGTATTTATTGGGGACATTTTTATTACACCTGTGATGAAGGCTGGATCTCCTGTCAACAGTGCAAAAAGTGGGCCCGCAACTAGTGTGCCGGATTAGACAGTAAAGACGATGGAGCTGCCCTATTTTATGAATCCTGTAGCTAGTGTAGCTCATATGAATAACTTTTTTCCGATACCCGTTTCTGCCCATACCATGGGGCAGAACGGGGTAAATGACATTTAATTTTCAAAACAAAATTTACATGTACTGTAAGGGTGTGCAAGTTCGGAAAACCTATTTTTCAGTTAATAAAGACAAACAGACTAATGGGTGTCTCAGACATGACTCCCCAGGCCTATAACTTTGTTATTTTTAAAAATAACTATAATAAACTATATACAGGGTGTATTTGAAGTGACCGTATTCCTTTTAGGAGGTGTTAGTATAGGTCATTTGTAATCGTTTTGACCCTATAATGTATTATCCAAAGCCTACTGGTTTTCGAGATATTTTAATTTTTGTGTTTTTCCAGAAATGCACCATATTTTAGTACTAATATTGAAAACAAAACAAATTAGTAGCAATTATTGCCAATGTTTCGATTGTTATCGTTAGTTTAGATTCTGTTGTTAACTGTAAATCAGAAATTATGTTAGTTAGTTTGATAAGAAAGAATTGCCAGAGCTTAAATCCACAGTTACTGGAAGAGAAATCAAAGAACTCGAAGATCTATCCTAATTTATTCCAAAAATTTGATAACACATTAAACGTGCAAATTATTTGAAAAACTTCTCTATTTTATTACCTTTCAAATGAGGTATAGTTTTTTAAGAAATACCTCATAGTTCCAAAGATATCGTAAAAACATTAAACGCGAGTGTTGCGAATTCATATTCTACTATTTTTAAAAATATTTTATTAATAGGTTTTTACAAATTATTTCCAAATTGAGCACCTCTGTTTCTGATGCAGGCTCGAGCTCGTTTTATTACCTCACTCTTGGTCGGTTTGTTGGTGATATTATTTTGTATAATAACTGCAGCTTCTTGGGTTTTGTTTACTAGCTGCTCCCTTGTATTTATTTGCACCGCGTAAACTATTGATTTAAAATGGCCCCAAACATAAAAATCAAGAGGTGTTAGATCAGGGCTCCTTGCGGGCCACGATATTGGTCCGCTCCTTCCAATCCAACGATTTGGAAACCACTGATTTAACAACTCCCGCAAACGTAGAGAGTAGTGCGCGGGACACCGTCGTGCTGAAATATCATTGAGCGTCGGTTAGCAAGGGGTACGTCGTCTAGCATTTCAAATAAATTGTTAAGAAGAAGCTCTTCGTATGCTGCACCATTCAGGTTATCAGGTAAAAAATGAGGCCCTAATAAATTATTTCAAATAATTCCCATCCAAACGTTAACGCTAAATTTTCTCTGAAAGCTTGTGTCCCTGGTTAAATGGGGATTTTCTTCTGCCCAATGATGTAAGTTATGTAAATTTGTAACACCTTCACGATTAAATTTTGATTCATCTGTCCACCAAATTCTCGATAAAAAAGTTCTGTCTTGGGTATTTTTATTTAAAATGTACCTACAGAATTCAATCCTTCGTCCCAGATCCCCATGTTCTAGTCCTTAGACTGTAGTGTAATGATATGGGTGGTGTCCTGATTTATGAAGAACTGACCAAACTTTTGAATGTGACACACCCAAGTGAGGAGTTACCTCTCTTGTACTGCGTGAAGGATCTTCGTGAAAACTATTCAAGATTTCTTCCTCTACATTAACATTAACTCTTGCACCTGCAGCTTCATGTGCAACACGTACAACACTACCCGTTTCGGAGATTCGTCGGAAGGTAGTGGAAAACACGAATACATGCGGAACGCGACTATTTGGAAAACGACGCTGATATTCCCGTTGCGCTTCTGCAGCATTTCCGTGGCAAAATCCGTAAATAAAAAGAATATTGGCATATTCTCTATTTGAAAACGCCATTTTCACATTCAAAAATTCATAAACTTGTTGAAGCACTTTAACAAGGTTTATTTCTTGTCAAAACAATTATTGTAAAAATTAACATAAAAGTAAAACAAGAAAACCAATTTGATTTGGTGATATGCCCTAGAAATACCTAATAGAGGTGCTCAATTTGAAAATAATTTGTAAAATCCTATTAATAAAATATTTTTTTTAGTCGTGTTTAATTTACTTGCCAAGTTTAATTTATTGGCTTACTTTTAAAATAGTAAAATATGAATTCGCAACACTCGAGTTTAATGTTTTTACGATAACTTTGGAACTATGGGGTATTTCTTAAAAAACTATACCTCATTTGAAAGGTAATAAAATAGTGAAGTTTTTCAAATAATTTTCACGTTTAATGTATTATCAAATTTTTGGAATAAATTAGGATAAATCTTCGAGTTCTTTGATTTCTCTTCCAGTAACTGTGGATTTAAGCTCTGGCAATTCTTTCTTATCAAACTAACTAACATAATTTCTGATTTACAGTTAACAACAGAATCTAAACTAACGATAACAATCGAAACATTGGCAATAATTGCTACTAATTTGTTTTGTTTTCAATATTAGTACTAAAATATGGTGCATTTCTGGAAAAACACAAAAATTAAAATATCTCAAAAACCAGTAGGCTTTGGATAATACATTATAGGGCCAAATCGATTACAAATGACCTATACTAACACCTCCTAAAAGGAATACGGTCACTTCAAATACACCCTGTATATTCGTAAATGGGAGCAAATTCTCTATAAGATGGGGAAAGAAAATGTTAGAGAATCTGTACTCATATTATGGCAGCGATATTCAACTTTTTTTTTGAAATTGCACACTATGCTTTTTTTCGGTCATTCTGATAGTACTTTTTATTCTCTTTATAACTATGTAAACCAATATGGGTCTTACATAAGAAAATTCTCGAAAAAAATACAATTGAAACTTGAAGTCTAGGTTTGCCATGGAAACAACCGATTGTTGTAATTTGTACTCGTCGGCGATGAAAACAATAGCGTATAGCTGTAAAACAATTGCAATTTACGTTGTAAAGAATGACAAGTGCTCTTTCTGTATTTGTATGTTCTTGTTTAAAATCATAGGAGTATTAGAAATGAATTACACTAATTTTGAAAAACTTGATATGATCCTTATTTATGGTTTATGCGAGAGGAATGCAAGAAGAGCAGCAAGGTTGTATGCAGAAAGGTATCCGCTATTGTTTTTATCGCCGACGAGTACAAATTACAACAATCAGTTGTTTCCATGGCAAACCTAGACTTCAACTTTCAATCGTATTTTTTGCGAGAATTTTCTTATGTAAGACCAATATTGGTTTACATGGTTATAAAGAGAATAAAAAGTACTATCAGAATGTGCGAAAAAAAGCCTAGTATGCAATTTGAAAAAAAAAGTTGAATATCGCTGCCATAATATGAGTACAGATTTTCTAACGTTTTCTTTCCCCATCTTATAGAGAATTTTCTCCCATTTACGAATATATATAGTTTATTATAGTTATTTTTAAAAATAACAAAGTTATAGGCCTGGGGAGTCATGTCTGAGATACCCTGTATATATTTTTACTCTAAGCTACCATACGTTCAACCACTTGTAATATTGTAGGATAGGAGTTATGTAGATTAGTAAGAAATATATGATCCGTAAAACGAAACGTTTCGTTATGTGTATTTCTATTCCAGATGTTTATACATATTTTCAGGTTATTTATTGGAAGGGCGGGTGTCCAGAATAAGGTTTTAAGCTGCAATAACTTATTGGTGCAGTGAAGCGTGCCTATGGTCTTAGGACGTCGGGATATGAAAAGTAGACCGATATCATATTTCCTTGTAATGCCTTCACAGTACGGCTTACAGAAATATTAAAAAATCATAATAATTAAAATTCTCATGGGCACAGATGTAGGATCTGTTAAGGGTTCTTATAAACCCCGTCCGACCAATCAAATTTATAACTGTAGTGATTTGATTTGACAAAAGGAACCCCTTCTACTTTTGGGCTGACCAAAATTATTGTATAAATACAATGTATCAAAAGAGTAAAGGGGATTCCGTTTTAAGTGTACGAGAGCTACTCTGAGATCTTACCAATCTCACTAGGCTCCTGCAAAAGTCCTTAACTCTTTTAATTTTACGAGAGCTACTCTGAGATCTAACAAATCTCATTAGGCTCCTGCAAAATTCCGTAACCCTTTTAATCGTACGAGAGTATCCTAATAGCTTCCTACATCCTTTGTTATATCGTTATTTTCAGGAGATTCGCAGCCAAAACACACCAACTCGGTTACGGACACCCGCCTTTCGACTACCAATTGTTCAGATTCGCTGTTCAGGAATATCATTGTCTGTGTGAATAAAGCTTTATCAAAGACGGGGCTACACATAAACAACAAAAGTAAATGAGGGTCCAAAACTTCTGGTTTTCCAAAGTCAAAGAAAATATTGAATTTTAACACCCGCATCGTTACAGTACGATGTAACTATCTAACTATGCAATACTTTTTTTTCATTTCAAATTGTTCAATAAAGAACAAAGTTTCCGTTGCCATCGAATTTTTTCTACTCGCCCTAATTTCTGCTTTATGGTTAGTTTTAAACTTCATACCCCGTTCTGCTCCGCCTTCTCCTATATTTTTGCCTAACATACAGGGTGATTTGTGAGGAACCCCCCATATTTGGATAATGTGTTCAGGGGACTAAAAGGAACAAAAAAGTATAATAAACATATGGTCAAATTTCAACCGTTACTGAGATATTGTGAATTATTCTGGGGTAGTGGTTTTCAGTTCGTGAAAGTATCTTGACTTCTTCAAAATTGAATCTGTGTTGGCCGTCTTGTCTTGATGTAAATGTTCGGCAATTGCTGATCTCTCTGTGTTTCTGAGCCTGGCGTCTCTCTGGTGCTCTTTTATTCTACATTGGATGCTTTGTCCTGTTTGACCGATGTATTCCTTCCCGCATAAACATTCCAATTGGTAAACTCCTCTTGTTAACAGTTTAGGTGGACGGTGTTTGTTTGGAGGTAGCATTTGTTGGATCTTTTTTATGGTATTATACCTCACACCGATGTTTTTCTTTGCTAATGTTTTCTTCAATCTATCGGTTACCCCAGGGATAAAAGGCAAACGGGCATAAGTAGCAATTTGTTGTTGTTCCTTTTCTTCTTTAGGTATTCGGCATTTCGTATTTCCTTTCTAGTGTCACAATTTTTCATAAGAGCTAGTTCGACATGCTTCCGTTATTCTGGTTTGCTTGTTTCGTCCGGGATCTTGTTTGCTCTGTGCATCAAGGTTTTGATTAAGGATCGCATCTGTTGAGGATGATGGTGTGACTTGGCATGGAGGTAACGATCTGTGTGTGTTTTCTTGCGGTATACTGCATGAGCTAGTTTGTTATTATCTCCTCGTTTTACTAGGACATCCAAGAATGGTAGTTCCCCGTTTTCCTCAATCTCCATGGTGAACTTAATTCTTTCATGTTGATTGTTAAGGTGGTTCAAGAATTCTTTCAATGCTATTTTTCCATGTGGCCATACGACCAAGGTGTCGTTGATATATCTAAACCAGCATTTCGGTTTTATGTCGCTAGATTGGATAGGTTCTTCTTCTTCGAATGTTTCCATGAATATATTGGCAATTACTGGGGACAGAGGAGATCCCATAGCTACACCGGATTTCTGTTCGTAGAAATCCCCGTTCCATAGGAAGTACGTGGTGTCCAAGCAGATTCTTGCTAATTCGGGTATGTCTTCTCTTATTCCTTCGGTTAGAAACCGTTGCTGTATTATGTTTAGTGCATCGTTAACTGGTACATTAGTAAATAGTGAATCTACATCGAAACTGACGAGTATATCATCGGCAGTTACTTTTTGTTGTTTCAGTAACTCGACAAAGTGTTTCGAGTTCTTTACGAATGTTTCGGTTTTTCCAATGTGTGGTTGTAGAATCTTAGCGACATATTTGGCCAGTTCATATGTTGGGATCCACATGTGCTAACGATTGGTCTTAAACCGAAACATTCGTAAAGAACCGTTGATAATAGAACATAAGTTTATTTGAATTTTAGAATCACAAAACCATAATTAACAAGCCCATAAATTTATGACTATACCTTTTGGGACACCCTGTATATTGGGTGATCAAATGAATTTCAGATTAGGGCAGGCACTGTAAGTGCAGAGCATGTCTTAGAGTACTGCAGCGCACTATAATTTGAATTGGTTTGTTCTGACAGTTCATACAGCAAAATATTTAAGAATAAACTAAGACATGCCTAAAAAATAAATAGCCTACTAGATGTGAAATTCATTTGATCACCCGTTATTTTAAGCAGTAACACGTTAGAAGCTAGATTTCGTCCACAAGTTTATAGCATTAGGTAAGGTGCCAAATTTCATAATTTCAAATGTTTACACTATTTTAATGGCAACAGTTTATATAAAATTTTAAAAATATTCTTTCGCATTCTAACTTTATGTTTAATATTGTCTTTAAAGGAAACGTAGTTTTAGGTAATTTTAGTGTATAGATTAGATATAGATGCAGATAGACACAATGGGCCGTATTCTGATCTTATGTTTAAGGTTGTCTCTAACTAAAGTCGTGTTTAGCGTAAACATAAATCGATATAGCTTTATATAATTTTATATGTGTACCTATAACAGAGATATACGATATTGCCATGGTAATAATTAAACATGGCGTTAAATTTAAATATGAGATAAGAATACCGACCAATATTGCCTTGATAATTAAACAGAAAATTTAGACATGAGACGTGAAACATATTTTAGTTTTGGGGACAAGTGTTACAAAGATCTTACAACTGAATGTGGTCTAGGAGAAGTATTTAAGCTTAGATGCATTATTTTCCGAAAATTAAAAGTTGAGTCTTTGAGAAAATATTACAAAAGGAATAATTACTTGCACTGTTGTCACTATTGTAAAGTGGCAACTGATCGACTGAAAACCAGCAGTGAAAAGCGTACTCTTTTTATACGGTTTTTTAATGTTTAATTAAATATGTATCAATTTGTTGCTCAATTTGGCACATGCATGTACTCCGAACTGAGTAGTTAATGCTACCACTGCTAATTCTACATATGAACGTAACTACGCACTGTTAGAATATAAGAAGAATTTCAACGCCCACTATCATGCAAAGTGATTTTTTAAAAACTGAATTGCAGCAGGCCCTGGATAACCTTAGAACTGTGTGTATTATTATTATTATTATTGTAAAGTTTTTATTAGCTGAGGGGGGGGGGGGGCAAAAGCTTAATACAGATAGTTCTAAGGTTATTCAGAGCCTGATACAATTCAGTTTTTAAAAAATCACTTTGTATCTATTACATGATACATAATCCACCAAACGTGCTTTGTAACTTATACTATGGAAACGAAATGACATGGCTTTTTGTAGTTGTAGCATATTTTTCGAGTCAGTGTTTAGTCTGTTGCAACGTAAATTAAATTACAAAAATTTTACTGCGTAACAATGTCTACTTTTAAAAATAGGATATGCAATTTAATTACTGTATTAACTTAGTTAAGCACAGATTTGTGGTATACACTTCGTTTAAATACAGGGTGTTTAAAAAAAGGTCCGGTATTTTATACACGTATAGCACTCATCAATAGAAACAAAAAAGTCTTAATGAACATAGGTCCTTAAATCAGGTGTTTCAAAGATAGAGTTGATTTTGTATTTTAATCAATAAACAGCATACCTGGACTTCTATCGTGTTTTTCGAGGAAAAAATAAAACAAATTTAAGTCGTTGTTGTTTTTTGTTTTCCTTTATTTGCTGTGTCATTAATTTCGTTACACTGCTATATTTCGATTATTTTTTATTAATAGCAGTGGGCCGTATTCTGATCTTATGTTAAAAGTTGCCTCTAACTAAAGTCGTGTTTAGCGTAAACATAAAACGATATAGCTTTATATAATTTTATATGTGTATAACAGAGATACGCGATGTTGCCATGGTAATTAAACATGACGTTAAATTTAAATATGAGATCAGAATACCGACCAGTATCTTTTTGTATTAAAAGAAAATGCCGTTTTATACAAATGCAGAGATGGCCGATATGCTCTTTATGTACGGCCGTGCTAATGGCAATGCTTGCCTACACTTTCATCCGATAAATTGTTTTAGAAACTACATCTTAAGTGAAAGTGGCTCATTTAATGTTAATAAATATGATGCCGGACTCATGAAACAAAAGAAGAAGTTTTAAGAAGAGGTGAAGAAAATCCGAATATCAGCACTAGAACAATAGCTACGGAACTAAATATGAATGCTTCTTTAGTCTGGAGGATTTTACGAGAACAGTAACTGTATCCTTTACATACTCAACGGGTGCAAGCTTTTTTAGCCCCATATTATCATTCCAGAGTAGCTCTCTCTAGTTTCATATTAAGAAAAGTTGGAGAAAATCCAAACTTCGCTGCTAATACTTTATTTACTGATGAGGTTTTAGAAACAACGGGATCATCAATTTCCACAACAATAATTATGTTTGGACAGATGAAAACCCTCATGCGATTAGAGACAAGACATCAACGTCGGTTTTCTTTGAAAATTTGGTTGGTTATTTTGGGAGACCGTTTGATTGGACCAGTGTTTTTATCAAATCGTTTAAATGGCGAAGTTTATCTTGACTTTCTAAATAACATTTTACCACCACTATTGGACGGTATTCTCCTAATTGAGAGAGTTAACCTTTGGTTTTTACACGATGGGGTTCCTTCGCAATTCGCTATCTTCGTAAGAAATTTTTTAAATGCAACGTACAATCATAACTGGATAGGGCGAGGAGGTCCACCTGATTTAAACCTGCTTCTGCATTTGGGGATATTTAAAATTACTGGTATATTCAAGGCCCATTAATAATGTAGATGAGCTGCAGCGGCGAATAGAAAATGATTGCCAAACTATTCGCCAAAATCTAGGAATATTCGAAAGAATAAGAGCTTTCTTTCGACGAAGATGTGAAACCTTTGTACAAATGGAAAGTGGATATGTAGAACATCTTCTTTAAGTATTTTTCGTTGTATTTTTTAGATAATAACACGTTTAGTGTTCGTTTCTTTGTAATAATGTAATTTGTTGATGACAATACAAAATCAACTCTATCTATGAAACACTTAAAATTTAGTGACCTATGTTCATTAAGACTTTTTTGTTTCTATTGATGAGTACTATACGTGGATAAATATCCGACCATAAAATATCCGACCTTCTTTTTAAACATCCTATATAATCCGAAATATTAGATTACTGAAGATATTTTTTCTGTAGTAAGTTCTTTAGTTATTTTATATGTATATTTTTTTATTTAAAGTGCATTTGTCAAATTAAAATCTTTTTGTAGTACCGTTAATCCAATTCTGTTTATATGACATATGAATGTTCCTAGCGAAATCTGGAATATTGTGCTGAAACGCAATTTCAAGGAAAACAGGAATTTAATATTTCTATTGTAACTGGAAGCCTGTGTAATTGTATGCATTCTGTTATTTATTACTCAGATTAGCACAAAGTTGAGTTTGACGTTCTCTCCCGATTCCCTGGTGTTCCGTCATAACGGAAACCATCACACATTACCGCTCCGGGCCCGGACTCCCCGGAGGATCAACTTCCTGCGAAGTTCCAACCACCTGCCCGTTTCATATTGAGCACACTGAATACACCCGCATTGTATTTTACTACGAACTTTTCTTTTTCTTTACTAAATACAAGTTTTCGCGAGCTTACGTGAAAAGTAGGCCATTCAAACATAATGGACACGAGAATAAGTTTTGAACGGAAAAAGATGCGCTTTCAAAACTAGACGAAAAGTCGACGCAGTCACTGTAAACAACAAAAACTTGGTGAGTTTATTGTTTAAAGTTCCAGAGTGCATCAGAAAAGAAATTGAACCAGTGCGTTATTTTTAAATTAGAGGACATGTTTTTACGCTTGTATACCTAAATTCACCGCAGATTAAATTGGGTTAGTTTTTCATTTCCCACGCCCCTTTGTATAAAAAGGGAAAAAAGGAAAATTGATTTTTGTTTATATTTCATGTGATATTAAATAATGAGTTTGTAAATGGGCTTTTAAAATTAAAGCTGTAATAACACTGCCTCAATTATTAATGATAGTAAAATTACGATTTTAGTACAAATGATGGGTTTAGCTTTGAATCAAGATAGCTAAATCTATAAGTGAATATAAGTTAGTGAATTTCGATTAATAAATTATTTTTGAATAAAAATAAAAATAAAAATAAGTATTAATACGATGTTTAGGACCGGTAAAACTCTAGTTGTGTAGCAGTCGACGTGCGTTGATATGCCGTGGAAATAAATTGATTACCATTATTTATTTGTTATTTTCCATGAGGGGCAGATCCTCTCTGGGAAATTTTCTTCGATGTCGCAGGCCTTAGGACAGAGTCGAGCACCTAGTCTCTCACATCGGAAAGTCAGATGTCAGATCTCCTACAGATTATTTTCACTTTAGTTCTGGGCCATACATTAGGACCAGGTATCACCTTCACAAATCTGGGATGTGGAAACTGGTTTACCAGGGCATTCTCAAGTCTCTGAACGAAGTTCGCTCTCATGTCAGCAGGGAATTCCAATAATGAAAACCACCAACCTATCATCTACAAGGGATGCTTGAATAGGGCTGTGATTGAAATGGAATTGGTAAACATGCCCACAATGCGGGAATATATTTAGGAGAAGCACAGGCAACTAAATTCCGTCGTGCTACACGCTGCTCTGGCATTTGTCTTCTCATGAATGCTACATGGTTCAGAAGATTCTGCTAAGACATGAAGTTATGCTTTGGGCTTCTCTGGTGAAGATGCTTCGTTAAGTTTTAGCAGTTATCAATTAATTCCAGCGTCCATACATGACGATACAGAAGGGAATTTTTAACAGCACCAACTTGACTGGGCATCTCCTACAAGAGTGAAGGCTAGCGGTGCCGGACAATACGGTTTCTTCCAAACTCAATGGAATCGTATGTACACCACTTGAGGTTTGAACTTCATTTGATGGCTTAAGAAAATTTATAATATTCATTACTAAACTTTAGTCATCGTTACCCGCAACTACCACTTTCCAAGAGACCGGGTTACTTAATCTCGGAAGACCCTAAAAGCGCAAATAAAACTTGAAAATAAACAAAACAAAAGTATTTACTGTCGCCTGTCGTCTGGTTCATTCGAACGTCAAAACTCCCGTGAAGCCACACACTTAGGATGGCAACTTAATACTCAGTACAGTGCTAAACTTTCTTGACAATGTTGGTTGGAGTCAGTTCCTGAAGGTATTCTCTTAACAAAAACTATAAAAGTAAAGTTGGCTGAGACAAAACTCCTGAAGATATGTTCTTCACAAAACGCAGAAGTAAATGTGAGTTTACTCATAAAGAAAAAATATTGTAGGCTACATATCACGGGAATTAGGTGATCTATACTGCGTCTCACAGAGTTACAGATCTTGGCGACACTCAGCCCGCAATCTTCCATTTTCAGTACAATAAATCTCAATTATCTTTCTTACCCTGCAAATAACTACTTATTAATAAGTTTGTTGATTAAATTGCCTTCATTTATAAAACTTTACTTTTGGCTATTAATATTATGTCACAGTATTGACTTGATGAAATCAAAATTTAATTGTAATTAACTATATTTCAAAATAAAAAATTAAACGAAATTCCAAGCATCTGATTTTTCGATTAATCACTTTAAAAATTAATTTCTATTAAAATTACCTAAAAATAAATTTATATTTTTAGTTTGATTGTCATTCACTTATTCTATGCCACTACGTTGGTACATAGGATGTTCTCTTTCCGCTGAGCATAGCCTAGTAGAGTAATACGCAATTTATTGATAAAAACCATTTATTTATAATTTATATTTCCCTCCACAGTCAATGCATTTTTGCATCCGTGAAAACCAATCTTCAAAATATTTTCTCCAATCTTCCCGGTTTAGGTTCCTTATTTCATTTCTAAATGCGTCAACCGCTTCTTCGTCCGATGTAAGACGTAAACCCCGTAACTTATCCTTTGCACGTGGAAACAAAAAGAAATCATTAGGTGCCAGGTCTAGACTATACGGCGAATGAGCCATTATTTCAAGGTTCTGTGCATTCAAATACTCAATCGTTCAAGCAGCCGTGTGTGGCCGAGCATTATCCAATGGGAACAAAGCTTACGTACCTTCAGATGTTTGTGTGAAATTGTGTTAATTGCTTTCACATCAATCTTTAGAGTTGCTTGAATACTCTTTATAGTAACATGCTGGTCATGGGCGCCGTTAACCCAAAATCCAAGGGGGGGCAAACAAGGAATATTTGAAAAAATTTCAAAATAGGTACATACAAAAAACGAAGATTTCTTCGTTTTGTGGCAAAAACTTCTATAACCTCTTTTATTAATTGTTCTTTATTTTGTTCCACCTTCTTTCTATGAACTCTTAATAGGCATAATCCGGACAGCCGATTTTCCTCCATTGTTGATCTAAGCCAATCCTTCACTCTCCTTAGAGTAGAGAAAGAACGCTCTATTGAACATGTTGTTGGTGGAATTGTCAAAAAAATTGGAAAGCAATTTTCATAGCTGGAAAAAAGTCACATTCTTCTGAAATTAGTTTTGCAAAATCCATACTTTCTGCTACTTCTTTTTCCTTTCAAATGTGCACTCACGTTAAATATTCCGCTTCCAAATTTTCGATGCCATACTTCTCTGCGATTTTCTTCACGAAATCTGGATCGACAGCATGCTTTTTGATGTTAACCGGGTGTAAACGAGCTATGGAAAATGCAACACTAGTATGTTGGGAAAAACGTAATCCCAAAGATGACATCACAGAGTCCAAGTAAGGGTTGAAAATGGTTATTCTATAATATACTTCTGCTGCTTTTGCTACGTTTCCTCTGTGAGTTTGTCGACCTGTTATCCTTGGAACTTTAATTTCAATGTTAAATTTTGCAGCTAAATCTATGCTGCTTATAAAAGTCTTGCAAAAAATCCTTCTGAATTTTCCCTTTCTTCCTTAAATGATGAAATTAAATCTTCAATATAGAGAGTCGTTAGAAGCTTATATTTGATGTCATCATATTAGCTTGGCCAACAAAATTTCCTAAGTCATATTTCTCTTTGTAACTATCAGCAATTACGGTAATTTGAGGTGGCCGTGTGGCTGAAGTGGAAGTGGACGTACTGGGCATTGGTTCGATATCGATACTAGTGCTTAATCTAGTCGTCTTTGGAATCGGGTCGCCTTCCTCATTTGGTCTTGGAGCAACCTGTACCTCAACCTTAGATTTTTTCGTAAAGAATTTCCTAATATCCATAATTTTGCCTAATTAATATAAAAATGTTATAATTTACGCTAAACGTACCTGATACCTCTTCTATAGATTAGATCCTATTTATTGTAGCGCGAGGTATGTAGCTATAAAATATTATTTTGTTTAGCAGACTCAAACTTATAAAATTTAAGACAAATTCAATAAAAATAACTAAGTAGATCCACGTAAAACCTTGCGTAGGCACAGGCAGTGTGCGTCGTAGGTCGTATATTATTTGTCTGGGTATGCTAAATGCTAGCTGTAACTAGGTACTCGTAGCAAACGCACATGCACGCGAGTAGATACATGTACATGGACAGGCGCCGAATTATGCTTGTGCAGTATGTCCGAACCCCAAATGTTTATTTTGTGCACTTGCATTTTGCATACTAATAAATATTAAATAAAATATTCACATACAGCCTTTAATGACATATACAAAATATAGAAGACTTTAGGGCCGTTATAGAATAAATCTTTAATTGTTTCTAAAAAAAAAAAATAGTGGTTGAATTTAACTTCCAAGGGGGGGCAAGTGCCCCCCCCCCCCTTGCCCCCCCTAAACGGCGCCCATGATGCTGGTCCTCTTCAATCATGTTGCGAACAAAACCAATATTCTTTTCGGTAACAGCTGTTTTTGGCTTAGGAGCTCGAACACTGTCATTTAAGGAAAGTCGACCGTTGAAATTCATTGTACTGCCTACTGCCGCTTTATGGTAGGTAAAGAACACGACTTGTCACCTAATACTCCATTGATTTCCTCAAAACATTGTTTACGGCTTAAGCCACGTTTGAAATTGTAAACAATCACAGCTCGATAATGTTCTCTGTTTAATTCCATTATTTCTTGCGAAATAGTTATTTTCGTATCAAGTGTCGAAAGTAGCAAATATCAAGCGAGTGTTTATAAATAGATATACGAGTGCGGAGCGAAGCGGAGCACGAGTAGAAATATTTATAAACACGAGCGGAGATATTTGCCTTTCGAACGAGTTACGAACACTATTTTTCCCACGACCAAAAATGTACATGTCAAAAAGTAACACTGACAGTTCAGGTAAAACGACCGTCATTTTTTGTTTTGAAGCGGCCGCAGCTTCCTATTATTGCGCAAACTGTGCGATATATCCCTATACGTGTTCATATCGCACGGGTTGTTCATTTGTTTTGCGAAAGTCAATCGCACGGGTGATATTGTCAACTTTCGCGCCTAGTTTGTTGTGCGTTAGGAGCGACTTTCTTATATGGTCGTGGGAAAAGGATTATTTTAACCTTATCTATTTTAAAATCATATAGTATATTTGTCAACCGTCACTGTCATTAAACTTGTAAAGAACTAGGCTTCCACTGTCAAACAAAATTTGTTGCAAATTTTAATGGAACTAATAGATAGGCTCAGCCGGCTCAGCGGAAAGAGAACAGCCCTCGTATGATATCACTTTAAATGAGATTGTAGTACAAATAGATGAAGAAATTTTACGAAAAGCTTAAGTGCCATCTAACCAGTTTCATTCAAATACTGGCTGGCTTATATTTTTCAAGTATCACGTTATTATAAGCTTGCTATGCTCGTTTATGTGGGTAACGGGTCTTCTAATTTCCTAGTGCAATAAGCTAGGGACTATTTTTGTTAGCTGTTTTTTCTGTAGCTGGAAAGAAAATGTACTTAATTTTCAAGTGATTTTAACAATAATTATGACATGTTTTTCTAATTATTATTAGCTCTGAAAATAGCTACTTGTTAGTATGAAACTAATTGATATCATTTTCTCTTTTACTCAACATGAGACGTTAAGCTCCAAAAGGATATTACCTATATTCCTATATAGGATGGCGATTTGGCAAACGCACCATAGCGATTTCAATGCTAATTTTTACATCCTCAAGTAATGACTCTCTTAATTATTTTATAGCTAAAATTTAAATACATTTGGATGGAGGAAACGATTTTGTATTCGTTTCTGTTGTTTACAATTTTTTTACCAAAAATTTAAAGATCACACAAAGCTTCTTACAAAATAGTCTTTCCGTCCCTCTTTCCAGAAAACCTTTCTTGAGGGATTGTGGTTTCAATCCACTGAAAATTTTCAAAAACCCTAAAACCACAACAATTATACTAAATACTTATTTTGGGCAATTAAATTTCAGTTCTCAGTTAAAAACTTTTTAACAAAGTTAAATGGAAATTCCGAAGATATTGACTTCATCGGGTTATAGTGGTATAGAGCAGGCAGAACCCGGGAAAATAAGCTCTTCGTTAAAATTTAAACGAACATAGTGTATTACAAAACCTATATAAATTGTTTTTTAACCAACATAAAAAGTTATTATTGGCAGTTTTTATAATATTTCATTTTCTTTAAGGCAATTTATTTGATTTTCTTAATTAAAAGTAAGGACTTAGAGTAATGTTATTCAAAATTATACGACCTACGCATTTCTCATAGCTTGCTACTAAGTTCGATGTGTAACTAAAGCAAACATAATCGATAAATCGTCACCGCAAGTTTGGTCGTGTTTAATAATTAATATACTATAAAACTATCTAACTACATAGGCTTCAAAGCGAATGCATGCCGGAAATGTCATCTTCTCGTCGCGTCGTATAAATATAGGAACTTTTTTTTAAAATAAACAGCGAGAATCTTAGCTGGAGTAACCTTAATATTCAGCAACAACTAATTTGTTTCAAAAAGATTAAAATATTTAAGTTCCTTTAATCTTATTAGCTGGCTATAATAAAATTATTTTATTTTTTCGACTCTCATATACCATGAGGTCAAAAAAAAAATGATTCTGAGCAGGCCTTGACTAGTACAACACGATTGGCTACACTGGTTCTAGAATGCCTATGAATTATAATGTGACAGTGACATTTCAAATGTAAGTCAGTTTTGCAATCTTGTTTCAAGAATTATTTAAGTTTATCGTTGTAATACTAGTGAAGGATCACATTTTGAACACCTACTCTAACATGTATTCATCTTAGTTTTCAGTTTGTTCCCTAAATAAATACTGTTTTGTGTTTTAATTTATTTGACATTTATTAACCTCTAACCTGCTGCCACATTTTGAAATCAGTCTTGCCAATCGTGTTGTACTAGTCAAGGCCTGCTCAGAATCATCTTTTTTTCGATCTCATGGTACTTAAGTAAGCTGTCAATTACGCACGTTTTACTGGATATGTAGTAAATTTGATGTTATAAACACTACTGCGTAAAAGCTAAACTGTTGCCTAATTATATAACGGGTGTCCATAAACTGTCAACATCCCAGTAGGTTGTGATTTCAGAAACATATTTCGTAATTTGATTCAGAACACAAAACCAAATGTCAAGATTTGTAAAATGTCATTGTCTATGATTTAATCTAAGACTTGTAATTTGTTTTTCAAAGCAACCGAGATGTCGACAGTTTATGGACACACGTTACGTTTGTATATATGTATACAGGGTGGTGAATTGTTTCACGCACCATAAGAACTATAATGGTAAATTTTTAATATGGAAATATTTGCTTCCATAATTATTTTAGATCAAAAGTGGAATTAAGTTTTTTTTTGTAGAAAATAATACTGCACCCATTGATGTTATTTTGCATAATTTTTTGATTTTCGTGTAACAGAAAAACGTCTTCCAAGACTTCTTCTATGATTTTGAGTGTACCTGGGCCTTTTGAAAGGTAAAGTAAATGAAAAAGAAAATGTGAATAAATTCGACCAACTTGTATTTATTTTTCAACATAATCTCCACACATTTTTCCCAACGATGTTCCAAAGCCATTGTACCGTTTTTATAAAATGATTTCCCTTGGTCTGCAAAATAGCCGTTTGCAGCATGAACCATTTCATTATTGTTGGAAAATCGTTGTTTTCCGAGCCAACTTTTGAGGTTTGGGAACAAATTGAAGTCAGACGGGGCTAAATCGGTCGGATAGAGCGGCTGATTTAACCATTCGAACCTGAGTTCATGAATTTTAGCCGTTGACTTGTGAACAGGTGAATTGTCATGATGAAAGAGGATTTTTTTTTAGTAAGGCGCGGTTGCTTTTTCTTTATTTTTGAGCTCAAATTTTGCGGAAAACCTGCGTAGTATTCTCTAGTGATTGTCCTTCCATTCTCTAGGTAGTTAATAAAGATCTCACCCTGTGAATCCAATGCCATGACCTTGTCGGCAGACGCTATTGTTTTCGCCTTTTGGCTGGACATTGTTTTGATTGTTCTTTTAACTCCGGCGTGTAGTGGCGGACCCACGTTTCATCGACGGTCACGAACCGGTGCAAAAAGTCATTGCACCCAGACGAGATGTCCATTCGAATACACTTTTTATCTAAAGTCAGAAAACCCGACATCCATCGCTCACAAAGCATGCCCAAATGTTCATGGAAATTATTATAAATTCATTCGGTTGAGATCCTTACTATGACTCCATGATCTTCAATCTTCGGTCACTCAAAACTATTTGTGGATCTTAGTCAACATATCCGAAGTTGGACTTGGACGTCCGCTACGCGGATCATCTTCGATACTCATTCGGCAGTCTGCAATCCACAAATGCACGGCCATAAATGAAGAAGAAGACTTGGCGATTTAGTTTACTTTTTATTTGGGTCGAAGGTTTCCCCTTCAAAAAGTAAACTTTTATCACGGCACGAATCTCCTTTTTGTCCATTATGTTTGAAAATGCTTCACGTAACCAAACAATAACCTCATAATGCACAGAGCTGAAACTCGGCAAGGGCTCGTTTGAAGGATCAAACTTTCGGCTGTACATCAATTTTGATCATGGTGCTGCGTAGTTTACCTTACTTTTCAATAAAGGATTTGTAACTTCACAATTGACAGAAAGAGGTGGGTAATGACAACGATAGTTTTGTGATTGGGCACAGCCTGTAATTTATAAACCATAATTCAACGGTGTGAATAATGTAGGCCTAATTTGTATTTGTATTTGTATATGTAATTGACGTATTACCTAATGGTCGCAGAAAAAAGTAAACATAAATGAACATTTGCCATCTATGGTTTTATAAATCAGTGCTACAATACCACAATACTAGTTTTACATTAAAATTAAATAGTTTTGTCAACTTCTACCTGTTTTGTAAAAATTGAAAATAAAGCCTGATGTTTCATATTAAAGATGAACTATGTACTAGTTTTCAGTTATTAGCTACATCAATTGCGAAATTCAAGCGTTTACTGAAAATTTACTGAGAAAGCTGGAAAGCTAAGTGAAGGCGAAGAAGATGTACCCGTAATGTTATGATTGCCAAAAGTGTCTGAATGACAATCTGGGTTGATGATTTAACATGCGTTCCGAAGCAAGGAAGATTTTCGTAATTTCCAAGGAGAATTTCGCCGGTCTTAGAAATCGAACCAGAGACCGACGAAATGAGAGACCAAGACCTTTCACATATTACCACTAGCTTCGTTTTTAATGACGTATGTGACGAAATACTTTTAACGCCAATGAGATCAGCAGTAGATTTCTTGAAATAGAAATACACTGGCGAGCAAAAAAACCGGGCCACTTAAAAATTTTGGTATATTTTCAGATTCAAGATATTATATATGTTGAAAACTATATTAAACTACCAATAACTATCTGTCTGGTTTGTTAACAACTTAAATAGTGGGTTTTCAGTAGATGTATGTATGAAGCTACTGTTTTTATTTAACGAAAGAAATGCTTAGAGAATTAACAAAAAATTAAAAGGGAAACATAAACGAAATAACGCAACTCAAAAGTGTCTTCTTGGAGTTTTAATAAGAAGTGTTCCTTCCTCTTGCTGTTATAACTGCTTGCATTCTTGTATTCATTCCTGTAATTATCTTCTGAATGGTTTCTTGAGGGATGTTGTTCCAATCTTCTACAAATGCTGTTTTAGGCTCTTCCAAGTTACCAGATAAGGGTATTCGACTTCTAGCAAGTTTTCCAAGCTCATTCCAGACATACTCTATCAGATTCAAGTCCGGACTAAGAGGAAGCCATTCCATGACGGTTAGCTCTGCTTCATGAAGATAGTCAGTTACAACTCCTGCTACATGTGACCGAGCGTTATCGTGCATTAGAATAAAAGCATCGCCTTAAATGGAGCATACGAGACCACATGTTCTTGGAGGATATCTGTCACATATCGAGCTGCTGTCAATGAACCTCCATCAACGAAGACTAACTCCGTGCGAGCTTCGTAAGAAATACCGGCCCAAACCACCAAAGACCCTTCCTGAAAACTGAAGCGATGAGAGAAATTGCACTGTGCGTAGCGTTCCCCTGGTCTTCGCCACACTTGATCTCGGCCATAAGCACCATATAAACAAAATCTTGACTCATCTGCAAAGAGTACAACACGCCATTGCTCCGCCGTCCAATTGTTGTGGATACGAGCAAAACTAAGCCTGCCTACACGATGAGTTTTGAGAAGTTTAGGCCCTGTGGCTGGCCTGTATGCCTTTAAATTAACTTCTCAAAGTCTCCTTCTTACTGTCCACTCGCTGATATTGGTACCACGTACTTCCAACAGACTACTTTTCACGCTAACTGCAGTAGTATGCCTGTTTCTTAATACGGAGGAAACAATAAAACGGCCATTCCGCTCTGAGGTAGCCCTTCTTCGTCCCGAACCTGGCCTTCTTCCAAGTAAACCCGTTTCCTGATGGCATTGCCACACTCTTTGAACACTAAAACGGCTGATTCCTAAAGCTGCTGCAACATAAGGCTGACTTTGTCCGTCTTCTATCAGAGCAATAATTTGAGCTGCATGTGTTGTCAATTTTACAGAAATTTATTAGTGATACTACTAAACGCCAAATTTAAATAATGATACAGTATCGCAATAATCAAAATTAACTCAAAGAACTGATAAAAAGAACAAATATTAATTCAAATTAACCACTCAAAATGAACATCTATGCACTTAAGTTTAAATTGTTTCACAAATGAGATAATTTTTTTATTGTTTCACATGTTACTAAGCCTACTACATAAATGCTGAATAGTTATAAACAGTTTCAAACACATTCAGTGCACTACGTTTGATAATATTCAAGTGGCCCGGTTTTTTTGCTCGCCAGTGTAGTTCTTTATCAAACCGGTATACGTCAAATGTTATTTTTTGGGACCCTCTTAGTCGGCTATGTGTTCTATCGGATTTCCTACGCGAAGGTGATTTGGCTTGAATTGAGCATTAACATGGCCGGATAGATTTTCATTGGGCCAATATGTTCTGCCATAAGTGGTATTCGACACATACGCATATGTCTGTTAACAAGGTGATATCTCTCAGATTTTTCTACTATAGTCCGTCCGTTCCTACCTTAGAAGGAAGTACAGGCTCTTATGGGACATGCTTGTTTTCGTTCAATTTGAGAGTTATCTCAGTTATGCCATCCTTTCTTAATAAAACAGTGTTGTTAATTTTATTATGCGCACAATGATAATAATAATAATAATAATAATAATATTTTGACGGTTGTACTTCTTTCTAAGGTAGGAACGGTCTATAGGTGTGATGTGAGATTTTACTAAGGAATCCTTTCCTTGTGTGCCTTTCTTCTATGCACTGCTGTCATTTGTAGGAAACATTCGTCTGTATGATGTGAGCACTAACATTTGTGTTCAAATTCTGGATATTTAAGAATTCGGAGTTACGAATTAATCTAGCGTAGGTGGAATGAACGTGAACTCTTTCTTGGTAAGCTGATCGAATATGCTCTTGTAACCATAAATATCATGTCATTGCATCTTCTCTTTCTTCTTATTCTCTTCCTTTTCCCATTATGGCTTCACTAAATAAGGTAATATGTCGATATCCATCTCCTCCATTCATTTCGATTACCTGATATTTTCTGTATTTGTTCAAGTATTCGTATTATACAATGTTTTTTTGTTGTGTATTTAATAACGTTGTTTAGTATTTTAAGTGATTTTTAATCTGCTGATTTAACCCGTAGACACTGATTCGTTTTCCTATAGGGTTCATTTTTATTACATTACAACTAAATGAATAAATAAAATCAGAGCGTACTTTAAACTTAGGAATATAAATAAGTTAGAGTCTTTAAGCTTGTCTAAGTCTACTCAAGTATAATTAATTCCAGGTGAGCTGACTATCAGTTTTGAAGTGTGTTAAAGAATCTATGTATTCAATTGAATGACCTGTAGAAGGTATCTGTAATTAATAACAAAATGTATACAGGGTGTAAACGATAGTTTTATTTACATATATAGGTAGATTTTATTTTGTCACTTGAAGTGTATTTTGTAATGCACAAGAGAAAAAAAAACATTGTTACGTGTTTTACGTAATTTGGGATGGAAGCAATAAGAATAATTGCAGATGTAACACAAATTGCACATAAAGTTTACGGCTGCTTAAAGACAACGTTCATTAGTATTTACATAATTCATTTGGAATGTAAATGGTTGGTATTCAAGAATTTTGATTAACATAATATGATTTATAATAATAATGGTAAAGGCAATTACGGGAGGTCATTCGTTTTATTTTATTTATTCTTTTGTCGTTCCTTCGTACATCTCTTTCTGCATAATTTTTAGGTCGGGGTGCGGAATATCCACGCGCGTGTCGTCTGTCCCACATTTTTTCGGTGGGTTGTTCATCAGTTTAAAGTTTCTTTTTATTCAGGAGCCGAAATGAAGAGGGCAACCCCGCGGCGTTGATTACGGGTCCCGGAATGTGTTTTCCGGAGCGGGTCGTAGTCGCGTTGTGCCAACAAAGAAAATCATCTCTCAACAAGAGTAATACATATTCATCATTTCATGCAATTGTACAAAACAAGCGGTGTCTTGCGTCGGCGTTGCGTCGGCGTTAGGGGTGGGAGAGACGCAGGATCGCGTAACCAAGCAACCGGAAATCGTTACTATGGTGACGTCCGCCAAAAAACACTCGCTACAAAGGAACGGGATTAATAGTCTCGCAGATAATGTGCGCCGGTGTTTCAAATGGCGAAATAAGTGTGTACACTTTTGAGACCGCACATCGACACAGCTGTGTCCGTATCGGCCCCATTCCACCATTCATAGCTGTCTATTTCCGCTTTCTCCACACGCGCGTCCCGACGCTGAAGCTACTGCTGCTGCTATTGCTGATGCCCCCTTCGTAGATTAGAGCGCGCGTTAAGCCGGGCAACGCATTCGATTATACCTGACCCAGTTCGAGATATTTATGAAATTTGGTTCAATCGAAATATGATCCTTGTTAATTAAGTTGTTATGCAATTCTCTAGAACTTTAGGAGTTACAAGTTTTAGGGGATTACATACTGTTATAACTATGTTCTCGGGCAGATTTCGTAAACTAGATAAGTAGTTTCTAATTTACGTATATGACGTTTAGATATGTTCGTTTATGAATGTCAGTCTGTTATCAATTTTGATTGCAGATATTGAAAAATATACATATTATGAAATTACTCTTGATCTCTCTATATATGATATGGGTTATCATTGCTGTAAATATTATTTTATTAAAAATTTTTAATTTCAATATCTCTAAGATTATAGGCATTAAGATTAAAAAAACCGTTGAACGATTTAAGTTTCGCAAAAATATGTACGGGGTCATTTCTAAGCCTAAAATAAACTGACGAAGCAAAAGTTATATGCACATACCTTTGGTTCGTCTTAGTTAAGGTGTTACAAGCTTCTGACAGTAAAAAAAGTGGATAAGTATTTATTACTGCTTAGGCTATGGTAATAAATACTTACAGTTGTTTAGGTCATATTCGTGTACCAGGTAACCGATTAACTGAAAATCATGAAAACAAATGGTATCGGTCTTTGGTAGCCAACAGTCTGTCCATTGTGATTCCCAGGTTTAAATCCAACGGATTATTATTTCTCAAAAATAAATGATAATTCGTACACCAAGTAGAAATTACTACCCGTCGGCAGTTCCTGTAAAGAATTCAAAATACAGCTAATCCCAAAACTTTATTCAAATTTCATATTTAAACTATATTAAACTACTTATATTAAATTTCTCTTAATTAAATTGTGTTAAATTTTGTTTGTACGTAACTAGGACGAACTGAACCTATGTTTACATAACATCTTTTTCTTTAGAATTGCTAAGAGCGAGCTGGTTAAAAAGGATGAGGTAAATCAAGAAGAATAACATGTTCAGTATTTCCTTGCTTAAAAATAAAGTACTTTAGCATTGGAATATTACGACGAGCATTTTTTTTTGTAGCAATGAAGATTTCTCGCCTATTAAAGACGCCCAACTAGTCCATATCTTTAGAAAGACACATAATTTGTCCGGTTTAAAGGAATCGTCATTCTGGTAGAAAATTTTCAGTCCGTACAATTTCAATTTACAAGGGTGTACGTACCCCAGGTGTGTTATCCTTTACAGTTTGTCACTGTGATTGTTTAGTTTTCACCAAGATTTTCTTCACTCTCAACCCTTATTGATCAAGTGAAAATCTTACCATTTATTTAAATGAATGACTATTTAGTTATAGGACCCTTAATATTGTTGTGATTTCGTTGATCTAGAGTAGCCCACCTTATAAGACAAGAAATAAATAATCCGTCAAGTTTAATACGTATGTTATAAAGTCGTACTTATGTACAGATATTTACAACTTTAAATGCAGTAGATGAATAAACAATAAACATAGTGATTGAACATCAAACTAGGTAAGTCAAATATGGGCAGTGGCTTGAATAGTTACTATCCTTTTGTTTTATGATTGTGATATGATCAGGGTGGCCTGAGGGCGGTGGTTTGATCATAAGCAATTATATTGTAAATCAGTGCGTCAGTCAGATGATCGATATAAGATCGATCTTGTGGGAGATTGACATTAAAATCAATCGTAAGCGGCTGGAGTAAAGGTGGTACCATAACCAACCTTTAAAGTTTGACGAGGGTGCAATTTCCCTCCATAAGTACATGCGCTATACACGACTCTTAAATTAGCGACTATATGCGCTATGCACAATTCTAAAGTAAGTGAGTGGGCGTTGCCCCTCATGTAACGAGAATGTACACTATGTACAACTCAGAATGTACGAGGTACTGGGTACAAAGTCTACTTTAATATGATACGTATATTAAAATGGCTTTTACGTTGTGCGTTAAATTTGGATTTCGGTGGGAGACCCCTTAATTGGAATTACTCTATTGTAAGCCTTTGATCAATACACGCAACTGGAAAAGCAATGATTTACAGCGGTGTACGTATGATGACGAATTTCTACAAGTTAATGCAGAGCAACAAAGTGCAATACAACTAACTGTATATTTTACAGTAATTAGATACACGGATCAGCGTACTAATCGAAATTCCAGACCACTATACAGATAGACTGAATAGTCAAGACTGGATCTTCTGGTAAGATTTTGTTGCATATTTATACTAAAAATCCGTGATACTGAAGTGGTGGTAATTAAACGTTCTCACGGTTTGCATCTGGTACTTGTCCAGAAAACTAATAAATTTCATAAGTGAGTTGTTTTGAATTCCTTTGCAGTTTCCTGGACAGTTTCAGCGGTTGCGATACAACCTCTGCTATTTTTAAAGTCCAGTACCAAGCTAAAACCTGATCTTTCTTCCCTCCCCCCTACTAAAGGCTCAGCGAGACATCACGTCTTCAGAGCCTACTACCAGGTACAAGAGTGGCTGGGGAACCGACTACCCCCTGAAATGTGGGGTTGGGGTCGTGTACAAACGGTGCGCCCGCAGATTTGTTAGAAGATGTCGAAGATGACGAAGAAGATGAAGAAGATGGCATTTGACTTAATTATAATTATAACTATCATAGCTTTTTTAGTTTTTTTTTTTATAAATAAAATTAGAAAAATCGAAATTTTACAACTTTTATTTACATTCACCCCGTTTCTACTTCTAATGTATCGATCTTACGGCAAAAATACATAGAACCTTTTTGGTGGGACATTTTATCTTCTACATTTTCGTATAGAATGATCGTAACGCTAAACTTCACGGTCTTCGAGCTATTAGCGAAAAACTGAAAAAAGGGACCTTTAAACAGCTCCCCCACCCCCGGCTCACCCCCCACCCTCGGGGACTTTTGGTATATTCGTCAGGACACCTCAAGAAACAACTGTACCAATTTTCAAAACTACGTGAATTTTTTCGGCTATTTGCCATTATTTTGGCTAATTTGACTGGACTATTGGATTCGGCAAAATTCCCTGAGGTGAATGCGAGTGGGGCTAGTGGCCACAGCAGTAGACGTGTGTTGAAATCCCTGGCACCCATAAGCCTACATTTCGCCCAATTAACAAATAACAAACAACAACAAAAATTAATTTATGTGTACAGTTCACATTCACATCACACAATGGTAATTTGGAAGGGTTCACAATAAATGCAACCCCACAATATTTTAAGCAAGTTTGCTTGCAATTGTCATCTCGCAAGTTTTCACTAGTGTTTTTATTGGAAATTTTTTATTACAGGTACATATTTATATGCAGAGCAATTTTTTAAAATCAAATCTTAACATCTTGCCAGTAGACTGTTTTCTATAAACTTTAATTTGTTTTGATAGCTGGAAAACCAACCAAAAATTTGAAAGTCTTAATTTTGTTAATTGCAAAAGTAGTGAAAACGGCATAGCGTTAAATGTAACATTATTTGATAAATACATTGTCTATGATTGATTATTAGGAAAACAAGCTTCCATACTATTTGTTATGGATTAAAGAAAGCTAAATTTAAATGTAGGCATTTTTAGAACCTTACAAGCAGAAATTTAAAGAATATTGTTAACAAGTATTACGTACTACTTAATCTGAAGGTCCAAACTATCTATTCATATAAATTAAAAATAATAATTTAATAAAAGGCACGATGATTGTATTACATGGCGACAGTAGGCCGTATTCTCTCCTCATGCTTAAAGTTGTTTCTACCTAAATTCATGTTTAACGTGAACATATATTTTTACATGCGTATAACAGAAATATACGATATTGCTGTGGTAATTAAACTTGACGTTAAATGTAAATACGAGGTGAGAATACCAACCAAAAAAGTTTATTTAATTTAAGGAAACCTCGCCTATTAAGACGTAAAATTTTTATCTGGAACTTTTTTATGTAGGACCACCAATTTCCAAATCCGTTAATTGTTATAAGTTATAACACACTTGAGAAGTCCGGAGAAGATTCCTTACCATTTACTTATAGTTACAGTCGTGCGTTAATTTTAAACTGTTATCTTATCTAACTTTTTCATAAACAGAATATTGTAAAAATATGATGGAAGTACCGCAACTTAAATATATTTTTCTACTCCCATACTTTAATTGATTTATTAAGCATTTACAACTTTAATGAGATTCATTAAGATACAGATTTTTCATTAGGATATAGATTTATAACCAATAGCAGCAAAGTATTTTATTTGGTAACCATAGTTACGCGAGTTGTTGATGTTTCTTAATTGAGATAACCAATAGCAGCAAAGTATTTTGTTATCAAAAATAAGGTTAGGTAGCAGCTTTTCAGAAGGTGCCTATTTTTGGATTATTATAACTGGTCGTAGAAAAAATAGTCTATGCAACTCGCATTTAATGGCTATTAAGACACTCGTATTCATTAAGACACTCGCCTGCGGCTCGTGTCTTAATTCTCATACTCGTGTCTTAATAGCTATCATTAAATGCTTATTGCATAATATACTATAAAATTGAATAATAAGGAACAGTTCAAAAATATGGACCTTTGCCTCTCTTTTAAGTAGACTACAGAATACATTCCAGTTTAAGCTTGTTATTGTAGGTCGAAACCTGCTTTTGACATTAAATATGAAGGCCCTTTTACTGTATTATTAAAGTAATTTCAATGAAGGATGTAATACAATAGTCCATATGTTGACCTAAAAAAGTGTACCGTTACAAAAAGACGTATCAAATATATATTACGAACTAGAAACAAGGGTAAAGTGGGCATCACAAAATACGTACAACGTAGCTTAAAGAAGAACAAACAAGGCAAGCGTTTTATTACATTCATATTCAAACAGGATGGTTTGTATATTGCACTTTATGAATTCTCTAGTGCTCAGTTTTGTTTGTGATACTTTTCAACTGAACAAGAGTAGATAGCTCCTACTCTGTTTTATTAATGCTGTATTGTAGTTGTTTTATGCTAATTTCCCAAAATAAGTAATAAATTTCGACTTTATTTATTTACTTCTTCTTCCATCTCTGTTTAGCTACAGAAAAATATCACAACGGTTTGAATTGGTAAGGCAGTTAAGTTAGTTAGTACTTAAATATATTCCAATTTCGATGAAATAAAGAAAAATTAGTTTACCTATTAAATTATAATGCAATGTAAATATGAAACAATCTTTTTGTTTTTTTTTCTGTAATTTAGATATCCTTTGCCGTTTAAAAAGGCAATATGTTAAAATGGAGGAGTAACGAAGGTTAGAGATTGTGGTGGAATAGACGTAGAAAGCAATTTATGCAGCACTACACGAGTTTAGAAATGGAAATCAAATAAATTTGAATATTGCCGGTTGACCTATTTCAAACCCCTTTTTTATGGAATTCTACAATGGGCCGCGTTATACGACTATAAAATCACGTATTACGAAACGCCCTTTCGAACCTTGCTTGTTATATATTGTAGATCAAATTTCCACCTAGTTTGCTCATTTTTTGCTTTTCCAGCTATAACATTTTGAAATATAGGAGTTAGTTATAATAGCGGAATTTAACTGGTGAATTTAGTAGTAATTTTTATAACTTTGATGTTTTGATTTGAGATATAATTTAACAGCCTACACGTAAGTTATTCCTGAAAGATTTTTGATAGTATTCAACCTTCAACTAAATAATTTTCAATAAATATGACAGTTTACTTCTGTGTTTTGAACAAACATTTTGATTGGTTCTTTTAATAAGGGAATAATTTGTGTTAATTTATTTATATTGAATTTACAGATATTTCGCGGCGTTAATGTAAAACGTTATTACCATTAACTACTACACTAAATTAAATGTTTATATCGACCTATCTTTTCAATAATGGTTTTGTAAAGCCATTATCAACTATTGGAAATACATTCCGCGAATTTCATGAATCAATATTATACAGAAAAATCATTCGGCAATTGGCGTATTCGCATGAGCGAACGTGAAATCTATTATTTCAATAATTTACAGCACTGATGTTTTCAAGTAAATTGTGACAAATGGCAATTCAGTATTGTGATCAGTAGCGATCCGTGTTCTGTGTTTTATTTTGCATTTCCTGAAGAAATTAGGTTGAAGTGATGTTCCCTACTTAGAACTAATTTCAGAATTGTATTTTTACCAGTCGTATTAGTTTGCTTTATTACTTTAACATGAACGAGCGGATAGCAGCCTCGTTGCCTCGTTTTTCACGCAGAGATTTGATTCCTGGGATCGGTGACGTGCCCGTCGAAATTTCTACATTCAAAGGCCAACCGTTAAACGCATAACAGAGAAAAAGACATTAACAGGTATAATTGTTTCAAGATTACTGTTAGTTTTACTGAATTATTTGTTTGTTTATTCATAATAGTACGTGGCGTAGTTGGCTCTCTAAACCAGTACATTGGAACATACAGTTAGAATAGCAAAAAATGTAATAGATATGTGGCATCGTCATTAACTAATATAAACGAAATAATTTGCTCAAATAACTAGTATCTCTTAAGTAGCAACTTAAAACTAGAACGTATTAATTGAAATAGGCTAAACCTTTCGTAGCTTGCTTACAAAGTAGATATTTCTTATCACCTGATGTTGGCTGTTTTGAAATAAAAGGGTATCATAACCTAGATAGATTTTTATAAATCAACTAAAATATTGAATAATATTTTTCAAAGGCAAGTGATATATGCTAGAATACTAAATGACGAATGTTCAGTAGTATTACTCGTATACCGCCTCAAATCTGCAAGAAGGTATAAACCCCCGTATGGTTTGAAAGTATAGGAGGTACCAGATGTCCGAACATTTTTAAATGAAATGCAACATGTACGCAATCATGCGTGTGTGACACACGACTGTGGTAGTCGTAGAAGCCGAAGTAGTCAGCACAAGTACAAAAAGATTGACTTTTTAGTTTGATAATAATTCGTAGCTTGGCATATTCCTCATGATCAAGGTCTTTACCCATACAACTTACAGCCAGAACAAGCACTGCAGCCTAGAGATGCCAACCACCGTTTATGGTAACGTGAGGAGCATTTAAGGTTAAATACTTCGTTAACACCGTTATTATGCTCCCCGATTCTATAGCAAATTTTATAGCCCCAACATTCATGTTTGCAGTGAGAAAAAAAAGCAAATCAAATTAAGGTGCTACAGGAAAAAAGGAGACCGAGGTAGCTCTCGGGAACACGCCGTCGACTGCCAGTGGGAAAGGTCGGGGTTCTTGTAATAAGCTGTAAAAGAATTGAATGGGCGCCAATCAGTTACAAGCGTGTCCTGCAGAAAAATGGGAACGGCAATTCCCTGAAAAGATTTCAAAATACATACAACCCAATAAAAGGACTCTCAGATCGTTCAGGTATTCAGTATAACAAAGATTAATATATATGATGTAAAATAGACGGCTTATAGAATATATAAGTATACACCAGGTAAGTATGACAACTATAATTAATAATTAAATAATATATAATATAAATGCGAATACTACAAACAAGCAAACACAATATAAAAAAGTCTGATTAATGTAACCGATGTATATAGATTGGAAAAAACCCTAAAACTTTTGTCTTAACCTTTCTTTTCTAGCCATCTTACTTTAGGAAATAATCCAACCTTTGCATACATAAAAGCGACTCTGTATAATAGATAGGTAACCAATTAAATATTCAAATAATAAATGCCGTAATCTATGGATCTATGGATCGAAAAAAGGATTGGCTGAATTAAATATAAGCAAACATATGAACTATTGAAGGTAAGAATAACAAACCACAAAAAGCTCTGTAACTTAAGCCAGGGGATTAGATTAATTCAGGCTACCCTAATTTCAGTTACCATAAAAGAGTTGAACCAAAGCTAAATGAATTTAATGAGGTTTAAGCATAACGCGTACAACTGAGTCGCCAAAAGGGAAAATAATGTCACAAGAACAAAAGTCTCAAGTAAACGTAAGGAATCGCATAGATTCAAGCCTGTAACATTCGCTTCACGAGAATCGCACACAATGAACTAGCTATTTAATTGCTGCGCATTTAGCAATTACACAAAGTCCTTGCGCCACCCTAAAGATTTTGGGGCAACGACAACTCAACGTATCTTGATATTAACAAGAAATGCGGTAGTTAATCTGTAAATTTAAAAGAAAACAGCGTAAATTATCTATTACAAAATGGCGGTAGTTGAAGTTAACAAGGTACAAACGGTTGCTACATAAAGCGTGCCTAAATACGTAGCAGCATATGCGTTGACAGAATTCGATGATCAACAAATATTTTATGTTATCACAACCCGGACATCACTTATTGTAGCAAATTACAAAAGTCTACCTTACAGGATAACCGACGTTGGACACCGTTATGTAGGAGAAAAACTCTTCACAGACCAATATCAGGCTGCGGAAATCTTCTCGGTCATCTTAATCATCACAACGACATGCCACTAACTAGGGACGGAACCACACAATAGGAATTTACTATAAACCTTGCCACACATCTATCCAATGCCAAAACTGGCCAATCACCCATCAATAATTTGCTGTAAATCTGCACTAAATCTGGCCAACAATTCACCAATTACTAAGTCTGGCCTTCAAATAAACCTTAACTGTAAATCTAGTCAATAGTTTGTCAATAATTAACTGGCCATTAGTTAGGCTGAAAGTCGCAATGACACGTTAGCGGGATTTAAACGAGAAACAAGCAGTAGCATACCTTATAAGATGTAGAAGCTCTCCGTCGAGTGTAAGTAAAGTTGGAATTAAAAACCACACCATGTGCTTTGATTGCAGAAGTTTAAACAGGGCACTAGCCAAAAGAAAATTTCTCTAAATAAGAGCACCAGCCAACATAAATTCCCATAAAACACTTCTGTTAATCCACAATGAAGAGTTTGGCACCAGGATGCGACCCATATAAATGTACAAATATTAAATTATTTCCCAGTCACCAAAATACGTCCAACTTGGAGGACTGAACGTGCCAGAAAGAACAGGAAATCGAAAATGATCCAGGAAGACCACCTCACAAACAGATTAAAAAATTCCTAAATGTGGAAATTTTCCAAGAAGGTCACAAAATAAACTGTTAAGCAGGATAGGAAACCCGAACCACTAACATGCTTCAAGTGTTAGCTAACTACAGATCGGTATGAAAATTATGTGTTCAATAAAATTGTAACAAAGGAAAGCAGAATTAGCAAGAATTTACTTTAAATGTGTAGGCTGGAATAAAATGTGACAATCTAAATCACCCTAATATTTTACCATCTCGATTAACTGGCAATATTATTTTCACTCCCTAAATGTAGTACTTCTTCAAGAATTGCCCGAAAAAGTTAGTTGGATAGGTACTGGCTGTGATATGTGGTATATGCACAACGGTGTTTTACCGTACATAGCACGAGCTATTACGAACTTGAATAAAACTATTGAAGAAATATACCATTCCAGCGAACCAATTCTTTTGATTTAAATTCATGTGATTTTGTTTTCTGAGTGAAACATTTATTTCATTCCAATTCAGTAGATACAAATAATAAATGTGTGTTACACATATACACATGTATACAAACTTTAAATATCTTAAAGGCATGCATTGATTTAAGATCGTTTGCCGTGCCTTTTTGTACATGGTTTTTTCTCTCTAATGCGTTATTTTCAAGATTATGCCCACCTTATGTCTTGTCTCATTCTGGGTCTTATTTTTCTAGTTTATCCCAATTCGCTGCTTATGTAGGTACTGTTTTGGTCTTCATGTGTTTATTTTATAAAGGCTGCGGCAAAACTCCCTCCCCGAATTGAAGGTTCAATAAAAAGCAGATGGTGAAAAGTAAAGAAAATTTAATCTTAGGACTGGCGGAGTCCTCGGTCGATGTTTTTAAACCTCAGCCTTGAGGTACCTCTATAGAAAAAAATCGCTGGGGGTGAGGTTTGGTGAGCGTGCTAGCAGATTTTCACCACTTGAGCGATTTAGTTTTCAAAACCAGTTAATATGTAAATTCCATATATGTGGATTTACATCGTAAGAATGACTTTTGATTGCACCTTCAAATTAGGAAGGGAGTTTTGCCGCACTCTTTATTACAGGTTGTTTCCTAATAATAATGTTTAGTATGTTCTATGTTCATCTTTCCACACACAAGTCATTGTTTGAAGTGATCATCTATAGTTTTCCTAAGCACGTCTCTTTCTCAAACACCCATAATTTTTTGTCTGCTTTCGTTAATGTCGATACTTCACTTCTACCTATTCAACAGTTTTCTAATTACATAGCTTTGTCAAACACAACACATTGTTGTTGTTTATCATTCTACGAAACTGCAAGAAACATCTGCCAACAACCTTACCTACCAATAATCTTATTGCTTTTTTGTGGCTTTGTTTCGGCCGTACTGAAGTACATTTACTTACCTAGGGAGATATTTAGTTGTTGATATACCTTACGGTTGACAGTCTTTAGGTTTACTATTCTAACTAATTTATTTGATACTTTATCCCTTCATTGCAGATAAGATCGCACAGTTCCCCTGTATATGCAAATTTTTGCTTAAATTAGTCTTGTGTACATGATTTACCACCAACCATATTTTCTTAATAATCTCATAACATTTTAAGTCTTATTGTTTGTTTATTCTTTATACTTTTTTTATGTACTACAGGCTCCGGCACCTGGTATATTATTTTAGTTTCTAAAAATTGCGTCATTTATATGATTTCCCTGCGTCTCGATGCAGTGCTGCAATCTTTATCTAATGCTTTGCATCACTCGTTTTAAAAATTCTGGTCTAATAAGCTCTATGTCGTAGTAAATATGCATTTTAAGTTCTTGTATTATTTCAGGACGTCGTAGACCGTTTATTTCTGATAGTTCCATAACAAGGAATCAGAAGTCGCCTTCCCGTTTTCCGTCTATTAATACATATGTGTATGTGGACTCCGTTGTATGACTTGATTCCTCTGTATCCTCTGTAGATGAATATTTTGGCTTGAATCTCATTGTTGTCGAAATTGCTGTGATAATTTGGCCCTTTTGGTTACATTTTACAAATGTAAAGGTCCTCCATCGTTGTTTCTAACGGCTCTATTTCTGTAATCCTCAGCTATTTATTTTTGTTTCTTTGGCTTCCATTTTCTTCTCTTTTCTCTGTATACTTCTTCTGATTATTTGTAATATTTGAGGCCACATTTTATTTGGTATTCTTCGATGAATCATTTTTTTTACTTGCAGACTGGGTAGTTGTTCACGAACACTTGCTTTCATGGAACCTCCTTTTCTATGTCTTTTTCTGCAGCTGTACCAAATTTCCAAGCTGCAATCAGTAATAATATATTGTCATCTTTCATTGCAAATACCTTAAATAGTTATTTGTCTTAGCTAATGGTATGGAAAATTTGATAGAAGATTATTTAACAACAAAAATGGCAACAGCAGCTTTTTATTTGTTACTTCGTACTTTTTTAATGTAGGTAGGCGTAAATAATGTTCGTGAAATGTGTGTGTGGGGTTGTATCGCAACTTGCTGAACGCTTATTTTCATTTGTGAATAACACTATCCTATACCCGCAGATCTAAAGAAGTGTGGTTTTTGTTAGTTAAAGAAATGCCTTCATGCCTGAAGAAACGGCAGCCAACCTAAGTTCAAATTTATATTGCTTAGTTTCATTTTGACTCAACGAAAACAAACATATTTTCTTTAAATATATAATAATAATGTAATGGGCGGGTCTGGATGGCGTCGAGCTTAGTATAGGTACTAGCCTTAACAATTTGAGATGTCAGGTACGATTCTCGATCCCAGCCGATGAGATTTTCAATGCGGAAACAATTAAAAAAATGTCATCTTTTGGACATGAAATCGCTTTGTGTTCAGCAAAATTCTAGCCGGGTAGTGCTGTGCTAATGATCATAGTGGTAGATGCGCGTTGAAATCGCCAGGGATTTCAACGCGCAAGCCTTAGATTTCGAGCCATAATAGTTATTTATGCACGATCGCATTATAATGTGTCAATTATGTCTGAATTTGTTTGACATAAACGTCTATTTATAGCCCGTGGGTGTCTTTATAGGCCGCCGGTCTATAATGAAACGTCAAAAATTGATAAACAGTTTAACAGTCTTATAAAGAATTTTTTTTAATTAAAATCGAATGTATGCTCTTTATTAGAACTCTATTTAGGGTAATTTGCATTAACAACACAGTTAACACAATTATTTATGTGAATATTCCTAGGCGTAAATGCTTCAACCATTTGACAGTTGTCAGTAAAAAATTAAAATAATTGAGCAACTAACTACTCGATGTGGGTAGAAAATTAATTTATTCCTTTTATTTCAGTTTTAAAATCTTCGATCGTGCATAAAATTATGTATGTACCACTGGCGTAACTTGCTTTTATGGCCTTCGACGTGTCTTTAGCCCTCGACTAGCGTCTCGGGCTCAAAATCACGTCTCAAGCCATAAAAGCATCTTTACGCCCTTGGTACATAAATAACTATTATGGTACAAGTGTGTTATAAGGGAAATAAGTCACGAGAAAAAACGGGTGACTTGTGACCGATAACACACAAGTTCCATACATAATTTTATCCAACATCTCCATAATTCGCTAAAAACTAATCAATATTATCAATCAAGAATTTCTTACCTTTTGAAATTTATGTCGCTAGGAGAAAAATTTAATTCAATTGTCAAATGTCACTTTGAAATTTACTTTTACATTTAATGTTATTGTTAATGTTAATAAGGAATAGGAAATTTTTTGATTCATCTGTTGTTGTTATACCTCTATAATAATAATTATTAAATGATTTTTAATACCTGAAATTGTTGTGTTTATTTATAAATTTAAGATATCCGTTGGCGTGACTTATGAATTATTTATAACTCACTAGTGACTTATAGGGTATATAATTCAACTGAAATCAGTACAATTATGGTTGTATAATTAGGAGATGTTGGATAAATAAATAAATAAAACTCGTTCGATTTGTAATTCAACTACTGGTTCTGGCATTTATTTGTGGACTTTCATTTTTCGGTTTTTATATTTGCAGTTCATAAGAAATATAACTAAGCACTAATATTCTGAGGGTGTATTGCACTTTACGATTAATAATAACAATAAAGTGTTTATTAACTAGGGTACATTTGGTACAATGGTGTTACAAATATAATATATGTTTATTATTACATATTTATGTGCTACCGCATTAATACAAAGGTTAAGAGTTTGTGATGAAATTCTTAGAAAGCTAAAATCTTATTTTTTTTTACTTGTTTTACTATTCTTATATTTATTTTTGTTATAAAATGTAACTGATAGCATTACAATCCTTTTATTACAGAAATATTTTATTTACAAAGAAATTATGTTACTAATCCCAGTTGATGGCTTTTACAAATCCTGTAGAAGTCAAGACATCATCTTGGCATAATTGCTGACATTAAATTGGAATTTAATGACGTGACTGTAACAGACGTGAGTTAGATTAAATCGGCAGTAGTCGCATTTGCACTCTTGTCAAACATGGGTGATAATCTGATAACAAGATCACGGTTTTCTTATTCTACGAGAATAACTTGAATTTTGACTCTGTTTAAAACTTGAAATTGCTTATTTGACAAGTTGAACGAAAATTAAAATCTCAGTCAATAATTTAAACATTCCATTTATTTTGTTTTAGTCGATTTTTGTATATTATTAAATATTTTACGGAATGTTATTAAATAAAAATAACTTTTTTACAATTTCACGTAAAATATTGTTGCTTATTGTAATAATTAAATAAAAGAGAAACGTGTTCTTATTGACTTTTCTGGAGTTTTCTCTGAAATTATTCGTAAACATCAGAAAGTTCCACCCCAAAATTGTGCTTGATGCAAGGTAAATGTTTCAAGAAATACTGCAGAACTTGGAATTAGTTCCACAGTTGTTCTTTCTCGATTAGACTTCCGTCTTTCACGAGAATTTATCAGAAAATTGATAGCAGATAGACCTCAAAAGTCCAAACCCTTAGGTTTGTTCGATGTCAACGATATGAAGCCAAAACTTTATCAATTTAGTTGAAGGAAATTTACGGAAAGTTCGCGGTGCTTGTTTTCTATAATCCGCGTAAGTAAACGAAGCCAAAGCTGTTTGCGGATTTCTTTTTCTAGTTGGCAAACAGGGGATTATTAAAAGGAAAAACTTAGCTTTTCCTAAACGTTGTCGTTTAAAAACAAAACGCCTGAAAATAACAAATATCCACAAAACATGCGGATCACATAGTCACATCGTACCCTTGAGCATTTTCGTCAAAACATGAGCTTTTTTCAAACGTTATCTTGGACGTTATTTCAGACGTCCTCAGGTCAACCCCATCTACCCCACTGGGAATGCTCGTCGTGATATTATTGCAAATGTTACGTAACTGAGAGAAGCACGAGATATTTGTATCCGGTTACAGCGCTGAGTTACCAGCACGAACCTTATTAAGCTCAATTGTTGAACATATTTCAAATGCTACAGTTTATAAAAAGAAAATATCTAGCGGAATTTATTAGTTCTTTTTAATATTAAAAACTATCTCAGAAAGTTTCTAAATTATACAGCAGTTGATAGCCAATTTAAATTTTAAAATAAAAAGAAACGCAATCTTCTATAGAAACTTCCAACTCATCTGAATTATCCAAATGTTTCGTTAATTACATAAAAATAAACTCGCATTTAGGAAACGGAAGCTGGACAAAGCTGAGAATAATTAATTAGCGTTTCATTTATAGAAATAATTCTGAAAACTCATGCAAATGAAAGGATATGAAAATAAAAACTTTGAATTTTTTAAAGCTGCTGCAGATGCTGCTTCAACATTAAAATTCTAACCGTTATTAAAAATACGCGGCACATTTTTTGCGTAAAGTTCATTATCTTAAAGGTGTCTTTAACGTCCACTAAATCCATTACTGTCTAAAATGAAACGTGTTCTATTTTTTATAACTGAATAAACTCAACATGATTTAGATAAATCAATCGAATACTCTGCAAGTGTAAATTTAAGTAAAATTTTTCGCGAAATAAAATAATATAATCAAGTAACACTAAAATAAAAATAATAAACAATGATTTATACCTAAATATACAGGGTGTCCACAAACTCACTTCACAAAAGAAAACTGCAAATTCTAGAGCTCATTTTATGTCGATTTGACGTAAATCACCTTATCCAAAAATGCTTGCTAAGGGAGCTAGAGCTCTTTAAAGATGGCGCCCTTACATCGGTTTAATTCAAATATCTTCAAAACGGGTTCCTTTTAAGTGATACCATTCTGTACATTTATTTCGTGGAATATGCTCAATCGTATGGCATAAATACGATTTTTTAATTGTAGTCATAAGCGGCTCGTTTGGGAGGGGTATTGGACATTTTTATTCATAACTTTTTTGTCTTTGAAAATTTCGCCATTTTGACATAACATTTAACAAATTTCGATTTCTTATAAAAAAAAATGATGCTATTGTCTGAAGTCGCTATGACGCACCGTTTTCGAAAAAAATCGATTTGAACTTTTCATGTGTCAATGCATACGTTTCCATTGACTAACAAATTCATTTCTAAATTATGAAAGATGGCTATGAAAAATAAACATAATAACAATTGTATGAATGTCAAATGAATGGTATTTCAAACAGGTTTTGTTAGTTGTCAAATAAGTTTTAATTAAACCGATGTAAGGGCGCCATCTTTAAAGAGCTCTAGCTCCCTTAGCAAACATTTTTGGATAAGGTGATTTACGTCAAATCGACATAAAATGAGCTCTAGAATTTGCAGTTTTCTTTTGTGAAGTGAGTTTGTAGACACCCTGTATATACAGTGAGTTTGTTTATATCGTATGATTAAAAAGTTCTGGATCGCGGTTGCTGTGGATGTTACATTTTATGAATCGTAAACATTTTATACCTATTCTCTTTGAAGTCCATTTAATTAGAATTTACCCACTTTTAAAGGATGCAAAGTGAACGTCAGTGACATAAAAATAATAAAAGTACATAGTTTCAGAGATTACTTAAATTCCACAGCACCGGCGATCCAAGGACTTTTTGATCATACTATAGTTGCAGCTTAGGAATTTGCATAGTATAAACTTTAACACATGTTAATGATTGTCCTATTGCGAAGTTCAAAATGATATTTGGTAAATTTTCAGCCTACATGATTCTTTACAAAAATGGGTCATCCAAGTAAATGCATTTTGATTTGGTGTAAACATAATTTACCTCTTATCCGTCGAATTTAATTCTTAATATACGTGGGTCAGTTGAAGAATAGGATAAATGAAGAAAAAAGCGAATAAATTTGACCAACATTTTGTCCAACGATGGTTCAAAACCATTATACCGTTTTTATATGAACTAGGAGATAGTTTCCTTGAAACGGACAATTTTTTTGTTTAGGATGTTGGGTATTACCTGCTTTAAAAATTGATGAAGAAGTTATGGCATGTTGTCAATACTACATGTGTGAACCTGTGTATAAACAAACTGGAAAGAAATTGCGAAGGTTTGAAAATTTTTTATATACAGTATTTTTCACCTAGAATTTGGGTTGTGACGTCAACACGCTGCTTATAAATTCACAATCCAACTATACTTCATCTCTTTCTAAACTAGGTTTTCATTACCTACTGCGCGCGCACGCGTGTCTACCCATACAGTTTTTGGGCGGCGCTTGTTGACGTCACAACCCAAGTGCTAGATGAAAAATACTGTATTTTCTTTTATTAAAATGTCCATTTCATGAGCAACTTTCCTTGATGTGGACATCTATGCCTATGAAGTGGACAATGATGTATTAGTCATTATAAAAACAAATTTTACTTTTAATCTGCCTTACAGGTGTATATTTTTAGTAATGAAGCTTCAGTAACAAAACTAAAAAGCAATTTTTACAAGAAAAAAATGCAAATTTCCAATTATTCCACATGGCTTATGGGCCCATTTGTCACACAGCCGACACTGATACCATTCTTCCTTACTGAGGCGATATTCTCCGAAACAAATTATACAGGCAGTATTATTTTCAACATGTTTGTCCTTATTGTCTTGGTGATCTGAAGAAGTGTCTTCCTCTTACTGTAATTGAATTAAATATTCTTTAAAACTTTCTGGAGATGGAGATTCGTTATGAAGAGAAATTTGAGTGTCCGTGTCAGAATCACTGGAGTCGTTTTGTTCGGATTTCTTTAAAGCCTTTTGATGTCTTTTAGTATTTTCTTCTGTTCATTTAGCCCTGATGCATGTATTGAAATTACTTTTATTTCCTTTCCTCTTCTTTTTATTCTTCTACTCTTCAGCTGACAAAACTTCGTTTTTTTCTGGAGTGCTCGTAATAATAGAGGATTTTCTCTTTTTCTTGCCGCACTGTTTAGTTTGTTTGCGTGGTGGTTCCTTCTTATAATTTCGAGAAAAATTAGTCCCGATTCTGCCCGTCCTTACTGTGTGATATCGTAGCTAGTAGAGGGCATATATTATATTTACGACGGAACTAGAGGATGGGCTCATTGGAACGGAACTTGCGGAAGCCTTGCCTAGAGTCTGATTGGTGTCACTTGGTATGTCTTCTGTTGGCTCTCAGGCCTTATTAACTAAAGCATCATTTTCCTGATTTGCTGTGGAGCTTGTACCAGTTCTGTCGCTAACAAATGACGATAGAAAGTCATCATCTGTGAAGATGTTGGAATTAAGGGGATTAAAACTTTTACAGATATTACTTATTGTAAACGACTCACTAAAATCTGGATTAACGAACTCAGCAACTTCGTACAATGTTACTGTTTTTCCTGGGTTGCATGTTAGCCAATTGTTCATAGCCGTATATCTTGATTTGAAGGGACCGTATACCGCCACGTCAAGAGGCTGCATTTTATGGATACACTGAGGGAGTAGCGTCAAAATTATTACATGGTTTTTTCTCGCAAAATCAACCACTTTTCAGATTCACATGATCATAATGATTAAAGCCTTTTTGTCAGCGGTTGGTTGAACATAACTCACAAAATGCTTGAGAGATTCTACAAATATTTCATCTGTTATTCAACCAGATGGATTCGCCATTCCCTTGGAGCCTATGGGAGCACCCTTTTCTTTAAAATAACTAAACCCGCGAAAAGACTGTGCCTCCTACTGCATTAATGAAAAAAGGGCAGCTATTTTCTGCGGAAGCAATTTGCCCTACTTGTTTGGAACCTCATACTGCTATTACATTGGGTGGCTTTGCAACAGTCATACAGTCGGTTTCATCAAGGTTCCATATCATATTAGGAACAAAATTGTGTTTTTCGCCCTCCGGCTAGAAACACTCAATTTTCATGCGTATAAATCGTCTGGAAAATGCTATTTGCCGGACTAGTCCAGAAAGTAAAATTAGGATTTTTGATTGGTGGCGCTGAACCGAACTGACTCCGCCCTCTCATTGCTACGCCCATTGTCACGCCCAGAAAAATAAATTCCCTAGAAAAATAAATTCTCTAACGTCAAATATTTGAATAAAAAATGATTTTTTATAATTAACGTATTTTTATTGGCCGAAAAAATATTGTGTATTACACGCCTAGAAACTGCTTTGCAAGTACTCGTACTTGTAGGGCCTCGGTTGCACCTCGGCCTACAAACGTATTCGCACTTGCAAAGTGACAGTTTCTAGCCTTGTGATACAAATAACTATTGTTGTAGAGTTTTTCTAAATTTGAAAAAAACATTATTGTCGTGTTGTTTTTGTTGAAACTAGAGGCTCGACTTAGGGAAGTGCTTTCGGGTTGACGTAGCGATAATTCCTTGTTTCGTTTCATAAATCCATGAAGACACTGAATGCCATCTTTATTATTTTTGTCCCATTCTGGTGGTGTGACTATATTATTTGTTACAGGAAACTGATAAGCAAGTTCTCTGGTTTGCGTTGTTGTTAAACCATAACACATTTTAGAAGTAGTTTTAAATTAAGAAACTAGCAGTTTTTTGTGGTCGTTGGTTAATGTTTTTCTGTTCCCAATATTTCGAACATATTTAAAATTTTCATCTGGAGCATTTTTGTATTGCTTGACTAATACAGCCAATAAAGATTTAGAAATACCTGTATTTTTGGCAGCACTTCGTATGGAGAGGTTCTGATTTATAATTTCTTCGTCAGATTTTCTAACTCTTTTGGCCATTATAAACAACCTTGAAAAAATTATAACTGCAACATCAAAAAATAAGGGCTTGTCATAAAAATTAATATTGATAAGTACATTTATGTTAACTAAATAAAGCGACAACTTGCTTATTTTGCATTACGACAGATTCCCACTTGTACAGTTTATTAGAAAACTGAACGCAACAACATTTTGGCATAGGTATACCAAACAATTTAATATGTGTACAGATTGTCCGAAAACCAGTCTAAACATACATTTTGCTTACTTGCTTGTTTTACCTAGCCATGATTACATTCTATCTTTGTTGTGCTACCCATATTGTTTATGTCTTCCTTGTTGTACTCATTAATTTTTGTATGTTTAGATTGATTTTCGGACAATCTGTATAAACCCAAAAATAATAATCAACAACTCTCAATCCGATTATTAACCCCAGAATCTTGATCATTGTTTGGGAAGGGCTGTCAATTATTACTATTAGTATTAAATCTATGCTGAGTAACGCATAATGGAAAACTATATTTTTATAATGAATTCGAAGACTTCCACGGTCAGTGTCAGTATTAACAAAACGTCTTCCGGATTGGGACCGTATCATTTTGAGACAGAAAGACTTATATTTATTTAAATACGCTTTCAGAGAAACAAAACTATTAGGTAAATAATTTCTCAACATATTCCATGAATCGGACACTCTTCCTTGAATTGGACATCCAATTCTTAATCACCTAGGTGTCCGATTCATGGCACTATTTTAATATAACCTCAAAATTTTATACCTAAATGTTGTAATATCTATCGGTTTTAATACCTGTCTAAAGACTGTACAATGCACTCTGTAAAAGTACACAAATATTTACTTTACACATCAATTAACTTTCTGAACATCCCTTGCAAACAACAAGCGTGTAGACTAATTGTAACTATCGCTAATAGATGCCGCTAAATAAGGTGTGTGCTCCACTAGTATAATTGCGGAAAATTTCAATCGGGTATATAATAGCAATTTACGATCTAAGTAACGTTAGGAAGCTTTTTACATTACGAGGGAATAGTTTGAAAGAACGAGCGACGTAGCAGTATTCTGGAATAATGTATGTTATTTCCCTAACCTTGAACAATCTTCGGCCATTCAAAACTATTTTATGGATCTTAGTCGCCATATCCGAAGTTGTCACATCACTTGGGCCCCCGCTGCGCGTTTTATCTTCGGTACTCATTCGACCACGTTTAGTCAACAATCCACAAATAATGTACAATCTTAAATGAAAGACACGATCTAACTTACTGCTGTTTTCCCTTTCAAAAATTAAATTTTATTACGGCACGAGTCTCCTTGCTGTCCATCATTTTCGCCTATTTCGGGTGACCAAACAATAACCTCACAATGCACTGAGATGAAACTCGGCAAGGGCTCGTTTGCAGCATCAAACTTATCGGCCGTGCATCGATTTTGATCATGGTGTTTCCATCTCTGCCCTTTATTTTTCAAACGATTCACGTACTGTCTTAATTACTTAATCATTATAAATTGACCTTCACTATACAATCTATAGATGTAAAAATAATTATATGAAAATGATAAAACGAAAACATAATCAATAATAAATACCACGAACGCCGCTGATAAAATGATGTAATTTTAAATCAACAATTTAACAGCAGCTCAGCCAGTACTAGAAAACAATGTTTTTAGAAAAAATAAAACTGACGGTCATGTGGAATATTTCTGGCAAAAACTATTTATAAATATCAAAATTGTAAATTAATTTACATCCATGTATTATCGCGTGGAAAATTATTTCAGCACTGTCTGTTTTCCTTGTCCAGGATGTTGCCATTTTATGCTGTAGTAGAAAAAGGTTATTTCTGAACTACGTAGAGATAATGTATTCCAAATGTGTTTTTGGAGTCTGGAAATATTAAAATGTTACTAAATAATTATTACATAGCTCTATAAATTATGTCTTTAACCGTTTAAAAATAATCTTCCTATTCTATTCCATAAACATTAAATTTACATTAAATAAAATAAAATTAATTAAATTATCAAAATAAAATACTAGGTTGCATTGTGCAATTGCATGTATGAAATCAATGATACGAGGGTCACTGCTAAAATTCGCGGGATCGAGTACTCCTAGTAATGCCAGCGTTCTGCAATTGTCATATTCGTAAAATTTAACATTTTTCACCTACAATTCAGTTGACAGTTCGATTTCAAACCTAGCAGTTTCGTTTCAACAAAATTTAACAAAGTAATAATTGTGTGAAAAAATGGAAATTTCGAATAGTGATTTTCGAGTGATGATTTTTTATGATTTTCTACACGGTTTAACACCACAGCAATGTGTGAAAAAACTTAGTTCGTTATTTGGGGATAAAGCACCATCCAAAACTATGGTTTACAAACGTTTGATGACGATGTTCGAAATGATTTTAACAGATAGGCATATGACATATATAGTGAGATAGAGGCATCCTTAGGCGAAAGTGTATAGATGTTAAAGGCGAATATTTTGAGAAGCAATAATAGTAGATTACGTGTCAAGTGCCGAAAAGTGGATTTTTACTAGACGAGTATGGCAGGTTTGAGTACGAGCGATAGCGAGTACTTAAATGCCGTACGAGTCTAGTTAAATCACTTTTCGGACGCGGCGCGTACACTATTTTTTCGCATTTTATATTCTCACATAAAAAGTTATCTAAATTTATTGAGATACATTCTGAATAAAATTAATAAAAACACTGAAAAAAGTAGGCGGATTCTCGATCTGACAGGAACTGTTTTTGACATAACAGAATTCAATTCAAACAAATAAATACATTTATTTTTGGAAATCTAATTCCGAAATGAACTTGAGTGACAAAATAACTTGTAAAACCATTCAGAAGATATTTTAAATGCTGCCCGAGAAGCTATCAAATTGCATTTTAATGACACCTGACGTTGCTATGCTGTAATGGTTGCTATGCTGTAAAGTGGCCCATTACAGTACGATTTTGAGCATCGTAAAGTAATACATTACAGTACGAAATGCGAAAAAGCGATTTACATAACGTAATGTGTGTTTTGTTTTACATTTTCCGAGAATTTTAGCACTTCTAGCAGTGACCCTCGTATACCTATTTTTAAACATAAAACATAAATGTTACAATTATTTAATGAAATTAAATTATTTTCCAAGGTGTTTACTAACAATTGGCTGGCTTGTGTATGCCAAAGTTCAGCGCCTTAGACATATTATTCAGAACTCGTAAGCTTTTAGCATTCGCCTCAGGACTTCGCATCAAAATTTACTCAGTCGTTAAGTAAATAATCACTTTACATATTTGTTGTGTAATTTATTAATACAGAAATTAATATCACTATAAATAAAACGATTTCAATAGATGAGAATATTCACTAGGTTTGCCCAAGTTTTCTAGTAATAGATTTTATAGTAATCACCTATATCATCAGTAATACTAATATAAAAACAAACCGACAGGACAGTTAAAAGCTTAACGTTAGTCCCCTAAAACAAAGGCAATAACAGTTAATGGAACTTTACCAAGAGAATGTCTTGCGAGATATATGCAGCAGTACATAAGCCGCATGTGGACGTTGCGACCGCATCTTTGATCATCGGTTTCTGAAGCATCCGAGTCTGGAGCATCGCCAAGATTAGTGGAAAGGAACCAACTAATGCTCGTTTCCGTTTATACGCTGGCTTAAGATAACTTATTATTTGACCAGTTCCTAAAATTCAACAACTTGTATCGACCGTCGTTATCCACGATTATACTATAAAGTAAATAATTGTTTAAAGATCTCCTTTTAAAAAATACGGTTTATAACAATTTCTGGTGGCTGGTTTACAGTATCAGTAAACTTTTATAAAGTTTACTGTATTGTTTTTATTTAATATAGATAGAACTATTAATACTAGATCGGCCTTGTATTCTGTCTTTAGAAACCATCTATAATATTTAATTTTATATTACGTATGTGTAGTAAGAACCATTTTAGTTCCGCTAGAAAGCACAATTTAACAATTAAAGTTCAGTAAAGAAGGAAATAAAAAGCAAAAGAAAGGAAATTATCGGAAAATGTCACTTTGATTTGTAGATTGGTGGAATTCGAGTGTAAACGTTGTCAGTATCCTTTTATATGCTATTGAGATCTGCTCATGTGTCTTCCACAGCCCACTTCTCCAGAATAATAGTGCAGTTCTGGGCCGGGATTTATAACGGTCTATTGCGAAAGTATTCTTTTTCATAAATGTTACCCCAGTGTTTTATTCGTTCTTGTGACATCCAAGCCCGTATATTTCAATCGAACAATCAAGTGGAATAGGGTTGAAGCAAATATTCCAAACTTCTGCCAAAATTAGCGGCGGAAGTGAAAAATTCTTCCAGCAAACAACGACTTTACATACAAAACGAGGAAGTTTGTAAAAGGAAGCGCGCAGAAGATTGCATGCTTTGGGATGCCTTTGTTCGTGATTAGAGAAATAACTAGGAATATTAAAGTGCGATCCTCATAATTTGTAGTGTAAATACGATTTGTATCACGCATCGTACATAATTTTTAACAGGGTATTTCACTATTTCTGTTTCTATTAGAAAATTGCTGCAATTAAAAGCAGTTTTTAAGTATATACCATACCTAATTAACTTTTAAAACTGCTCATGTTGCTTGTAACGTTCAGAAAACCATTAAGAGTGAGTTTAAGATCCTCGTTTTATTAAAGTTATATTAAAACTACATTTGGCCTACTTTGAAAAGTATAAATCTTTCACATAAAGGTTTTTCACTTATTATTTTTGAATTATAGTCGAAAACTTGAGAGTTATTCCGATTTTATTGAAACGCAGCGTTTTAGTCTGAAAATTTCCAGTACCTACCGACTTAAAATATATTGTTTTATATTAAACTCGCTTTTCGAACCTTCAAATGAAATTTAATGGTACTTTAGATGTGCTTAATTTATGTTGCGTACGAAAGCTACATATTTATTTATGAAAATCTAACATCCTGTCATGTTTATGTTTCAAGAGGGAAATACATTTATATGTATGAAAATACGAGTGTTCAGGGTATCAACTATTCTGAAAATCAATCTCAAAATATACCGGGTGGTTATGTATTAAACTATTATTCCTAGTATGACCGAGGTTCACCGTTTGTTTTACGCAATTTATTTAATATTCGATTTACAAGTATTTATGTCATACTGGTTTCTAAAGCAACGTTTTTCGAACGATTTATAGAACAAAAAGTGAACTTTAAAGTATCATTTTAAAGTCCTAGGACTTTAAAGTGTCACTTTTTGTTCTATAAATGCTAGTTGCTGGGAGATCCGAACAGTTGCGTCTTAGATTAAGTACTTACTTAAAACTAATACCGGGTGATCATCGGAATTTATAATTAGAGGAGGCTGTGATGCACCGGGTAACCTCAATTCTGACACTTAAAATTCTTAATTTCAAGCTGCAAGCCTGTGTTGCCAACTTTATGGTAAATATCACAGCCTGCTCTAATTATGAATTCCGTTGATCACCCGGTACTGCTACAAATTGATGGAGATTTCTTTTACTAATTTAACAACTTTAGAAACCAGTATGACATAAAATTATGTATGTACCTCAGACGAAAAGTGTCTTTAAGGTACTCGCAAGTAATTACGGCCTCGGCTGCCCGCCTCGGCCGTAAACAACTTACTCATACCTTACAGATTTACTTTTCTTCCTAGATACATAAAATACTATTATACAATCAAATTATTACGTATTTTACCCATTGACAATGATACCGTGCTTGCTTGAATTTTTTTACTCTGCAATTAGAAATTTGTTAACTTAGAAATTATTTGAAAGTCGTTCCATTCCTGTCTTGATGAGGTTTCCCCATCGAGAAGACCTCTTCTACTTCACTCCAGGTTCATTAGTCATTTCCTTTTTAGTCTTCTGTTGTTGTGTTGTTGCAAAAGCGGTTGAAGGAGATAATTGTCATGGGATTCTAGCTTTTTATGATGTTCGCTGCTTCCTTCTTGGATTACTTCACGAATGGTTGGTACCTGCAGATCTGGTTTGTGATGTAACATGGGGCATCAGTCGTTACACGGAGGATTTTTGATTGAACGCGTTGGATAATGGAAATGCTGGATTTACTAGCACAGTCCCATAGTTCTATGCTGTAGTCTAGAGGAGCACAAGTATGGCTTTTACCAGAGTTCTAAGGTCCCGAGTTGCGGTAGCTAGGTATTCCATTCCGTACGCTCAGGAGAATTAAGCATCGTTGTTTCCGGTCGGTACAGAGATGGGTGGCCCGATTGTGGCACTTCTCCCCGACGAGGATCGGTCACTATGGGAGAATACACCAAAAAATCCCTCACTAAAAAGTAAGAAGATTTGAAAAAAATACAAAAGAATGAGAGAAAGAGAGAGGCCTTTGCCCTGTACAAGGATGTGTGGGCTGATAATAATAATATCAGCGTTTTATTTTCTAGTGAAATTTTCGATCTTCTACCAAGTAACCAATGTAGTTCTCTCGTTTATATTTCGATCTGCTTTCATTTTTTTGTTGTGGTCCCTCCAAATCAACTTGCTATCAAGATGGGTCCCTAGGTATTTTACGCTTGATGTTCTTGGACTATATTATTAATAAATACTGGCGGACATTGTTCTCTTCGGTAAAGGTAAGGTGTTGAGATTTAGTTTCGTTGGTTTTAATTTAATTTTGAGCCATTCTTGTAATTGAAAGAGGTGTTTCTGAAGGTTCGAACTACAGGATCTTCAGGGATTGCCAAGAGAGCCGTATCACCTGCAAATCTTCCTGTTATAGTGCAGCCGGTGGTTGGGAGATCAGATATACATTAGGTATAGAATCAGCTTTAAAATACTGCTCTGTGGGACTCCAGATTAGATACGTTGGAATTCAGAAGTTTCTCCATTTACTCTTGTTCTAAAATGTCTATCCACCAGATAAGATTTTAGTAAAGTAAAGTTCGGAGTTGGTAGACACTGTTTAATTTTGTATAATAAACCATCATGCCAGACCTTGCCAAATGTTTGAATCACATCTAAATTGCTGAACAATATTTCTTACATCTATAGCCTCATTAATGGTATGTGCTGTGCAATGGTAGTGTTGGATAGTTGAATACTCTGAGCAGAAACCAAACTGATGTTCTGGGATTATTATGTAGGAGATCATTTGTGGGTCGTAGTAGTAATTTTTTCAATAGTTTCGAAAGTGTGGATATAGACAATAAACTTATTGGTCTATATGAGGCAACATTGGTCAATTGCTTTTGCAGGCTTAGGGATGAGGATAAATTCTGAATTTTTAAACTCTTTAGACCAGTATTGAAGTCTTAGTATGGCATTGTGAGAGCCAGGGTGGCGCAGTAATAAAAGCGTCAGGCTAGCGTTACGTTAGTCCTCGTTGTTGGGCACCGCTCTCCTTCGAATACAGGCCTAAGAGGTGGAGTAACAAGGTCACACACACGCACCCACAGACAGTGCAAAGCTAGTTCGCGTCCGTAGCAAAGCTAGGCTATACGTGCATCTTGGATAACACTAAAGAGCAAGCACTACTGGCATTCTGGTCAATTATCACTACGTGATCTGCTGGCTACAAATGCCACACGCTAAATAAATAAGTATGGCATTGTAAATATAGGTTAACATAACTAGTTCCTTTTTTGGTAATTCTTTCAACATTTTTGGAGTTATATGAACTATTACTGGTGCCTTCTTATTGTGTAGGAGTGTAATGTTTTCTTTGATCTCCTTAGGAGTTAAGAGTTTTATATCTGTTGTTGGCATATTATTTGAATTGTTTCTGTTTATGTTGTCTAAAATGTGTTGATCTGGAATATTATTAATGGATGTGAAAACGTTAGCTAAATGTTGTTGGTGATTCTATGCGTATTGGAGATGTTGTTGTTATCGGTTTTCTAGTAGATTTAATTGGTCGTCATACTGAATTATCGTAGCGATTCAAATTTAAAATGTAGAGGAGCGGAGGGTATTATGGAATAGTCGGGAAATATGGAATACCTAGGTTTCGGCTCTGTTTGGTGCTAATATCACGTGGGAATACCATGAATTACTCAAGAAAGACTCCCATGATGCAGTGCAGTGAGAGTTAACCGTTTGTTGTTGTCGTACCACTCGCTACAGACCAAAGTGTGTTTTGTGATTTTTAAAAGTTTTTGCAGCTAAGTTTTCAAACATTTTAACCTACTAGTAGACATGTGACTTGAATATTGATGTTAAGCATAATGTACACTAAAAGAATTGAAGTTTGTTATACTGTGGTCGTTTTTTAGCTGACAATGTTTTGTCCATCAGTTTAAAGGTTCATTTTCCTAGATGGCGTGTCGGGTATTATGGAATACTAGGTATTTTATAATATCTAGTAATTCAATGCTTCAGGTGATCTCTGTGGGCTCATCTTGACTGTACCGGAGCAGAGAAAGAAGATTATATCTGTGACTTTTGTATGTTTTATGAAGTCTAATTAGTTTTTCAATGGTTTAAACCACCTATTCCATATTACCCGACTATTTCATATTAACCTCCATTTGTAACTTTTTTTTAAATAAATTTTTTTTATAACAACAAAATAAATAGTATTTTTTTTTACAAGTGACAGTTCATTACAATTAGTTATAGTATGTACTCATGATGATTTTGGGGATTTTTATTCAAAAACAGTACAGTTGTTTTTAGAAATGTAAATGGTATTCCATAATACCCTCCTCTCCTCTACTCTGAAAAGCTTGCCTCAAGCACTTGTTTTAATTTTAATTTAAGTTTGTTACTCACTTGATTACATAGGGTTTTATCGCCTGGAGCATGGTTTCGTTACCATTTTGCATTAGTTTTCCTTTTTGCTGCAATAAGTCTTTTTATTTCCAATGGTATGTATGGTACAGGTGTAGGTGTAGCGTCTTCCATTTAGGACTCTTTAGACTTACTTTTAAATTTATTTTAGAGTTAATTTTACTCCTAAATATATCCCAATTATTTTTGAGTTGCACAGTTTTTGTGGCTTTTTGATACATATTACTGACGTACTAATGTGGCTATTGTCGGTGTGTGGTCTGAGGATAGGTCATAGTTAGGTATCATATCAGTATATAACGAAGAGATGCCATTGGTAACGAAGAAGTCTGGCAATTTATTAGGATCACTTGGCCAATATGCCGGAGTACCAGTCGAAGGAAATAAATAGTGTTTTTCATGCATGAGATTTGACAGTTCCCTTCCTTTAGTTGTACTTAACCTGAAGCCCCACAAAGTGGTTTTATACTGTTGTAATCTCTTCTTGTATTAAATAGTGATCCAAGTGTTTGGAAATAACCTTGATGGTGTTCCTTTTTAAATTATGGCGAAATGGGTAGTACACTGCAGAGACGGTATGTTCATATGGCATAGTTTTAATTTTTATTGATGTAGCCTGGAGATGACCGTTTTTGTATGTAGGTAATTCGTAGTGGTCGATTGATGATTTTATTAGGATTGCCCAACCAGTATGTGAGGAAGATTTGTGTGGTAGAGTTTATATGTATTAGGATACTTTAAGATATGAGACCTATCACTTATTAACATGATGTCTATCAGGTGTTGTTGAAGGAAAATGTTAATTTTATTTTTGCAATCTTAAGAAATTTTGCCAATATTTTATCTTACTCATTAACAGTGTTAGCATGCTGTACAGCTTTTGAATTCATCTAAAAATTTGCTTAAGAAGTTTCTGAAATTTTCATGATTCTTTGTTGTACTACCATCCTGACCTTTTACTGCATCTGCATAATTAAGTGGTTGTCGTGTATTCATTTGTCTTGAAATCTGAAGATAAATGTAATGATAAAAATACCTGTGCATAACTGCATTGTTTCTATGACTTAGAAACGTCAAAACTTGGCATCGAATCAGTTGTGCCAGGTGTGAGAGCTGCCATAACGTATTTTATAATTTTTCAGACAGCAGAAATGCCGCCCGTACTTATTGTTATGCATATATGTAAATTACTAGACAAAATGCTTGTAAATGTGGCTTTATTTAATTGTTTTCTATGTGACATGAATCAAAAGTAAGTAGATAATGGGACAAGAAACATAATTTATCAAATTCTATTTCGGGTTAAACATGTCGAACTTTTTATTATTCGCCTTTTTATTCCCCCCGTAATATAAAAGAAAGCGTTTGTTTGATGTTCAAACCGTTCTTATTTTAAATTAAAATGCATACGTACTTTAAAATAGAAAATTTTGTTTTACGAATAATGTTTTCCTGGAAGGCTGAACATAATTTTCACGATGGAATTTTATCTTTTTAATAAGTTTTAAGTATATATTTTTTAATATTATCGTATACATTATTTTTAAGCAAATGTATCACAAAATATGTCCGTTTAAATATAGTTTCTAAACATCTAATAAGCTAATAGGTAACAGAATCCTACGCGTGTGCAAAAATCGTTATTTTTTCCTGTCAACAACACAGTCACAAACTTAAAAGTATAAATAGAGTTTCAATGACCAATATACTGATGTGTTATTGCATGTAGTGAAAGTGGAACGAAATATATTTTTATTTAAACTTGTTAAAACTAAACTTTTTCAGTTTATATTGCTATTCATCTAAACTTGATTTACAGAAAAAAAGATTCTACTCATTCAGTAGTGAAAATTTACATTTTTGTATAAATTTTTTATGTGCTTCTTGATTGTAGAACAAAACAATTTCTATTATCTTTTGTTTTTCTAGTAGTAAATTTGTAAATTAATATACCAAACTAAACCAAAATATTTTCAAACTCTCCGTAAGAATAACAGAATGACTACCGAGAACACCCATTTCACCATAGCATTATGTCTGAGTTTATGTTTTCCGTTAAAATAGTTTCCTTTGTTAGTTTTACTTATCTTTCTTGGAGGTATTGCAATTAATTGTATCGTATATCTATTAGTCTTCAAAGACATCACCGTACACTCACGTTCTTATAAACTGCTAAAGAAGAATTAGGAATAAGGTATACAGGATAAAGGACAAACTTTTTTTGCCTTCGCCAAAACCCATTTGTAACGGTTCCATTAAATTTTTTATTCATAGTGCTGTTGGCTTACGTACTGTTCCATTCGAAGATTCTAATATAACAAATCATTTGACTTTTTGCAAGTCAGCCTTCTCTAACAGAATTCTCCAGATGGATGGATCTATGGGTATTCGTATAAGGTCGAAAAGTGTTTTACAGTGGTACATTTCAGAGCTAATTTAGAAACGACAGATCAGCCATGAACATAGTTTTGTGGCTAATGACTTGAATTTGAATCTTTCTGGACCGTTTTTCGACGATTCGCCTGGGAAACGTCGAATCTTAATTGTTCAGAGTACAAAATGAATTAAGTTATTTTATCTTACGAAACTAGAGGAAGGCATACTTGTTACCTTACAAATGTTACAATTTGAGATGCCATTAAAGCTATTCTTTGACAATAAGACAATGAAGAAAATATTATTCTATCTAAGCGGTACGTTACAGTTAAATCTTGGCTGACATTCTGAATCAAACGTTACGGAGAGTTGTTTAGAGTAATTGACTATTAACAGTCGCAGCTGTCTACAATATTTGATCAAAAAAGAATCAGTTCGTTTTGGTTTGTATTGAACATATCCAGATTTTATCCATCGTTCCAAATTAGCCATGGACTACCTATCACATGTTTGGCCGCAATCTGACCACTTTTAAGTTTTATATTTCTTATGAATTACTAGACTGGATTGCAAATTAGATACTTACTATAAAAGGAAACCTGCAAATAAGTACATAAATAGTTATAAAAAAAGAGTATATAGCAAACATTCACAATTATACTCATAAATGCATGTTCCTGCCGTAAAGATTTTGTAGGTACCTAATAACAATGTTAATCGAGTATTCTATTTAATTATTTAAGTAGATACTTACTACTTAAATAATTAAATAGAATACTCGATTTATATTTACATAGCATTATGCAATATAAGATTTTGCTCTCTTCAAGGCTCTCAGCAAAGTTATTTTAAAAATTTGGGAAACTTAATATCGCCAGTCTCGCAAATGTTTTTTTAACACAACGGAAGTAGAAAAATTTCTTCTTATAAAAATCGCATATAAAAATGCAGCTGTGAGAAAAGATAACCGATAACGCGACAACGTTAATAAAATTAACACGTGCATCGTTTGATCTAGGAATAAGTTATGTGTAAGTGCCTTAAAGACGCGTAGTATTTGTACGTAGTTTTACGGCTATAAGCAAAGGTATGGTTTAAGTGGATCGTGTAATAGTACAACGTGTTTTAGTGTCTGTTTTATTTTACGGTAAATCGACGAATGCATTTTAAGGTAAGATGTTTTCTTAAATGTCTTTCTAAATTGTTTTATTCACAATCATTATAGTAATATGTCGATTCCTAACCTTTTAGAGGTTGGGAAATATGTCATTCCTAACTGTAATGATAATCTCTTGGGAAGTAACAGAAAACACTTTCCACCCACGGGCGGGAAATGTTTATGTACGGTTGCCTAGCGACACTGTTATAGATCTATATGTTAAAGTAGGCTAATAGTATATTACATACCGAGGTGGAAAGTAGTTCATTACTGTCGAGAGATAATTATAGTTAACCGAGACGCAGTCGAAGTTTACTATATCTCGAGACAGTAATGAAACTTTTCATCAAAGTTTGTATACTATTTTATTTTCAACCATATACAGGGTGGGGCAATAGTGCGTCCGACTTCGATAGCTCGAGTTCTATGATAGCTAGAAATTTGATTAAAAAACATAAATAAACTAGAGAAAAAAGTCTATAACCGGAAATTATTTTCGAATATAAAGGGTGGCCCAAGACGATTGTACAGGGTCAAGTGACTTTTTTTTAAATGGAATGTTGTGTATAAAAGAAGATTTTTTGAAGCCTCTTCCTAGACTCTTTTCACTCCCATATTATTATTGACTATCTCCAAACCACTTGGATGTAGTGATTTTTTTTTGTTCAAATAATGGCATCTGCAGATGCATATTAAAAAAATCACTACAGTCACAATTACGGGTTTTAAGAAAAAATTATGTAAGTACCAGTTAGGAAACATCTGTGCGATGTCTTTGAATCATTTTCACTTCCCAAAAATTATACAGGGTGGCAAAACATGATTTTTCAATTTAGAACTCTTTGAATTGAATTTTCTCAATTTTTTCAAATAGAACACCCTGTATATTTTTCAACCATATGATGTAGAAACTAAAAACGAACATTTTTTGTATGTACATCCCTATGGCTATTTGTAACCATTTTCGATTTATTGAGCAATAAGTACAAAATTCAAGGATAATTTAAAATATTAGATCGTTTTTCAAATAACTCAACAGATAAAATTATAACAAGTGATCCACATGTTGCCCATGAAAAAAAAAACACCAACAACAATCCAAAATCTGAAGGAAAGAATAATAACTGCTTTTAGAAGTATCACACCGGCAATTTTAAGAAAAGTAGAACTCTCATTTCAAAGGCGCATAGAGATGTGTGTCAATCAAAATGGGCAACATGTGGAGCACTTATTATAATTTTATCTGTTGAGTTATTTGAAAAACGATCTTAATATTTTAAGATTATCCTTGAATTTTGTACTTATTGCTCAATAAATCGAAAATGGTTACAAATAGCCATAGGGATGTACATAAAAAAAAATGTTCGTTTTTAGTTTCTACATCATATGGTTGAAAAATATATAGGGTGTTCTATTTGAAAAAATTGAAAAAATTCAATTCAAAAAGTTCTAAATTGAAAAATCATGTTTTGCCACCCTGTATAATTTTTAGGAAGTGAAAATGATTCAAAGACATCGCACAGATGTTTCCTAACTGGTACTTACATAATTTTTTCTTAAAACCCGTAATTGTGACTGTAGTGATTTTTTTAATATGCATCTGCAGATGCCATTATTTGAACAAAAAAAATCACTACATCCAAGTGGTTTGGAGATAGTCAATAATAATATGGGAGTGAAAAGAGTCTAGGAAGAGGCTTCAAAAAATCTTCTTTTATACACAACATTCCATTTAAAAAAAAGTCACTTGACCCTGTACAATCGTCTTGGGTCACCCTTTATATTCGAAAATAATTTCCGGTTATAGACTTTTTTCTCTAGTTTATTTATGTTTTTTAATCAAATTTCTAGCTATCATAGAACTCGAGCTATCGAAGTCGGACGCACTATTGCCCCACCCTGTATATATAAATTAATATGAATCATTTATAATAATAATTAATATTTTGTCAAGCTGTCATTTAATGACAGTGACGCCGGCCGGGTGGAAAGTGATCAGCCGATTACTTTCCACCCGGGTGGAAAGTAACAACTTTCAACCCGGGCGGGGCGGGCGGAAAGTGATCAGCTGATCACTTTCCACCCAGGTAGAAAGTAACAGTCAGTAAAGGCCAATTTTCCAACTTACAAAACAGATAGTAATAACGTCATTACATATATGGTTGAAAATAAAATAAATTATAATAGAGCTGTCAAAAAATATTAATAAAATTAATTTAAAATTCAATGATTAATAATTGTGAATAAAACAGTATACATACCTGGGTGGGAGTTTCATCACAGCCTCGCGCTATGTCTGACCACGAGGCTTCCCACCTCGGATGTAATGTACTATACCTTCACTCATTGGTTAACAAAGTTAATAAGATAAATGTATTATAATGTATTGCTATGAGTAATATACAGTAATAAACTTCTTTAACTTCAGAGTTAAAAGATGTTACTTACACCTGAAGATAGGTAATTATAATAACCTTTTATACATGCTCATCGCACAAGGTTGATCGGAAAACGAATTTTTTTGTTGAAAAATGAGATTTTTTGATATCCCAATTGCTTTTCATAAACATATGCATAACATATGTTTCCTAGATATGAATTGAAAAGTCGAATATACTTAACTGTAATTTTTTAAAAGTATGTATGGTGAAAAGTTACAAAAAGTGATCGAGCTTGAGGCTTTAACTACGCTTTTCTTTTTTTTCATGGATTAACTTTTCTTTTAATAAACAATAACGTAAAATGATCAGACGTTGAACAATAAACAAATAATGACATTCAAGTATAAAGAGTTATAAATTCTATAAGAGTATCGAAACAAAGATTGCTAAGATGACTTCTATGAATTTTTATATTGGTGGTGCCACTGCCGATTATTATTTTTGATCGGCAAATCACATCAGACGTTTTGCTTTTAATTTTGTTTGTTAATTGCCAAACAGTTGACAATTAAATGTTATGTACCCTGGAGTCACCCTCAAAAGTTAAAGTTCGTTTCTTAAATGTAAAGGGATGGAATCTTAGTGAAATTCATAAATAGCTAGTGTCTGTATATGGAAACATATTTTAAGTCGAAAAATTATATATTTAATGGTAATATTCTCTTGCACGATAGAGCAAGCTCAAACATGTCAGTCTAGACGATATCTCTTACAGAAATTTCGCTGGAAAATTTTCCATTACAGATGTGGCCTTATTATTTATTTGAAATTGAATTAAAGTTAGTAGAAATCTCAGCTAACACGTTTCATAAGACCTTTATTAAGTTTTTAACATTTAAAATAACATTTTCCGACAAACGTTTAGGAATGTTACTTTCCCATACTCATTTTGCGTGCGGGAAAGTAACTTTCCCGCACGGAGTGCAGGAAAGTGACAGCAATTTCTGAAAAATCAGAAAAACGCATAGCAACCATCCTTACTAGATTATTACTTTAAAAGGAAATGTCAAATTTGACAACTTGAAAACTTACAAAATGATAGTTTAGGACGATTCCTAAACGTTTGTAGGAAAAACGTTGTTCATAACACGTGCGGGAAGAGCGATTCCGAAACTCATGCAGATACAGAAACTCGCTGCGCTCGTTTCTGTAACGTCCTGCATTCGTTTCGGAATCGCTAACTTCCCGCACTTGTTATGAAAATAACTATAATATTTATGAAGTATCCCTTGGAAAACCTTAGAGCTGGAATTCTTCTTGGTGTTAATGACATTGAGAGCATGCTGAAGCAATTTCTTATTAGTGACTTTTCGGTCATATCTCCCGTAATTATTTTTAAGAATATCTTCAATTGGATTCATATTCGGGTTATTTTCGGGAAATTTAGGTAGATCAATTTATTTCGGTCTTAAATGTTCAGTGATCATTTTCGATTTATGACATGGTGCACCATCTTGCATGGACACTCTGTCTTTTATAAACCATTATTTCATTTTCGGTATAAGTATACTTCTGCAACTATTAGAATTTATTATACCATCCACATTCTAAATAGCACTAAGCCCTTTTGCAGCAATGGTAGCCCAAACCAGCACTTCTGTAGGAAACATTTTGTTTGTCCAGGTTTTAATTTCAGGTTCTAATAATATGGCCACATCTGTAACTACCTCACAGTTCGGCCTTTGGTGTTTTACAGACCACTCTTGTTGGCAAATGGTTAGAAAATCAAGAGTTACTTAAGGAAGCAATAGCTTCTTTTTTTAATGCACTTGAATGGAATATTTACGAAAGCGGAATGAAAATAATGAATTGCTTGGACAAATATCACAACGTAGAAATAGTTATTTGCGCTCCAAGTTATGGTAAGTGAACTTTTTTATCCGAGGTGGTAATTTGTGGACCGAAGCGCAGCTGAGGTCCATAAAGCCACCGAGGATAAAAAAGAAACTTACCTACGCGTTGCGCATTACGTTTTCCTCACTACCACAAAATAAAATTCATTAATAATTTAACAAAAATTGTGACGTTTATATTTATGACAGTTTAACGGCGCTGTTGCTATGGTACAAACAAACACATAAACGCAATTTCTGTTTTCAGTAACGAAAAGAATGAAATCAAACATTTTGTAAATACACCTTCATTTAACATTCAACGTTGTTCCAATTGTAAAATTAGTTTTAATATTAATAAATAAGCACGTATTCTCCATTATAACTATTTATTTTTTTTATATCCGTTATGGTGTAGCGTTATGGGGTACCATGCGCGGAAAATGACCTGGCGCGGTAAATCGTCTTTTTTGCCCTTAGATACAGTCTGTTTTTGTTCAACTAAATGTTTTAGTTTCCATTATTGTCGACTTTTTGACAATGAAATGTCAATTTACCAAGGTGGTAGTGAGAAAAATAAATATTCTATATATTTTCTAAGAGCGTGCCTTATTTTTGGTCCCATCCTCGTATATTCGTCCCAATTCGATAGTAAACGTAAATGTTATTTTAACGTTTATTAATATCTGAGTTACGTTTAGTTAGGGGGTGGTCCATTTCAAAGTGTCAAAGTATGATACACCAGATACAAAAAGGAGCGCACATCGGGACGAATGCTCACTTTATGATAACGATACGATTTGTATCGTACAGTCAAAACCACTTAATTATCAAGTGGTCCAATTTAAAGTCCTCCCTAGGGACCACAGGAATTAAAAATCATGTTTTAGTTTGGTTCAAGTAATGTTTACAAACTGTAAAACAAATAACAATCACGTAAATCTAGACACCTTATTAGTTATTACTTATTACTAGTTAAGACATGAGTTTTAATTCCATGGGTCACTTAAGAAGCTAACTTAAACAGGATCGCTTGATACTTATAAACGACAATTTTGAATTTGGTGCTTGCCCGTGAAATACATATTCTAAATCTAAAGTTTAGTTCATATGGATGTTATAATCGTTTAGACGATATAATAATGTGGTTTAATATATTCATAATTAAGATGCACTATAAAAGAAAAGTGAAGCCATTAATTATTTCGGATAAGTTGAATTATGCTTCGGTGTGTTCGAGAAAGTGTAACTAAATTAACAACCGCTACAACAACAAAAAATGGAGCAAAAAAGGTTTCGGCAATCTGTGTTGTAGTTGTTCTTCAATAACACAAATGTTTAGAATTTGGGTAGCAAGTATTTAATGCGTAATCATAATTAAACAATCTCAGTTCGGCATTTGTACTAAATCTACAATCAGAACGGGCACGTTGCGCTTTTATCTGGAAACATCGCTATAGGGCCGGTAATGGCTAGCATTGTGCTACTAATTTATAGCTCAATAACGCAGCGAGAACCGGGGATTGAACCTGTACGTAATGTTGATAATCTGTACTCAAGCACAACCGAACCTACACCCCCTTTCAGCTCTATTATTAATTTCAGATAATAACGCGGCGCTCGGCATTTTTTTGTGCCGGTTCGCTATTAATTATTTATACAAAAAATATAATTTCACTGCCGGAGAACGTATTAAATGTCAGAAAATGAGTTCCGGTGAAAACAGATGGTGCTGGTAATGCAGCGTCCGCGGTTTTTGAGCACCCAAGTAGCACGTTTGTCATTAGTTACCCCATGACCGGAATAACATTGTATAAATCTTTAGTCGGAAAACATCGAGATATCGACCATTAGTCTCAGACGCCACAACATGTGGGTCAACCGCGAACGGAAAGCTGTCTAAAGTTTGCTCGAAAGATTTTCGGCAATTTTCATCCATCTTCACATACACACCCAGAAACCTACATATCATGTTTTTGAATGCACGGCCACATCTGTTTCTAAATGGGGATAATCATAATTTAAGGAGAAACGTTCTTGTTTAACTAAATCCCTTTTTCAAACCTTCGCTTTATCAACAATGAAAACTGATTTTCATATTTCTTTCTTCCTACAGTAAGCCATCATAACCGACAATTGTCGCTGTTTTGTATTTAAGAATTACTTTTAATATAAAATGTTATTAAACTTCAACTGTTATAAATATTTGCCATGTGGTGCTGTCAATTCAATACCAAAAAAATGCACTAGATTTTTAAATTTAGTGTTTTTCAAACGAGTTTGATAACCAATCGAACGTTTTTTAAAAAAGTTGACATTTTAGACTTTACATTTTATATTTCCGAATTCATTTACTTATTTAACACAACAAAAAATCAAAGATAATATTAACATTTGTCAGTATAATAACTTGCATGGCATAGCCTGCTAGGCTTCTGTGTTTGTCTGATGTATCAGTTCTGAAGCATTTGCTTTGTGACTGAGAACGCTTAGTGAGTAAATTTGCAATAATCAACCCACAAATAATGGAAAATTCGACGTCAGCAGCAAAACGTAAACAATCTACTTTACATAGTTAATAAGTACGAAATTATTCCTGATATTGCAAAAACCATTACCGTGTCTTGCGAAAATAATTTTTCTAAATATGTTGTTAATAAGATTAAAAATTATAGAAGATACAATAATAAGAAGGTCTTATTCTCTATACATTAATTAAATACAAGAATTCTAAAACTGAGATTCAGCGTTGCTGTCCTTCCTTCTAACCTTTACAAAGAAAACAATAAATGTAAATAAAACTGCTTTGTCGGTTTATACAAACTCGTCATATAACGTATTTCGCGGTTCCTTGCGGTTCATTATATCTGGACACTGTAAATTGAAGCAAAATAACTCATATGCAATGCCTAGCACAATAAAATCATTTCAGTGCTTCCCTACCGTATGGACTTTAATAATTTCATCTGATCTGGGTTTGTTGATTAAGTACATAGTATGAGAAGGTAAACGAAATCTGATTAGATATAAACCCTTAATCCTTCTCTTACCGACCTATTTTTTTAACGATAACTACCAGGTGGGGTGCACTTGCACCCCAGTTGTTTTAAGGCTTACAACAAATTAAAATAGCCATTTTTCTTTATTGTGAGAACACTTGACTCTTATTGACTTCTAGTTCTAGTAAGACCAATACTATGGAAAGAAAACTTTATTTAGCAAAAATATTAAAAACAGTAATTTGTTAACAAGTTAACGTTTATTCATCATTACAATTTTGACAAATCAATTTTTTTTGTGGAATGTTCAGGACAAACAAACTTTTTGTAGCGAGTACACTGTTGCCTTGTTTTTCTGTCGCGCTTTCTGTCGCAGTGATGACAACGGTCTTGTACTTTTGCTGCAGATGCTGTTGTGCTCATAGTGGGTTGGTTACTTTGTACTTCTTGCACAACTTTTACCATATGCTCTTTTAGTTGGTGTTGTATATATTTGTTGTTGTAACGACGAATGATGTTTTCTTTATTCTTTTACTAACTCCTTTCTTAAACTGGAGCAGAAATTTTATTCGTGCATTATCATTCCCTTCCCAATCGGGATTGGCGAACATCCATACCTTGAATGCATTGATGGCAACGATATGCAGCATATGATAAAATATGGCCATGGGCCATCTGTTGGTCTTCCTTTGTGTTGAATATTGTTGAGCAAGCTGATCACCTACATCATTGGTTTTATTGTATGATATAATTTCAGGCTTGTAATCTTCTTTTTCTCCTCCGACCTTATCATCAGTATGTTGGCTGGATAGCAATATTACTGATTTATTTTTTTGGGCACGTACAGACGTACACGTATGATACCAGAGTACGATTGTTTCGGAGCGCAAACATAGAAGACTGTATAGGTTTAGATGGCATAGGAAACAACTCTTTTGGTATAAACGTTTTATTGTTCCTAAGAGTACCGCGAAGGATCATACCCTTCAGCCAAAGTTAATCAGATAATTGTAGACTCGTGAAAAAATTATCAGTGGTTATGCCATGCCCTGCTGGTAAGTGGTTTACTAAGTCTAGTACGACTCTCTCTCCTTGGTTCTTTTCTGGTCGGTTATTCTTTTTCCCTAAAAAAAATATGCACACAATTCATACTCAGACAATTTTACCTAATGGCATTCGAAGCCTTACCCACATACACCTGCATATTTATTATGTATGCAGAATAGCAGTCTGCTACGGTCCAAATCTTGATCCCGTATTTGGCAGGTTTACTCTTTATATACACACGGAATGGAGCTTTACCTCTAAAGGAAACGAGTTGTCCATCCATGCACATATGAGCACCTGGTTTGCAGCCTCGGATCCAACTTGTCATTTTCTTTTCTTTCTTCCCTGGTTTCAAAATTATTAAAACGAAGAAATCGCGTGAGTTCTTTGTAATGATTACGAGACATAGTAGCTTGAATGATAGCTCTATAGTAGGCAGGGTCGCTACACCATAAGATCTCGACAGATTCCTTATTACTTTTGAGAGCACCAGTTGTAAGTAAAAGTCCAATATAGGCCAATATTTCAGTATTACTTGTTGGAACAAATGTTCTTGGTTTCGGAGGGTTGGCAGCATTCTATTGTTCATTGAAGTCAGTAGCCTTAGAGTTTGTCTCGGTTACAATAATATCTATGATTTCTGGCGCAATAAACAAGAAAAATCCATCTCTGACGCTAGAAATAGCAAAACTGTAGGCCGTTAGACCAGGAGGAACATTCAATATATTGGTTAGAGATCTCCTAACTCTTATATTTTTTTGATGTTTTGACCATTCAGTGCCATCTTTGGCTACATACGTAGGTAAACCTTTCGCGGCATCCTCAATTTCATAATCACTTTCATCTAAACTATCACCAGAAATTTCATCATTCTCGTCATCAGCTGGCAGAAAATAGTCGAATTCTGGATCATCATAATCCAGTAGCCTCAACATTTTCTCTTCGGCAAGGTTCTTTGGATCACGTATTTTTGGAACAGGACTCATGGCTTTCAACACAAAAGGCACTAATACAAATCACTGCGAAGCACACAACACAAGTAATGCAGCTAAACTGAACTAAGTACATGGTCAAGTAGAATTTCAGAAATGCATAAGAAAGGGTATTCCCCGGAACTAAGCTGGGAATTCCATAAAAATGTGATTACAGTTTCATACTATTAGGGAACTGCCCGAAATCACACATATACACCCACGTAACAAACAAAATTTTAATAGCAGTTAACTATCAACTGGGGTGTATGCGCACCCCCCTCTATCAAAAAGAAACTATTTTTTTAATGATTCCTGCTTTAAGGATATTTGCAACGGCATTTAACCTAAAAATCAATTAAATAAAGCTACTCAAAAGCTCAGGCCTTAAAAAAAATTCCAAAACACTTTATTCTAAAAAAATTCAAGTCTGGGGTGCACGTCCACCACGGTTGGTAAGGTATTTGAAACTCATGATAAAGATTGCGTCTTATTAACCTAAATTTATCTGATAGTTTATGTAACGATACAGTAGTACATATTGTGCCTTAAAATTGTTATTATGAATGATTTTTCGAAATCACATTGTAGGTTCCTCATTTTATATCAAATACTTTTAGTAACTTTATTTTTTTGTTTGTAATAAAAAGGCAGTTTCTAACTTTGAACGCTCTGATTCTATATAAAGGATTTATTTTAGGGGTTTCTTTTTATTGATATCACGATTATGAATCTACGAGATATTTTTCTTTTTAACATCTCCAGAAAGAGATTTCATATCAAGTTTGGGGTAGTACGGACGCTGCTGTTAATATAAAGCTTATCCCTTGGTGTTTGCTATTAAAATTGATAGAGGTGAATGTTTATGAGCTTTAGTAACTGCATTTTTTAGAGCATTTTCATGCCCTTTTTTACTGTGGGCGTTTCTTGAGATGGGTTTGTAAGGTCATCAGTGTTTATGAAACAGGGGTACTAAATTTATTTTTTATGTTTATGAGGGTGCTTGCGGCGTTATATTTGGTGCGATACTCGATGTTACTTGCTTTAAGTCGGTTAAATACGATTTAATACGGTTTTACTACTCTCTTTGGAAATTATTCTTATTTATTTTCGGTTCCCTGTTTCTGAGCAAGTATCAAATTTTAGGGTGAATATTAAGGTGTTGGTTGCATACCATTAGTAATTTACCTATTAGCATAACTCATAGTTGCGTGTAGCGTGTAGGCGTGATAACTGGAGTTGAAGTCACCTGAACCGGAACAGTATATCGCATTTCAACCGGAAAAGTTATTTCCGTTTGCGCCTGAAGCGGTACTTGTAACGGAAAGGAGCTAGTCGACAACGACTCTTAAATCCTCACAAATTAGCATATTTAGTAAAGTGAAAACCGGCTTATACTTGCAAAGTTTCTCTTTGAAGTCTTCTAATTATATATAATATCAAACGAATTTTGTTTAATTGCGGAGACGGAGCAAGATGGATTTGTAAAAAATATATTATTGGGTCGGAATATCTCAGAAGCGGTTTTACGCGAACAACGGATTTTTTCAACAGTTCTAGATTTTATTGCTCGTCAGGATTCAGATAAGCTCTCTAATTGGCAGGTCGTCTTTATCTTTCCTACTTACAACTTTTGCAAGGCCGTTCACAGTTTGATGGAATAAAGTTTGACATTTCGGACAGAAACCGGAAAACTTTAGTTGGGCGGTTTAGTTCAGCAGAATAGATGATAAATAGTAAAATACAGTTCTTGCATAATACATTTTTCTTTTTGTCTTTCGCGTGATGTAATTTTCTGTTACTGTTAAGAATTTCAAAAGTAGGTACCTAAGTCTTTTGTTTTTTAGTAAGAATTTGTTCTTTGTTTAACAAAACTTTAAAATTATGTAAAACATTGAAAGATGTTTCGTCTGGTTTGTAATTAATAAATATACAAGAACTTTAATTAATGAAGGCGCAAACGTAAGCATCTATAAAATTTGCATCCCTAGCTGAAAACTGACGACTCTAATTTGCTAACTTGGAAATGGTGTTATGTTAACAAAAGCTCAACGAAAGTTTCATATTTGCATCTCTAAACATTGTATTGAGCGAACTAAAACGGAATAATTTAGAGTAAAATTCAAAGAGGATGCAATGGGGGAAATTAATCTGAAATGAAGAAAAGCTTATAGTTTCTTAACTCTTATTGTAATTAAAATCTCCCCTCGTAATAGAACTCTGTACGTTTGAATTTTATATACAGAAAAATAGAAAGAAACAGCCAATGGACTTAAATTTTGTTGTTTGTTTCGTCTTATTTGGTACTTTGAATCACATTTCAACCTTTTGAAGATTGGTTATTGGAAGCTATTATCCTTGAGCTGTTTATTTGTTTACTTTTTTGACTTTGATCTTTAAAAGTTTAATACACTTGGATTAAATAAAATACGAGAGCAAAAAGAAATCAAAAACACATTAATTTTAATTAAACTCCTCTCAAGGATATACAAAGATAAAAATCTGAATCATTCTTTTGCGTCATTATTTCTTATACAAAATCGCTACTCCTCTTTTAGCGGAGACGCTTTTAGCTTGTAATTAAATCTGCAGAAGCACGAATAACTACAGAGGTTTTTATTTTTAAATACAACCAAACATTTTTTAGATTTAAAAGTATACACATTTAGTATCTACGACTTTAAAAATAATGGTTTTAGATTACTTCATGTGGTTCTGTCTTTACGTATTAAACAGCTTAAAAAACTATGTAGGACACATATGTCTGATTTTTATCGAGTATTTCTAAGAAAAACATCAACGTTTTAGATTAGTTTACATACTTACATTTATGCATGGTGAATCCTAAATGGCGGATAATACCCACACCAGAGTTGGGTAAAGCACTTTTGCAAAGTGCTTCAATTACCAAGCACCAAGCACTTTGTTAAAGTGCTTTAAAGTATCAATTGCCAAATACTCTCATTTTTAAAAGTGCTTCAATAACCAAGCACAGTATTTGAAAAATAAAGCACCAAGCACCAAATACTTCTTGAAAAGTATTTGAAGCCCTTTAAGGGTTTCAGGTACTCATTGAAAAATACTGCATAAAGGCTGCATAAAGCCTTTTATACTAAGGGCTTGAAAAAGTTTTAAAAAATATAAACTATTGCAGCATTTTGCCACTAATGAAGAAAAACAAAACCCTACTAAAAATATATATTTTACTTTCCATAAAAACAAAATATAAAATTAAAAAACGCACTTACATTTACCATTTACATTTACATTAAATCTGAAAAGAACTATTTGCTTTTAATAAAACTAAATTTCCAAAATTTTGATCCGTCTTCTTGGCGAATTTCAACGAATATTATATTTACTGAAGTCAAGCTCCGCTTTGTTTTTGATTACGCCGTTCCCGAATTTTCATGCTGAGACTTGTTTGTCTAGATATAGATCAATGTAGAAATAGACGTATTTGGAAATGCATTGGTGTGCATCAAGCAGTTTTAAGGACTTCAATTACTACTGTAAAAGTAATTGAATTACTTTAAAAGTGCTTCAATTACGTCTAAACTAATTGAAACACTTTCAAAATAATTCAAATACTGCCGAAGGGCTTTAAAGCCCCAAACACATTTACAAAGTGCTTCAACTACCAAATACTTATTTTTAAAAGTAATTCAAGTACAGTGCTTGAAGCCTTGAAAGTGCTTCAAGCACTTCATTGAAGCAGTTTACAAAAGTGCTTTACCCAGCTCTGACCCACACCACGTGATTCTACATCAAAAAAAAAAAAAAAAGGCCTTTTACCAATTTAATTTTAATTTCTTAGATGATGAGTTATTGGCAGACTTAAGTCGTATTTTGGTTTGCTTGTCGTGTGATATTTTTTTATGATCATCATACCCCACATCTTGTGCTTTTCATAAATGTGGCACCGATGTACAATACAATTTTTACGTTTTAAAACAGAAGTAGGTATTCACTTTCTTTTGTATTTTTATCTACAATTCTGGTACTGTTTGCTGATCAAAACGTCGTGTTTGATTGTCCCCGTGTTCATTATTCTTGTGTTCATTGTGTTGCTTTCAGTTTATTTTGTTCTTAGTTTATTTATTCCTTATAGTGTTTTGTTATTTGCTCTGCTTCAGTTTTTGCGTTTTGATAACTATTAATTTTGTTCATTAAATTGTTATGGAGTACAGTTTTGTGGAATATGCAGACATACATCTTATCTTAGGGCAGTGTCGTGGAAACTTTAATGCTGCTGCTAATTATTATTTACCCAAACAGAAGACATCCAAATGCTAGCGTTATTCAACGACTGGATCAACGGATGCGAGGAACTGTGCACAGTTCAGTAGCTGACAGAGGCCGCCCTTGGCGATTATTGTTGCCACAAGTTGAAGAAGATATCTTAAATGTAGTCGAAAATGAACCAGAACAAAGTTCGTGGCCCATTGCCAGAATCCAGAGAACCGTTCATCGAGTGTTACATGAAAATGGTTTGCATCCGAGGGTCCAGAGATTATTACCAGAAGACTACCGCCAAAAAGTAAGGTTTTGCAGTGGTTACATCATGAACAAGAAAGCGACCCTGGTTTCATTGGACATATTTTATGGACGTTGATGCTACATTCACTAAAAATGGAGTATTCAATATCCGTAATATGCACCAATGGGTTGACGAAAATCCACATTCACTTTACTAAACGAATCATCATGTTCGGTTTAGCGTGGGGTAGAATTATTGACCACAGATTTTGCCCCATCACCTAAATGCAGATACTTTTGTTGAATTTTTAGACACAGATCTTAGAGACGTATTGGATGATGTATCATTAGATTTAAGAAGAAATATGTGGCTCCAATGGATGGGGCACCAAACACGAGAATGGCTGGACCGTAAATTTCCAACGCTGGATTGGTCGTGGCGCTCCAGTACCTTGGTCTCCAAGAAGCTCAAATTTGAGTTTAGTAGGATTTAAGAAAACAACATGCTCCAAAATATGGAAGCAAGCATAATTCGCAGGTCTAGGAAGCATTTACTATAATTAATGTGTATTTAAAAAAATAAAAAAACACGTTTAGCATTTTATTATTACATACATATTCAGCTTTAACAGGCCATTAAGGCCCATAGCTTGTCGAGGAGGACACACCGAGCCGTAGTAAGCTGAGCCTAGTTCGGGACACCCGTACAGGTTCTGACCATGGGCACCGATGGTTAACTTTGCAGAGCAATGCGTCATGCCAATACTGACTACCGTGCCGCCTCCCCTATTTTGTTATTATTTAATGTTAATTTAGGAATGCATAGTACACACTTAGAATACCATAAAACAGGTCTAGTTTAACATAATGTCTTCCAGGTTGAAACCGTGTCATGGTTGAGACAGAAGAACTCAACGTTTCGCCCACTTCGTTAAGGGGGTTTTTCAGGAGGAAAAGAGGAGCACTAACAGAGCACGGTAACTCAACGTGTCCACCACGCCAGAGGCGAAACTCTCTTAGCAAGGGAAAGAAGGGAACGGTAACTTGACTTATCAACCAAGCCAGGGGCGAAACCCTTCCGAGGCAAAACAGAAAAAGGCAGCTAATTTATACCGACAACTCTTGAGCCTTCATCTAAAACTTTCTAATATTCTTAGTAGCGTTGATTGGTCTTTACTTGATAGGATCTCCTACATCCAAGCTCAAACCACCTCTGAGCTTACCACTGCTGCTCACCTTCGCAAGTTTAATTCCCTTAGACCCAAAACAATTCTTCTTGTGATGTACGTTCGAAAACCATTCTGAATCTTTCTTCTCACACTTTAACTTCAGCTGAGTCTTCCATTTTATCAAAGGGTCTTAATTTTTCTGTAGCGTCTTCCAAAATTTCCATTGAAGACATTATTAGTTCGGTTGAGTCGTCGCTACGTACACTACGTACAGTCCCTAAACGTAGTGCTGACACGGTTCGTTTCAAAATAACCAGATGTCTCAATCATGCGAAACCTCCATCTTGCAATATCTCAAAGGAAGACAGAGTTGCACTAAAAAGTCTTCGATCCAATTCTGACATTGTAATATTACCGGCTGACAAGGGTAACGCCGCAGTTGTCTTGGACAAAACTCAATATGTGGCAAAAGTGGATGATCTTCCTCAAGACAATGCATATACCCCTATTTCTCGCGACCCCACTTCCAAAATTGAACGCGAAGTTGCCACACTCATCAAATCATGTAACGACCATCGCGGCCCGCTATTGAAAATTTGATCAAGAAATTTGAGCGGACGTTTTCATCGAAAGATGAAAGAGACCTTGCCCGTCATCGCCCCAAAAGATGGATTGAAAACATCGCAGCTGTGAGTGTCGGCGTCGCAGAACAACCAAACACCTCCATTCGGCGTCGTGCCCAGGAATTGAACCTCCACCGCAGCACTCTTCAACGAATTTTTTACAAAAGATTTGTACCTTCATGCTTACAAGATCCAGTTGACTCAACAGCTGCAGCCTACCGACCATGGACAGCGCAGAAACTTTACCAACTAGATCTTGGAACAACAGCAAGCTGACGATGCATTCCACAACAAAATCATCTTTACTGACGAGGCTCACTTCCACCTCAAGGGCTTGGTTAACAAGCAGAATTCTCGGATCTGGGGAGATGAAAATCCACATGCCTTGCAAAGAACTTTCGATGTATCCTCAAAAAGTGACAGTTTGGTGTGGCATGTAGGCAGAAGGGATAATCGGACCATACGAAACAATGACGTTGTTGCAAACCAAGTTCTCAGGTCGTATCATCTCTCGTTTTGGAGACCAAAACTGGCCGCCAAAAAGTTGCGATTTAACCTATTTGGAGTATTTCCTCTGGGGTTTTTTGAAAAGTAAGGTCTATGTGAACCACCCTGAGACAATTCAAGAACTCAAAGAAGAAATTTGAACGCCAGATTTGTAAATTTTTACCACGATCATATCTCTTGGAAACTCAATCTGGGAACCTACTGTATAAGTAATTTCTCATATTGACAGGGGTTACATTAACTTTTGGTATGAGCTAAGATATATACTTTTTCAAGACAAACCTTGACGACAAATTGTAAAAAAATCACTCGGAACATGATGTTAAGATCACGGAATTTTTATTTGCTTATTTAGCTTTGAAGATAATACTCGTATAATGAAAAATGAATTCCAACTTATATCGAATTTTTCAAGTGAATTTGAAATTTTCGTTCGAATATTATTTTGTATTTTTTCACTGCTTATAAAATGTAACCTAAATGGTTTTTATATCAATTGAAATGTAAATTAATTATAATTTAACGTCTGGTCACGATTATGACATCAATAATTACGTAACATTTTTGGTCTGTAATTAATTATCAAGAGGATACTTACGTTTTGTTATACTTCATTACTAGGGGAGAAGTTAACGTTAGAGGAAAACGTGGGAAAAATTTTTATTTTAAAATAACGAACTGGACCTGTTACCATATTTATTTAAATACCAGATATTAGTAACAGGTTCTGTTGATCGGTAGCATATTCCCTGCGTAAAACGGTTAAAACACTTTTAGTGAAATATTAAACTATAGAATGAAGCGAATACAAAATGAGTCGAGGAATGCAGATTTACTTGCGGCTGTTATTATATATTTTCATTAGCTGGCCATTTTAACAGACCTTAATTTAATCGCAACAACAGCATCCAGAGGTGTGTACTTGTTATTTCTAGACAAACATAAAAAGAAAATAACTGCTAAAAATAACAGGTTGTTAAATAACAACTTATCTTACCATCCCTCTTTGAAGCAATGCAGTTCATTTAGTATTTTAGAGTGGCGATGACCATATAGTTTGGAAAATCTAAGCTATTGGGAATTCTAAAATACTTTCAGAAATTTTAATCGTAATTGCTCTACGCTATCAGCACATTACGTAGATAGTATTATTATTATTATTATTATTATTATTATTAACCTGAAGATCAATATGTAGGGCAAAGGCCTCCATCTTTTTCTCTTATTCTTGGACTTTTTCTAATCTACTCACTTTATAGTGAGGGATTTTTGGTCTACTATCCCATAGTGACCGGTCCTCATGCGGGAGAGGTGCCGCATTTAAAGCAGCAATCGAACCACCTATCCCAGTACTGACCGGAGACAACGATGCTTAACTCTCCCTATCGAACTGGACTGGGGGTACCTAGCTACCGCAACTCGGGACTTTCTACGTAGATATACATCATGTAAATCGACACTATCAGAACGTTTGTGCTTATATGGTTGTAGTATTTTCGACAAACAAATTTTTGTTATGAAGTTTATCCCGCTTATGTAATATGATTTCAATTTATCATTTTATGTTTGTCCAGATATGTAAACAATAATGGCATGCTTCACTCAAAATTACTAAACGGTATATTGTTGTTTCCAACCAGAACTACGCGATAAAAAATTATTTAAAATCACCTGTAGATAACCTTTATGTATAAAATACGCTTTATGTATACATTGAGGACGGTACAGACCCCAAAAATAATATCTTGTATGCGTGTGTCTACAGACAGATTAATTTGGTTGAGCAAAATATGTTATTATAGGTGCAGCATCCACCTCTACGTATTATGATACTATTTCTGCAAATCATATTATTGATTGATTTAAAGGATTACCTTACTTTAATTCAATTAATTTTAAAAAACTTACCATTATAAATGAAAACATAATAGTTATTTATAGAATGCATTGCTTAAAAGAACAAATCCTAATATTTAAGCTAAAACTGATATAAGATTGGAATTTTTAAACAACAAATTGATCTTTAATTTAAATTATTGTGTCAGAAATATTAATAGACGAATATAGCATTTATTTTAGAAATTCTTCAAAATGTTATCCAAACCTTTCACGTGATGTTAATCTCCAGTTTCCCTAAAAATATTTTTAGCAAGAGTGACAGTATCCAAATAAAGGAGAAACTGGGATAGCCTATTTAATTATTAATGGAATAATCAGCAGTTATAGTTACAATTTGATAAAAAATATGGATGTGATATTTTGTTTTAGAATGGCCCATTTTCGCAGCCTTAGGTGACAAGCTATCATCCTTTGCAAATATTCTTAGTTAAATTATTATCGTTGGTGAAAAAACAAAACACCTACCAACAAAACTCAAGATTTAGCTGTTTGTTAAAGGAAAAACGTATTCTAAGATAGTCATTTGTTATTTTTTTTGTGGACTTTCTCACAGATAGAATGGTATATAGAGAATATTATTGTAATACTCTTGGAAGAATAAGAGCAAAGGGTATCTTTAAACACAGAAAATGCAAACGGGTACTTATAAAGCAAAAAAATTCAAACAGAAACGTGATCGAAGCTCTTCCAAGCAAACTATGCACACAGTTAAAAATATTTCTTGGTAACCAGAATTTGGAAATCTCTAAAGCTATGGAATAAACTTATTTTAGAGAAGGTAAAAATAACGCGTTTACTTATTAGTTATTACATTTTATCTCATTCTTTTTATATGCCGAAATGAAATTGATTACTCGATCACCCATTGTCTTGTTATTGTTTAACCCCCCAATGATCTTCTTTACTTCATCTATCATCCCATAATAAAATTTACTGCTTTATTTTGGATATTTAATTTGATTTTGATTAATTTGAATTTGAAATATTTCCGCCTTGATCTTTTACGACATAAGGGTTTAAATAGGCTGACTGAATAGGTTACAGTTTTATATAGTTCTTGGCTTTCGTTGCGATTAACGTGGCTTGATAATTCCTCGCAAGTTGTATTAAAGTATTAATTTGCTTTATTAATTTTACACAGTGCATTGCATTTTTCTAGTAGTATACCTAGACAGACATATTCTTTTATCATTTTCGTTAACCACAACTAAACGTGGTTTCCAGTTTGATTTACGTTGACTGTTGTTTGGCTTTTTACATTCAGCTTCAATATTATTTATAATAGATCGGTATTTTTTACAGTACTTTTCTTTCTTTCTTTAACATTAACGATTTTGCGAAATTTTTACATTTAGTTTAAGTCTGCTACTAGCAGTAGAAGATCTGGTCAACACTGAGTAGTAGGTTTTGTTTTAGTATTTGTTACTGATGTCTTGCATCTGCATATGTAACCAACTAATTTTGATATGTATAAATCATCAGTCGCTGGTGATGATTTGTAAAAAGGAATTCATGTGGTAACATTGTAAATACATTCGCCATTCCATGTTTAAATAATTTGTGAAATTTAATTTTATATGCTCTAGTCTTAAAAATTTAATTACCTTAATTGTGCCACAGCGGAGATTTGAACTGCAAAACTGGAGAGTAACTAAAGGGCCCCATACATTATCGAATGCTTCGTTCGATCCATTTGATCAGACCTATGTGATGCGATTATTGGAAGGTGTATGGGTAAAAAATCGTTGCGATTTGCCGTTTACGACGGATCGAAGAACTGACCGCCCAGACCATCGATAAATCTGACGCAAGTGTAATCGCTAGATGGATCTGCAAGTGTGTGTGTCTATTCCGATTAATCTTCAGTTTTCTTAGTAAACTTCGACTGTTGATGTGGTAAAGGGCCGGTTGCACAAATCAAATTTTGATTCGTTTTTGTTCACTTTGACGAATGATTAATTTGACGAAGCTATTAAATCATGTTTGTGTAACCCGCTTTTCTTTTCATTAGCTATGACTTCTCCATCTGGTTCTTTTTCTTTTTTCTTTCTTTTTTTCAATGGCGATAACTATTGCAGCATTGCAGAGAAGCTCACTCTCGAAATTCATGCCCACAACTAAATAAAAATCGGACGACAAATTTTATAATGTGTGGTTCCAATCCGATTCGATAAATCGCATCAGATTTATCGGATTCAATCAATCTGACGACGTATTTGAAAATGTATGGGGCCCTTTATATGTACTTTTTGAAATCGATAAGCGAACCTGTTCGTTCAGATTAAAGGCGTTTTTAAAACCTAACAAATATTATTTGACCCAGTTTCAAAGTATCTCTTCTAAATCTGTTTTGGTAAAATCGAAAATACTGGTAGGTAAACAACTGTCATAATAAAATTAATCTCTTTTTATGTGAAAAAACTCTTAAACTGCTCACAAGACTCAGAGAATATTATCGTAAATCACAATCGTTTTTTCAAAATTGATCACCTAATATGAAAGCGCAAGACATTATTTCCACAGTATTGTCTAAGGCTTTTTAAGACATATAAATTTATTTGTTTGTTAGTTGCATTTTAAGTACAGTAAAGAAGTAATATTAAATTAAATGAAACAATAAATGAAACAATTTCAAGTTTTTGTGTGAACCCATGGTTATCTTTTGTCCTGAATATGCAAGGATTAAATGTAATCAGTTTCCAATTTTCTAAGGACCTTTACATTCTTTGGACCGTAAAAGTTAGCTTATGTAGTTATTGTAATTGACAGTCCTGCAATGTTTCTCCAATTTAGGATAAGATTTAATAATTTCTTTTCTTATATTAAATTTTGGTGGTCAGATTTGCTAATGTTAATTATGTTTAATTAGTATCTCTTAAAGAAAAGAAAGTCTTAATTTTCGAAAAAAATGGGAAAGTTTTTGTATGGTAGCATGATTTGCGGTATTTCCTGTTTTACAACTACACAGATAGTAGATACGTTTCATTCAGAGAGTATCTGAAAAAATAGAAATGAAGAGCAAACGAGTTACAAAGAGTTAAGACCTTTTAAAAAATTTTGAAGAATGAAATTATTTTAGATGGACACATTTTAAATTGTATTGTGAATTTGTATAATTACAGGGGAAGAGTCAGTTTTTGGGATCGTTGCAGTTTCCGATTTTAAAATAAATGTTACCTAATTTCTATTTTAAAAGGTGCTTTATCTATAATACTATTGTAATTAAAAGGCAAATTACAAGTTATGCCTAGCAAAAAAACAAAACAAGTAAGCGTCGAGTTTATTTGGTACAAAAAAATTGCAAATTGCATTAATTAATATTTTTGTCCATTCGATAGAATATTTAACGAACTCGATATTCCAGTGAGAATATTGGCTTACACAATACCTCGTTGTTTGGGCTTTAATCACTGTTGTCGGTCTATTGTTTCTTTGTTAGGAAGTAAATTTTCAAATCTGGCAAAACTGATGACATACAGGCATGCAGGTAATGCTGTTATATAATTGGATTTCACCCTTTATAGAAAATAATTTAAAATACCTGAAGTCTTGGAAGTAAACCCTTGCCGTTATAAATCTTTATAATGCGTTTAATTTATAAACAACGGATTTTTGAACACTTGATATACGTGTTCATTGATTTTAATGTAATGTTAAAAAATACAAATAATAAACATTATTTAAGTTCAAACTTAACCATCGATAGTAGCGAAAGGCTCCAGATTCTCCAACATTTATATTTTTGGTATGGAAACTCTCAAGACAAGACGATAATAATTATTTGTTTATAATAATTATGACCATTAAGCATGAATATTTAAATTAAATACAAGGATATTATAAACTAAAGTATAAAAAAGGGATTTAAATAAAAATTTCAGAAACTAATAAATCAAATTATGCATTTTCTTGTGTGACGTGGTTTTCTATTAATTTAATTTTACTTTCGTACGACAAAAAGATTGCATGGAAGAAATTTAAAATTTATTGGTCAAAATAAGTAAACCGACAATATAACTCAAGGAACATATGGTTATTATGATTCGTTTTCTTTCCACGTAATAAAAATCACAGACAACGTAATAAAATAATGGGCACTGTATTTAATGACTACAGTATTTTCCAGACCTGACAGATATTGATTTCTACTTTTGAAGCTCTTTGGAAAGCTAAGTTATGTCACGGACGTTGATATGAACGATGCTTTCTGTCGAGAAATTATGACACACTTCGTAGATGATAGTTTCCTTTCCTTCATTATCTCTCTTTGTGAAACGATTGCTATCAGACGATTTAACTGGCTGACGTTTTATATTACTTTAATAAGTATCCTGGCAATTTGTGCAGATAAATACCTATGGGCGGATTTCTAAAGAGTTCTTCTCAAATTTCCGCTTTGAAAGAAATAAAATAATGCTAGAATGAAAGACATAGTTACTCTTTGCAATTAGAAAGACAATAAAATAGTTGTTGATTGCATTTTACGAAATACAAAGCTTGATTTAATTAATTTTGCAAATTATATAATTATATAATTCATTATTGTAATTTTCGTGTATTGTAAAAAAATCAGTTTATCTGTTTCCCAACTTAAGCTCGTCATCGTTTTCATGGTCTTAGTTTTTCGCTCAGAATTCATTCTTGCTCGCCTCCATTACCCCCCCCCTCACGCCTTGTCATTGTTACTACTGTTATTATATTGTTTTTTTTTAGGTTTCCAAGTATAGGACGCATAATTACCACAAAAACGGTCACAAAATAATTCATACTTTGCAAATAATATTTTCTTGTTCTTTTAAACTACTTGCTAATGGTAGCGAAAAAATATAATAAGCAACACGTAATGTGTGGACTATTAACATTTTCGGAAGGTGGCGAGCCTTGGTTTCGCCTCGGTTCGTATTCGCCTACCTCAAATGTTAATACGTCCTTACATTCCTTGTAGCTTAAATAACTATTTTTTCGCTACCAGCAAAGTAAGTAGGCCTTACATCTATGGCAACAGTGACTGTAAGTGTCTAATAACATTCGAGCTCTAGTTACCTTTGATAACGGAACTTATTAGTGTCACTTACGTTCATAGGAAAATAATGAACAATGATAGCAGAAATTCAAGTTTAAATTTTTATTCAAAACCAATCTGTCGGAGATGACTCTATTTCCACAGAAACGTTAATCTCGTTTTTACTAGTATCGGCATAATATCAAAAATTAGCAATCTCCAATTTATTTTTAAGAGACTCTGCCACGTAGCCCTTTGCTATTGTGCTGGATTTCCGTCCACCGTGTCTTTTTAGATCCAAAATATCTGCACCAGAATTAACAAATAGAGTAACAGACGGTTGTCTAAAGCAGTGTCCGGTATATAAACGCTGTTCTGGTAAATTCAAAAATTTCGCAATTGTCGATGGAATTTTTACGAACGTGTGCTTTCCAACAGGCCGATTGAAAAACTTTCCTAATTGATAGCATAGAAAAAAACGGGGATTCTTGGATTTTTTTTCCTAATTTCCATGTACTTTTTTAGTGTTCCTAGGTAGTCGATACCTTCCTGCGTATTTTCAACGATAGCGAAGTTACGCGGAATGTCGTAATTCGTCTCAACAACCTTTACAACGACGAATTTTCCATTGTCAGTAACATCAATGTATTGCATTTTGCACAACTCATCCGTCCTGCAGACTTCAACAATTCCCATAATCATTACTGTCTAGACAAATTAATAATATGAAATTTAATTACACTTCCAAGAAACTGTTGTCTTACCTTCATTAATAAATAAGTATCATCTGGTGCCTCCATAGAAATTCAGAATTTTAGACTTTTTCCGTGGATAGTCTTCATTTTTCCTTTTCAAAAAACCAATTAGTTTCCGAAATTTCAAAATGTCGACGTTTTCGTTGTAAAAAATTGTGGTTTTCAGCATCGAGTATTCACACCACAAACTGCCCGGCGATTTTAATTTTTCTTATCGTTCCAGCATGTAAGCAAGTATCACATTTTCGGATATATCCCGCGCATCATTCTTACAAAGCCATTGTTTAAACGTTTCATAGCAAAATTCATACCTTTTTCTGGACTTGACTGGCAACAGGTTTAAACAGGCAGCATTTGCAGCTTCTTCAATGTCCATCTTTTTAGATTTACACAAAATTTCATTTGCGATGAAAAAATTCGATGCACGTATCGGCCTAAATTTTGTTGTTTGTAATTATTGTTTGTTTACCGTTGTCATTGTTACCACTGCTATTATATTGTTTTTTTATACATTGCCAAGTATAGGACTCATAGTTACCACAAAAAATGATCACAAAATAATTCATACTTTGCAAATAATAGTTTCCTGTTCTTTTAAACTACTTGCTAATGGTAGCAAAATATATATAATAATCAACACGGAATGTATGGACTATTAACATTTTCGGAAGACGACGAGTCTTGGCTACGCCTCGGCTCGTATTACGTCCTTACATTCCTTGTAACTTAAATAACTATTGTCTTACCTATGTAATTGTAATTGATCAGTGACAAGTCCGGGCGTCACCGAGTAATCTGTAATCCTATTTGAAAAATAAGATTGTAACAGTTTGCAGCTTAAATTGTTAAAGTTGTGATATATTCATTTTACTAGTATTTTAAAGTTGAATTAGTTAGTTTTTCCGGCATCTTTTATTTTTTCTTTTTATCTAACTGAATTTATGTTCTTGTCCTTTTAGTAATACCGACTCATATATGTATTATAATTTGCATTAAGCTTTGATAATATAGCGAACCACTATTATGCAATGAACTCTGTATTTGGTATTTTAAATTAGAGTCATGGTAACAGAAAATCATCCTTTCTACGTCTTTTAGCAGCATATTATGCAATGAACATTTAATAGCCATTAAATGCGAGTTCCATACACTATTTTTTCTACGACCATTTATAATAATGAAAAAATTAAGCACCTTCTGAAAAGCTGCTACCTAACCTTATCTTTGACAACAAAATACTTTGCTGCTATTGGTATTTCAATTAAGAAACATCAACAACTCACGTAACTATGGTTACCAAATAAAATACTTTGCTGCTATTGGTTATAAACTTGTATCTTAATGAAAAATCTGTATCTTAATGAATCTCATTAAAGTACAGGTAGTAAATGCTTAATAAATCAATTAAAGTATGGGAGTAGAAAAATATTAATTAGTCATAGCTTTTGCCAATAAATATTAGAACCATGTAAGTTTCAATAGCCTATAATTGCATAACAAAAAAGCTTAGTTTTCTCTTTTTTTTGTATGTTCCATGGCATTTGTTTTCAGTAGATAGTTACAAAACAATTAACTAGCAACTGAATTAACCAAAAATATATTTATGCACGATCGCATTATAATGTGTCAATTATGTCTGAATTTGTTTGACATAAACGTCTATTTATAGCCCATGGGTGTCTTTATAGGCCGTCGGTCTATAATGAAACGTCAAAAATTGATAAACAGTTTAACAGTCTTATAAAGAATTTTTTTAAATTAAAATCGAATGTATGCACTTTACTAGAACTCTATTTAGGGTAATTTGTATTAACAACACAGTTAACACAATTATTTATGTGAATATTCGTAGGCGTAAATGCTTCAATCATTTGACAGTTGTCAGTAAAAAATTTAAATTATTGAGCAACTAACTACTCGATGTGGGTAGAAAATTAATTTATTCCTTTTATTTCAGTTTTAAAATCTTTGATCGTGCATAAAATTATGTATGTACCACTGGCGTAACTTGCTTTTATGGCCTTCGACGTGTCTTTAGCCCTCGACTAGCGTCTCGGGCTCAAAATCACGTCTCAAGCCATAAAAGCATCTTTACGCCCTTGGTACATAAATAACTATTATAGGCGAGTCAGAAAATTAAGTATTCTAAAAATACTAATAATTAGCTAATTAAGTGTTAATATTTTGATATTATACATTCATGTGTAATACACGAGCAAAGAAAAGTTGCCGTTAATGTTAGAGTTTTGTTGTGTGTTGTTACTAAAACTTTAATTAGCAGCTTTGGTGGCGTAGAGCAATATTAAGGTTACTTTATAAAGCAAAGGTTTCCGGTTCAATCCCGACAGAGGTCAGGTGAGATGCATAAAAAATTCGAAACTTCTTTCTCTACACAGTAAAACTGTAGGTTCCGTGCCAATAAGATGTTCGAGGTTGTCAATATCCGGTCCTTGGGGTCCAGAAAAATGTTAGTCCGGTAATAACATAGCAATCCATGTGTGTTGTATTCTTTAACACCCGCAAGCTTAGATCTCGCCCAATAAATACATAAATATTTTGGGAAAGTCAAAATATTCGTACAAATTGAGATCAAATAAATAGCTTTACATTTAACTACATAAGTGACTTTAATTAAACTAAACTGAAAGAGGATTTTTTTAATTCAATAGGAAGTGGGAAGAATACCCCACTGAGTTAAGAACAGTTCGTCAGGAAGAAGTTTTAACTGAAAAAGATAATAATAATTTCAGATGTAGACGCATAGAAATTTAGATGTTAAATGTTACTCAACTGCTAAAAACTATGGGCCATATTCATAAACAGTATTTAAAGTTAGTAGGGGTTTAGTAGCTACTAAACCAATATAATTAATATATGTTGCTATAGCAATTAGTAACATCTAACTTTAAACACTGTTTATGAATATGGCTCTATATCTTTAGCGAACAACTTAACCTATAAAAATGTTACATAAAATCTGTTTCTTTGATTTAATTTGTTTAGAATGTTGCATACGCGATCTAATCATTGATAAATTGTGCTATGAGTTGCACATTTTACTGTCAGAACTCGCCGAATCAAGTCTAAATTGCACCTTATGCCCCATATGACCAACATTTCATAGCTTACCAGTTTAAGGTTGGCAGTAGTAAGTTTAGAATTTTGAACTCTGTGGAAACCTTAGTTTTTATTTAAATAGGTTTGAAATAATCTAAACTTTCAATTATACGAACAAAGACAGTTTAATATTATTGGTAGGTAAAGGTAATAAGGTTAGTTAGCAATTAAAAATACTAATTATTCTTTTAATATTCCTTTAATATTTTAATGTTCCAAACATTTTGAAAGCTCCAAATATTGAAAATTTAAATTCGGTAGTAGCACGTTGTAAATAATTTTTTATTTAAAACATTCCTTATTAGGTCAAATGAGACTTTTAATGCAAAAATATATGGGACTGACACAATAAGATCCCTCCCAGGCAGGGCCGGCCTTCTCTATAAAGGGGCCCGGGCGCAAGAAACTTTGTGGAACCCTAAAAATTTCTTTTCAAAAGTAAAAGTAATAGTATTTCTTTGGCCATGTCATTAATCATATTAGAAAAATTACAATTTTTAGTAATGCCCTTCTCGATACTTAACATAGCGAGTGCGTTTAAGCGTTCTTCACACATAGGCCGAAGATAATTCTTTTTAAATTTTAATTTCCTAAGAGAACGCTTTGCACTTGTAACTGGAAATGTAAAGAATTTTTTTCAAATTTTCTTATTTATTTTTTTAGTCTCTTTTGGGGGTATAAGCGCGAGGACCGAGTGCATTGCACTCTATGGCCGGTCCTGCTTTCAGGGATGGAAATTCTATAGGTGCGGCAAAATATTAGACGGGGAGTGGTAATGACTATAGTTGTAGTTAACGGGTGTTGGGACATCCCTGGCACCCATAAGCTTAGATCTCGCTCAATAAATAAACAAAGAAAAAACAAAGGTAATTACCTTTTTAAGCAGATATAACTATCTACATACACGCATATGTATTCTTATTCCGAAGAACATTAATAAACTAATTAATAAACTATAATTACTAAATCTAGTTTATTAATTTGAAGCATATTTATAGCCTTTTGAAGTTACAACTAGATGTTTATTTTTATCTTAAATTGAAATTATAAAGAACAGTAAATGTCTTTCAACGTAAGTATATCCTAAAAATAAATAAAGGTAAATATAGGGTAATTATTAATTTACTTGAAGTAGTGCTTCAAGTTCTCATAGTTTTATGTACTAACTTGATGCTGCAAAAGTTTCATGATTATTTTTTCTAGCACACGATATTCGTTTGTTTTCGTTTTAGTTTTAAGAATATTATTTAGTTAGGTTTATTCTCTAAAACTCGACACATATGCTCATATTTACTTTAACATTTCAATAGTAATAGGTGGTACATTAATATGAAAAGGTATTTTACTAAATATCTGATATTTACGCTAAAAGTCAAACCTTATATATTTATGGATATTAGATATAGCAAGTACTCAACTGAAATTATTTTGTGAAGAGTTGTTTCAAATGGATAATTTTTGCTAAAAAGTTAGGTAAAGGTAAAGGTTTAGAATTATAGTCTTTATATATGCGGTTAAAAGCTAAAATCTTTTGGATTATGAGATAAAACGGTAAGTTCTGCACTAATGTAATATTTAGCACATACATACATAGAAGCTTTCTAAAAATACAGTGCTAAATGACCAACACGGTCGATGCCTGATAAAATCCTCGACATCCTCAAATTTAGTTATTGTCCAGTAAATAAACAAGCGAACAAAATATTAATACTGCACGGGAATAGGTGTATTGCATATATTAGTAATAAATACATTGCAGTTACTCTTATGATTCGTTGTTGTTATTTTCAGTTTGTTTTTATATCAGTTTCAGCAAAATTTTTAAGAAGGTGTACTATAGATATAAAGAAATTGATTCCTTGCTCAATTCCCCCAACTGATGGTTTATCAAACATTAAATATATAAGAAACTGCAAAATTTTGGAGTTATACAAAGGTATTTAAAGAAATTAATTTTATTGTTTTTCGAACTAATTCCCCTTATCCATAACACATTTATGCATTTGCTGAAACCACTTCTCGAAACAGGCTGAAAACTCTTTTTTGGAAGGTCGTCAAAAATTCCCTGAAATTCGGCAACCATCGCATTGCCATTAGGAAATGTCTTATCACGCATGATTTTTTTAATCGTCGGAAACAAGAAAAAATGTTTAGGGGCAAGATCTGGACTATATGGCGGATTCGTGTAAAAAATTTAAAGTTTTTGCAGCCGTATGCGGAGTTGCATTGTCGTGGTGTAACAAACGCAAGCCAGATCTCGGACGACCACTACACAATTTTTCAAACACTTGAAGAAGGCAAACTTCTATATACCAATTGGCATTTATAGTTTTACGATTTTCAAGAGGAATTACTGCAACTGGACCACTGTATCTAAAGAAACAAGTAATCATTTTTTCGTTTGCACTTTTACCGCGAACAACTTTTGTTGGAATTTCCTCATTTTCGAACACCCAAACAGTTGGCTGTTGTTTTGTCGCGGGGTCATAATTGCATATCCAGGATTCATCACCTGTAATGATATTAAATACCTGCTTTGAAGATCCTCCATCAAACTTTTGTAACATAAAGCTGTACCAGTCTACCCGCGCCTGTTTTAGTTCTTCGGTTAACAAATGCGGAACCTACCGACTTGCCAGCTTCCTTACACCCAGATGTTTGTGTAAAATGCATGCAGATGATCCAATGCCTAATTCTTCTTGAATGTTTCCATGAGCGATATTCAGATTTTCCTTAATCAGCTTCTCAGTAACACTAACATTTTCACCACACTGCTGCATCATCTTCTAACTTACATCTTCTACATTTAAATTCACGGAACCAAAAACTAACTGTGGATAATGAAGGACTATGGTCGCCAAAAGCTGCCACTAAATTTTGGTGACTGTAGTCATATGTTAAACCTCGTTTGTAATCATAAAAATAAAAGCAAAATGTTTAGTCAAAAGCCAACGACTTTGTATTTCTGAACGCTTTTACTTGAAACCCGCAAAATTTCTATTAGAAACTGTCAAAGGAATGAGTTTTCAACTGATGCAAACTTTTTTGTTTATGAATGCGTCTATGGTCTGCAACTAAAAATTAACAGAACGGCCCTCGTATATCGTATAGCACTGCCCTACAAATAACTGTCAAGCAGTTTGACATATTGTTTCATTTTGTGGGATTACAATACGTATGATTTCAATTTTCCGCAGGCCCCCCTTTAGGAATCTACTTTTTGATTATGCTGCAGTTAAATTTAAATAAAAAAATTTTAAAACTTCGCTATACATAAATATTTTGTTTGCGTACTACAAGCCGAGGCTTTTCCAGAGTTTATTTACAATTAGCTTTAGGTAAAGCTTTTAGATTGTTTAAAATTCAGAATGATAAAGAGGCAGTACATTTTAGTTACTGTTGTGAAGTTTCTTTTTGTGGTTTTGTTGCTAAGAGCTGTAGTTGTTTTTCTGTAAGTATAATAAATAGTAAACAATTTTTTGATACGAGCTATTCACTTCAATTACATTTCCCCGGTTAGAGGTGAATAAAAACGGAGGTACGATATAAAACAAAATTATTGGAATCTGACGTGAATTAATAGCGGTATTCAGGAAGATTTGATAAAAATACTTGAAAACGTGATCATTTATTAACGAGCAAACGCAAGCAAAGCACAAACGATGCAAACAAGCAGCAGGTAGTAGACGCGTAGCGACGGCGCGACGCTCCTGCGCTCTGGCGGCGGCGTCGCTCAATAGCGTCTTAGTACAACAGTACTGCATAACCTTCCCTAGCGTCGCGTACTCAGCTGTTGATAATAAACATACGACCACGCGAGCTCTATCCCTTCAGCCTAATAAAACAGCTGCGAACCTAATTCTACCTGATAAGTCTAAAACTTCGTACAAATCTGGTGCCAAAACGCGGACATGGCTTTGCCAATCGATGGCCAGTAGATACAGATGTGTTAATTCTATTTTCGAGCCTACACTTCCTTCATACCACCGTTAATAATACCGAAGATCGTACTCTTATGTTCGGTAACGTCAAATTGCACTAAAAAAGGTTCGTATTATTCTTAAACCATCAATTTCAGTCAGAATCTTTATGTCCGTAAAGTGCCCGGTGGTTTACTCGTTATAAGTGTGGTGTATTTTTGGACGTTCTTTAGTGATAATTTGATCGGGCGTAGTGAGCAGTGTGCCGTTCGGGGTGAGTGCAGGAGATGCACTGAATGCTGTGGTCTTGAAGGGGGCCACTTGTGAGTGGGGCACAGCGCCAAACTGCTTCACGGTGCGGGTTCCGGCGGGGCTTGTTGCCAAAGCCGGTCATGTGCCACCAAATGGGGGAACCACCTCCGAGGAAAAAGCCACCATTCCGGTAAGAAAACCTTTATCAAGACTAACACGTTTAATACCATCCAGATACATAAAATAATCAAAACGATATTTATTATTCAGATGGTTTTTACCTCAAGATAAATCACCAGATGGAGAATACTCGAAAAATATTCTATTTTGTATATTTGCGAATTCAACTATGCTTTTAAGAATAGAATACATCTTACGGTTTTCAGTGGAAAATCCTATCGCTTGAATAATATCGACAATCAATTTAAAATTACGCACTTCTATTAGCAACAACTAATAGGAAAATGTTTAATTGGTGTCATTAACGTAAACTGACTTTATTTAGTAATAAACATTATAAGTGTTTAGTTATGCACGCCTGCGAAAAAGTAAAATAATACAATTGTAAATACAAAAGTTAAGCAAAATTTGTTGTTTGCCATATCATGAAGATTAATATTTATAAAACGTTGAAATTAGTACAATGTAGCTTTGTATTTGTATATCGTGCTTGGAATAAAATGAAAAGCTATAGATTATTCTCTTCAACTAATTTATAAGGAAATATTGCAATATATGAGATACTATATTTATTAAATTATTTTTTCTGTAACTACATTAATCACTTCTGCAAGTTGAACTTTACTTTTTTACTTAAAATGTAAAAATAGTTTTAGACTCGCACAAATTCTTACTGTTGTAGAAAAAGCATTACATGCACACATAAGTAAAGCGATACTTTTTTGAACCCTAAGCAATCCTGATGTAAACTTTCTGCTCGTTTAAAAAAGTATCACTTTACTCACTTGTTGCATAAATAACTATTAGTAGAATTTTATTAAGGTCTACCTTAGCACAATTTTATAATGGCAGGAAGTCTATTTTACAGTAAATCATTTGTTGTAATGTAGCTTTTAGTAGATGGTGTAAGTTACATAGTCATTCAAGACTACTTTTTAATAATAATTCTTATTTACAATTAATTGTAATTGTTTTGTCCTGATTATGAAACTATATTGAAAACACTTTTTGAATGTGAAATAACTGCATAAGTTCCACTATTATATGATACAAATCCGGCTAATATTATGTGGAAAAGTCAGAATTAAAAACTATGTTTTGTTTTCTTCTGGAGGCACGATAGAACGTATGTAACTAAAGTTTTGGAAATATTTTTCGTATGATTGTTTTTATATTAAAAATAATATAATATAATTGCGAACCATTGAAACCCATGGCCCTTTAGCTGCTATGTGATACATTATAATTATCGTTCAACCTTCACTGAATAGTTTTCTGTAGTATAAATTTAAGTAAAACAATTATAGTTTGTATTATTAGATTTGAAAATTTTTTCCAAAACTTTAGTTACATACGTTATTACGAATTGCATTTAGCATTAATTAACTTCCTATTTAAAATAACCTAAAACTAAGTGAGCAACGGTCACCAAGCATCGAAGGTATTTCATTTAAGCGTTTTTAGTATAACTATAAAGACAATACTTATTAACAGTAGAAAAGCAAATAAGTATTAAAACACCATCATGAAAATAAAACTGTTATTAAAGCTCAACTTTCGTGGCATTTAAAAGCAATCCAATAACGTAATAGGAAAAGCTGATTCTCATTTTCTAAATGTATTTTTAAAAATGCCTTATGTTTGTTGATTTACGACAGTTATTAATGTCCCTGTAAATTACATCCCGCTTAGACTGTCTAGTAGAAGAAATTTCGTTATAACTTTCAATTTAAAAAAATGCACAATTTTTATGATTTCAATAAACTGCTCTGAACGTGTGAAGAAAATGCAAAAAAAACGACGATAAAACTGTGGTTAATATTTTCAAAGATATCTAATGCAGTCCATATTAGATAACTTAATTGCTGGGATTCTCTTTATACCAAAAAAAAATTCCGGATAATCTTAAATTAGATATTTTCGCAAGAAAAATCGATTGGTGTTGCTCACGTCCGTTTTGACTGTACATTACAAGTCGATAAGTCGTTGGCATGAATATCATTTGACCTCTTACTTGACTTTAAATATTTCCAATAGTTTGTAAAAGTGGAAACCTGATTCCTACAAGAGCTTGAAGATCTAATTCCGACATATATTAGTGATTTGCTTGATCAAATGTCGTTAGAATTTTAATATTTCACCTGTAGTACGAGGATTGTGCAATAGAAACACGTTTGGATTGTGTAGGCTCGACTTGATCATCAAGATAATTGCATCCAATTGTTGAAACTGTTTATTAGCTTATTGGTAAGGTATCTATCAAATTTCTTTGAGGTAGCTTCCTTGAGCGTACTTTTATGCAGCTCGAAAATGACGTTTATCTAACTATTGACAAGTAAAGATGAGTAAAACAAAATGTCTTTCCTACTTGTTATATTGAAAAATACAGTAGCAAACCAGGTTTCATCTCATAGAGACATTATCAATACTAAAATAATAATCTAAAGTTACAAAACTTAATCGGAGCTAAAGACTGTCGCAATCTTACCCAAACAAAAAATAACAGGTAAAACGTATTTTTCAATATAACAAGTGGGAAAGACATTTTGTTTTACTCATCTTTACTTATTATCCAACCCACTATAAGTATCCGTAATGGATGGTCTCAATACATTTGTTTACTACTGACAACCCGCCAAAAGCTGATATGCGTGCTGCTAATCAATTTTTAGCTGCCAATCTCTTTCTGCATCCCTCAACCACCAGTGTGAGAATAACTACAGTCACCATGGCCAGATTTCTTCTCTTACTGATTTCTAATGGTTGCTGTCCTTCGGCGGTTAAAAATTGAATAGTGGCGGGTTTTTAATAGTAAAAACCATTTCCGAACTGCATAAAAATGCACACAAGGAAGCTACCGCAAAGGAATTTGATAGACACCAATAAGCCAATAAACAATTTCCACAACTGGATGCAATTGTCTTGATGATCAAGTCGCGTCTACACAATCCTCGTATATATGCATGAATTATTAGTAATAATCGAAATTGACAATCAAATTGTTAACTTTAAACGCATACGAATCTGAACTAAAAAGTGCGGTTGGCGTAAAAAACTGTTTTAGAAATTAAATAAATAAAAACTAAAATTTTCAAATTTCAGCAGGTCATTAATTCATTTATGTATCACTGCTTTATATTTTTATTTTTAACGAATGCTATAATTGATGAGTAGATGAAAAAAAAAAACAGAAAGAGAAATTATATAGGGAATAGGCGAATATCATGTATATATTCTTTTAAAATTAAAATTAAGTTTAAACTAAATCATCAGCCTTAGAAATTTCGTTCTAAATCAACTACATACAATTTCAAAAATAAAATTTAATTATGCGAGGCGTTGTAAGTCTATAAATTTTATAGTCTCGACCTAGACGATTTTAGCATAGCTGATAATTTTAAACTAAATTTTTAAAATTGTAATTTTATTTATAGGGTTATGTAGGGTTATGTGGGTAATAAATAATAAAAACTGTTTTACTTACATTGAGGAGTGTGGATATGTTTTGCTGTTAGAAAACAATGAAAAATTGTGGATTTAGTCAAAAGAACATTATTGTTTATTTATACCATATGAACAAAAATTATTTAGATAAGGGATGGCCATGGTGAACAAAATCACTGCCTTTGATTGCTTCAGCTTGTTGTTGGTTCTACATGATAGGTACGTTCAGAATTCCAAAGCCACCCTTTATCTACATAATTTTTGTTCATATGATATGATCAGGATTTTTAAATTAATTTTTTTCATGTAAGACTATAACAAAGAAAATATTGAACATGTATATTAAATTATTAGAGTTGTTATTGTGAATGCCCATTATAAGCAAAGAAATTAAAAAGATCTAAGAAAATTCAATAATTTAATAACTAATAAGATTGGTACTTTAATAAGATTTTCATTATAAAGGAATAACTAGGATCCTTGTTAAAACAGAACAACCTTTAGTGAGGGTTTTTGTGAGTATGATTAAGGTTGACAACGTGTTAACTTTAATCAAGATTCGGAAAACCCACTTAAAATGCCTGCTGTGTTAAATGAAGCTACGTTATTTTAATGAAAATACTTTTTGAATTATTTAGTATGTTAAGAACAGTTTTATGTTCGCCTGTGTATTTTTGTTTGTAACGCACACAACAGACCCGTATTTTTTTAAACCATCGTAGAACTATACCGGAGTAATAAATAAACGTTGATTTTTATTTGGAGGAACATTTATAACTGAAACAAAGATTTATTTTTTAGGTATGTTTCTCTTGATAATATTTTTTAATTATCTTTTTATTTATTCCTGATATCATAGTAGTAGATTAATATAGGTACCTATAGTATTAAGAAAAATTTCAAAAAGATTTATAAATATGTAATTCTGAATATGTTTCGAAGAACAAAATAAAATAATACGTAAAAACAGGATTAATTTAGGTCGTCGTTGTAACACATTCTACGTAATGTTTCATTGTGTGTATGTAAAGGTAATAATAGAATTCCTTGAGATTTTTCTCCGTTACGATATAAATAGATGTTTCAAAATTAATGCGTGTTAAAATATAAACCGATCTAAACTAAACATAATATTAATGCTGAACTTCCTCAATATCCTTCAAGCTAAATGTTTTACGCTTTCATGGAGGAAAAAAGCGAAATAGTTTACATTCGAGGCAATTTATACAACTTTCTATTATTCAAAGTCGCTCTTATTTCGATCAAATATTGCTTATTTCTTTAGATTCTCTTTGATAAATGTTTCATGGACGAAGACCGTTCAACTGGATTCCGTTCATGTTCGTTTTCCATTAAGCTACTTACATTTTTCTTCTTCAAAGTTCGTTCCACCAGTGCTGCATTATTTCTTATTTTTTAACATGTCGTGCACTTGCACCATACCTTTGTTGTATGTCAACACACGGTTGTTTGTTCTAACAAATAATATGAAACGGGAAGGTGGAAATTTAATTTAATACTCTTGATGTGTATTGGATCCATGTATCTCGTTATTTCCTTCCTGGTTATCGTACTCTTCTGCCTTCTTCCTTGGAGATTCTAGCGTGCTTTCAGCGGATGTCTTCAATTCGGAGCCTCTTTTATGTAGTTTTAATTGGTTTTAAAGGAGGAGGAAATTTAAATTAAAATTATAAATATAGGAGAAGTTTGCGATTCAACAGCACGTGCTAAAAGTTAAATGAAAAAGTTTCTCAGACACTTCATGATTGGCACATTTTAAAATAGCAATTATTAAATTCACTTCTGCTTGCTGTCATTTAGAGAAATTAACAAACGTCGGTTTTGATTTCTTTTGCAAATAAAGGAAGGTATGGTGTGGCGAATTAAAACACTGTAGATATGATTCTTTTAATTACTTTTATTCAAAGATGTTTCTTACATAAGAGCTCTTGAGTAACTAACTTAACAAATCTTAAAACTGGTGTTGTTGGTTTTGTGTATTTAAAAAATAGAAACAGATCGCCCTATTATTTGGGGTCTACAACGAACGTGCCACTAAGTATAAACATTGAACAAAAGAAGGCTGTGTTTTTAATCGTTCGATGCGTTCTAAAAATAACTTCATATTCTCGGATATTAACGTATACATTTTTGAATAAACCAACACACCCCCTCAAAAATGTATGAGGTTATATTCGCTATTTTACGGGGAGTTTAACGACTGATGATCCAACATTTGTTGCAAGGGTTAGGGAAAAAACCCCACAAAAAACCTAACCAGACCATAAACAATTTACAAATGAATAAAAATTTATCATAGAATTTGTTCTTCTATTTCTCTTGTAGTCCCATCTTCTCCCTCAATTCCTTGAATTGATGTGGTTGTAGAGATTTTGTCAGTAGGTCAGCCTCCTGATGACCTGTAGGCAAATATTTCAAACAGACAGTTTTGTTCTCTACTTCCTCTCGTGTGAAATGGTATTTAATGTCGATATGTTTAGAACGTTTATGACTAACTGGATTATTTGCCAGTGCTATACAACTTTGGTTGTCTTCATACAATGTTATTGGTTCTGACATATTGACATTAATACTGACTAACAAAGATTTAATCCATAAGGCCTCCTTTACTGCCTCAAAAACAGCCATGTATTCGGCCTCCGTTGATGACGCAGCAACTGAATTTTGTCGTCGTGTGATCCATGTCACTGTACAATTTTCAAATAATTTAAATAAACAACCTGTTGTACTTCGACGATCCAATTCATTATTTGCCCAGTCCGCATCAACATACCCTGTTAATTTTTTATCGTAATTATCATTTCGCTTATACACCAATTTCATTGTAAGCGTTCCTTTTACATATCTTAATACCCGCTTTAAGCATAACCATAGTTCTTTATTGCATTTATTTTGATATCTACTTAGTAGATTTACAGCGGTACATAAGTCTGGACGTGTACATAGCATCGCGTACATTAAACAGCCGATGACATTTCGACAGGGTGCATCATAACTATCGTCTGAATTTAATGCCGAATAGTTTAATTTCACAGGCAACGGTGTACTGACAGGGTTGCATTCAGACATATTGAATTTTTCTAGTATTGATTTTAAATATGTGGTTTGATCAAGTAAAATTTCTGAATTTGTCCTTTTAATTCTAATTCCCAGAAAAAATTTAATTTCTTTTAAATCAATCATTTCAAATTGTTTCATTAAAAACTTCTTAAAATTATTCATTGTATTTATGTCTTTAGTGGCGATGACTAAATCATCCACATATAAAATTACATAGATGTTTTTATGAACATGACCTCTGTCTAATAAATATAGACAATTATCTGCTGATGAATTTACAAATCCTCTTTCAATTAAGTGTTTATTAAAACACTCATACCAGCACCGAGCTGACTGCTTTAAGCCGTATAAGGATTTATTTAATTTACACACCACATTATTTGTCCGAACTGCAACACCGTCAGGCACCCTCATATAAATATTTTCCTTCAATATCCCATTGAGGAATGCTGTTTTTACATCCATTTGATGGATTAACAGTTCAAATTGATTTGCCAATGCAATAACGCACCTAAAAGTACCAATACGCGCGACCGGCGCGAATGTTTCGTCATAATCTAATGATTTTCTTTGGCTAAAACCGCGCGCTACTAAGCGAGCTTTATATTTTACCAAATTTCCATCACTATCTGCTTTTATTGTAAACACCCATTTACAGTCGACAATTTTAATATTGCTTGACTTTTGTACCAACGTCCACGTTTTATTCCGCTCTAATGATTCTAACTCATCTTTCATAGCTTTCTCCCATTCTGTTCTAAATGCATTTTTCTCTACGTCTTGATAACATTTTGGAATATCATTTACAAAAATCTGATCACCTATCAAATAATTATTTATATCAAAATCATGGTCTTTATACGATATTATTGGTTTACTTTTCAACCTTTGACTCCTTCTCACATCCTGCACACTATTTAATTTCCTCACTTTATTAGTAGAGGTACACGGATTTTCAGTATCACTATCTGAGCTCATACTGATTTGATCAGGGACGTCCTTTATTGAGGACGTTTGACCTTGAGTGCAATTTTCAGGGACACCTTTATTATTAAGGGTTTGTTCGCACTTTTTATTATCCGTTTGGCTAGGTGTGATTTTACCTACAGATTCATTATCAGCAGCACCCCCTGCTGAAATATTATCTGCACCTGTTGGTGCATTTACATCTGTATTTATTTCGCTATTTATTTTGCAACCAATTTTGACCATTTCATCAAGTTCTTGTCTTGATGTTTTATATGTAATTTCATCAAAAATTACATCTCGTGCAACTATGAATTTTCCCGTTTCCGGATTAAAAATTTTATATCCATTTGGCACATAACCCACGAGAATCCCTTTAGACGATTTACTATCGAATTTACTTTTTCTCGTTTTATTATGCACATACGCGGTGCAACCAAATATTTTTAAAATACCTAATTTTGGTTTTCTTTTGTGCCACATCTCATATGGTGTCTTATTTAATTTAACCGCTTTTGTTGGTGACCTGTTTACTAAATATGCTGCAGTTAAGACTGCCTCGCCCCAGAAGCGTTTATCTAAACTTGCACTGTGCACCATTGCACGTGCCTTTTCCGTTAAAGTTCGATTCATACGTTCCGCTATTCCGTTTTGTTGCGGAGTGTATGGCACCGTGAGATGGTATGTTATTCCGTTTTGTTTACAGTATTCCTTCATTTCGCCAGATAAATACTCTCTACCATTATCACAATACAAATTAACCAATTTTGTATTAAAATGAGCTTTACTTTTAGCAACATAATCTTTAAAACAAGCAAATACCTCTGATTTATTAGTCATTAAATAAGTTACTGTATAATGAGTAAATTCATCGATAAAATTCACAAAATAATTCTTTTCATCTATTGTAGTTGGTGTAATTGGCCCACACACATCTGAATGAACGACAAATAATGGCCTTTGTATATACTGTTTATCTTTTATCCTGGCGAAAGGAAGACGTACTTGTTTTCCTTTAATACAAGCTTCGCATAATGAATCAATAGGACTTATATCCTTTAAACAGATATTATCACAGGCTAATTCATTTACTTTAATTTTACAAAACTTTTCTTTACTTATGTGGCCCAAACGCTCATGCCACATTTTATTTTTATCAACAATATTAGCCTTAGCCACGTGGCCCGCAGCCCGTGCTTTATTGTACGCATTTTGTACTATTAATTCTATAGCATACAAATTATTTATGCGCTTACCTTTTATAACTGTCGTGTCCCCTTTTCTGACCTCCACTTGGTCAGTTTCAGTGAACACAACCGACATTCCAGCCTCCTGGATGCGCCTTACAGAGATAAGATTGGTCGGCACACTTCTGCTGTAGAGGACATCCCTCAGCTCGCCGTCGTAGCCAAGGGAAGTGGTGACTTTTATCCTGCCGATATGTGTCGCCTCGATTACCGTCCCCTTTTTCGCCACAGTTATGCGAATTGGCTCCGCCAACTGTTCGCATTCGGTGTAATAACTTAAGTCATTTATGATGTGCTCTGTCGCACCAGAGTCCAGCATAAAACGCCACGATGAATCGTATTCGTTATTCGGATTTTCATTTTGCATCATAAAGATAAAAGGTTCATCACTAACTGCTGTCGATGCACTAGCTTCATGATTTCCTCTTTTCTTGTATTGTTTATCTTGCACCTTTAAACTTTGTTTATAAAAATAGCAATCACGTTTAACATGATTATTCCGCCCACAATGGAAGCATTTTTTCAATTGCTTATTTTTAAACATAAGCTTATGATTAAACTTTCCTTTCTTCTTTCGATTTTCATTTGTGACGCGGAAATGAAGGGCTTTCATACTCGTATCAGCACTTTCCCGCACCAGATACTCTTCATGTTCCAATAGCATTATTTTCACAAATGCTTGCGTGAGTCTTTCATCTGGCATGGTTTTAATTGCAGCTTTAACTGGCGCATAACTCGGTGGTAATGAGTTTAGTGTATACCACACTTTAGTTGTTTCACTCACTTCCATACCGCAAGCAGCCAAATCGCGTACCATTTCGTCAATTTCTATCATATGTTTTTTTTTAGCGACGTGCCCGGTTTAAGTTTGCAATTAAACAGCCGATCCTGAAGACATAGCTGTGTAGACACCTTTTTACAGGCGTAAAGACCGTCAAACTTCTCCAGAATTTGTCGAGCCGTCGCACGACCCGGCGGTACTTGCGATATTACCGAATCATCTAGGTACTCGATTAATGTCCCTCTGGCAAATCTTTCCCATTTTATCCACTCTTCAGTGCATGGTGTTGGTGGATCTTCATTTAGCACTTTACTAGCACCTTCTTGTTCAATAATTTCTTGAAGTCTGAATTTCCACATTAAATAGTTTTCACCATTGAACAATTTTAGATTTCGCTTTAATGAAGTTAATGAGCCACTCGCCATCGTTATTTTTTATTTTTAAAAACTAATTTTTATTTTTAAAATCTAATTTTTTTTTTTTTTTTAAACTACTTAGCTTTGCAAATTCACATTCACTCACAACAATAACATTTGCAAATTCACTCACAATCACACGCGGTGTCTGGGCCCATAACCTAAAGGAAGGTATGGTGTGGCGAATTAAAACACTGTAGATATGATTCTTTTAATTACTTTTATTCAAAGATGTTTCTTACATAAGAGCTCTTGAGTAACTAACTTAACAAATCTTAAAACTGGTGTTGTTGGTTTTGTGTATTTAAAAAATAGAAACAGATCGCCCTATTATTTGGGGTCTACAACGAACGTGCCACTAAGTATAAACATTGAACAAAAGAAGGCTGTGTTTTTAATCGTTCGATGCGTTCTAAAAATAACTTCATATTCTCGGATATTAACGTATACATTTTTGAATAAACCAACAGCAAAAGCTAACAAAACACGAACATTTTAAATTTAAGAAGTAATTATCTTAAAAATTGCACATTTCGCGCCTTAGTGAAAATCCAGTTCATACAGAATTAAATTTAAATTTACATAAATATATATTGTATGTGACAGTTTTTATATTATGGTTAGAATTGAAATTATGTTTTTATCACAAACGTAAACTATATACCTAATGTATTAAAGTAATAACGAAATTCAGCTTTATGCAAAATAAAAAATCAAATTATGGCTGCATAGCATCCTCATGGCTGAATGAGTGCAAGGATTAATTGACGTTTCGTACTTCTTTTCTGTACATTAAGAATACACAAAGCTATATTAATAAATTTAATCATGCAATAATTGTAATAAAATGGGAGTTCCAGTTTATAGAAATAATTAGGAATATATGTAGTTGTAAACTCAGTTCAAGAACGTTCTTTTAATAAATACATTTTGGTAAAGCTCAGCATTAAAAAATATAAATTTGATGACTAAAGAAGATTGAGAAATGCGAAAAATGCGAAATATGTTATATTACCAACTTTAAAAATCATTCTTGTTTAGAAATAAATGCCAGCAACATACCAGAAATTCTGTAATAAATAATGGAGAAACTCAAGTTACATTCATATGTTCTGTTTTCGGTCTGAAGCACTAGTATAATTAACGGTTTCACATTCACCACCGCATGAAAGGGAAATTCCTGAGAAAGAAATTTCCATAACTGAATATATTCAAGAGAAACCTTCGTCGTTTCAAATTATCGGCTATAAAGTAAACATAAATTCATTATTTCGTATAACATAATCTGTGTATTGCAGTTAATTAATTTTTTCTGATAAGACCAAATGCCGATTTTTTCTCAAATATCAAGAAAGTTCACAGAAGCCCAATCGTTACACTTAATTGAAAACTGAATTCTATTTCTATTTTACGTCCCGGTCGTAACTCAAAAACACTTACATCAACAAAATAATGAATAAGGTCACAACATTCTGTAACCATTGTGCATTTCCGTTGTTTGTAAATAGTGTATCCATGGATGATAGAACAAGCTAGCCTTGTATTTTGGTTCTAAAGTCAAATCGACATTTCCCGCATGACAAACTGTTAGCGGAAGCATGTACAATGTACAGGGTATTCTAAATGTACTACGATTCTGGCTAATTCTACTTAAGAAAAATTCTTATATAAATTAACATATCGTCCTTTGGCGGGCAAAACCTTCTATGTGCCAAAACCAAATTTTCAAGGAGGAGCAAAAAACGCTTTGTAATGCTCATAATTTTAATGTAATATTACTTCGAAAATTATTTCTAATAATTTTTATACACTATTTAGCACGTAGGAGGTTTTACCAAACACTGCAAAAAGTTCAAAATAATAATTGAAATAGACAAAAACCCTCTTTCAGAACAAAGTAACACATAGAAGGTTTTGCCTGCCAAGCGACGATATATGTTGAAGCGCCCAGTTCCTAAAGTGCAAGGTGTTAAAGCTTCATACGTTTTTCTGTTTATCCAAATTATTGCATTCCTTTCCCTAAGAGACTAGCTGAAATTCAGCACACATGCACAGTTTTACATTATACTTATATGTATAAGAAGCTGACAACAGCATTTTATTGATTTCGTTGCGAACTAAGTAAAATCTTTTGATATACAGACAATTTATTTGGTCAAACAGTGCTGTACAAAAGGGTATTTATGTAAGTATTTCTGTATTTCTACATAACACCCTGTCTCTCAGGAACTGGGCGTTTCCGGACATACATTTATATAAGTTTTTTGCTTAAAATCGGCCAAAAAATCACATCCTAAAATCTTTGTACTTACTTGGGAAACGCCCTGTGTACAACTAACTGTAGGTAATTGTAAGGTTACTTGATGTTTTTGCTATGCTTAAAAATGTACCGCGAACAAAATCAAAAATGCCAGAAATTAAAAACATTATGTGGCAACACAAAATTAATGTTAATCTGACGTGATTCTGGCGTTTAACATTTTTAGATGATCCAAATACCTAGAATGATTTTGCGTGCTTGTACCCTTGAAGCTTTTATATCCTAATTTATTCAAGGAGTAACATAAAATGAATGGTCAGTTACATACTTACTACTTACTTCAATGACTTCTCAACCCTCAACCCAATCGTTGTGTGTTGTGGGTTATGCCAACGGTTGGTTACATAACACCTCAATAAAAAAAGATCTTGGCAACTGTGAAAATATCCATTGCTCAAACTTTGGATGAATTTTTCAATTGGCTAGAAATTAAGAAGTATTGCTATACCATTCGCGATACCTTCTAAGCGCAGCGAAAGCATCAAGTAACCTTCTAATTTGCGGATTTGAAATATAATATTGCAAAAATTTGCCATGTATACATAAGATCTTTGCCAAATATAAGCATTCTACGGCAAAATCTTCTTGATTTATCAATAAAAATACATATTTTTCCCATAAGCTTTAGAAGGCTGTGCTTCAGTCGGCGTACAGCTTTGGCGATAACTAACATCGGCCTCCGACCATATTACCACAAAATGATCTGTAGTGAATATGTTGAATCCAGAAAAAAAAAACGTTCATCATGAAGTAAGATTGAAAAAATGTTCAAATTCAATGTTATTTAAATGTAAAATTTGGACAGCTCGGTGGCACGGTATAACAGGTAAAAGCGAAACAAAGAAAAATAATCACCTACCTGTATACTTACAAAAAAACTCAAAAGAATTCGCCGACTAACTTAGTTGTTTGCGAGGGCCGTAGATCGCCGAGGATTGCCTTATCAAAGTTAAAACTCATAAAGTGAATACTGATAAAAAATGAAAAAAATTGGGCGCCAGAAAACTTTTCAGTTTTCAAAAAAAATATAGAAATACAGATAAGTAATTTTAATAAATTCAAAATATTTAACAATAGACAAATTAAATGGAAAAAATAAAAGCCAAAAATATGCAACCAAACATACAAAAACAATTCGCTTAGGTTAATTTCAAAATAAAAATTTCAAAGCAAATAAACTGAACCAAAAACTAAATATCAACGTTAGTTGAATTGAATAAGGATAATACATGAATGGAAAAAAACGATCAAGGTGGATAAATAAAAAATAAGCGCTTACCTTTATTACCTGAGTGAAAACAAGTCTAATAAAAATGAACGATCAAAAATAAATAACAATAGCCTTGTTTAAACTCAAGCTTATTACCTTGAAAAAAAACACGCAAATTCGTTATGCTAATAAAATAAAATGGAAAAACCAACCTAAAGCGTTACAGAATATTACAACAAAAATATAAATTTATTTCGTGAAGCGAAAAAGATGAATATGAAATAATTAATATTAATGCAAATTAAATTAGCTGAAGGCGTTAAAATTCAATTGTACAAATATTTAAGTAAAGCAAAGTTAAAAATTAAGAAATTTAATAAATGGAATAAAATCAGGTAAATTCGACGACACTTAACAATTCAATAAACACCGACCTTGAATCCTCCAAGCGATCGAGTTGCGAATAATCAGCAATGATAAATAATTTTTCAATACTACCGCATCCTTCAACTCCATAAATAATGCAGCCGCAAAAAGGCAATAACCAAAAGAGCCGGAGTACGGTAAAGTAATGGAAAATAAAACCAAACGAAAAGAAAGAAAAGAAGCTGTAATAAAGTCGCCATTAACACGTGCGTTCAATGATAAGACAAAAATCTCCACTTACCACCACAATCTTGGTGCTTCTAAAAAATAATTTCACAAAGTGAAACAAAACCGAAAATCTCGGAAGTTATTTAACCGAATAATAATTACAATAATCCCATCAGAATTAAATAAATAACTTCGGGATAAACTCAACTGCTTCGGCAGACAACCCAACGGAAAAAGCCAAGATTTCTCGAACCAACGCCTATCATCAAATGCGCATGACACTCTCAAATCAGAAAACCTACTCAAAACCAAAAAGTCACTAAAAACGTAATCTTTTACCAGTGAATATATAATAAATAGAGGTTCAATAAATGCATTCACCGTAAATAAGCAATTGAAAGGAGCAAAATAATATAACGGAAAATGAACCGTTACACTCCCCCCAACCAAGACGACGAAAGTAGAAACCATCGATCAGAGGAGAGAACTCACCAGAGATGGAATTGGAAAAAGATAAGGTCCGGAGAAAATAAGGAACACGAAAGGAGAACAAAGGACTAAAAAAATAAAATAAAGAAGAGAAAAAAAACACAGTACTGACCCAACCATTGCTCATCTAAAAAATGACAAAACAAATGCCAGTTGACCCCTCGCTGCATGGATGAAAACTGCTGCGCCGGTGAGCCAACCGACCACCCTAACACAACTAGTGTTAGCTCCACTAATGAACAAAAAAATAAATGAGTAACAGCATGGCAGCACCGAGAAAAAACAATAAAAAAATGGGATAAAACGGCACAAAACAACCACAGAAGAAGGAGAGGGTAGGAGGGTTGGTTTCGTGTGGCTGACTAAAAAGACAACAGAAAATTTCAAAATGGAATCAAGCCGAAAAACAAATGAAACTACTACCACCTTGAGCCACCCGGCACTGGTTCCCGAAAGAATACATCAGTGAACGTAGGTAACTTTCAGTGAGTAGCAGTAAAAATCTTAAACCCACCACCACACTAGGCCAAGGTAAAGCGAACTAGTCCAGGACCGACTAGCCCACTGAAACTACCGCCACCGTGACCAACGGTAGGAAAACGAAATCAAAAATTGCAAAAAACATATAAAATACACGAACACAATAACACAAGGGCAACCTGAAGGTAAAACCCTAGAGAGTGCCTTTTGTATGGGGAATGGAAAAGACACCCCCGTGGCCTGCCGGCATCCCTAACCAACCACCCAAAAATGCTAGCGAAGGAAAAGGAAAGGATGGAGGACAAAAGACTAAAAATAAAGGTACAAGGAAGACGATTCTGTTAACCAAAACATGGATAAGAGGTCTTCAGGGAGAAGTAAATGACACAAACACACGCAGGAAAAATATTCAATCAAAGACACGAAAGTGCCTGACCACTCTAACAACGGATGAGTTCGTTGAATTTACAGAAAATCCGCCACTCAAATAAACTTCCCAAAATAAATCCATAATCAGTGGAAGTAGCACCAACAAATCGGTAAATAAGAATAGGTTCGCATTAAAAATAAGGAATGTGTTAATGCACCCTAAACAAAAATAAACCAAAATGGTTATAAATAAAGGAGTAAAATAAATGCTTTTCGACCCCTAACACTAAAAATAACCTAATCAAGGTCAATATCAAAATATAGATAGTTAGAGCGAACAAACACCATAAAGAAATCCTTAGGGTCAATGACCGAACATATCTACCAGCTCAACCAACAACAATCATACTGCATTCACCCACATTCACACTAAATTTATTCTTCAAATTCTTCTTCCCCAAAGCATGGTTTGAGGTCCTTAATATGCCAAACACCTACACGTTTATTATCAGGGACCGTCGCGAGTTGATAAGTTAAAGGTCCTATTACTTTAATAACTTTACATTTGACATACTTAGGAGCTAACTTTTGGTTAAAATGACGTGAAGCATCTGACAAAACGTAATTACGTTTCCAAACTAAATCATTAAGATGAAATCTTAAAGGTCGTTTACGAAGGTTATAGGATTTAGAATTTCTTTGGTAGGCGTTGTTAAGGCGTCTACGAACGTCTTGATACAATTCGGACAACTGATTAACATCAGCGACTAAGTCTTCGCGGGTGTCAAGAGTCAGTTCTTCCTCTTTAAAATTCTTTAGACGACCATAATAATCTCCCGAAACCGGAACGGTTCGACCAAAGTTAAGAAAAGAAGGAGTAAAACCTATAACTTCGTGAATAGCATTACGTAAAGCATGAGCTACTTTATAAAGATTAACATCCCAAGTGCGATGATTGTCATTTACATATGAACGGAGAGCAGTACCAATTACTCTATTGACTCTTTCCACAAAATTAACCTGTGGATGGTAAGAAGCATTATACCAAACCTGTTGAACTTGGTAACTATTCATAAGTTTTTTAAAGTCAGAACTAATGAATTGTGGACCGTTATCGACCATACACACTTGAGGAACCCCAAAAATAAGAAAAACTTCGTTCTCAATGAAGTTAACAACCGATTTAGCGGTAGCTTGACGCACTGCTTTCACTAAAACAAACTTAGTGAGCCAATCACACACAACGATGATGCTAGTATGACCGTTTTTAGAACGAGGAAAAGGACCCATAATGTCTATGGACAAACATTGGAAAGGATATAGAATTTTCTTTTCTTTTCCCATAAAACCAGGTCTAGCAAGCTGAGAAGCTTTACTAGCCGCACAAATATCGCAATGACGGACATAACGAACAACATCGGCATGCATTTTGGGCCAATAATATTGCTCACAAAGTTTATGAAACGTTTTATAAACACCCAAATGAGCGGAGGTAGGCTCATCATGAAAAATTTTGAAAAGTTCTCTACGTCTTGATTTAGGGACTACCTGCTTCCATTCAATCAAATTACCGGTAATATTATGTCGATTAGAAGTATATTTATACAAGCTATGGCCTTCAATTCTCCAGCCGGGATAACTATCAGGATTATTCTGGACATTGTCAATCATCTTCAGGTACCAAGGATCTAAATCAACTTCAGCAAGTTCTAAAGCGGATACTATGACAGGAGCTCGTGATAAAGCGTCGGGAACAACGTTGTGTTTGCCCGGTCGATGTTTAATATCAAAAGAGTATTGTGAAAGTCTAACACTCCACCTAGCAAGACGACCAGTGGGTTCACGCATATTAGTTAACCACAATAAAGAATAGTGGTCGGTAAAAACTGTAAAATGAGTTCCCTCAATATATGCTCTAAATTTTTCTACACCGAAGATAACTGCTAAACACTCTCTTTCAGTCACAGAGTAATTACGTTCAGAAGAATTTAAAGTACGTGAAGCGTATGCAATGACCTTTTCAGCATTTCCTTCACCCTGCGTAAGAATACAACCTAACCCGTAACTCGAAGCGTCACACTGTATATTAAAGGGTTTAGTGAAGTCAGGGCTACAAAGAATAGGAGCTGAAGTTAATCGTAATTTGATTTCACGGAAAGAAGTTTCAGCCTCCTCCGTCCAGGTAATCTTTTGTTTTTTAACACGTCCTTTAATAAGGTCTGAAATGGGAGCAGAAAGAGTAGCGAAATTGGGTACGAAACGCCTATACCAAGAAGCTAAGCCAAGAAAACGTTTAACTTCGGTTACAGTAGAAGGTCTGGGATAATTAGAAATAGCTTGGACCTTCTTAGGGTCTGTATGCAATCCATGTTTGTCAACGATGAAACCTAAATAAGTCAAACTAGGTCTGCAAAATTCACACTTATCAATGTTAACAGTTAAATTGGCATTCTTCAACCGGTCGTAAACTTCTTTTAACATGCTTAAATGTTCCTGAAAAGTACTCGAAACAATGATAATGTCGTCTAAATAAACAAAGATGTTATCACCAAGCAAGGGACCGAAAATAGAATCCATCAAACGCTGCTGCGTAGCGGGAGCGTTGGCAACACCAAAAGGCATAACATTATACTCGAACAAACCCCTACGAGGAACAACGAAAGCAGTCTTTTCGCGTGAATCAGGATGGAGAGGAATCTGATAAAAAGCTTGCTTCAAATCAATTGACGTAAGAAATCGCGCATCTCTTAATTTATCTAAAATACTTGATAAGAAAGGAATAGGATAAGCATCTTTCTTTGTCACAGAATTCAGTTTCCTTCCGTCAAAACACAGGCGAAAAGATTCACCATCTTTCTTTTTAACCAGAACCATGGGCGAACTCCAAGGAGATTTAGAAGGACGTATAATACCATTCTCTAACATCTTATCTAATTCGGCATTAGCATGTACTTGCATAGCAGGAGAAAGTGGGTAATAACGTTGTTTAATGGGATCTGCATCACCAGTATCAATAATATGACAAACTCTATCAGTTCGACCTAACTCGGGACCTGAAATTTCAGTGAAATTTTGAATGATTTCATCCAATAATAATTTCTGTTGTGGACTCAAATCGTCAGTACTACAAATAGCTTGTAATGCGGAAACCTCAGACACCGAAAATTGGTTAGAAACAAAGTCGGTTTTAACTCCAAAAGAGTAGCAAAAATCCATCCCTAAAATAAGAGTAGACGGAATAGTACCACAAACAACGGCGTCAAGAGTTTTAGAAACCCCGTCAACAGAAATAGGAAGTGATACAGTACCCAACATAGTCTGCGAATTACCATCAGCAGTGGTTAAGGAAAGAGGTAAATTACTTTTATTAATTTTAAGATCGTGTTTTCGAATTAGGTAAAAACCATTCTTACCAATCAAAGTCTGGTTGGCTCCAGAATCGAAGAGAGCTTGAACAGGTTCGCCGTTAATAAAAACCGAAACATAGGGCCTGTTATCGTCTGAACGTTTAGCAAAAATAGCTGAAGTCTCAGGAGAGGAAACACAAAAATTACGTACCACGTTCAACCAAGATGGCCATAATTCGAGTTCAGCCTTCAATAATTCTACAGAAGGGATGGATCGGCTGCAACATCCAATCCCTAAGCCTCGTTTTTTGGATGACATCTTAAACATTTGGCAAAATAAACTCCAGGGTTACCACAGACGTAACAAAAGATAGTCTTGGATTGAGAGCAGGTGTGAAAAGTATGCCCCGTACCCTGACAGTTCCAACATTTAGTATTAGACCTAGCTCGATTCGCTACTTTCTTAAAAACTTTAGAAGTAGAAGCAGGTTTAGAAGTGAAAACTTCGGCACTAACAACATTTGGAGGCTTCTTCTTGGGTTGGTAAGCTAAATCAGGTTCGAGGGGTAAAGAATAATCAAGGTTAGGATTTCTATACCTAGCATTTTGAAGTTTAACTTCCTCTAACCGTTTACACAAAACAAGAAGTTGATCAACGTCTCTAATTTCAGTTAACGAAAGTTGAGTAGCATAAAAAGGTTGTAAATTACGTAAAATATGTTTAAGTTTTAATGACTCAGAAGGCTTCTCTACTAAACGGTCGAAAAGGTTTAAAAGTACGGCTACAAACAAACTTGGTTTTTCGTCGGAACCTTGCTTACGTCGTTTAATCTCTTCCCACAATGCTTCGTCGAAATCATTAGGCAAAAAGTCAAAACGTAACTTGTCAATTAATTCGGACCATGAAGTAACACGATTCCTAACAGCTCGGAACCAAACGAGACCTTGACCAGAGAATAGATCTACCGCACTGGCAAACAATTGATCAAAAGAAACATTGCGAGCGACTCTAAGTTCTTCGACTCGTTGTAAAAAAGCGTTGACTCCAATAACACTAGCGTCACCGGTAAAAGTTAAACCCCATTTACAAACAGGAACTGACTTAGTAAAAGAAGGTAAACTAGCAGTCTTGGTAGAATTCGAAGTAGCTCTAGAGAGTTGTAAACGATCAAGTTGACGACGTAATTCATCAATTGGATCTTCAATTGGACCACCACCCGAAGATACAGGAGCTCTTGGACGAGATAAATCAACTACCTGAACGTCAGAAAAAGAGACCCGCGGGCGCTGACTCGTGGAGTTAGCTAACGGTAAAACTTCTTCAATATTGGATTCGGGTTGTTCAACCTCGGATTCATCTTCAGGGATTTCATCGTCGTCAACGGTTTGCCTAACCAAGTCCAGTAAGTCCAAACAAAGACTAACCTTATCGGCGTGAAGGGATTCTAAGTCACTTTCGGGTTTCAAACGATTCAACCTAGCAAATAAATGGGACAACCGAGCGTCAAGTCTCACACATTCAGAAGAAGTAGGTTTTTTAAGAAAAACATTATTGATCTGGGAGGACAGCTCACTCAATTTCGTTCCACAAACATCCAACTCACCAGGAACATCGTACTGAATAGGAGGGTAACTGTTTATTAAAGAGGTATCTAATTTCTCTAGGGCTAATTTAGCACGTAAAGCCTTGCGCTTTTGGTCAACGGACATGAATTCGGGATCTATCCCTCGGAAGATTAGTTCATAAGAGAGTTCATCGCCCCTCAAAGCATTAACGTTGAAACTCATGGTGGCGAATTAATAAAATTACAAAGTGTCCGAACAAAGGTGTCGAAAAAAAATGATAAAATGATAAGGGGAGAAAACCAGTAGCAATCTCGAAAGCCCCACGTTGCTGCGTCAATTTCGTATAACAGGTAAAAGCGAAACAAAGAAAAATAATCACCTACCTGTATACTTACAAAAAAACTCAAAAGAATTCGCCGACTAACTTAGTTGTTTGCGAGGGCCGTAGATCGCCGAGGATTGCCTTATCAAAGTTAAAACTCATAAAGTGAATACTGATAAAAAATGAAAAAAATTGGGCGCCAGAAAACTTTTCAGTTTTCAAAAAAAATATAGAAATACAGATAAGTAATTTTAATAAATTCAAAATATTTAACAATAGACAAATTAAATGGAAAAAATAAAAGCCAAAAATATGCAACCAAACATACAAAAACAATTCGCTTAGGTTAATTTCAAAATAAAAATTTCAAAGCAAATAAACTGAACCAAAAACTAAATATCAACGTTAGTTGAATTGAATAAGGATAATACATGAATGGAAAAAAACGATCAAGGTGGATAAATAAAAAATAAGCGCTTACCTTTATTACCTGAGTGAAAACAAGTCTAATAAAAATGAACGATCAAAAATAAATAACAATAGCCTTGTTTAAACTCAAGCTTATTACCTTGAAAAAAAACACGCAAATTCGTTATGCTAATAAAATAAAATGGAAAAACCAACCTAAAGCGTTACAGAATATTACAACAAAAATATAAATTTATTTCGTGAAGCGAAAAAGATGAATATGAAATAATTAATATTAATGCAAATTAAATTAGCTGAAGGCGTTAAAATTCAATTGTACAAATATTTAAGTAAAGCAAAGTTAAAAATTAAGAAATTTAATAAATGGAATAAAATCAGGTAAATTCGACGACACTTAACAATTCAATAAACACCGACCTTGAATCCTCCAAGCGATCGAGTTGCGAATAATCAGCAATGATAAATAATTTTTCAATACTACCGCATCCTTCAACTCCATAAATAATGCAGCCGCAAAAAGGCAATAACCAAAAGAGCCGGAGTACGGTAAAGTAATGGAAAATAAAACCAAACGAAAAGAAAGAAAAGAAGCTGTAATAAAGTCGCCATTAACACGTGCGTTCAATGATAAGACAAAAATCTCCACTTACCACCACAATCTTGGTGCTTCTAAAAAATAATTTCACAAAGTGAAACAAAACCGAAAATCTCGGAAGTTATTTAACCGAATAATAATTACAATAATCCCATCAGAATTAAATAAATAACTTCGGGATAAACTCAACTGCTTCGGCAGACAACCCAACGGAAAAAGCCAAGATTTCTCGAACCAACGCCTATCATCAAATGCGCATGACACTCTCAAATCAGAAAACCTACTCAAAACCAAAAAGTCACTAAAAACGTAATCTTTTACCAGTGAATATATAATAAATAGAGGTTCAATAAATGCATTCACCGTAAATAAGCAATTGAAAGGAGCAAAATAATATAACGGAAAATGAACCGTTACAACGGGTTAACCATGTTCCACCGGACCAGGATTTTGCACACCTCATTTTTTTAGTATCTTGAATGATTCTAGGGGGTGAGAACACAAAAAATTAAAATGACCATTATTAAGGGACACCCTAGTATACGTATCCCTCTTTAAAAACTGCTTTAATACGTTTTGTGGTCACCTAAAAATGTAAAAGTTGACAATGTGTACCATATCCATTAATTCGTTAATTGGCACGATTTAACCCATAACCCTATAAAAATATTCATAGGTTATCGTTTTTCAAGATATGCATAAAGTACTTATTAATATAAAATCTGGTCTCTAATTAGTTAACATGTTCCTACTATATTAAAATAATGTTTCTAAGCTTTATTTCTTGAAAATTGAGTAAAATCGCTTTCTGGTGCAAAATACATCATTTGCTGCCAAATATAATCAGGAAAGGACTTCCATAATTCACAAAAGTATCCCAAATATTAAGTTAGTGCTTAGGCACTCTAGGGAAAGTTTCAATATGGAGGTCACATGCTTCATACATAGTTTCATAACTTTGGAAATGTTCATCAAATTTGATCTCTAACGTTCAAGGGAATGAGAAGGAGAGGAAACATCAAAATTATTTAATACTTGCAAAACCGAAGCTATTTGTCACATTTGCGTGCTTGGAAATCAATATTTTAATATTTTGATCCTGTTTTCATAACTTGATGAATTAATCGGTTAAAAATTTGAATTATTTATTGAATATGGTTAATATAATTAACTTGTTCACTATATCGTATTATGTAATGGCGGATGGTATGATGAAAAACACTTAATTTAAAAACAATTTTTAATCAACAAAATTCAAAGCTCGATGACCCGTAACAATTTTCCCTCAATTTTTATATTTAATATTTAAATAATTAAAAAAACTGAAAAGAACCGTAGGCCTTTAATATAACCAAAAATATGCTTCATTGCGAAAAGTAATAAATACTAAAAGAAGAAGTTGTACTTTTTAAAGCTGCACGCGAATATGAAAGGGAAACTTAGAAAAAAGTTTAAAATAAAAATTTAGTATTTAGTATTAAAGGTTCACTTATTTTTATTTTTAATAAAACGGTACGATTATTAAACCAGACTGAAGGCGATGTTGAAGAGGCTGCCGTTTTAACTTTCGCTATACTATTGATTATGTACTTGCCGGAAGATAATGACAGAGGCAAAATACCAAAGTTTACTACGGATATTAACAAGCAATAACTTTCTTAGTTCAACAATATTAAAGTTCAATTTATCACCTATTTCATATTTATTTATAATTAAATTATTACTTTTGACATTTAAAATCAAAATAAATCAATATTATCACCTTAAGCAATAAAAATGTTTTTAGAAATATGTATGTATATCAAAGACCTAAACAAGAGTAAACTGATCAAAAGAAAAAGAGAAACATTGGGCGCATTCAGGGACGCTCAGCGGCTGATGCGCTAAGTTAGCAAAGTCCCTGAATAGACACGCTATGAAAAAGCTTACAGTAAGCCACTGAGAAATTCGCTCAGCGTAATTTGTTAGCTGACTTTGTCAGCGGTGTCAAAAAAGGGAGCGGGAAACACACAAACTTAATAATTTGTATAAAAACATATTAATTGGGGTGAGCTGGTACACATAGTCCATAATTTGAAGATCATTAGCCATAATTTCTTTAATTTTTGAGTTATTACATAATAGTGAAAGTAACACCTAACCTTCCAAAACAAATAACAAACTGTCAAAACAGCTTACTATCAGACGTTTCATTCAGGGAAATACCGTTTTCTGTAATTTAGCATAAGCTGACTAAATTACCGCTTAGCTAAGCAGCTGAGCGTCCCTGAATGCGCCCAATATTAGGTGTAGTGTGTAAAGTCGACGCCACCTAAATGTAACTAAACTATATTAAGACAAGTATAAAAATTGTAGTTGTGATTCTACAAAGATGTGGCATCACAGTTATTTCAGATTTTACAACGATAAAAATAAAACTTTACAATTTTGGCAAAACCTTGTCATTGTCGTTGTTACAGTACCGCTTAAAAGTTTGGGGCCATACAGAAATTTTTAACAGTTGATGAGTACAAACATTTCCGATATATACAGTAGCTTTACTTTTACATAATATTCAACTAAAAAGAAGTCACCAAGAAGTTTACAAGGCCATATAAAAATTAAACTTCGGATTCTAAATAATTTGTTTCCTAATTACCTCTTTAAATTAAATTATTAAGATTTTCTGATGAGTATCGTTTCAGCATCTTGTATAACCTCACGCAACTCGTTTTTAGAACCCGAATATCGTTTTTAAACCGCCCGATCGAGTTATTCCCATAAAAACTGAATTTTTACATACTTAATTGAGATTTCTATTAAAAATCATTGTGCTGTTGAAAAACAAAACCATTTCTAGTTAAATGTTGTCCAGAAGGTAATATGTGGTCTTGAAGAAGTCTGCTGGAAACCTTCTTTTGTTAATATTTCTTCAACGCCATGGAGACTTCGTTCCTTTCTGTTATCAAATTATTTTCTTTTGCGTGTTTTGCAGATGATATTATACAATGTTCCAAAGCCCTCTCTTCTTGCAATCGGTGAACAAATTTTCGTCTTTTACCTCGAACTTCCATTCAGTACCCTATTCAATTATTGCCCAGTCCAATTAACATGTTCTTGGTCCCATACTTCTTTTTCTTGGGGTAGGTGCTGAGTATCCCTTGCACTGCGGCCTAGGAGGTATTTACCTCACATAGGGTAAGCTTGGTTTTTTTAAAGAGACCCAGGATCGTATCTAGAGGAGCTTGATTTAATATTTGAGGTTCGTGTTCCGATTCATCAAAGTATTTTATCCTACGATTGGTAGCTTCGCTGTGGCAAAACCAATGTAGAGGCATCTTCTGTTAATTTTATTATAGTGTTTCTTAAGATGATAGTGACCTATCGGGATATTTGCTAGCTGTTTTATTCTCGCTTTATCGAGATTTATATATATTTTTTCCATTTTTCTGGATGAATCCTAAATGAGACGTTTTAAATTTGGCCCATACTACTTTTATTGGGACGTCTTAGAAGTGGCAATTTCCCAAATAAACCCCTTTCATTAAAACACTTCTTAACAGTAGAAACAGTAATTTGTTCAGCATGGTGTTCATTATTAACTCTAGTAATTTTAGGTGTAGTAAACTTTGTAGGTTTTGCTGTAATCCTGGGACCCTCAAATCTTATACAGCTTATTAATTAACAGAACGTCTTCCAGGTTGGGACAGTGTCATTGTTAAGACAGAAGAACTCAACGTTTCGCCCACTTTTTTAAGGGGCTTTTTCAGGAGGTAAAGGGAGTACTAAAATTATACAGCTTGCTTGCTTGACTAGTCAGGTACCGCTCAACTTTTCGGCAAACAGCCAACTTAGAAATTTTGAATAGTTTTGCTATTTCATGCTGCGACTCCGTTTTTAAATATCTATTGACAATTCCTTCACTTTCCTCATTTTTTCGTTAAAGTCAGTAAGAATTAAAATATTAGTCAATCTAGCAACTTCATTTTATGTTTTTTAAAATAAACCAAAATACGCATTACTCATACATAGGCTTGTTGAGGTATATAAAAACCGAAATATATTATATTAATATGAGAATAACATTATAAAGTCTATCAAAATGACAAGTCCTGAAAAGGACAACTTGAAAGAAAAGAATTTGTAAAATACAAGGAATGACGATTATAATAATAATACAGGTTGGTACATTAAGTATTCGAATATTCAGCGCATTTTAATCAACATCGTGCTGGAAATACTTAAAATAAGTATGCAGTTTTTTTTGCTGTGGCCTCAAATTTTTGAGCGGTGGTGTAACTGTTTTTGAAGTTCTGTTATAGAACTTACAGTAAAAGTTTAAGTATTTGAAAAGTAAGAGCACTTGAACATTTTACTCGAAAACCTGGAAAATAAAGTCAAGAAGGAGTTTATAATACAACGTATGCAGGGTGTTTGGTTCACCGACGTATATCTGAAAGGAGGTGGTAGGTGAGTTGGTTTGGCACTTATTTAACCATATATATCATTATACAAAGTGTCACGGTTTCTAAGATATAGCCAACTTAGTGATTTAACTAAATTAGACGATTTTTGCCGTTATAAATTTTAATTAGACACTATTGCAAGCTTTTAATTCCTTGTAACTTTTATTTTAATAGTCTTTGATATCTATTCTATCAAATGAAATCATTTCATATAATCTACATGTGATATCAAAAAATTGGGACTCGATTAAAGTTCAAAAGTGTATTGTTCTGATATCAAACTTTGATTTAGTAAGCCATAAATAAAAAAAAATTACAATACAAGATATGGTCAGATATTGTTAAAAACTTCCTTGATGTTTGCCCTTTCCAGTGATGTATCACACTCTTTTATTACCTGCAGATTTTTTAAATAGAAAGGTACTTGAAGACAAATCGAAGTTGTTTTTATTAGAGCACTGATTAATAAAAATGACTAATTAAACGCAAATAATCAAGTTTGCTATTATCATCGATTAGACAAAAACAAACAGATCTGGTGGCTTTGGCTTTATAAATATCAGTTGTTTTCATCTCCATGTTTTTCAAACTGTCCATTTTGTGATTTCATGTGTTGTAACTCAGTATATCTGCGTTGAGTTCCATTGAGTTGAGTAACGTTCACTTTATTAAACCATTGACTAAGAATTATTTTCAATTTTTGGACTATTAAGTTGTGATGGCTACTTACTCTATGCTGATATCCTCTTCATGTATGGCAGGGCTCAAAGAAGAGTATCCCATGTGATCGTGTTCGCTAATACATATCGTAGAATTAGTGAAACTGGTAACCTACATCACGTAGAACCTAGAGCCAACAATCAAAGATATCGTCCTGAAGAAGATTAATAAATTTTGTTGCATTTGATGCAGATCCCACTACGAGCACAAGAAACGTTGCTCGACAACTCAACTTGTCGACGTGGAAGGTATGGTCAGTTGTACGCTCTGAAGGAAGGCGTCCTTATCATTATACGCCTGAACAAGGACTTGAAGAAGGTGATCCAATTCGTAGAAATAATTTTTGTCGATTTATTTTGAACGCCGACATAGAAGACGAAACGTTTCTACGCAGCATTTTGTGGACGGATGAATCTAAATTTTCACGTGAATGCATAACTAATTTTCACAACCTGCATTACTGGACAGAAGAGAATCCCCATATGAAAAAACAAATTTCATTTCAACGTAAATTTAGCGTAAATGTGTGGGCAGGTGTAATAGATCGAGTCCTAATTGGCCCATATTTTTTGCCAGACTATTTAAATGGTGGAAACTACTTAGAATTTTTGATCAATAACCTACCAGATATTTTGGAAGAAGTGCCAGTAGATGTAAGACAGCAAGTAATATTTTAAAATGATGGATGCTCTGCCCTCTGTTGGGTTGCTGTTAGGGATTTTTTAAATGATCGATTTTCTAATAGATGGATAGGGCGAAATGGGCCAATAGTGTGGCCTGTCCGATCACCAGATTTAACCCTCCTCGACTATTATGTCTGGAGACGTATGAAAGAGCTGGTTTATAGTGAAGAAATACTAGATAGAGATCATCTTGTTGCAAGAATTAATGAGGCAGCTGTAATAATGCGAGAGGAAATGAGGTTAAGTGTAACCACTACCGATATGCGCCGAAGAGCTCGAACCTGTATTAGAAACGGTGGTGCACATTTCGAGAATGAAAATTAATAAATAAATAAATAAATATTTAGTTCATTTTTTATTTTGTTTGAAAACTTAATTTTATTCGCCACTTCCCTGAATCGGTGCTCTTATAAAAAATGTCACTTTGTCTTCAAATACCTATTATTTCGAAAATTTGCAGGTAATAATTAGAGTGTGATACATCATTGGAAAGGGCAAACATCAAGGAAGTTTTTAAACTTATTTGAACATATCTTGTATTGTAAGTTTGTTTTATTCATGGCTTACTAAATCAAAGCTTGATATCAGAACAATACATTTTTGAACTTTAATCGTGTCCCAATTTTTTTTTATCACATGTAGAGTGTATGAAACGATTTTATTTGATAGACTAGATATCAAATACTATTACAATAAAAGTTACAAGGAATTAAAACCTTACAATAGTGTCTAATTAAAATTTATACTGGCAAAAATTGTCTAATTTAGTTAAACCACTAAGTTGGCTATATCTTAGAAACCGCGACACTTTATATAATGGTATATATGGTTAAATAAGTTCCAAACCAACTCACCTGACACCTCCTTTCGAATATACGTCGGTGAACCAAACACCCTGTATAATAACTGGAAATTACTGATATTCTTTTGTAGGAATCATGGTTATTTTAGTACGACTAGTTTGGTAAAGAAGCAGGACAGTGCTGTATCAGACTGCGCATACCAAAGATCTATATTCTTTGGCTATACCTTACTTTGAAATGGGTTGGAAGTACCTACCCGAATTTAATTCTATTTTATATGAACTACATTCAAATGTGATACTATTTGCAACCTCTAGCGTTCATCGAAAATATTCCAGTATAGGGGGGGGGGGGGAGATCAAAACTCAAAAAATGTAATATTTTAACTGTTGGTGCCAAACAACTCCAAAAGTCAAACATAGTTTATAGTTCATACTTTTTATGACCAGAAATACCTATACATTTTAGTTTCACATAATATTTGAAGTGATTTATCTCGAAAATAAGTTTTTGGAGTTGTGTTACTCTTCTTCCAAGGTAACGATATGTAAGATTAAATAACATCAGTAGCTTAGTGTTGTTATGATGTACACAAGAACAATACAGATCAACGTTATTTATGAACCTGTAAGTTGGGTTGCCTATTTCAATTATTAAGGGGTGTATGAATCACTCAGTATATGGTTTATAATACCTACTCATTTTTATAATTATTTTTCTGTCGTGATTGATGTTAATTTATGCTGTATACAATCAGAGAGTTTAAAATGCACATACTAATAGCAAATCAACTTTTTACGCTTTAATAAAGACTCTGTTGATTTTTTTATGACTTGTTTGGTACATTAATCAAATATTCGTAAAACCAATAACAGAAAAATATGAATATGTATAGTAGCAATGAAATTCCAAGTGTAATAAAACTGTTAACAATAAAGCATATATGCCGTAATAAATTTGCAGCTACCACATATAAAATGCATATAAACAGGACACCAACGAAGTCAACACCGTAAAATATCGGTCAGAGCATGCTTGCCTACTTGGAATATTTTTAGAATAAAAGTGCCCCGTTAAAGTTGCGGTCAGGTTACATGCGCTCAGAGCATGAATAATTCACACCGAGGATCTAACATAGGTACAGCTCGGATAAGACTGTTAAAGCGCTGCAAAAATATGAGGAACATCTGGTATAAAATACACAAACCCCAGAACATTTTAAAATGGGTGCTTCCGCCCGACATTCTTGAAATTTTCTCGTAGCCTACCCTCATATAATTATTTTAATATTTTACAATGAAACATGCTGCTATAAAAATGCTGGAAAATTTTGATTTGGCCTTCTGTTTTGTAAATTTTTCCTGACAGAATGTTAAACGTGAAATTTCTTTTTAGAAAATATTGATGTTGAATGTAGCGCAATCTCTGAATACTATATTTTCTTCGAATTTCCTTTGAACTTGTATGTGTACAATAAATCTTTTGTTATTTTTGTGGCACTTCTTTTGTATGACGATTCTTAGCTAAATCGGGCCTTCAGTCGCAGAAGAGCAACCGAAATTATTGTTATTGCGGTTTATTCTGTGCATGATTTCCGATACTCTTTTTCGGAATATCCAAGCCACGACGTATTCGACTGAAATTTGCCGGAAAGACAATTAATTTACTTGCAACCGGGCAAGACTTACTTGGCCGCCCTATTATCTTGTCGATTATTTCATTAAATTTTCTCCACGAGATTAATACGCTCCAACGATACTTTAGAAGAGAAAGGAAATTGGATTTATAACAAAGAAAATTTATTACCGAATTTTATGAAATAAAGTTTGTCATTAACGACGAGCCGTACATGTCCTAATTGGTTTTTTAAATCCTAATTAGTTTGGCGTTAATGAATTTAACTATGAACGGATGAGGTAGATTGGCTTAAGAGGCGAAAGAAAATGGCAGGGTAAGTCTTGAGGGCATAATTAAATGTTCTATATCTGGAGGCAACGATTCACTATTACATGAAGAGGGAGCGCGAGGTTCTTTACCTCATTTTCTGCTCCTCACGTAATAAAATATGAGAACTCGTTTAGCACCCGATAAGTTAAAACTCAAACAAAGTCTAGAAGTATTCTCCTTTGGGCACAATGTTATTATTGTTATTGTTATTACAATGACTCGAAAAAGTTTTAAAATGAACGAGCGAACATTTTCCGTAAAATTTTAATTTCTACGAATTTCCCTTCAAACTTTTTTACTCGTAATTGTTCAGTCTGAAAACTGAAAGTGTTCAAGCTGGAGTACTACCCAGAAATTCGATGATATATTTGCCCCATTTTTTGAGCTCGATTTTGCATTTGAAACGGAATTCGTTTCACAAATAGCAGGATGGAAACTGGAGAGAATAAAGAATGATCGATCGGCTCACAGAAAGTTTGAAATATTAGAGTGGCATGTTGTAAACTTTTAGAAAAACTGTTATTTAAAAGCCTTTTGCATTGCGTAATGGAAAAAGTTAAATTACAAGAAACAATCTAACTACACATTTTTTTTGTTTTCATTTGTAGTTTTTAAAAATTTCATAGTTAAATTATAATTTATCAGGAAGACACAAAATATCTTGTAAAGTTATGGTAGATCTTAAATGCGTTTAAAATCTTTGATGCATCTATCATTTTATTATTTAGATTATTATAAAATATCAATTTCCCAGTTAATGTTAATAACACTAAGTACCATATGAACAAAAATTATTTAGATAAAGGGTGGCTTTGGAATTCTGAACCAACCTATCATGTAGAACCAACAACAAGCTGGACCTATCAAAGGCAGTGATTTTGTTCACCATGGCCATCCCTTATCTAAATAAGTTTTGTTCATATGGTATATCACCATACCCTATGTTCTTCTGTGATTTTACTTTTCTGTCTCAGTACTTACATACGAGCCAATTAATTATGAATAGCCACTATTCGAAAGACCAACAAAAACCTGTTGTATAAAATACTCAATATTGGTCATTAATCCTAGAACTATTTGGGATCTACAGCCAAAGGACATTTTCGAATTGTACGCTTCAATTAAATTCTATAATCTGACGTAGTATTAAGAGTGCGAATTTCACATTTGGACAGGGCAACCAGGCATATCCAACAAACCTATGGTTTAAGTTTCATTTACTTGAAGTATTTCTATGTAAGCAGTAAGCAGTACAGTAACTCTTCGAAAATTTATTTGCTAGGACAAAAGTAAACATAAAAGTGTCTGTAAACCTCAGAATAATTTTTTAAAAGTAAGCCTAAATTGTGGTTTCGTTGACTATGTTTTCGGACTGTCATACACGCATTCGTTATCTTTGGACCGTAATACACCACAATTTTAATATATTATACTAGTACTAACAAAACTAAACAGCGCATTATTTTGCTCTACGACTGTGTTGAATGATGGGATGGTGGGTTATGTAGATTAAGGCTTGTTGTCAAATATGGCTTGTGAGAATGTGCTATAATTATTCTAATAATGAATAATAAAATCTAATTTACTTAATTAAATGCCATTTTTACTGAGGAGCAAGGAAAAATTTTATTTACACTAACAAAACTATGTTCCTCAATTGACTTACTGTAATAAAAGTAGTGTGAATGCGCTATAGAAACTTACTCGAAACGGGTGGCAAAATGAGTAAACATGTTTTACGATTAATATTAATGGTACAGTCACCATTTTGTAGTAAAATGTCATATTTTTAGTTGTCAACATTAATAATGTCAGGTTCGTTTAGTGAAGGTGGCCTTAGATTATATTTCTGCCCTCGCTCGCTATCGCTTGCTCGTGCATAAAAACCATCTGCGGGAGGCAATCTTACACTTTCCTCCCTAGTAATACAAATAGCTATTTCGTCTAATTAAGACATACACTCACATGTTTACGTTTCAAGCATTAGTACGGAGGGACGTTGTTTATATTTTGATAAAAAGGGCAATGTATCATGGAAGGCACATGGTAGAAGTAATATTACAATTTTCAAAACTAATTTAACTTTAAAGTTAAAATTGCGTAGATCATACTTTGAATATATTAAATCAGGTTACATAAAATAGAAATGAAGCCACACTGCAAGTAATCGAGGTAAACAGTGGAAACGTTAGTGAGAAATAGTCAATGCAGACGTGTAAGTTGACTATGTTTAACAGAAGTGAACTTTGAATATATTAAATTAGTTTACATAAAATAGAAATGAAGGCACACTACAAGTAATCGAGGTAAACAGTGGAAATGTTAGTGAGATATAGTCAATGCAGACGTGTAAGTTGACTATGTCTAACAGAAGTAAAAAGTTTATTGTATGCGCTAACATTGTTTTAAAGTTGCACTCTCTACGTAATTTAGACATAACCAAGGGCGACGTTGTTCCTGTTAGCTCTATAAGCTACCAACGATATATTACCAAATACAATATTCACTATGAAACCTCTTTGAGAGGATTTGCGTCATCTATATAATGTTACTGGTTTACTGGGTCACCTCAATTAAAATACTTTTGATAAAAAAAAACTGTCGTTCAATGTACAGAAATAAATTCAATTTCCTTTTGTATTAACTACTTCAATTATGCAGCAGCCTAGACACTAAATTTTGTATTAATTTAAAATAGAAACGTACTGAAAAATATCAATATGGAAGGGGAATTTCAAAAGGGTTGACGAATTCAACTTTTGGAAATATTATTGTAAGGTGTGAGAGGCATTTTCATTGTAAGTTAATAGCATACAGCATACAGTTAGCATTCTGAAATATCCCAAACTGTATATTGTATTACTTGCTATTCTATTCTATCTACGCACTTAAATATATTCTTAATATTTTAATTTAATATACACATAACAACATATATGACATGAACAATAAAATCTAAAATTGGAAACAACACTTAGATAGAATGAACAATGACCGCATACCGAAGAAAATTTTAAACTACAAACCTAAAGGCAAAAGTGACATTGGAAAGATGGGAAATGTTTAATTTATGAAGTCGGAACAGCCTAATCCCTGAAAGAAGAAGATGGCGACGACAACACACACTGAAGCATGTTTGGAAGAGGGGCACAAAACATCAGTAACCTTTATTGATCTTACTGCTGTCTATGATACGGTGTGGCGAGAACGATTAATATACAAGCTGTTAAGAGTTATTCCCTGCCTCAAAATATCGCAATTAATACATAATCTTCTATTCAAGGTCCACATAAATGACACTGAAAGCACTGTAAGACTACTTAAGAATGGGCGTCTACAGAGGGTAGTGTTCACCCCATTTCTATTTAACTTATAACTATACTGATGATCTACCCGAAACCAGAAGCAAAAAGTTCATGTTTGCGGATGATATGGCAACCTCATTTCAACGCAAGACTGCATCAGCCACTGAAAATGCTCTAAACGAAGACTTCGCCAAATTTAGTAGCTACTTTAAAAAGTGGAGGCTAATAGACAGGCAAACGACACCATTAAGGTGAAGTTTGACGGCAGAACTCATAATCACAATGACAAATCTAAATATCTCGGTGCTATACTTGATAGATCATTAACGTTCAAACAACATCTCACCATCTCACGAATGTGTGTGGAAAACTGAAAACTTGCCTGGCATAATATGGGATGCTGATGTAATGGCTCTTAGAACCGCTGCACTCGCATTGGTTTACTCAACGGCTGAGTATGGCAGTATGGCTAAACAGCGTACATGTAAAGAAAATAGACACGCAATTAAACCATACCATGAGATTAATCACTGGAATTATACGAAATATACCAAACCTATAGTTTCCTTCTTCTTCGTTAGCCTTCTTCCATCCACTGCTGGATGTAGGCCTCTTCCATCTCTTTCCATCTACCTCTATCTTGTACTTCATGGAACCACCCTTTTCCTGCGATCGGTTTAACGTCGTCCAGCTATCTCTTTTGTGGTCTGCCGATGCTTCTTTTAGTAGTTCTAGGTCTCCAGTGTACAATTTTTGGTATCCATCTGTTCGTGTCTTGTCTAGCAATGTGTCCTACCCATTGCCATTTTAGTTTTGCTATTTTCTCAATAATAAATGTTTGGGTTTTTCATAATATAACTGAACTTCCCAAAAGCTGCTCAGCTCAGTCCTACTCGCCTAGTAATTTCAGCTATTTGATTTTCTTTCCCCAGTTTAATTTTGTGTCAGAGGTATATGGATTCCTCTGTAGCGTTGAGCGTTACGTTAGTACTGGTGACTGGTACTCCTTCCGTGTTCATGATTTTCGTCTTTTTAGCATTCGTCTTTAAGCCCACTAGTTTAATCCTTCATCTAATTATTTAATCATTGTTATGACTTCTTCCAGGTTGTTGCTTATAAGCACTACGTCGTCTGCAAAACGTAAATGGTTTAAATGATCCGTCTATGTTTATCCCAGTATGTTCCCATGATAGAGTTTTAAATATATTTTCCACAGCGAAGGTAAAAAGCTTGGGTGAAATTGTATCGCCTTGACGTACACCTCTGTGTATCTTTATTCATTTATTGTATTAGTTGATATATCCTCGTCAACTTTATAATAGTCGTCGTTGAGTTTTTGTATACCTATGTATTTGAAAAGTCTGGAGTATCTAGAGTCTATTCTGGCGTCATCTAATGCTTTCATAATTGCCCAAACTTCAATAGAATCAAATGCCTTGTGGCAATCAATAACGGCTAGCTACAGGTGGACATTGTATTCAGTGCATTTTTCAAGTAATGTGCATATTGCCTGAAGGGGGTTTGCCGTACTGTAGCCCTTTCGGAAACCCGCTTCCAATTCTCAGTAACATTGCTCCATCCGACGTCCGAAGAACAGCAGCTTTGGTTAAGGAATACACGAAGATTATGGCTAATACCCTAATAATAACCCAAAGATACCCCCCATATTTCAAAATAGTATCAACGTCTCAAATCTAGGTATCCATCAATCAGGAGCGCAATAAGTATAGCTGGAGGGTTTAACACAGCGAATGAATGGAGCAGTAGATGGACAGAGATAGTAGCAAATATTGTAATAAACCCGAACAATGATCATCACGGCTTCAATTTACCACGCCGAGTATGGCAAAAACTTAATCGTGTGCGTACTGTTCAAGGTAAATGCCGCAATGCAATGAAATGTATAATAATATATAATAATTTAATATGAACCCTTATGCTTTTAGAATTTTAAAAACTATTCGTTATTGTAAGTACCTACTACTTTGATTATTTAAAACAAATAGGATTTCCTAGTGTTTGAAATAGAAAAAATTAAGTTTAGATTTAGTAAAAATTTATTTCCTTGTTCTATTTTGTGATGATGTATGTGTATGGAAAACCTAAATTAAAACAAAACAAAAGCAGCTGTTTTACTGGGCAACATAAATAAGAACGATTTTCAAGAGGAAATTAGCAAAAAATCAGGTTACTGTACCGTGTAACGGAATCGTTATCTATGTTATTCCTAAATTACTCAAGAAACCAATACCACACCGGTTTGCATGAGAAATACACAAAATATTCTCTGTTGATGCGTTATACATTTCTGTGATTTATACAGTAAACTAGCAACATTCTTAGCTGAATATGAAGATGGGCGTATCTGAGTTCGACTGACAAACTTCTAGGAATTATAGAAGGTACCAAGGTAAATATACCCTGACAAGAAACCTAAGAGGAATACGCTGAAAACCGCTTAATGTAGGGAACCTGTTACTGTAATAATTAAATCTGACAGTTGAGAACTGCAGCTGCTAGTAAACATCTTAAGCTAACATTTGGTTTGGCCAATTGGAACAGTTCTCTTAGCTACGTTTTTAAACGACGCCTTTCGACATCGTCATCTTAATTTTCCGATCCGGCGTTTATTCCAAAAATTTACCCCCGTAGTACCTTCTACCATTAATAAAAGTTTGTTCGTCAACTGCAGATACACTCTGTGTATAATCACTATAGCCCCAAACACGAATGATAAATCGTCTTCTCTAAAGCATTTTAAGGAATTTTTGGTGCTTTTGGCGGACCTTTCCAAGCTAGAATGTTACAAAACTAGCCTAAAAATGTATTGGTCGACTCTTAATACACCCACAAGGTATACAAATTTACCTTTAAAATATGATTCATCATGGTCACTACCAATGCGATGTTGCCCTAATTTAATTGTCTTCTAAGTTTTTAAGTTTCCACATTGGAATTTGAATATTTTTGAGTAAAAAAGCGTTTTATAACTTTAGATTGATTATTAACGACTTTAAAAGAAGATTTTATAAAATCTTAACATTTGTTGGCGCAGATATATAAAGCAACAGGTGCTGGAAGAAATATATATTGAAATTAGAATAAATAGCTTTAATGTGATTTGTATGTATTTGTTAAATTTGTTCTATAAACATGTTGTAGTTACTGTAAATAGATGGGATGAAATTTTATAGATTTGATTAAAACATTTTAATGTCACAACTTCGATTCTAAATATTTAACGTTAATTTAGATAAAATGGTCTAGTTTTTTCAGGCTCCCCATGCATTTCTCGCTATTGTATAATATTTATTGAAAGTGCGGCGAGTGTTAAACAGAACTACGCGCATACCGCTCTATTTTTAGAATGTTTATTTTTGATCTGTTGGTTCGTTTAGGTTCTTTTTGGTTCTGCTTAGTTGTATCCACGGAAATCCGTGCGTTTGCTGGTAACGATTTATTTTGCTAAAATAGCAGCAACTACGGCTGCGTGTGCAAATAAAAGAAAATGTGTAAAAATAAAATACCCGTTTGGAAAGAAATTAATGTTTTTCAAAAGCAACTCACAAAGGAACGTTATTTGTTTTAGTAACGAGTCCTCGGATCTTTTGGGTCGACGAAAACAATTAATACGTTCTCTTTTTGATGTCCTCTGGAAGGATTTGTCTTCTTATCGGAGAAGTTTGCCCCTTTGTAGTCAAAGGAATTGTTTCAGGAGCAATCGGATTTTCATTTAAAGTTTGCAACTGTAATATGTACTTTTAATCCAACTAACAGTTTAGAATAGAAACGTTCGCAAAAAGTACTAACATTATCGAAGGTAATAGGTGAAGCAGCGGGAATATTCAGAATAAATTTCGGCAAGGTCGCGTTTTCAGGCACCGAAGTTATCTGATATGAAAAATGGGGCTTTGCAAGTAACATTCCGTTTCCTCCATTTCAGATCCGCGGGCAGATACTGATTAAGCCGGAGAAACTCTGAAATTGACTTTGCAGTATCTCGTTTATAGTTTATAAGGGTTCTGTTAACTTTCAACAAAGAAACCTCAAAAATTCCTTATCTCTTGATTTATTATGGAGATTTGCTCTCTTTGCTGCTTCGATCGAATAATTTAATTAGATCTTCCTTCTGTAACGCAACGAGCATTCTTGTAACAAATATCAAGAATGTTTAATTTAATATTAAGGGCTTGCACAGTTGACTGATTCTTATATGTTTTATATTATCGAATTTCAGCGTATCCGATGTTTTTTAGTTTTATTTGATGAGCTTTTAAAGTAGCGAATTCTTTTATCGTAAACATTGCTTCATGCGACGTAAAGTAAAGTTTACATATTCACTTAACACAACATACAGACACAAAAAGATTAATGAATGGTATGTGCATCAACACATACGAGCTTACTACTGCGTAGTATTAAGAGCTTGTTGGGCTATCTACATCATAATAACATTTGATGCATGAAAATCGAATTCTTCATATTGATTAAATTATTCTTCTATTATGCCTAAACAATAAAAGTTTAATGCTATAAATTTTAACTGTATATTGCCGACTATCTGCAAAATTACATTTTTAATCAAGTAAATGAAGGTTATTGTACTTGCTTTAGGCCAATTTAATTTTTATACTAAAAAACTGAAGTCAACGTCGATCTTAAGAACTTAGTGTTGTAGTAATCTTAGAAAGTTCCTATAATCTGTAGGTTGATAACTTTAAATTAAATGATGAAACCCTTTATGGAGCGTTCTAAATACATTTTGATACCTAGCCAGAAATGTGGATTGTAATTTCAGAATGTTTTACTTAGAAGCGTTCTTCGTTTTAGGTAGAAATATATGTATACTTTAAAACTTGGTAAAAACTCTATAAACTTCAAAGTTTAATGTTTTCTCGTTTAGAATTTCCCTGAAAGCGTTTGTTTATACAAGACTTCAATGTTGTTCAGTTTCAGAGCGAGCAAGATCTGGTCCAGGCCTTTAACTTATGTGATTTTCACAAGAGGAACGATTTCTGGATGTGATACAGAAAAATAAAATCTCATCCATAAGCGTGGAAATTGTTGTTTTGTTAATATAATTTTGAAACTACCAAAAAGTTAAACTATAGGTAACCATTAAATGTCTGAAATTTAGAAAAGATAGAAGAATTTCATATCTATAAAAATAAGCTTCCGATTATTTCGAAACGTCCTTTCTGGAAACCGTAACATTAGGTATTCCCTTTTAAAGCCAGTTAGATGTATTTTATATTCTTTTTGTCTCATAAATTTAACTTTCCTTTGTTTTATTTCGGTTATTTATTAAAAGATGACTTAAATGAGAACCAAGTGCGCGTAATGTTTCAAGAGAAATGTTGGTGAATCCTTATATTTTTGTTAAGAAAATTACTTGCCTTTCACTTCCATGTTTTCAATTTATTTAAACGAAGTTTTAAATTAAATTTGCTCACCTTTGTTCGTTTTGTAATGTTTTATTTTTATATAAAATATAATTTTCCAAGAATATTTATACTGTTTTAGTTCTTGTAAGTTCTAGGATTTCTTAAGCGTTACACAACTTATTCGTTTTATGATCATTATTTTACAAGTGGATACTGCTTTCAATTTATTTGTATGTGTTTATTACGAAAAAATAACATCATTTACAATGTGTTTTCTGTTTGAAAATCACAAGTTTTACAAATTGTTGAGATAAGTACTTGCCTACTGTCAACTCTTCAGTATCACAAAATATAATAAATATTTCTTTTATTTATTTTTTTGTATTTTGTTCCTGTTTATGTATGTTTTGGTGTTGACAAATTCAAAAATGCCCAGCTATTCAGTTTTTAAAGTCATTACAGTAAAGTACTTGTCGGTATTTCCTGGACAGCTCCGTAAACTCCGTTTTAAAATTTGTAGGAACTGTTAGGTCGGTATAAATTATTTTAAATAGGTTAATTAGCCGCCGATGTAACACGAAGACAAGTTAAGCGAGGGGGCGGGAAAATGACCTGAAAAAGAATGAAAAATAATGGAGCAGAAAATAAGGAATGCCGTCATTCTAACGTTAGTTTTATATGCAATTATACAATCGTTTATTTATCATTTTTTTACGATTATTAAAAAATCTTCTAAATAATTGAGGATATTTTCAGTTAGTGCAGTATCATCGCACTTGAATATTTATGTGTGAAAAATTCGTTGTGACTTTTTTTAGATTTCAACTTTCAGAAACATAATTATAATGGTGCCAATGTATGTATGCTATAAATACAGGAAAAAGTATCCACCGATATCTTGTTGGATGCGCTTGGTTTGTCAGTTATATCTGCTTGAATTAAGCGTTTTTTTTCCTGAAGAAGTAAGAATCCCGCTTCACATTTAATTCTACTTTTTATTCTCCCCATTGTACTTTTTGCCACTTGATGTATATTTTTTTTATCACAAACACATTTGCTCCTGGAACAAAGCCAGGGTGATTTTATCTGCTTGCGGACAAACACAGTGGGCTACGAAATAGAAGATAGAGGTGACAATTGAATGCTGTCTGAATTTTTGTGGTTATTTTTCAGGATCTTTTGTGAGTTTCGTGCTCTCTACAAAAAGAGGTCAAATTTTGTTATTTTTGCTCGTTGTTACGACCTTTAGCTTATTTTTTGCGCAATCAGTTAAAATTTTTCCTCGCTGCTGGCTGTTTGCTACGTTTTTGAAATTTTATTAATAGATTTAGCGTTTGATTACAAAAGGTAATTAAGTTTGACGTGCCTTGAAGGCGCGTATCTCGATTTCAAATGACAAATGGTATTATTTCTCAATTTCAAGATGACAATTTGGGTCATTTATTATTTAAAATACAATTGAACAAAAGTTATGGAATTGCGTTCATAATAAATGGGTTTTGCCAGTTACCGAATAAATAAACGGGGTTGAATTTTCTTTTTGTCGCGTTAATAACTTAATTTCCTGTTTCTCTCTTACGCATTCTTTATGCATGATTGATACTTCTCAAGATGGTTCGAGCGTTGGTAATGAATTAACATTATATTACTTTAACATTTTAATGTGTTGTTAGATAAATATGCATTACTTATTCTGTTAATTAACTTAAATTTCAATTTTATGTACGAAACGAAAAGGATGTTACCATTATTCACTATTAAGCAATATAAGACAAATAATTAAAACCGATAGTAGGGATTCGTATTTTGCTTCCTGAGTAGATCACATACAGTTCGAATCTTGTCAACTGTGTGAACACATTTCACGAGCTGTTGAACTATAAAACTAGCACAAAAGTAACTTGATCAAAAGGGTTCATGAAAAGAACATGTTTTATTATATCCTAACAGGTATTGTTTGATATAGTAATTAGCACTACTCAGACAGAATTTTGCCGAAATCAGAAGGCTTACATTCCTGGTAGTGAATTAAGTTTGGCCAAATTTAGATTGTTTTCACATTCAGTCACAGATTTGGATCGCGACGAAGTTTTCAGTTTTGTTACCGCTAGAAACAACACCATGGCGATCGGCAATAATTTCATTATAATTATTAAGGAGTCAAACTGCCAAATAATATAGTTTAGAAAATTAATAAGACTGATCGCATACTCCCCTGACTCGCCACGTTCATAAGTCCTTTTTCATATAAGTACTTACTACTAATAAAAATACGGGGTGGCCCCAAAAAACGCTTCGGGTTTAAACGGATATTATTTAAAATCGAAGAAGAGTAACTGATTAAAATTAAAACATAGCTTAATACTAAGCGTCGAGGATTTATTTGTAAAGGCGATATTTACGAGTATTCACATTTTATTTTAATATACGTTAAATACCCTGCCTTGTTCAAGGTATACAATCATCGACTCACGTTTAAATTATGAAGCTTTTTTGATTAAATCGTCCGTTATATGGAGCCATACAGCTTCCAGCTTTTGTAGGAGCTTTCTTCCTTTTTAGTCTGATAGTAAACTTTTTCTTGTAGTACATCCCAAATTTCGTTTTTTGAACTACGATACATATCACTTTAAGGTGGTAGTATTCCCTAGGTCAGGCGTCCCCAACCTCTTCGTACCGTAATACTTAATTCTAAAATTGTAATTTTAACATATACAAATTATTGTTTATATTCATATAATGTTTATGTAAGATAACACGAATAATACATATAAAAAATTAATAAGTTTAGATTGCACAAATATTGTTATATAAAAAAAAATACCAATCTCAATGTGATCTTTGGCACTGCATTTCATTGGCTAGTGCCTTATAATTAGGAGAGTATGATGATATTCTTGTTCGTAAACAATCATCAAGGTGTTCATCGTTGAGTCGAGATCTATACTTTGACTTTATGACATTCATGGTCGAAAACAATGATTCGCACAAGTATGTAGAACCGAAAAACGATTTTATCTTGTATGCTGCGCTGAAAGCACTTTCTGTCAACCAGATTCCAAAAGTTCTCATCTGTTATATAGGATTTTAGCACAATAATGTCATTGAAGATCCAAAACTTCTAGCTGCAGTTGTTCTGCCCTTACTTGAACAAGTCTTGTAATGGACGCAACTACTTCTGTTACATTTACTTGGCTAGTAAAAGGATTGATAACAAAGGCAAGCATTGGCTCGATGATAATAAACTGCTCAAATCTTTTTTCAAGCTGCTCTCGAAGCATTTGAAGGTTGATAACAAATGATGACGAGTTAAAGTCACTGTCGCCTATCATTTACTAATACCATATGAACAAAAATTATTTAGATAAAGGGTGGGTTTGGAATTCTGAACGCATGTGAATGTTTGAGTCATCGTCAGTAGTTGAAATTATATAGGTTATGTAAGCTAATCAGCTTGTCAAATAAATAGTATATTATTATATGAGCGATTATGACAGCCATTATTCACGAAGATGACGTTTGAGCCCACGAGCCGTCAGGCGAGTGGCACAAATCATCTGAGCGAATAATGGCCATAATCGCGAATGTAATACGATACTTTTTCTACACCTATTAAACAAATATATTAGACTCAAATTAGTCAAATTTGATAACTTTGTAAACAAGCAATATGACAACACACTTGGGCGTGTCACGCGAGTCGATTGTCAGCCGCAGAAGGAGTTGATCGCGGGCGATTTAAAATATGATTGGATTAGCGAAATATTTATGTATTTGTGATTGGCCGAAATCATAATTCACTGCAGTGAATTATGAATCCATAATTCACTGCAGTGAATTATAGGTACTATTTTTCACAAAAAAAATGCTAATAATTGCAATATAATTAAATAGGTGTAGAAAAACTTAGTTATTAAACTACGGGTTTACTTTCAATTTATTACATTAGATGTTGAAAATGGCCACCATTCTCATGCAAACATAAATTTACAAGCCTTTTCATGTTTTCAAATGCGTTTCGAGAATACCATGATGAATAAAAATTCAAATCGAAACTGACATTTAATTGACATGTAGAACCAACAACAAGCTGAACCTATCAAAGACAGTGATTTTGTTCACCATGGTCATCCCTTATCTAAATAATTTTTGTTCATATGGTATTTACTAATACTACTTCTAAACATAGTAAGAGGGTTCACTTTCTTTACATACCTTATGTTCTCCATTACATTGAAGGCCTCAGGTTCGTTTACCCTCTGTGGTTAATGAGATTATTTTGTGTGGAAACATTTAAATCTAAATTCTGTTTTAACAGTACGTAGCACTTCTGTATAGCTAATCCAATAGACTGTAAAGGCTTTAGTAAATGAGATTACTTGACAACCAATGTTATAAATTATTAAAGTTACTGATTTTTGTTATCGTTTCTGATATACCGGGTGGCTAGAAAAAAACGAACCCTGTTTAAGTCCTCTCATCTCCGGAACACTTTGAGATAGCGATTTCAGTTTTTGCTTTCTAAGAAACAATGGATTGAAAATTATTCCTGCCAAATTGGAAACAATTATTTTAAAAAACAAAGGAATGGCGAATTTTTTAATATCAACTAGAAAAAATCAATTACACGTTGACAATGTTCTTAAAAATTCTACCAATAAACATCTTGTATAGTGTATTCTACTCGTAAACATGTTGTATGGGACCTCCATTTTGTAAATTCGCAATTCTTAGTCTATGTTTAAACTGTAAAATTGCTCTTCTGATTAAATGTATAGACACTTCTGGCTTCTGGCCACAGATCTTCTAACCGTCAGCGCAGATCTTCCAAGTTTGCAAATGGTTCCCGTCTTTCAGCATAAACTTTTTCTTGCAATACATTCCACACTGAGTAGTCTAAGTCTAAAAGATTATAGTCTGGAGAATTAGACGGCGACTGATTTGCTCGAATAAAAGATGGCGTGTTTTCTTCTAAGAACTGTTGTGTCCTTGCTGCTCTGTGGGATGGAGCATAATCGTTATTCGGGTTCAATCGATGCATTTCCGGTAGCAAATTGTCACGTAAATGCCGTATGTAGCTATCTGCATTTGTTTTGGTTAACTGACGATCAGTAAAAAATAGCCGACTCTTGCCATTCCAGTATATTACGTATGACACCATGAGCGATTATGCTTTTATCCAGGACAGCGCTCCATCCCACAGAGCAGCAAGGACACAACAGTTCTTAGTAGAAAACATGCCATATTTTATTCGAGCAAACCAGTGGCCGCCTAATCCTCCAGACTGTAATCCTTTAGACTCCTCAGTGTGAAATGTGTTGCAAGAAAAAGTGTATGCTGAAAGAGGGGAACCATTTGCAAACTTGGGAGATCTGCGCCGGCGGTAAGAAGAGGTGTGCCCAGAAGTGTCTATAAATTTAATCAGAAGAGCAATTTTACAGTTTAAACATAGACTAAGAATTGTGAATTTACAAAATGGAGGTCCCATAGAACATGCTTATAAGTAGAATACACCATATAAGATGATTATTGGTAGAATTTTTAAGAACATTGTCAACGTGTAATTGATTTTTTCTAGTTGATATTAAAAAATTCGCCATTTCTTTGGTTTTTAAAATAATTATTTGTAATTTGGCAGGAATAATTTTCAATCCATTGTCTCTTAGAAAGCAAAAACTGAAATCGCTATCTTAAAGTGTTCCGGAGATGTGAGGACTTAAACAGGATTCGTTTTTTTCTAGCCACCCGGTATAAATAAGCCGAAATAAAATATCGTTTACTATATTTAGTAGAGCTGATCGTAAATGCTGCGAGAAAGTTTATTTCGTCAAAATGTTGATGAGCCTGTCATAGCGAGAAAGTTAGGTTTTGTCAATTTTAATAAACCATACTCGAAGCTAATGCTATTTTTAGTATTACGTGAATAGTTGACTGTGCCATTCAGCAATTTTTGATTTCGCCCTTTTACAAAGTTTGCAGTTAACTAAATACGCTTTGATTACTGAAAAACAAAGATAAACAAGTGGTAGTACATACCGTGTACAGGCGTAGCCACAGTTTTTGTTTATGGAAAGTATTGTTTTTTTATTTATTAATTAATTAATCAAGTGCCACTACCAAGCCTGAATTGTTTTGAATCCAAAAGAATTTCCACCTCGTGCACCTCCCTCAGTTTTACTTTGCCTTTTTTGTGTATTCAAAATCTCACCAACCTGGATCCGGAATCGAACCCGAGATTTCTACTTTACAAATTAAGTATACCTTATGGAATGTAATTTATAAATCAAAATTAATATTTTTTAATATGCAGTCGAAGATTTTTCGCCTGTCATGATCTGCTGAAAGGTATTTAGCATCAACGGAAACCTTCTGAATCCGGCCAAATTCTAGTTGGATAGTGGGGTCGATGCAAGGGTCGATGTGCGTTAAAACACTTGGCACGCTCAAGTCTTGACCTTATTCAGTAAATAAATAAATAAATAATGAAATCAAATAGGTCTTAGCAAATAATCTACTACAGTGAAAGTCGGATATACCGATATTGAAGGGAATACTAAAATTTTATCGTTAAAATCGAATTGTCGCTGTAACAGAATATAATGTATCTAATTGTTATTTATTATTAAGAACATCTGTACGTATTTGATTCAAAATAGTACATGGCACTTTTTTCGATCCCTTCCTGCACTTTATTCAAAGTAAATTGTACGATAGTGAGAATCGAAATCTTAAAATTATTACCTAATAATAATATATACTTCTACGAAACTGCAGTCATGCAGCTGAATGAAGACAATAAAAAATTATCGAGTCATACTGCCAACTAAACTAAAATAAATTTAACATTCTGAACGTAATATTGTCGTTATAAACGAGTTAGACTACAAGAATCAATTGCCAGATTATATTTTTATAACAGAGTTGTCGTTATAAGCGTTGGCGTTGTAACCGAGTTAATTCATTGGTGAGTCTAAATGAAACACTGCAGTTATTTCCAAGTTTCACTTAAATACCGCAACCGGTGAAGATAGAATTAAACTTTATTGTGAACGTAGGTAACATCAATGTTCATCTAAAATCAGACGAATAGGTGTTTTATACTATTTAGTACACTGAAATTGGACTACTGAATCAGGACCGTATCAGAAGATTTACAGAAAATTGCTACATGAACGTGAACTGGATTTAATATTATTACGTTAATTTAGTGCATTAATAATAATACCCAGCGCATTTCAACATAATAATATAGAATTAAAGGAAAAAATATTAAGTTGGTTCAAATCAGATCAAATTGTGGGTTTAGAAAAATTTGTGATAGCAATCTTTAGCGATGAACGATTATTTAAAGTCTGCGTAGGAAATATTTATAAAAGTTGCACTAAAAGAAATATTAATTCCCAAAAGAGCTGTAATTTCGAGTCGAATGTCTGGTTTGCGAAATTTCGAATTTGTTAATGGTACATTGCGCGGGGCAACATATCAGGAAATAATTTATTGGCATAGTTTTGTAAGTTATATTCTAATGGTAGCTTCAGGATGATGTAACCTGTTGTAACATCAAAGCCAATAACAAGCTTTGAAGACAACAACATGACTATCTTATAGTTCCAGTTTGAATACAATAGGAAGATGGTGGTAAAAAATATAGGAACAACACCACATGATCTCGGAGGATTGTTACTAGGAGAAAGGAAAAAACTGTTAATATTAGTATTTTAAGTCTGCGGTTGCTGATTAAACTGATTAAACAAAGTACGGTCAACATAACCCAAGGAACACTACAATAATTATTGAGTATTATTAATTCCTTTAAACTATTTTATTGTCCCAAATTTATTTTTCAGTTGATATTCATAAAATGTTTAAATTAGTTCATATTAAAAATACAATCTTTGTATTTTATATAAATAATACTTTTACATTTATTCCTGATCAATGTCTAACTAATTTGTAGATCGAATAAATCTTTTTGTCCGGATTATTAATTGTTAGGTATCGTTGTGATCCTATGCACTAGATCTTTTCATATTAAGTTATTGCATCAAGGAAATAAATAAGCTATGTTCTTTTAATACTCGTAGTTTTATTGAAAATGTTATTCTTAGTTTCTACTATATTTTGTATTTCTTTTGTGTTATTTATTTAATCTATTCTAACATTTCATTCCTCTTTAACGGTTTAAAACATAATTAGATTCGAATGTAGAATTATATGAGTCATTCGGGCTAGGTTTTTGGGTGTTATAAAACGAATTTAAGTTTTTAACCCACGTAGGCCGTAGGAACTTTGTTAAGCTTTATTACTACAAACGGCATTACAAACGGAACGTGTAAAAGTGTATGGTTTGGAAACAAGTTTTCATTGCATGCAGAGTAGATATTAACGTAGTACGTACCCTTTTATTACTGGACCTTTGTTTTAATGCTGCTTTTGTGTCGTTTTACCTACAAAAGTATTCTTTAAACGTATTCTATTTACACCTTTGTTATACGAATACATAACCCAAACTAATGAAAATAAAACTTCCAAAATACTTTAATTAGAAGGTTATCAGGATGCTGGATTCGTAAATTAGGTTTTTTATTCTTGTTCTCAAGTACATTAAAGGTAAATAATAAACGTATTCTCAGTTAAGTACGAACTTTGTTATTTACCGTAGGAATTTGATTAATACAATAGTAAACTACAGAAAACTCTATGCAAACATGTACTGACTTCAGTATTTGTTCTTGCTAGTCATTACTTTTATTATATTAATGAAGTTCCAAGGTAATTCTTTTTTATTATTGTTATTAAATAAGTTTAAGGCCGACTCCAGGTTTTATATACATTTGTTTAAACAATCAGATTCGCATCAAGGTAAATGTAATATACAGCATCTCTTTGCTTGTATGTATTTGCCTTCTTTTGAGTTGGTACAATTAGCGCTTTTCCGATCATTCTAAAACTGTATTCCTCTATTTTACAATATTCCATAAATGTGTTTAGTAAATAGTAATACTGGTAATCCTGTATAATTTTCAAAAGTTCGACTTTACTTGCAAATCCTCGGTGAGGTGAAATGGCCTTCATTTCGTTAACTGAAAGATGCAGATGAATATTGCAGCAGTAACAGTTTGCATGTAATTTTCATAAACCCCTAAGAACTGGTATTTTACTTTTAAGAAAGTTTTATACATAAACGAAGACATTTGCAGGCCCAGTTCGTTGTTTTGGGAAGTTGCTTAACGGCCAATAAGCGTCAAATGTGTAAACGATTTTACGAAGAAAATTAAATATTTGTGAAAGTATTCTGTTTTTTTGAATAAATTAACAATCCACGGAAACTTCCCATGGATTTTTAAGCGAAGGTTAGGTTTATACTTATCCTACCTGACAATTTCTAGAGTCTTTCCTTTTTATTACAACAACAACATAGTACACTTTAGTTTTTCTAGCTAAAGTAGAATCAGATTTCCTATAATTTTAATTATTATTGCTAGAATTTCAGAATTAAGAGTAGGTACATACAGTAAAACAGATAAATAAGTAAAAAATAAATGAAGGATATAAATAGGTAAATTGGAACCTTGATATTTGAGCTTTGAAATTTGAACTTTTATTTGTCGCGATTATATTTCAAGCAGCTGTACAAAGATTTATTAGTTTAAAGTAAAATTAATAAATGTTAATCGAACAAGTCTAATTCCTTATGAATTTATTAGTGCAGCAGATAGGTGAAATAATTGTAAGAATTGTGCCTTTAATGATAGAAGCATTCAACTTGGGGCACATATACTAAATATATAAAGGTTTAATTTTGGATATGAGGCCATCTCAGATTTCGCCTATTGCAGTAATGGTGGACATTCAAAATGGCGGCATCTGAATATTATATTTTATGTGCTGCTTATTGTTATTTGATAATGTTAATAGCGTATTATATGCGATTTTACATGAATTGATGCGATAAATATGTGTGCATGTCATCATTATATTTGCATATTAAAATTTTTGTCAGGTGACGGGATAAGAAGAAAAGTAAGATTAAAAAAATGGATGTAGTGCATAAGCTGATGAATCCGTTCAATATTGATACATATGGACAATTCAAAGAAACAGAGTGGAACAAGTGTTTTATCTGTCAATAACACAAGTCTGAGGTTCTTCGGTGTCCAGCAGACAGTAAACGTGAAGAAAAGGGAACTGGTTATAAGACAATTTCTGATTTACTTGTGGGGTTTAGTAATGCAGGGTGTTTACCATGGACAATAAATCTGGCACGTCTCGAATATGCAGGAGGTGTCGAGGCAACATTGATACTACATAAAGCTCGGTTTCACGAATCATGCAGATTGAAGTCCAATAAAACAAAACTTCAAAGAGCTCAGAAAAGGAAGATAGAACCTGCGGATAATGCAAATAGTTATACGAAATTCACCCGCCAGAATGTTGTAGGGAATAGTGAATTCAAAAGCAATTTGTTTTTTTTTTGTGAACAGCCTGATGAAGCTGAAAGTTCATTATGTACTGCATCTACATTCGGCCTAGATGCTCGTGTTCGTCACTGTGCCCTTAAACTGGAGGACAGGCATCTGCTTGCGAAACTGAGTGCCGGTGATCTAATTGCATTAAATGCCATGTATCATGTTTAATGCCTCGTATCATTATATAACGAAGCAAGACATAAAAAACACACAAGAAACTGAAATAGAACAAACTAACCATGGTATTGCATTTGCTTAACTTATATCATAATTCGATGATGCTCGTAATGACAATGAAATCGCACCCATATTTAAACTTCCTGAAAGCTGCACAAGTGTTGCCCCTGTTGCTGCTATTAGAACTGACTGTCCTTTGTACTCGTACAAGAAAAAATTGTTGACTACCAAGTGTCGTCGAAAGATATGGACAACAACGGACAACCCTAGCAGAGGCTTCGCAAGCATGTAGGGAACTCATACGATGTGGCTGCAAGAAAGGCTGCACAGGACAGTGTCAATGTAGGAAGGCTGCCCTTCAGTGTACCGCTCTTTGTGCTTGTGCTTCTCTTTGTACTCAGTGATATCAGATTTTGAATCTAATCTATTATGTGTTTATCTATCAATTCTATACAATACAGACAATGCAGTATTAGTATTTTCATTAAATAATCCATCAACATTTGTTACAAATAGAATATAAATAAATATACTATAAATAAAATATGGTATATATCATTAAAAATAGCAAACTACATGCACAAAACAACAATTACTCGCCATTGCTTTAATATTTGTCATTTAACATCATCAAATAACATTTAAAAGGAGCACATAAAAAATATTCAGAAGCCGCCATTTTGAATGTCCGCCATTTCTGCAATAGGCGAAATCTGAGATGGCCTCATATCCAAAATTAAATCTGCATATATGTAGTATATGTGCCCCAAGTTGTATGCTTCTATCATTAAAGGCACAATTATTTCACCTATCTGCAGCACTATATTAGTTGCGTCCATTTAGACTAGGGAAAGTGGAAATGTCGTGATAGAGATCAAGATTGTATTCAATTTTAATAAGGTTCAGTTATAAAATAATAGCAGTAAGTAATGACTATTTTAGAGATGCAGAATTTTTAGGCCCTTGAGTCGTACTAAAAATGTTTTTGTTAAAAATCTCCGCAATTAGGTTTAACTCATAATAAGTGCTCAAAAGTTAGATACCATCTAAAATAAAAGGAAATGAATGATGCTTAATTTTTCTCAATCATCTTAATTATAGCACCTAATCTATTGAGGCGTAACTGGGAAAATGTTTCATATTATTGGTATTACGTTAGTTTGTTGTAAACATAATAATCATGTAACTAATTTGAAGGAAAATCAGAAATTGAAGTTTATTTAGATGTTTCAGTTTAATTAACAAATGTTATTTACTTACATATTTATGAAAATTAGTTGTTAGGAAACACTTTTGAATGAATTTAAATATAGGTAGTATTGAAAAATCGATTTACAGCAAAAGATTACCTCCATAGGTAGGTACTTGAACCGCTAACTTCAGGAGTTCTAAAATAATAATTATTATCCTTAATAGTTAATAAGATTTCTTTAGAAAAATCTTATAATGAGTAAATGTCACGTATTTAACCTCTAATTAAGTTCTGAAAATGTTTAAGGTTTCACATGTATGCATTTATAATAAATTTAAGTTAGCTTCTGTTTTCATGTTAGTGCTCATTTGGATATGAAAATAAATTTGATGACTAGGTATAGACTTTATTGAATTTAATGAATGGTTTTATTACTTGATTTAGTACTTTTTGCGGTTTCAGATAACGTTTAACATTTTATACCTTATTAAATATTAAATGGCTCATGAAAAAATACCTAATATAAACTAGATTACATTTCATCTATCAAATTTGCTAGGTTAATCGCGGTTAATCGCGAGTAAAAGAATTTTAAAAATGATAAATTTGCGATAATTATTCAGGATCGATTAAAATTCGCGTGAAAAATGTCGGTTCATTATAAGTAAATCACGGCAACTAATTAAGAAATTCGTGGAAGTGCCCACTAATCATAAAGTTATGAAATTCTGACGCACCCCTAAAACCCAAGCGTCGCAACGGGAAAATTTAGAGAGCAGTACAAAGCAAAAATTTTACTTTGCCTTCTCGTTTAGAGCGCGAGGCCATTTCTCACTATATTTCCTCTTGCCGTCTGCAGACGAACTTCCGCCAAATTTTACGGAGAAGCGACATAACAGTATTCTTTTATTTCATTCACGGCGAAATTGCATTATAAATCATACAGAAAGTCACCTTTCTCGAAATAAAACGAAGTGGTGCGGAGTTATCACCTAAAATAATACACTATTTTTAGGTAGACGTAACATATAGGCCTGTTGTCCCGCAAGTGGCATAAATCAAATAGGCCATGACAAACTTTAATTCCTGCGACGCGTTGCTCAATCCTCGGCTTGGATCTTTGCCACCAGTTATCTTTTAGACGCATTCTTTCCTGTTAGAAAACGTAATGAACGTTTCACTCCTGGCAGCCGTTTTAGTTTTAGACTACTATAAAGTGTGGTCATCTTGAAACGTTTGTAAATTTTTAACCTTACAGTGCATTTTAATTGATGTTGCTTTTGCGATTAAGATTATTATTTTTGCCTTTCTTTATGATATTCATAACATAAACATGAAACTCAATTAAGTAATTAATAGCTGCAAATTCAAAATATGGAAAACTAATGACATCTAAAATCCAATACAATATTTTTCGACGATAAGCGGTATTTCAAACGAAAAAGTATAGAGTCAGAGTGCACTAGGTGCACACGGTTTAAAACTAGAAAATGGGTGGCTAAGCAATATACTGTAGGAAAGCCGGACGGGTCGGGCAATCGGTTGGTTGCGGTTTCCATTTTACTTTAATTATTTTTAAAAGAGTGTATTTATATTCACAAAAGCACATTCGATCAACTTAGCAAGGAATAACGTTAATTCTACCAAGGTTAGTTTAATGCGGAGCCTCGACCAGGTCTCGTAGCACTCAAAGCTTAATACACACATTAGTGCTCACATCATCCAGGCAATTATATCATACAGATAACAGCGATACATGAAAGCAAAACAGGTACACATTACTACATTTAGCAGGATAGGTACAGATAGTGTTACTTACAGGGGGGTGGGGATGCCCCTGTGGAATCCCACGTTGTATCTAGTAGAAAAACCTTCAGGGATGTTGAGAAGTGATAACGTACTGGTTGCACCTTTAGCTACCTATGAACCTGAAACTACGCGCGCTAGCTAACCATGGCTGAAGATAGTCAACAATGGGTTTCTACCCATGCCACTGCTCCATCCAACCTAAGTGACCCCAAGCCCTAGGCAGTCGACGGAACAGGGACGATGCGGAGACGGGCCTACCTTGCCATATTGGGGCACACATCCGGGCGTCACTGCGCTGCATAATTACAGCCAGGTCAAGGGCCTTATGCATAACTTACGCCCAGGCATATAGCTAGCTATCTCGGGTCCAGGAGCCTTATGCTCCAATAAACAATAGCTCAAATAACGTATTGTGCCCGACAAACGGTTTGCCAACAACAACAACAACAAGCCCCACTGCTTGTCAATCAAAAACAACAAGCCTCACTGCTTGTTAACAGCAACAACCAAACAGCAATAGCAGTAACAACAATAATAACAACAACAGTAGCAAATACAGGAATACATCTGTTAATACCGACCTTATTTCATCGGAGACGCAATCACATCTATTCAAGAACAGTTAACTATCTATCTTTATGTAAATAATCATCAAAGCATTGGTATTTAACTAATTCACTGTTAAACCCAAAACACCCATTCTTACAATTTACGTACTTCATTCACTTTCAAGTACTAAACCCCGACTGCTCTCACATGTGTTCACATAATAAGTATATGTATATATAGAAAATGCATTACAAATATCCAGAGAAGAAATAAATACAGTTGTAAATATCCATGGGAGAATTATAAACACGATAAGATACGCTGACGACATAGCCATAATGGCCGAAAGTGAAGAGGACTTCGAACAAGCTATCAGCAAAATGGACAGAGTAAGCAATGAGGAAGATAACTTATTGACGATATAATAAAAATAATGGTATGAGGGGAGGAAAAACCCACCAGGAAGATATGGAATGCAGATTATATTCAAAGCTCAAAGACCAAGATCAAATATTGAAACTTGAATTTTTAATAGCTTCGTACGTATTAATTACGGACCAATCAAGTTGGGTATTTTATGAAAGCGTATGATAGTGGCTATCTAACTGTCATATCGAATATGGGGCGTTTTATTTAAAAATTTTAAAGAAAATCGAGGTCAACATTTTTCGATCACCTTGTATACTGGTAAACTCTAGTGTCGAATTATACTAGCTATTCCATGGGTGATCGAGTCCTTAAATTAAACCCTGAGAAAGAACGCTTATTTCCAACTAATTTCACAGTTGCGTTCGTCCAAAGTGAGGTTAGATTTTTTAAAAACAACTGCTGAACTGTTAGTGATAGACCACTATAGTGCTATATCGCTGCACTTGCCGTTAAAAGGCGATTCCGAATATTTAAATATATACAGGGTGTTCTCTTTGAAATATCAAAGTTAGCGTCTACTTCCGGTATAATGGGAAGTTGTACATTCTTAAATATATTTTCAATCAATTTGCAATATCCCTAAACCCTATTTTGCAAATTTTCATTTATGTACTGTAAGCTTTTCTCAAGAAACGTCTACTAGACGATCGTCGTGACACACCCTGTATTATAATCAGAACCGGTTTATACTTTAAGCCGTATATACCCAATGCACTCAGAGAATCTCTACAGTATAGCAAAAAGTCTCTTTTTCTCAAAGTTAAACTTTTTCCTTGATGTAAATTTCACTAATATGAAGGGTGTAGAACAGGATTGATGGATTCTGAAAAGGTATGGTAAGACATAAGTCCATTTTTAATTGACTCTCATATTTAAAATGTCATTTTAAAATTAAGATGTTAATATTACAGATACAACAATTATAAAGTGTTTAAATGTAACGTTAAATTACCAGGTGTGCCTTCCAATGTCTTTATAAGCATCTAAATAAAATTAAAAATGTTTGTTAGATTTTCAAGAAACATTTAACACGGTGTTTGCTTATTTTGTATATGAAAAAAAGTAATTACTGAAAGTTATTTTCGTATTTATATTATCCTGTATTTGAGTAAAGACTTATTGTCCTAAGCTACGAACCGTGAAAATTTCAAAAACACATCGAAATCTTAAGTACTGCCTAGAGGGAAATGTGGGAAGCGAACGAAAAATGTTCAGACTGAAGAAGACACTAGACTAGAATACATATTGGTGTGTTTTCTTTCGATAGGCTGGCGTTTTAAATTGTGGTCGATTTTCCTTCGTCATGAATTGTAGTTAAATTTCCTCAATTTACTATTATTATTAGATCAATTAGTAGGCTCATACTTCATGGCAGAATAAAGCGATGAAAAATAATATTTTAATTAATATAAGTATTTATTGGTATACTTTAGATTTTTAGAAAATACTCACGATAGGTTTTTAGGTTGCTATCTAAATTTACCTGAAATTTTGATATAGTAGACTAGGACAGGTTTACTTGCTATTACTTAATGGACTTGAAAGTCCTTTGGGGTTAAGACTCAGAACTCTCTATATTAACAAACCTTCGTTGTCTGAAATATAGCGTTGAGACGAAATTGTAGTATTCCTTCGGCAATCAAAAATTGCTCGAGAATTTTTAAGAGTTGGAAGGAATGTATATTACAATCATTATCAAAAGTACGAAATATTAACAGCTTTTCAAGCTCACAGCAGATGAATTTTAATGCAACAACATGAAGTTTATGTTAAAATATCTAGAAATATATTGAAATGAACCCGCAAACTTGCTGTGGTTCCCACAATAATTACCCCAAATTGTTTTACTTCCCCAATTTTTAAATTACCTTGATTATAACTGTCCAAAAATATACGATTACCCACGTTGATTGTCATATTTATTAAAAATGTGCCCCAGATTATATTTTATATTTAAATTTAGTTTTACCTTTAAATTAACTGAGTTACTCTTATTTCAAAGTCGTTATCAGGGTTTGTTAAATTAAATTTCAAAGACAAAATAAAAATTACTCATAAACTTTCAAGATACAAATTTATTACAATATTTATGCCCTAAATTGCCCTAACTTATACTATTTTTTTAAATTTAAATTGAATTTAAACACTCACACGTATACTTTGATTTGAATTCAGTTTCAATCTTCGTTATTTTGACTTACTGTTCACTTTGACTCCAATCCAAGTCCACTTGCAGCTGACTTGTAGTTCACCCTGATTACCCCAACTTCAATTCCAATTGCAGCTCAATCTGATTTCAATTTAATTCGATCTCAATTCCATTGGTAGTTCAATTCAATTTCAGTTTAATTCAACCCTGATCCCAATTACAATCCAATTCCACTTGTAGTTTACTTGTTGTTATAATATTTTATATTTAATTTTCTTTCAAATTAATATATTATTAAATAATACTTTTATAACTTGGTTTTGATCATTTAAATTTAAATTTGAATTAAATTTACATTATTTTTCAGGAGCAACTATTTGTGCATCCTTTCGCTATCAATTCAAAATTACTTCCTGTTTATAATTTTGTTTTACTTGTTTTCTGTATCCCAGGTGCTTTCCAATCCGTCTACCCATGATAAACATTCATTTTAAAACACATTCATGCATTTATCACCATAACAACAATATTTCTAGTTAAATACAAAATACGGTACAATAATATACAACAATAATAGTATAATACAATAACATTAAAACAATAATCAATTTACACAAACAACACTTAAATCTAATTTAACTAGTATAAAATTTTTTTATAATTAAGGCAGCATCCCATTTTGGAGTAATCTTAATTTTTTTTAATTTAATAAGTAACTGTATTTTAAACTATCATTTAAAGTTATAATATCATATCAAATATATCTGCTATTTTACAGGCTTCTTACGTGTATTATTGTAATATGTCGTGTAAATTATTACTTTAACGTTATTATGCTCGTATTTGTAGAATTGAAAATGGAAAGAAATTTTAAATTTTAAAAATATATGGCATACAAGTTGTGCCGTTTGCTGATTAAGTTGTGAATTACGTCATGCTGTGACAATAAAGAATATTTTAATATTGGATAAAGCAGTTTACAATTCAATTTATTATGTTGATATTAAATGTATCTGAAAATTCAACAGTTTGCTGGATGTTGAGTATTAGTTTTTATGTACCATGAGATCGAAAAAAAGATGATTCTGAGCAGGCCTTGGCAAGACTGATTTCAAAATGTGGCAGTAAGTTAGAGGTTAATAAATGTCAAATAAATTAAAACACAAAACAGTATTTATTTAGGGAACAAACTGAAAACTAAGATGAATACATGTTAGAGTAGGTGTTCAAAATGTGATCCTTCGCTAGTATTACAACGATAAACTTAAATAATCCTGGAAACAAGATTGCAAAACTGACTTACATTTGAAATGTCACTGTCACATTATAATTCGTAGGCATTCTAGAACCAGTGTAACCAATCGTGTTGTACTAGTCAAGGCCTGCTCAGAATCATCTTTTTTTCGATCTCATGGTAGTAAGCACAGTGCGGATAATGGTAAATATTTCAGGTCTACCTTGCGGCCAAATAATATGTTTAAATGGTATTACCATGACTTAAATAACACCATCAAATTTCCAACTGATGGCAATACTGGTTCTGCTGTAACCGTAAAACTTATTGTAATGCATTGGGTTCTATGAATTCATTTTACCACCAAAGAAATTTATACGAGGATCAGCCTTGTGCATATGTACACGCCAACGAAACTTCCACATTTCCTAACATTGCCTGTTGTCTGGAAAGATTTTAACGGTTTATAAAGATTATATTATGTAAATTTGGGTAGACTTTTATTATTTTCCATACAAAAATGTTGCATTTTTTTCAAAATCACACATTAATATTAATTAATGAGTGTTATATCAACCAGTTTCTTATTGTATCCTTGTATTTGGAGTTGTAATTCCTTCTTGCTTCAGGTTTTTAGTCATGCCTTTAGGTAGAATAATTTTCAGTCATAAGTAAGGCGTTAAGGGTAGAAGCACGCGCCCTTTGGCAATTCAAAATCTACTATCCATAAAAGTTTTAGTTTTCTGTTTTTAAATGTTAATAAAGAATACTTAGAATTGCAGTTACTTCGGTTTACCAAAATATTGTTCATACAGAAAATTATACTCATCAACGCTGAAAAATACGAGACGTTTGTGTAGCGTACATTTAGTGTTTTTGGCCTTTCAGGTGGTAGTTTACATAAAGTTTAGCAAATAGGTTAAAATATTTTAATTAAGGCAAAAGTATTGTAATAAATCGCCAAGCATTTTGTAATTTAAAAAAGTAAGGAAAGACACAAAAATGCTCGAAGATATCCGTTGATTTTTTTTTGTATAGATAGGTTTAAATACTTGTATGAAATTGCACATTTATTTTGAATTTGCGTTTACATAAGTATGTGTGTAATGTTAAATTTGTTATATATGACAAAACAAAACATCTAAACCTGAATCGCATTTTATATTATAAATAGATTCAGACAAACTTTCTTATAAATTTAAAAAAGGGTAAACTCCCTTTTTTTAGTGATGGACTGCTTATAACACATTTCCTTTTTCTATAAAAAATATGGAGAAAGTAAGGATGTTTATCATATGTTAACATCTTTTTGTTTAACCTTAGTCTCCTAGTTCTTGGCAACAACATACCTTATTTACGAGAGTTTTCGTTAACGTATGACGTTAATGTACCAATAAACTATCGAAAATCCGGCAAAAAGGCCTAAGAAAGCCAAAGCAAATTGCGGAAATGCCAAACAATAAGACGTAGCGCCAGTTCTACCATTTTAACACTAGTCAAGGACGGAAATCTGGCTCACATTCAATTTGCAGTACTTTGGGTTCCTAACGGGCAGTTATTACGTAAACCGCAGCGTAATGTAAATAATTAATTATAATGTATTATAGGGCACGTTTGTAACGAAATGATTCACGATTCGGTAACGGCCTCGCTCGAATATTTGGCAAGTTTATCGTGGCAGAATGCAACAAATTCAGGCCGTGTTTTATTTCCATTTTATGTGTGATGTCCATGTACTACTGTCTGTTTCAGTGATACATTTTTGCTGTAATTTCAGGTCGAGTGCAATTCCAGTACAATGTATCGGATGTAAATATTTGTAACAATGTAGTTTTACTATGTGTAGGTGTATCTGATTTTAGAACTATATACGTATGCCGGATCCATTAAATTTTATGTTTATTAGTTTGCATCTGAGGGCGATAAAAAGGAATACTTGCATGCTTTATACACTTCTTCGATATTATGTACGTACATTTATTCAGAATTTTTAGGACAATGTTACATCAACTCTGTTGATCAACAATATTGTTTAGGTACTTTCAGTTCAAGATGAATATCGAAACAAAGTCAGCAGAATAATATAAAATTTAACCACATGGTTAATAGCCCGCTATGCCCCATTTTACATAATTATATTCGCGAATTTTATGAGTGCTTCTAATTGTGTCTACATTTATGTAACATTATTCTGGTTAATGTATCTCTTCATGGACTAGGAGACTAGGACATTAATTTATTTTACTAAATTTAACCCTCAAGTACTATCGTGTTTTCAAGCAACGTATATACTATCATGGGGTGTTTTAACACCCCACTTTTTATAGCGAATTTTTTGTGATAATAGATGCTTTTTCATTATTTTTTGTTTTTAGGTAATGAAACAAGTCTTTAGCTCACTACTGACGTTAAAAAAGAAAAAATAAATATTTGAAATGAAAAATACATGTATACGTAGAAAAACTGATAATACACTTTTCGTAGATTAATTTTCTGTTAGATGGTGACTTCATTTCCTGAAAAAGAAAAACGGCATTATTATTACATACAAAAATTCTGACAAGCATGTTTGTTGAAAAAAAAATGATTCCCGAAGGTATGTTATTCTACACTGTACTCAAAATGCAACAAAATTTAGTCTATTTACCTTTCTAAACACGGTGTGCAGTGAATAATATTTTTAGAATGGTCCTTGCAGACATGCTGATCAGTGATCAGCATGTCTGCAAGGATCACGTGATCAAGGATCAAGTGATCACATTGGTGACACTTGGTTTTTATCTTGCGGTCTTTCTTTCGCGCACATAGATAACATCGTCTATAGGTTCTTACAGGTTCCAGTTCCGAAGATTGTGATTCTATTTCAAGGATATTTTCAATTATTAATCTCAAGCCTCTTGCATTGGTAATCTTTGCATTTGTATGTTCTAATATTTCATTCAGAATGTCTTCTGTAAACAAAAGGGACCAGTCTTCAAAAGGTGTTTTAGGCGGAGCAATTGCTGCTGGACCTTTCATTCCCCGTAAATGACTAATTATATTAGAAGATCTGGTACAGAAAGCAGAAGGAGGATTCTTGGACCACTTGTATCGATTACGCCCGTAAAGATAATCTGCACCTTCGATAATGTTCCCCTCAGGTTCACCTTCTTCTTCACAATCAATTTCAAATTCATAAGCTGTGTCATGATCATTGTGTTCACTTTCGCTACGATATTCACTCACATCACTATCTTCACTAAGGTTCTCGGCAAGTTTTGCCAATTGCTCCACGCTTAAAACGTTACCTACTCATATTGCAAATAGCACTTCGAAACTAACAAAATCATCATTACCGATTCTAATGAAAGACTAACCTAGAAAAGTTCCTGGACCATCTCTTATAACCTACGGATATCGGAAGAAATACAAAATACCCCCGAACTTTAGTAAAAGAAGTAAATTCCAGAGATGTTATATGACAATACAAAATTGGATCCTGTGATCCCCTGAGCAGCACAAAGTATATCGAGTGGCCTTATTGGGTCTTTATAAAACACCCCCGAATTGCAATGCAAGCGAGTGAATCTTCGACATATTGTACCATAAATATTATAAATTAGGAAGTTCTTCCAAATTTTAAAAACTAAATGTTTTATGCAAATATCTCGAGAATAATCAATTCTAAGACTTCCACAGTCAGTGTCAGTATTAACAAAACGTCTTCCGGATTGGGACCGTGTGATTGTTGAGACAGAAGAACTCAACGTTTAAGGGGCTTCTTCATGAGGAAAGGGGGTCACTAAAAGAGCAGGGTGGTAACGTTTCAACCACGCCAGAGGCGAAACTCTTTTAGCAAAAGGCAGAAAGGTAACGGTAACTCAACTTGTCAACCAAGCCAGAGTGCTCCCTTTTCTTCCTGAAGAAGGCCCTTACAAAAGTTGACGAAACGTTGAGTTGTTCTGTGTCAATAATGAGACGCTCCCAATCCGGAAGACGTTTTGTTAATCTCGAGAATCATCGATTTACGAAAAACCGCACTTTTGAAATATTGTAACGTAAGTACTATCGTGGGGTGTTTCAGCACCCCAACACCTATTTTTTTTTATCAAAAACTGTAAAAAACAGCATATCGTGATTTCTGATATGTTAAAGGCTTTGTTCTTGTATACCTAGAACCTGAAGAGCGTGAGAATAACAATTTAAAAGATATTAAGCAAAAATTGATACCTGGGGTGCCGAAATACCCCACGATAGTACTTGGGGGTTTTAAGAAAGCATTTGAATATTTTACTTGTTTATTTCAAATCGAAGTAGTTTACACCATTATTTTATAACTTTTATAAAACATACCAAAAATTACAGATTCAATTGCAGATGTTTTCGCTATTTTGATATATTTGTGAATAAATTTGTAAAATTTCTATTGCTAACGAATATTTTTTCTATTTGGGTGCTAGAATAACTTCATTCTAGCACCCAAATGACGTCATTTGGGTGTTAGAATAAGTCGTTGGAGTGCTAAAATAGACTAGTAAAATTTACTGTATTGATGTTGGTAGCGTTGAACTGTCAACTGACATACGTCAAAAATTCTATTTCATACTGGGATTTGGACTTGTCCGGCAATAAATTTTCTAACCTAAAATTACGCTAACATAAACGTCACCAACCACCGCAAAATTCCCTAGATTTAAAATTTTTATTTTTTAATTTATAAAATGGTATAAAGCGGCAAAATAGAAAAAATAGTATAAAATACTCGTTGCAGAAGGTCTTTCAAGCACTCATTTGTTCCTCAACTCGCCGCTATGCGGCTCGTTTCGGAATTTCAAATTCGTGCTTGAATAGATGCCTTCTGCAACTTGTATTTTAATATACTATTAGCAAATTGTATGAAAATGGACCTTTTGCTATTTTTGTTGTTTCATGTTTCCATAATTTTCCATTAAATTATAAGTTTGCCTATCAAATTGTCGTGATTTATATGTAATTTAGAGATTTGCTTAAAAACTTTACTTTATTAGAGTTTAAAATACTTGTAGTAATATTTAAAAGAATATTCCTGGAATCTCTGGGCAAAAATCCAAAAACTCCTAATTCGTATATAATGATTATAATGAACGTGGGATTTTATTACTTTGGAAATTATTTAAAATTTAGCTTTGACTTGTAGATGTAGGTGTATTATGCAGGGCGTCTCTAAATTATACCGACAAACATTAAAATGGATGTTTTAGGCAACATTAGAGGGTTTTCACCTAATTTACGTATATCGTATATCATATGACCACCAGCTTGTCAACATTATTTTACACGTCGTTTTGTGTTCTGGAAATCGTTCTGTAGTGTTTCTAGAGTTAGGTTCATCAGCACATTTAACCTTCGGATGGCCACGTGGAAATGTAAAACACTAAAGACCAGGTGAGGTGACTAAGTCACCCCATACGTTTTTTGCGTTTTTAGAGTACTTGCACATAGTAAAACGTGAGGAATATATCAAAAATTATTTATTAGAACCAAAAACACCTTAATCTAAAAGTACATGCACAACACAATAGTAAATGAAAGTAAATATTGGCTGGAATGCAAGAAAACGATTCAATGCTATATCAATGTATTTTTTTTTAAATATAGGGAATCAAACAAATGCAATTACGAAAAGAAACAAGCACATAAGTACGCAGATCAGTTACTAAAAGTTATCTAATTACCTTGTTCGTTACATCAGGTACATATTTTTGTTTTCGCTATAGTCACATATGGTTCACGTGGGGTTACTAACTCACCCCAATCCAAAAATATTTTTTTTCAACTAAGTGTCTAGATTTGGAAAATAATTAAGTTTACTATAATGAATAGGAAGGTGAAAAACTCAGCTAAAAAAATCACCAAACTGCAATTTCGAAAACTCAAGGAAATATGACAGAAAAACGAGCGCTGGAGTCACCCCACCTGGCCATCCGAAGGTTTTAACCTAAGTTGTCGTTGCAAATCTTCAACGGTCCAGTTAAAATATTTTCGGAAAACAGCAACAAATACTGCAACATCGACTGAGTGTAAAGCATCTTCGGTAAAGCTGTGGGAATTATAGGTAGGTACTCCACATATTATATTCTGAGAATCTATATGGTCGAAACCTCACCTGCATAAACATGATTCTCAATCCAATAGATCGTCATTATTTTGCAAATTTTAAAAGAACCATGGATCACAAAACAAAACTGTGGTTATTTCTGTTGATTAGGTACCTACTATAATAAATTTCTTCTGGTGTAATGTGTAAATATAAGGATATATACAGGGTGGTCACTTTTACACTGTACACCATTGGGATCTCGAAAATGGTAAGAGATACAGGGTTGGTTAAATAGGGAAAAAGGTTGTGCCATTTTAGACTCTTTAAAGAAGTGAAGAGCAATCGGAGATAGCTTTTGTAGTTTCTGAATTATCCTGAAAAAACAGAAAAGTTGCGTTTTTTTATTTCTTTAATAACTTTTTTGCTATTAGGACGAGTAAAATGAAATTTTGAGTGTTTGCATAATTAAGCAAGGGCTATCTATTACACCCCTTAAAAATTTTCTAGGCAAACTAGATAGTTGGGTTTTCATGGGTAACTTTTGATTTTCTTATGGCCACCATATTGGATTTTTATACCAAAAGGTGCAGAGAAAAATTGCAAATTCATCCATGTATCACACATGGTCAAAAAAATTTAATGTAAGTCCGGTGCGTTGGCCAGCAAGATCCTCTTGCTTAAACCCTTAAACCTTAAACCCTAATAGAAACATAGGTGCTTCGTCAACACCGTGGCAGTGTCATGCTAATAAGATGGGCATAAATGTTTCGGAATGGATCTTTTACGCTATACGGGGATTTGAAGATTGTCCTAAAAGGCGATACAATACATAAACTTTTTAAGGGCACCATTATAGCAAGCTAGCACAAATTCCTTGGCTTTGAACTCGAATAGATTTTAAATAGTTAAAAGTAAATTCTTGAGCGAGACTTTTTCCTCTATGTGAAGAAAAACCAAGAGGAGTGTATCATATTTTCCACATGTTATTTCGTCAGACAATCATTGAGCTGATGATTGCAACACATACCTCTGGATTGAGAGTACCATCAGCTTATTACCGATCTGCTGAATATTATATAGTTCTATAGTTCTGCACGATTCTTGGAAGAAGAATAAAATTATGAAGATGTAATACATGCTTGTAATCTTCTGTTCTTTTTTCTCGTTTGTAATCCTGTTATTAGATATGATACAAGATACAGGTTATATCGGCCGTATTGGTTGTACGTTGGGTATGAGGCATTGCCCATTGAAGAAAGAGAAGAAGATCTTCCCGTAACGTTATGGAATTAGCAGAAAGTATTCCATAAGACACAGATTGGAAACTTAACGTGCTTTTAGAAGCATACGTAATTTACAAATCGAAGCTGGATTTTTAAAAAACATTCCTATTTACTTTTGAATATATTAATAAATGTTTGAAAGTTCAACAAAAATGCAATACCTGAAAATTGTTGACAAGATATGACAGCTTCTTCTTCTTCATGTCATATCCTTTTTAGGACGTTGGTGAGGAGGATCAAAGCCGCATTTTTAAACGACTTGGCGTCGTGAACTTTGTTATATCCCCTTTATACTAGGGAAATGTGTTCTCTGCAGTGGTTTCCCGTTGCCTTCTGCAGAGTTTGTGACCGTGTATTAAGTGTATAGTGTATGTGTCTTGTTACTATCTGAAGTCGACCACTTCCGCAGACAGAATCATTAATTAAACCAGACGATTAAATGGCTTCACTCGCTCAAGTACCGACCTCGAACATTGGGAAATTCTTTATAAAAATCCTTGCCACTGCGTGAAATTCGAACCCAAGACACCTAGCTACGAGCACAGCGCTCTTACCACTGCGCCAACGGTTTCATATGACATCTTCAAGAAACGTTAATTCTGATAAAACCAAGCGGAGATACGGCCAACAAGGTTTCCTTTAATTTCAAAATAAAGCTGCCAGTTTGAGCAGTTATTGTAAAACTAAATGGTTTTGGTGTTTTGTTTAAAATAGAATTGATGGTATATTAACAGTAAACTAAAAAGTAACTTATTTAATTTTTTACTCATAACGTTTGTCATCACCATTTAGACGAAAAAGTTTTCTTATTCAATTTTACATAAGCGGATGTACTATTGTACTGTAATAATAGATTATTCTTACACAGAAAACTTTTCCAAAGTGTTAATTTTATACTCAACCCCAGAAACAACCTTTCAGTCGAGCGATATTTTTAGTCTTTTGCCAAAATGACCCTTTTGATAAATTACTAAAGTGTCCCAAATGATTTCCTTATACCCGTTGTACTTTTAAAGATAAGATTTTTTTTTAATTTTTGAACAAACTTTGGTTTTAAATAAATCAAGTCAAAATGCTGAAAACTTGTATTTTCATGGAAAACACCATCTGAAAAGTTTCGTCAGTTTTAAGTACATATATTATTATAAGCACATTAATGTTAAACCATTATGTTTAATATAACATGAAAATATTCATTCATAATAAGTAAATTAAATCTATAAAGATGTTAAGCTGTTCTAAGTATGTATAATAATAAAAATTCTGAACTTATACGGGTGGGAAATTTTACATCTGTGATCATCTTAGAGTGAATACAAAATTTGTATAGACATTTTGTTTGTAAAAATATGCTTAAATACAGAGGAGTTGTAATCTGCTGCTGTATTAGGTGCAAGAATTTAAATTACAATGTCGAATGCTGTCACATATTACACAGACATACTCGTAATTTTTTTTTTTTTAATCTTTTAAGTACATCATTTTTTCATGGCGTTTCTTTAATACATTTGACTTATTTAAATTCTTTTTTTAAGTTTGACGATCCGATGAACTTATTAAAAATTTTTTTTTAATAGCTGGTGTTGAAATTAAAACAGCTTTTTGTTACAAATAATAGGACAATCGTTTAACCAATCTTCGTGAGCACAAAAGGTCAAGCACTTTCTCTATAATATAAGAAAATAAAGACTTAGCCGGGGATTTCTTTACTTATTTTCGAGATAAACTTTTAATATGCTACTTTAATAAACTTAGACCTTCATAATCCCGAACTGTAATAAAATGTTGGCGCATGGCTTTATCCACGTTCTCTGCTGAAAATGAAAGTACGGCCCTGCAAAGTGGTTAGGTATTATATTAAGCTATTTAGCAACCCATCAATCTTAATGTAGCTTTTAATTGGGTCATTTTAATCAAAATTAGTCTGTGACTAGTATTCGGGTTAATCTGTAATAGGATTAATTTTCCTCGACTGTTGTATCTTATTATAAATAATAATGGCCGAATGAAAAATAAATAGCTTAGAATTTCGCTGCAACTTTCACACTAAGATGTTAATTTAAAGAAATTTGGGGTTTATAAAGACTACTCTTTAAAACTGTCGGTGAATATAAATTTTCACATTTAGCGTTATCTTCTGCAAAGGGTTAAAGAGGCTTAATAACAACTAAATTCCACTTCTGCAAGGCGAAACTTTTGGATATTAACTAAGCCCAGTATCAGATAGGGTCAGTGAAGTATTAGGCTATTGTTTAACCCCCCGGTGGGTGCGTAATGAACTAATGGCGCATAAAGCTCATTGGGTTATCTCTGTAGTGTACTGCAGATCCAAGCCTCTGATAAAAGGGCTATCTGCTTCAGTTGGACCCCCGTAAATCGGCTCGCTAATAGCCGGTCTGAGGACGATTGATTTTGAAACTAAGATCAGATAAATTGGCAAATCGATTTATATAACAATCCAGCTGTGATGTGCTTTTTGGTATCTTCCTTAGAATCAATCGGGCAAATTGACTAGATTATAATGCATACAAAAATTCTGTACTAATCGTAAGTAGAGGTTTTTATATACTACGAATATATATTATGTTTGTATTTTAAACCGATACACCATTTCAAATTGCTTCCTCTAGAAATAAATTTATTCTATTCAGTAGTCAAATGGTATTGATTATCTTTTTACAGCACACTACCCTTGCAAATACACGAATAGGGCAGACCAAAGTAACCATTGTCTATGTATCTGTTTTACGGTTATAAGTACGGCTTTTTTCAAACCAGTACATTATTTTTGCGCATTTTTAGGACTCTTTTAACAATAATTTTTATTAGGCAAATCTGAGAATGATAAGCAGATTAAAAAGCTGTTTAAAATAGTATTATGTTAGTGAAAAACTATTTTGTATCACTCTCTGAATGAATCAATGTATGAATTGTAAGCGAATCAAATATCAGCAACAGAGAGTTAATATAATTTTAGAACCCTAACAATCGATGAATAATAATAATAATAATAATACTATTTCAAGTAATTACATTTTCGTTTGGTTTACATCAGCGCAATGGGTTTTTAGTATAATGCTTTTCTATATTTGATATGATCTCGATTATTTTGACTTACGCTATGCACATAAATGACAATTTTTAATAATTAAAAGCTCCTGTTTGTTTACATTATTTTAAGCACATTTCCATTTTTAATTCTTCAATATAACAAATTAACATTTTTAGATCAATACTTATATAAAGCACTTGGTATAATTTTACATTTTTTAAAGACTTCCATAGCTATTTATTCAGTTTTAATGATTTTAATTCATTTCGGATATAATTTTAATATTTACGTAATTTCAAACTACAGAAAATGTAGTAAATGATATATCACTTTTAGTCGATGAGTGTTATAGAGAATTCGCTGTTTTGTAGTAGTGTGCAATGTTTAAAGTTCATCTGTAGGTGTAATACATTTTTGTAAGCGAAAACAGTAATCTCACTATTATGGAATGAGCTTTTTTCATTTTCTAAATATTTACCTAGAAATTGGATTTTGGCATCTTTGTATGGAGAAGGTGACCGCTCAACATTACGGAATATTATGGATGCTCGATTGGAAATCTAACTTCTGAATCTTTTCCTAAGCTTATGTCCAGGATTGAATTTATGAATGTATTTTGTTAGTTTATTTTTAAATAGGGAAACATTTGCAATTGCCTACAATAACAAATTAAAATTAACAGATTTTTTAGCTAAACTAAACTAAAATATTTCATTTGCAATTATTAAATTTTTAATATATCGAAAACGTGTTTCGGACCTATTACGAATTATCTGATCAGTAAATTATAATATGATATAGTGATAAGGTTGAATTTTTAAACGACACTTTGTGGAATTTGTTAATTGTGTTCATGTCAGAGTTAACATACTTTTGTTTGGGTTAGGACAAGAACTTCGAATTTAGTATTCATAGAGCACTTCTAGCAATAGGGTGGAATAATAAGTATGGCATTTAAAAGGAAAAGCTACGACAGGAATTATTTATGGCAATACGCAGACGAGGGTTAAATTAGGTTAACCTTAACTGGCCCAGCTTAACTTGCCTGCTTATTAGTTAGAAACCCACCAAAAACCTCCATCTTTCGATACAGTTGCTCATATCATTAATTAAGGTTATATTTTATTATTTAGTCCTTCGAATAAAATAAGCGTTGCTCTAGCTTATTCTAAAAACTTTTCCTGATAGTGGAAATTCAAATATTTATGTAATAATAAGTTTTATTCCCATAAACTGAAACTATAACTATTGTTTACTTAAAATGGCCCGGGTTCTGTTCATTTCATTAGAAAGTCTCAAATCTTTTATTACGTAGATTTTCGATTTGTTTATGTTTTTGTTGCATATCGTTAACAAAATGTATCAAAATATGAAAATAGATACAGAAAACGATTTCTGTTTTCTAATCTGAAGAATAGGGTTTATTTATGTTGATAAGGTAGTCAAGAAAAGCTTCGTAAGTTCCGGAAAATAAATATTTTACGGGCACCCTTCGAACATGAGGTACAAAGATGCAGCTGTTGCCGCAGCTATTGTACAACGTACGTATACAGGATAATACAGGATTTAGCTTTGTATCTAGCTTGGTACTGGTTTACAACTTTGCAATTCCTGGCAATGGCGAATGAATAATGAATTTCTGTAGCGCAAAGAATCGGCGACATCTGCGACGTGTGGTTGGACTCCGAGGACGCGGTTGCCTCCCGTCAAAAAAGATATATGGAGGCGGTTTTCAAATTTTTATTTATTGTTATTTTAACTAGAACGCAAAAGTATTTTCACGTGTTTTATGAATATATGTATCATGAAACTGGGCTAATTTTACATCAGCGGGTCTTAAAATAAATGTATTGTGGTTATGAGATTACGTTGAAATGTGAGCTTTTCAACTAAAACGTTTAGAAATCCACAGTTCAAATTATCTTGACGTTTTATACACCACGAGTTTAATCAGAGCACAGATATCACTGCCACAATCTGTTTACAGGGAACCTTATTTTTCAAGCAAAAAATCACAGCCTGTTAAAATGATAATGGTTTTATAATTAATGTCTTTATTCCTTGATCCCTTCAATGTCAATAATAATGAAGGACGATTTGATAATTTAAACTTTGTTGTGATTGATTGACTTCTAAGTAGGCAAGATGATGTATCTCAAAAATTGTTTATTATCCGCCGTTATGGTTACGCTGCGCACAAATAGGGTGGAATTTAAAAATCTTCATTTTTGATGTAGGTATTAGGAATTTTATGTTATAAACCGTTGAATATCAGTTGTTTAATTCAACTTATTTCTGTTTTTCTGCTTTATAAAAATTATAGTCTTTCTCTAATAAGTCATACTTGTAAGGTCATATGGTTTTCAATTCTTTAATTGCATGGTATATTTATTTATTTTTAATTGGTAATGTGAACTAACATGTGTTAAAAATGTATGGCTTTGATCCCCCCCTCTGCAAACGTCCTGAAAAGCATATAGCACTAAGAAGAAGAAGAATGTAAACTAATCCGGTTTCTCGTAATAAGTACATTAACTAGTATTAATATTATATGCAAAGTTTGTTTATTAGTTACCTAAAAGTTTTCTCTAATGAATGTAAACGATTAGAACATTACTAAAAACAGTTTGTTTAAACGGTATTTCAAAGGAAACTACTGACCGTTGAGGATTCCCATATGTTACAAATAATTTTCTGGAAGTATAATTTTACCGCATCGTGTTTAGATTGTCTTTTAGTTTTGTGATAAGAAAACGTTTTATAGTTTTGTTTTTTAGAAAAATATGATAATGAAATGCGGCATTGTGCGAATCACTGAATGTTTATTCATGATTTTTAGAAAAGTATAAGTCTTTATAGTGCAGCTGTCTTAATGGTAATACAGTATTCGTAAATTATAATTTGGGAAATAATAAGATCTATCCACGAAAAGAGAGATTTTCAAACAAAATACGCATAGAAAGATATACTTAAATTACGAAGGCGGAAATAAAATCAGAAATCTTTGGAAATATCTAAATGCAATAAATTGCAAACATAAAGGGTGGGGCATGAGAATCTTTCTGTTTACATTAATATAATGTTGAGGAATGGATTATAAATAAACAAGATTACTGTAAGGGAAAATTTACCGCAATTTATTAAAACGTATTTCCTACTTCCTAAAAACCACATTAGTAAGGAGCTTTTCATCACATTAAATGAATTCTTGCAATCAAGCATAACAAGCTGCGATATTAAATTGAATAAATATCGCAATTTTTAAATTTTTGGAAACATCGGGGTTGGTTAGAATACACTTTTTAATTGATTTAACCCTAAAGAAAGAAGACTGATGTCGTTAAGTCACCAAAGCATAGAACCTGGGAACATTCAATTGTGGTGTGTGGTGTAGCACCATACTTTTGAAACTACTTAAATGTTGGTATCAAGCATCAATTGCGGGACTGCGACGAAACAGAGTGTCAAACATGGCCGCAATAGCAAGCAGAATCCACAATAACAGTTTGGTTCTTCTTCTCGACGAAGTAAAAACCGATTGCATCAAAGGCATAGATGTCGCACTATACTCTCACTTTTTCGGTGTGAAGAGATTTTTCGTGCAAGTGCATTAGATTCGTGTCACTTCACTACTGGAAATTATACTTCTTACAAATCGAGAGAGGCAAAGGTGATGGGCCTCGTCTGATATTATTATCACCTCCAATACTGATGCAAGCTTGCAAGAATTGCCCGCAGAAATTAACACGAGATGCTTTATTCTATTCTTCGAGTTCGCTAATGACTTGGATCTTAGTGAGATGGAAACGGAGGTTCTCGTGTAAAATTCTTTTTACAGTTTTGGAGACCTACTATGCAATGCCAATAGTCACCCGCGACAATTTTTTAAGGTGCGTGAACAGAACGTGTTGGGCTAACAAACCTATGCCCAACATTTCCATATTCATCCATTTTTTAGCCGAATTGCGAGAAGGAAAGCTGCCATGTCTCGATACCACAAATTTGTGTCGAAAATTTCCTCGTTTCCACAATTGACTTTGTTTCAAAAAATTTTCGCATTGTAAACACACGGGGTCTTACCAAGCAGTTCGACATGGTTATAAGTTATAAAATTACTTACATTTACGAATCTATTCGTAGCGATTCAACTAATCATTCGTGCATGAAGGTGTAACTTATGTAATTCTTGATGATGTTTGGGCTTTGTGCGGATCTGTGGAGTTAAAACTGTAAACTGTCTAAAGTTAGAAAGTACTCATAAATATCTCTGTACCAAAAAGGAAAATTATGGAGGGACATGACAAAGGTTTGAGTGTAATCGACAATTTGTTGAATTAAAAGTAAAAAACTAAAAATCACTAAAGTCATAGGTCATACTTTTTGGCACTGAACAAAAAGCGTACCCTAAGAAATGCCGAGTTTCCAAAATGGGAAGAAGACTGTTTCTGAAACATCGTGAGAAATTGTTTTCCGTTACTGTTGATATGAATAAACAGGAGGCATTTTACACCAAGAAATTAATATAATTGGTAAATTTATGCATGCCAGGGTTGGTTGCAACGATTCAAAACCAGATATGGTATACGGTTTCTAAATATAAGTGGAGAAAAATTATTATCGCAACAAGAATTGGTAAATCCATTTAAAGAAGAGTTAAGTCGAAAGATTACTGAATTTGATTTCAATGGGCACCCAATTGTACCAGATGAAACCGGATTATTCTGGAAATTACTTTCCGACAAGACCTACAGACATTTTGCCTAGCAGTTACATCTCTTGAACCCTTGACCGCCTGTGATTGACGATTTCCTGGCACACTCGCGAAGAGACAATAACATTGGGAACTTGTTCTTGTGAAATGAAAATCTCTTGACAAATGACAAACTGGTTCCTCGAATACCTTTGAGCCAATTGTCCTTCTTTTATACCAATCTCGCGACCCGCATCCACCTGCATAATAACCCCTAGAATGTTCCTGGAGTCACCCCTTCCCCTGCCGACATCAGGATCTCGTACTTTAACGGCGTCTTCAATCTTGTCCCTTGGAAATTTTATTTCGGACATTTGTCTCATCTTTTTTGCCTGAGACTGCAATACACTTCTGGCATCGTCTCTCTTATTCTTAAAATTGTTGATTTTATCAGCAATAATATTCTTCCCTGAAAAGTCCTCCATAGCGCAGTCTCCGTCTTCCTCTTCACCGTTTTCTATTTGTCCATCTTCCTCATCTCCTTCCACGCCACCCGACGTGGAGAGATTAAGGCTTCAAGATCTTCTTCAGATTCAAGGTTTCCAATGGCATCAGTAGAAAGTGATGATGTTGTACTGCCAACTTTTGCTGGGGGCCCAAACATGGCTTCATATGGGCTGCAATTTATGCCTTCATGACGAGCTCTGTTCTTCATGAACTAAACAAACCCCAGGTTGCGCAAACGCGAGATTTATCACTCTAACCAGAGGGTGCTGGATATTATTCATAATAACAGGTTAATGTGATTAATAGTAATGAACAATGGAATATAGACATTGCTAAAGTCGGACAAGGTGTGCAAGAGTATTCAGAAGAGAGTGAAAATGAAAGTCATGAACATGACGAAAATAAAGTAACGCACCCAGCTGATATGGAAGCATTGCAAACAGTATTAACATGGGCCATATGAAATGGATATAATATTCATTACATTATTTCTGCAAGAAACATATGAAATAACAGAATTATTAAATGCTTCGGTTAAAAAGGTTCAAACGAAAAGCATCCATATTTTGTGGATAATAATAAGGAATAAATTATTAATAAATCTTAAATACAATTCAGCGTTGTTATTACTAATACAATTGAAAACTGAAATTAAAACAGAGGCAAGTAGCTTTATATCGTTGGTATGAATGAATTCGGTAGGTTGAAGAACCTTAACGTTTTGTGCTCACAGTTGCGAGACTGTTCTGTATATACAACACCACTAGTGGCGACGTTTTACTGGTAATTTTTGTTAAAACATACTAACGTTTCCTAGTTAGTGTAATTATTTGGTTTTACAATGGAAAACCAGAGTAAATTGTTGCGACAAGCTAGACTTTTCGGAGAATATCTCACAACGAACAGTATTTAGGGAAGTGTTTTACGGACAATCGTAATATTTTTTAAAATTTATAATTATATATCAATTAAAGAACTTATCAAATTTGATATTTAATAGGAAGAAAAGAATCTCAGAAATTTCACTTCAGAAATTTTCATATACCTACGAATATAATACCAGAGTCGAGCGTTCTTCTAGTACTTAGAGTAGATACACCTTTATTTGGAAAATTTTCAAATTTTAGGTAGCTTGATTATTACAAATTGTTAATTTTTTTTTGTATCGTTACTTCGTTACTAAAAATGAAAAATATAGAGTACCAGTATTACCATTACCAGTAACAGAAACAGGGTTGGACGATTAACATATCATTTTTATCTTAATGTTTTGCCAACTCGTGCATGATGCACCTTTTGTAACAACAATAATATTAGTGGGTTGCAAAAAACATGGAATAGGTATTTTGAAAAGAAAAGCCTTATAAAAAATATTTTAAGAATCAGCAAATACATTAATTATAGAGATTATAAGAATGTAATATAAATTTTAGTATTTGACGCAGTGTTTTCTTCTTTGTCTAAAATATCGTTTAGATGTCTATTGTCTATCCATTGGCGATTAAAGATATAAAAATTTGAAACTGCTATTTTGGCATTTTTCTTGGAATTCCTTCAAAATTCCGTGTCTAGAGAAAATAAGGCTGATTTACAATGAACAGTATTCGCAGTCTCGTTTTTTGTTGGCAACGACTGTATATTTAACGATAAATAATTTCGTCACAAAAAACATTCAAGCTGCAGTTAGATTTATTTAATATCTGCAATAAGTATTGATTTTTGGAATATAAAAAAATCAAGAAAATTAATTTTTAGATTGGTTTACCTTTTAGGCTAGTAAACTCATTGACTGTAAGTTGTAATGTTAGTTGTTCGTTTACGCTGTAAATAGTCAAACTTCCTACAGCAAATTAGCTTTACGATTGTCAGTTGGTATGAAAATCACAAGAAGGGTAATTTGAAACCTTTGTCGTGAAATATATCGTTACACGTTAACATGCAGCGAGAAACAAACCTTAAAATTGCCCAGTTATAATCACAATTATGTATATACATATTTAAATGTAATTAACGACTTCGTATTAATATAGTTTAATAATATGTATGTTTGTAAAGTACTTGAGAAGTAATAACAACATTTTAAACACCATAAAATTTCAAATAACGTTCCAAAATTCTTTCTGGTATAATCATGTTCCAACATTTCCGAGTTCAAAAAAATTCTTGTTGCCAGTCTACTGAAAACGCCCAGTCAAAATTTTATGTTCTAATAAATTTTAATCTCGCAGCACCTGTTCGGTGACTATTCCTCTATCCTCTATGCGTCACGGATAAAATACATTCCGTAACATTATTTTGCTTAACATAAATTTTATTCGAATAGTTGTGGAGTTTACGATTCGTAGGATATAAGTTGGATTTGGCATAAACTTTTGATTTTCCAAATAAAAGCTCACCTATTTAACCTAACAACCGGACCACTAACTGCAGTTCTGCCATTCGAATCACGTGCTTTACTAAAATGACAAAATGAAATTCTTCGCGGACCAACACGGAATTTCTACGTGTATGCTGCCGTACACATCCTAATCACTTTATCAATATTTTCCATTGGTCAAGTAACGTAGAAATGTAACAGTCTATAAAAACCAGGCAGTGTCTATTTTAAAATCATTCATCTGGAATCGTGGGCGAAATATTGGCAAGGTTTTCAGCAACCGTAAATACAATGCATATGAGATATGCATGTGTTAGTTGCCCTTTTAACTGATCTACTACGCATTCACATAAAGGATATTCGCATACGCAGTGGGTGAAACAACTCTGTTGAAAGAGGTTATTTCCCAAACATAACTTTTCAGGAGTTAAAAATATTGGTAAATGATTTAATTATGATTGTGGCCGAACGATGTACAACATACGTTTTTACGCTTTTGTATCAATTTTTTATTAAAAGAGTCCAAAATAATTTTCCGTTTTTTGGTAAAAGTTAAAAGGGTTTTAAAGCTTATTTCAAACTTTGTTTGGTTGCGTGTGTCGGATTGCCGCATAGCTGGAACATTTGTGTTGGTTTTATTTCTAAAATTGTTGCGGCTATCACCTGTCTTGTAATGTCAGCCGTGACGTTTAGTTACTTAATTGTGTTTCCTGGAAATAAGGCCACGTGCTCGTTCCTTCTCATCTATTCGCAATCGGGACGTACGTGATAGACCGGAGTAATCTTCCTCCTGCGTGTAACTACTTTTATCTGAAAAACCGCCGTGGATTCACTCCGGTTAACTTGCACAAGCACGTTTCTTCGTGACGCGTTTTTATATTTGGAATATTCCGCCCACGTACTTGCTTCTTGATTTTAGAACTTTTTCAGAAGGTACTTCATATCCGACGTATTTTAGGGCTTCCTACCTATTTTTAACCCCCCGTGCACTGCATGTTACTCACTGCTGCCACAGAAACAACGAACATAAATTCCCTCCGGACTGGTTCAGTTGTAATTTAATTTCTTTTCAAGATGTTTCATGTTCTACCGGTACAGTGCAGATTTGGGCTGCAGAAGATAAATGTCGAGAACGCTAAAATAATAGGTAGTTCTTCGGTAGACAGAAATGTTATTAATAATAATAATTTAATAACGATGAGTATTTAATACAAAAAAGTTGCAATTATTTTTCTTTCAAAAACAAAATAGCAGGCTCGGGAAGGCATTTCAGGCGGTTCGCAATATCTGAACATAACTTTTATTTGAAACTATGTTTACTACAAAGGGTAAAGCTTGTGTAATGTGTTTACATATGTATATCATTTTATGGTGGAAAACTTTTTATCAGAAAAACAATTCTTTAAAATAGAAATAATTGCTATTGTAACAATTTATACTTACGTAATCCATCCTCATCCACCTTACGGTGTAGAGGTTGTAACAATTTATATAATACGTATATAATTATTATGTATAGTCGACCTTCCTGCAAAATAAAATAATTACAAATTGCAAATTTCAGTGCAGATTTGGGCTGCAGAAGATAAATAAATGTCGAGAACGTTAAAATATTAGGCACTTCTTCGGTAGACAGCAATGTTATTATTTAATAATAATAACGATGAGTATTTAAGTAATATAAAAATGTTGATATTGATTTTTCTTTCAAAAACCAAATAGCAGGCTCGAGAAGGCATTTCACGCCGTTCACAATATCTGAACATAACTTTTCTTTAAAAATATGTTTACTACAAAGAGTAAAGCTTGTGCGATGTGTTTATATCATTTTATGGTGGAAAAGTTTTCCTCAGAAAAACAATTCTTTAAAATAGAAATAATTTGCTATTGTAACAATTTATATAATATATAGGTATAATTATGTCTCGTCGACCTAAAATAAAATAATTACAAATTGCCAACTTTTCAGGTGAGAAAGAGAACGCCATGAAAACTACATTAATCATCTTTTAAAAGTAATTTTTGTACTGTGGGGAATAAACCAATTCTGAACCAATGTATTTACATTTTTTGCATTTGCTAGTTTTACTAGAATAAATTTAGCACTTACTTTATTTTGCAACTTTCAAACTACTAATTTTTGCTAGATATATGAATTGGTTAAAGACAGTGTCTAAATTAAATGTCCAGCGTTTTTCTGAATAGAGAGCGTTCTTCCAAATTAAATTTTCAGATTAATGCTACGTTATTGGTATCAATTAAATCCTTAAAAAATACTAGTTTTTAATATCCTAGTGTCCCACCATAGCGTCATTTGAAAAATGGAGTTATTCTCGAAAAATTATTTTTGCCAACTTTAAGCCATTCTATGTAATACACCAACGAAATCAGCTGAAGTTTTAAAACAATTTGTCTCAAACGTTGGGGAACCCTGACTTTCATATAACGCAGGTCATGAGACTCTAGATTAATAAATAAATTTTTCTGCAAAAATTTACTTTGTCATCAAAATGTTTCAAACTTGATACTAGCATACGTAAGATTAAATGGAGATTCCAAATGTAAAAATATACGGAGTGTTATATTTAAAATATTAAAGTTGAGGTGAATTCCGGTGAAATTTATGTTAAGTACTGCAATTTTAAGATTATATTACATATACCAAATTTCAATTTGATATCTTCAAAAATAATAAAACAAAATAAATGTACTTTAGGTTTTATTGACACCCTGTAGTAGTGGTACAATACAATAATTGTCATTTAATTTGGGTTTTTGTCGGAATTATAATTTAGTTAATATCTAATACACATCTGACGGTACTGAAGACTTCTTCTATCATTAATAGTAAGATCTCCTGCCCGTAGACCTGGTCTTATACTTGAATAATATTGTAACGTTTTCAAAATTTATTTAAACCTTTGTTTTTGGTGTGAATTAATAATTAACACAATTACAGAAACGTTTCAAGTAACAAGAGCAACAACTTAATCAGTAATAAATAAAAAAACACAGAACTGACCGTAACCTCAAATATTAAACTACCTAATTTATTTACACCGTCTAGTTATTTTAACATCCTTGTATGTTAATCGAGTTTTCAATACATTTATTTATATTTATTGGTCGTCGCCAGTAGTTTGTCCAGTACGCTTACTGAACGTGCCTTATATTGTATGTGTATTTCACATGCAGATTTCGATTTCATTTTGGAATGCACTAGTGACTAGAGTATTCCATGGCGATCGAGGTCTTTCCTGAAAGTTCCAACAAATGACGCGTTTAGAACGACCGAGATTCCTGGTGAGCTCCTACCGGTAGATGATGCGTTTCATTAGAATATTTTGTTCTATTGTAAGAAATCCTTGTAAGACAGATATTTTACACAATATGGTTGTTTAAGTCGTGCCTCCCTGCATATTCCTAGATAATTGGTTGGCAAATGTATTTCATAATTTTTTCTTTTCCTCAATTGTATTGTGAACACTGTCCACCTCCGTTTGCGTATGCTCCTTTTTCAAGTAGCTGTGTATAATTTTTACATTACTTGCCTAACAAAATGAAAAAGAAGATTTGACAGTACATTCCTTCTATTCTAATAGTCACAGCGGTCGGTATATAATATAATTTTCTTGGTATTTGCATTCATGATCACTTAAATAAGTGTCCAGGTACTTAATCAATAAAGTTGCAAGCACGTTTGCCTCTAAAACTCCTTCCGATTCATCCCATAGATAGCAAGTAACTTTGTTACCAAATTAAAGTGTGCGATTATGAACACTTAATTTGGTTTTACAGTATATTAGAACGTACTTACATTTAAAAATAGTGACAATCGTTTGAACATCTGCTGTAAAACGCACCCCCCTGGATTTTCATGTGCCCGTATTTTATCTTTTTCTTTTTTACGTTTTGCTAGTTCCTTCAATTCAATGTAAAGTTGATAGTCATTTTCAGGCACATGCCCGAAATTGTATTCAATGCATAAGTCGCACTGATCTTTCTTGGAGCTATTGTATTTTTAATATTTCTTTCTGCAAATGTTTTACAAAAAACTGTTTTTGACAGAAGCTTTGCACGTTTGTGCCATACGAACGATTTGCATAGTTTCTAAATATCTGCCGTTGTTTCAAACATTGGTTCTAAGTAAAGCTTTTATGACGGAGTTCTACAGTACTGCGATTGCAATTGAAGCAATTTATCTAAAAAGGTATTCGTTAAGTTATTCGAATTCATTAATTTACTTTCTTTGAGTGTCCCCTAGAAGGTGTTTTTATGTTTCATTTCTATTATACCCCAAAATGACGTTTTACACCATACAATTAGTATTCAAAAACAATTTTTTTATAGATTTATAATTTGTCATTCTGTAGAATTTTCAAATAATACGGTCGTTGTTGAATTTTCAGAAATTATTCGTTTTGGTGGTTCGGCATCACTTATACCATAGACTAAATAATTTATTGCATTGCAGTCTAATTTTTTCTAGAAATATTAAAAAATAGTTTTTCTATTATTTTCGTCAAATTCATGGCAAAATTTCTTCTTAGAATTCTCACATTTTTTTTGAAACACATGTTTCTCCTAATTTTCTACTTTGACACTTTTCTCTAAGTTTATAGAGTACCTACATCTTTGTGTTTGTTTAAACCCCTATAGCTAATTGCCCTCATTCTTTTGTATTTGTTTACATTTCAAATATTTCTGTTCCTACATGCTGGAATTTCTTCATCGCTTGTTTCGTTTCTTGTGTTACTAATATCCTTTAACATTCGATTTGCTTCCATATTTCTATTCTGATCAGTTTATTCTATGTTAATAAATAATTTATTTGTAACCGTTTCTTCATATTGGGGTGCATCGAGATGTATATTTATAGTAATGGTTCCTCTATTATAATTTCATTAAAATGTTGCATTATAGGTAGATTTGCAATATCTATAAGTTCATTCACATTACCATTGTTCTTAGTAATTTCTAAATTAGCAGATTCGTTATCGAAAGTACATATCTATTATACACTATAGCGGTGTTGAAGTTTTGTGCCCCTTCTCCGCGATAAGGTTAGACTCATTAAATAGCAAAATGTTGTCTTCATTATCTTCAATTTCAATATGCTCCTAGAACAAAGTCATATAACTGCTGAAAATAATTTCCAAACACAGGTTGCAAAATCAAAGAACTGAAAGAAATTTAATCCAACAAAATAGTTAAATACAGTTATGTAAATATTTAAATGAGTGATTTTAATTAAAGTAAGAATGTTTACCTACCTGACATCAATCAATAGCTTTTATGTTTCAAGGATGTTCTAACTATAGCTTTATAAAATTAACGAGCTACAACACACAGGCACCAATCTTTAAGAGAATCACGAATCACTGCACTTATATGGTTTTGCTTATGATCCAAACACGTTAGAACTTGTATGGTTTTGTTTCTGCAGAATTAAAATTAACATGACCAAAAATGAACTTATTTGGTTTTGCAGCTTGTGCCATATCTTTTTCTTCTTAGGGCCATATCATTTTCAGGACGTAAGCGAGGGAGAACAAAGACAACTTTTAAACGACTGCTGGGCGTCGTGAACTTTGTTATGTCCCCCTATAAGAACTGCTAAAATATTAAAATCATTAAAATTGCACTTATATGGTATTGCAATGAGGCTGACGATGTAGGTATTAAGATATTCTACTTTTCAAAAGGTTATCTTTAATGTAGGGTTACTAAATATTTGTAAGCACCTGATTGGTCGCCGAAACCTCTCTTTGAGTAGAAGTAAAAACGAGGTTAATGTTCACATTTCCTCCATTCTTCAACAACAAGGTGAACGAGATTTGTTAATCAGTAATTACAAATATTATACGTTTTATGATTTTACCAGATTATTGCCGCCCATCAAAAATAAATAATCTCTCCCAAAACACATGAAACTTCAGTGCCCTGTTCAATTAAAGTGTTTTTAATCATATAAAATGGTCGTCTCGTCGGTGGGATAGGGGAGTGCAAGATTGCCTAATAAATCAAAGGTCTAGGGTTCGATCTTTGGTGAGCTCAGGTGAAGTTTTTAATGGAAAAGAATCTAAAACGATATTTTAGTATTTAACGCGATAAAAAAAACCTTTCTAGGACTGAAAGTTTACATTTTGCCCAATAAGCAAATAAACATAAATAACTAATTAAAAGTAAAAAAACTGCATTACACCAACGTTTGCTATTTACAATGTTACCCTGCAGACAAGTGAGCGAATTAGATGCTTCATGAGAGCTTATGTATAACGTTTTCTTATACCTGTAAACAAAAATATTTGGATTTATGGTTATGCATGGAGTGTAAATCAACTTAGACAGCAGGTTGCCTTGGTACAGTACTCGTAAATATTTGTAGTTGTCAAGAAAACAAAGTATATATTGTAGTTTATTCCTACTTTCGACAATGAGCAAGCGAGTGGGTGAAAATATTTTCACTCGCTGCTTTCGCCCACCCGTTACCATAGAAATAACTTGAGTGGACAACACAAAAGGTTTCAAGTTGTGAATTTAAGTAAGAAATAACATATTGCAATAGCATGATTAAAAAATATATATTATAGGGCACGAACAAAGTTTTTTTATGTACAACTAAAAATTCCGTTTTTAAACAACTCTTGCTCCCTTGTTTCTTGATATGCCTACTTGTGGTTGTTAAATTTAAACACTACATTCCTCTCTTGTTTTAATTATAGATTTCTATAATAATTACCATAGCGTTTAAGTGGACTTCTCATGGCGTTGATGGTGTCGTGTTACGTTGAACTGATCATCTTCGAATATTTATTCGTCTTTAATTGATTTATTGTATTGCGTCATATCAAGAACCATGTTTGGCGAATTTCTGATGGGAGATATTGCATTTACACAGTCTCCTTCCTGTAAAATATTTGAAGGGTTTAGTTTAACAGTTTAAGAAATGATTTATTTCTTATCTTCGCATTGGGTTGCTATTTTTGTACCTTCAGTTTCAATTATTTAAAGGGTTTTGGATCATAACAATGTGAAGCTCATATAGCGTTCTGCATATTAACGCATGCCTCTAAAATCCTTACAGGATTAATCTACAAACTTAGCTGAGGACCAATTCGGAAAACTAAAGGTACAAAATAAGGTATCCGAAGTTTAATTGAAAAATTTGTAAAATTTAACTATATATTAGCATTTATCGATATAAATAAGGCTTTTGAGAATCTGAAGTGGTCTAGTATGATGGAAATACTGAAAACTATATACGTGGATTATAGGTAGAGACAGAAGAATAATTAAAGAATTATACGAGAAACGGAAAGAAATAATAAAAATTGACAACTGCGAGAATACAGCGAAAATTCGAAAATGAGTAAAACAAGGGCGTACTTCATCACCAGGAATATTTAACATATACATAGAACAAGCAATTAACGAGTGTAAAGGTATTAAGGTCAATGGAAGAAGGTTACAAATATTAAGATTTGCAGATGGTATTGCTGTTGTGGCTTCGGACGAAAGAAACTTAAAAAGGGCACTAGAATATATGGAGAGACTTTTTAATAAAGAATGTAAACTTTAAGTTAATAAAATAAAAACTGTAGTAAATGGCATGCTCTAAAGAGTCTGAAGAAATTAGAATTAGATGCTTTGAAACAGGTTAAATCGTATAAATACTTGGGAAGCAAAATTATAGGAATTGGAAGAAGTGCAGAAGATGTTAAAAGCAGAATCAGAGAAGCAGAAATGATGTTTACTAATAAAAAGAAACTTTTAACATCAAATAATATTAGTCTGAAAACAAGAAGAAGACTAGTTAAAACTTATATCTGCAGTGTGGCTCTCTGTGGATCCGAAACATGGACCCTGGGAAATAAATACTGGAGATGTGGGTATGGAGAAGGATACTGAAAATTAAGTGGACAGATAGGGCAACAAATAGATAAGTATTAGAGCGAATAGGAGAGGAAAGATGGAGATCTGTATAGAAATTACCAGTACGTAGTAACCATTATCGAATGCTTAATAACTGGTAGGAAGGCCAGAGAAAGACCCTGTCTCGAGTTTATGAAGCAAGTAATAAAGAGAATTATGCAACTCTTAAGAAAATTATTTGCGACAAATTAAAGTGGAAAGCAGCTGATCAATCCAAGCATTGAAGTACAGAGAGTTGTCGATATAGAATCTATGCCAAAAAAATTTTGTTTAGGTTTCTTCTTCAGATCACTGGTTTTTGCACTTTTTTCGCATATCTTCTTCTTTTTTGTTTTGATTTAAGTTAGGACTTGGCATAGTTGGTAGTAACTTGAGGGGTGCTTCAATAATTGAATAGAAACCTTTGCATTTGAAAATGAAATGTTGCCACTTTTAATATCTGTTCATGCAAAAGAACAGTTAACAGTTTTTACAAGTCTTACGATCATATAATTTGCCTAAGGCAAAAAAAAGTTGTTTTGTGGTGTTTCATTCCATAAGACGTTACCTTTCCACAAGAGTAATCCATTATCTGCAGTAATTTTCATTGGTAGACCTACAAAAGTAAAAATCTTCTTCAATATTGGTTTTATATCTGAAAATATTGTTGGTGTAATTTATTGTTTCTTTAACTAGGTATCTTGAAGATCCATCAAGCAACAAAATTACCTATTTATTATATGGAAAACAACCAGCATAGTCAAAATCTAAATAGATGAAGGGCTATCTTTGTATTTCTTTCAGCTGGACAGGTTCTTTAATGACTGTTGCTTGACATATTTGGAAACTACATCTTTGATCTTAGTAACTACTATATTTTTACAATTTCGTGGTAACCAAGATGTTCTAGTCTGATAGTTTCAACTTGCAGCGATGTAGGGTTACAATTTGACAACCACTGTGTACTACGTTATGTGCTGTTGTGAATTTATTTTTATTGTTCCAAAAAGGCTTCCAAATACGTTTGTTTCAAGCATTTGGATCTTGATTGTTTATAGCTTTTATAACTTCGTTTAAAACTGGATCGATGGCTGTTACCTTTATAACTTCGCTGATTATCTCCTTAGTTGTGCTGCTCTGGAGGATAAAATTAGCTTAATTTTTTGTTTTGATGCTGTCTTCGGATCTTGTAATTGTCGGACGTCAGATAATCGGACTTGTTTGTTCTGTCTTCTTGATGCATTACTGAACACTGATAATGCTGGATTTTGAGATAAATAGGTTCGATTCTTGCATTTGGTGCTGTGCGTCGGTTTTTTAAAATCTTCATGAGAGGTTTATAATATGCTTTCTGTGAAGTATCACTGTATCGTTAACAAATGATAACAAAACGTCTTCCGGGTCCCAACCGGGTGTCGACTGAAGTTCTTCAGTCTCAACAACGACACGGTCCCAAACCGGAAGACTTTCTGTTAATACTGACACTGGCCGTGGAAGTCTTAAAATTCGTTAATAATTTAAAATGATGTTACTGTGAGCTGTGGCTGCACGATTCTTAGTGAATTGTATATGTATAATAAAAAAACGTTAACAAGTAACCCTGATGACAATAGTCAAATTTACTCTACAGCTACTTTATTTACTCAGATTACGTATTATAAAATTATGTATCTTAAAATGATTGTATTTTAAAAAGCGAGCGATAGAGAACACACGTCCATAAAGTTTTTTTGCAGATTTTAAATCGCTAGAATATACCTGTAATGTGTGAGGATATTCTTTATAATTAATCATCCCATTTACTTCGAATAACTTTTGCATAAAAATTACTATACGACAATGCCATATTTTCATGTTAATACTTGATCTCTTGAATTTTATCTGTTAAATTGTGCTTTTTCTAGGTAAAACCCAAGAGAAATTTGTTTTAGTATCACTATTTTATTCTACCAAACCAATATTTACAACTTACACGTTATATTACCCTTATACTCAGTGAATTGTATACAAAAATTAGTAAACAACTTTATCAGAATTTAAATAAAATGGGGTGCGAATAGGGTGGTAAAATAGGCCTTATGTTCAAGCAATACTATAAGACATTCAAGATTCAACGGAAGAGTTGGTAATTTGTATAAATTCAGTGGTACTTACTAATAAGGAAAAGATTTTTAGAAAGTTATTTTGTTGTAGTCATGCACTTTAGGTTTAAAACTAAAACCAGAAACGTACTGTGTTTTAAAAGCATCTGTACATTACAAAGAGAATGAATTCTTTCATTAATATATTAGTGTTTTGAAATTTAACTTACATTTTAGTTAGACTAAATATATCTTACCTTCTCTTTGCAAAAGTTGCAGTTTTGACTGTTGTACTAAATTTCAAAAAAATGTGATTTTATAAAGATGGAGTAACGAGAAATTAAAATAAATTTTCTGCAACTCAGATGTTACTCGTATAATGAACGCAGTTTTCCGAAAACGTGCACTCTTGAGAATGCAAAGTACTGAAAGAATATGAACTCCCTACATGGGATCTTCTGTAAGTCTCAGGTAGTATTTTATAAATGTTGTAAACCCAGGATTATTTAAATTTAAACAATGCATATTGGGTTATTTTTATAGGCAACCGAATATCGTACATAGTATTTATTCTCGAATGTAAGGTCGAAAGTGAACACAAATGAGCTTTTTTAGTACAATTCTGTATGTCATACAACTTTTTAAAATTATCGATTTGAAGAGTACTTTGTTTTAATTCTCGATGCTATTTTAGTATTTTTTTAAGTAATAATAAAAAGTAATTTTGCTTAAAAATGACAACGTTTGAAAGCTTTACTACATTACAGTGCAATTAGACGTGGAAAACATGCACGTCATACAAAGAGCCTATTTACCCGTTTTGAAAGAGAGCGGTAGTTTATTTATAAAGCTTCAAAAGTTCTTTCATTAAACCACTTTTTGTATGTTGTGTGAAGTAAAACTTACCTGAGATATTAATTATATTTTTAGCCATTTTATTTGTTGAACCTTTTAGGAAGAAAACTTTTAACCGATAATTTAAAATTTAAAATTTTTATTCCACGTACATTTCTAATTAATCAGCTATTCTGTTTTTGCTTTTTACTCAGTACAAAAACTTCTGTAAAGCTCGTTCCTTTGACTTCTTAGTTCCTTTGAAGAATTATGTTTGTGAAGCCATTTACCTAATTATCAAACGTCTGCTACGTTGTTGAAATATATTCCTTTCTACTCTTTAATTTTCTGGTTAATGATTTTAAATCTATAGCACGACTGTATTATTGGTGCACATCACTATTACTTAATGTTGTAATAACATAAATCAGGCGCAAACATAATTTTCGCAAACTCTTTTTCAACTTATCATTTAATGAAATTGCTCTGTTTATTCTGAAACATTCATGTGACTGAAATTTATTTCAAGTTTATTATGATTCCGCCGTTACAACTTTGTTTTTTGCTTAAGGATTTCTGCTAAGTTTGTTTTCCTGCCAGCTTGCTTTGTTGAGTGATGATTGATGATATCTTTGCTTAATATTTACATTAAGTAGTGAACGCCGTAAATTTTCTTTGTTTATTTTTACTTTTGTTGGGGATTTAGTTTGCTTTATTTTAATTTTGTAAGCTGAAAAACATATTTTAATTTATTTATTTTCCTAAATTTATGTACTCCTTAAGTTATTCAAACCATTTGACGCCAATTTTATATCAAATATTATTTGGATTGAAAAATTTTGAAATAGCTTCAAGTAGCTCAAAAGAGTTTTTCTCGAAATTGATACTGGTTAGCTTATAAAGGCAGAAATGTAAAAATGCAGTTAAGATTTTAGTTGGTTTTAAGGGGTTATTCAACTAAATATTTTATATGTATTTACAATTTTCTATTGCCAAAATCAAACGTAGTTCACGTGCCTTAAACACTCGCGCAGAAAATAAACTACTGGTGTGATATGTTCATGAAAACATATAATATTGCATATAGTTTTCTTTCCAGACATACGGAAAATTTAAAAACTATTTCCTGATTTACAAATGTTTTAGAAACCTTATGTTATCACACAGGGATGAAGCCTGGAGCAAGTATGTTATAGAAGGTTGTAAAACGTTTTTGTGTGGCAAAATACTACTTCTCTGTTTACTGGTTCTGGTTTTATAATTACTTTACCTAATTACGAATTGCATGTAGATCTTTGTTGGCTGGCTCGTTCTGTAACAAATTCAACAAAGTTTTATTGCGGAAGAATTTTATCAGCTATAAATATTTAGTAGCTTAAACTACGTACTGAATATAGGAATTATCGAATTTTCTTGTAAATCTAACTAGTTTATTAAATAATTCAGTATTGCTAGAAATCACATTCTTTACTTTCGTGTATGGGTAATAAAAGTGATTTTCTTTTAGCAATACTGTTTATTATTGTATCTTACAATTTCTTATGGCATGCAAAATATCTTCCATCTCACTTCTTCTTAGAATTTACTACAAATTTTATTGTTGGACGCGATTCCGCTGTCAAGTTCTGCTGTTTTTACAGATTGACGTACCTATGTAAATTTGTCATATTCGGTTTTAGAAATGAGCACTAGTCGTGGAGATTATATTTCAATAACTTATTGGACAACTAAGTTAGTTGCATATTTACTGAATATTTAGTTATTCCTTTTTCATGTCTTGCTGTTTAAAAAGTGTTTCCAATTGAGGTGTTTCTTTTTATTTAACATTGATTTCTTTGTAACGTTCTGTTTCTATAGAACTCGTGACTTAGCTAGATGAACGCATAACTATTTAATAAAGAAATACTTCGTAGTAATTCTTAGTGGCCAATGTTACTAATAACAATCCGATAATAGATCTTTTCTTATTAGTTAATAATCTTAAAAGATTTGCTGTTCTTTGGCGAATTAAGTTTCTTTAGCTGTGTTCCAGGGTTAGTTCACAACATAAATTCTAACATATTATTATTCTTCTCACGTTGCAGGTTTGAGTATAGGTTTTCCCGTGTTCTTACTATCTTTACTTTTCTTTGTTTTAACCATTTTGTTCTTGATATTTTCTAACTTTGAAACTTATACGGTCTCCCATGTTTTTCATCAATTCAGTATTATATTACGGTTACCCTTTGTTTCAAATATTGTTCCATTTTGGGCTATTTTTCTAGACCCTTCTATCTATGATTATATTATATAACTTGGTCATTCGATTTATTTAATTTTTTATACTTCAAAAGTTCTTTATACAGTTTGGAGTTAAGTATTACTATTACCAAAGAATACCTAATAATCAATGTATAGTATACTCTTTGCTGTTGCCTAAATTATGTTCAAGTTCTTAAGACCTAGTTCGAAAAAAATTTACACTATTATTATATTTAGATTTTTAAATAAAATGTAAATTTATTTTGTATAAAAATTTTATTGATTGTTAAACTACATAGTAAGTAATAGATGTATATTGCAGAGACCTATTTTTTCGAAGCCTCCCTAGAAAATTCTCTAATTTTCTTTTTAATAGGCACCATTAAATTTTGCACGACATCAGACGCAATCCTACCACTAGTACCACTAACTCTTTTAACAGTTTTAGAAAAATCTGTATGCGATTCTGCTATTCTTCCATCCTTGCTTTGCTTTAAGTATAAGTAGACCAGTATTATTCGATAGGTCTTAGTTCTAGGACGTTCAGCTGATTCATATCTTTGGGTACATAAGATACATTATTATCTTGAAGCTATTGCTGTATCGTATTAGAGTAGTGTGTTGGGGCTAAATCGGGCCAAAACAGTGTAGGGGATTTGTTCTTTCTTAATAGAGGGAGTAACCTTTTTTCAAGTATTCGTTAATGTACGGACTAGTGCTTATAGTACCACTACCCATTAAACCGTCACTGGGTTTTCTTCTTTTCGATATTTTTGTTATTGACTCCTCTTGTTCTTCCACTTTTAGACTTACCTTTTTAAAGGCTTGGTGTCAAGGAACTTTTTTTATGACATTATACACAGTTTTTTTTATAACATCTCACACTTTTAGCTATCTTCGAAAATGAAATATTAGTATTTTCAATGTAAAATAGCACAATTTTTTCTCGCACTTCGATTTCTGTTGCTGATATTTTGAAAACAAATGAATACTGTTTAAATCCAGCTACCGCAAAGGTAAGCTGTCTGTATGATTATTATTCGTGGCCATAGCTTGTTATTTCAAAATGATGCATAAATGAGAAAATAAGCTTGGAAGATGTGCACATTTTTTTCGAACCAGGCCTTATTTCGAATGCAGTGGTAATATTCTTTTCTATGAGTCTATGACTATTAAATAATATATCTATTATGTATGCGTTTCGTGTTAAACAAAAAGAAGTTATTCTTTGGCTCTTAGTTTAGCTTGTTAATTAGTTACACTGAAAGCTGTTGCCGAAAATAATTTTATTTACCGTGGGGTAGTTTGATAACACAGATTTATTTATTGTTGAATATTTTGAATACAATGATTTTCTTTCGTGTTGAAATTGTTGAATAATAGTTATTTGTGCACTAAGGCCAAAAAGTCACATTTTTCGTGTGGAAACAAGTATGTAAAACTTCATTTTCTGCAAAGGACGATGGAAAAATTATTTATCTCTGTTTTACTGCTTTAATTCGTTTTTATCAAAAATATTGTCAAATTTTCAATAAAAAAATAATTTCAACCTGTCATAGCTACCATCCTTTTATTTCCCAAATTCCATTGCATCAGTGATTTGTTTTAACTGCAAGATTTAATTTCCACGGGTTTTCAGTTACATGCAAATCGAAAATTATGCAAAATTGCATTAGTGGATTCAGTATTTTTTTCCCAACAAAAAACTTAGTTGCACTTTTGGTCTAAAATAATTAGGAAGCACATGTTTACACATTGAAAATTTACTATTGAAGTTCCTATGGTGCGTGAAGCAATTCACCAATCTGTATGATTTTAATTTGCAGCAAAAAGTAATCAGCTCGTGTGTAATGTCTGCTACTCGCTCGGGTGAATTTCTTCGCCCTCGTTGAGTAATTACCGTCACAACACGGTCTTAGAATAATATACTATTTTACAAATACGATGCCAATTTCATCTCGTAACTGCTTACTCATTCTGAATAGGCAGCTTCAATAAAGTTTGTGAGTTTGAGTGGACCAGTTGACCACGACCGCTGTCATATATTAAATTTATCTCGCGACCTTCTTGTGCCTCAAAACATTCTATCAAATATTATAAAAATAATTTCACCTTAAAATCGCTTAACAAAAGTCTATTTAAATTAATTAGGCCACTCGGCGGGCCCAATCCTAGACAATAACTATGAGTAATCGTGATAATAGTGATCCTACACAGACACACCCAGTTACTAAACCTAACAAAAAATACTTATTTAATCCAACCACCCTTATTACAGCTAATAAATATTACAAACCAACCAGCAAACCAAAGATTCAAATATAAGCACGGGCGATGGAAACACAAACGAAATAGATAATGATAACTATATGGAAACAACACAAAAATTCCACCTATCCATGTACATAAAGCCACAAACTATCAGGAAGTTCTAAAAGATTTACAACAAACATAACCCACGAATTTACAGCAGTTTGTAGAGGAACATCGCTGCGTATTTATCTTAGTAACATTGACTTCCGAAAACTCACAAAATTTAATAAAGAAAACAACCTAAGATTTCATACATACAAAGATCCAGCAGTCACTCAATTATCAGTAATTGTACGCAACCTACCAATATCAATATCCGAAAAGGAAGTAAAAGATGAACTGATAAAGGCGTTTCTCAATTAACAAAGTTGCAAGACTTTATAATAAACAAAGAATGCAAATCCCAATTTGCGCCGTTGATTTAGTAAAAGATAATAAAGCAACAAACGTTTTGAATCTCACAAAATTTGAACACTGCATTATAACGATGGAACCTAGAAAGAAAACCACCGACATCCCACAATGTAAAGATGTCAGAGATACGGGCACACGAAATATTACTGCCAACTTGAACCACGATGCGTCAAATGCACGGGGAATCATTTGTACACAAACTGCCCTAAAAAAACCGGAGAAAAACATCCCGCAAACTATAAAGGTTGCTCATTTTACATAAAATTATTGACAGTATAAAGCCCACCAGAACATATAATAGAGTAACAGCTAACAGAACTTTCGCAAACGCAACTACATCAAACCAATCAGAAAATTCAACAGATATCATAACAACAATCATTAAACTATTGATCGAAGCAATCAAACCACACCTAAATAAAATTACACCATCTTACAACATTAATCCCAGCACTACTTCAACATGGACCTAAATAAAATACACAGGATAAATAATTTAAAAATTGTAAACTAGAACGCAAATGGCATCAAGACCTAAAGATCATTGTTTATAAAAATGTTTTAACTAGGCAGAATATAGATATAGCGTGCATTTCAGAAACGCCCCTAATAGAAAATGAACATTTTAAAATCCCAGGATATTTAGTGTACAGAAACGATAGAACAGCGCTAATTGCATCTGGAGGAGTCGCGATGATCATCAAAAAGAAAATTAAACACACTGCTCTACCAAAGGAAGACCTCTTAAACTTAGAAACAACTATGATTGAACTTCAGTTGAATGATAACATCCAAGTTAAACTTGTATGCATATAAACACCCAAATCGTAAACTAGAAGAACAGGATTTGACGAACATATTCAACGATCACAAAAGTACCCTGGTAATAGGTGACCTCAATAGCACAAACACGCTTTGGGGCTGCCGAGTAAGTATCAGACTGCATTAAATCACCATTACGCTTGCCATACAAATATCAGCCCCCAAAGAATACACGTACTACCCATACCAACAAAATCACTAACCAGATATCCTGGACATAATACTACATAAAAACTTCGCAAAACCGATATACCAAAATGTGTTAACAAAGATGGATTTGGATCACCTTCCCGTATTACAGACATTCTCAAGCCAACAACAATATACGAGTATTACATCAATTCCATGGCTCATAAATGGAATTGATTGGGAAAAGTTGGAAAATATACCTTATCATACCCAAAAACTTAAACAGCACAGAAAACATAGATATAGCCGTGGAAACATTCACCGACAATATCAAAGACAGCATTCAACGAACAACCATTATACAAAGAAAATCAGTATCATCACAAAACATGAAACCGCCAATAGAAATCGTAAATTTAATAAAACGTAAAAATCGAACGCGAAGAGCTTGGAAAAATACAAGGGATCCGGTGCTACGTAAGTTACTAAATAAACTTAGTCGTGAAGTAAAATGGGAATTAGATAACTACAGGATAAATAGTTATCAAAAATACATCCAGCAGCTGGAATCTAAAGACAACACCCTCAGGCAAGCAACTAAGACCAACAATCATTCCTCCACTACAAAAAAATAACATGACATACGTAACAGACCAGGATCGACAAATGTAACATCATAGCAGACCAAATCGAAAGCAATCTTAGGCCAAACACACCAACAGATAGGGACATAGAAGAAGAAATAGAAAAAGGTATTTCAGAAAACCTACAACGAACTAATGATCAAATAGAACCAACATCGCCTAACGAACCGAAAACAATAATTAAACAACTACCAACACGAAAATCACCAGAGCCAGATATGATATCGAATGTTGTCTTAAAAAAATTACCCCGAAAAGCTATCGTCTATCTTGTTACAATCTTTAATGCCTGCTTAAGAATGCGATACTTCCCAAAAAAGTGGAAACATGCACATATTCTACCGTTTCACAAACTCGGGAAAATAAAAGCAACCCAGAAAACTACAGGCCAATCAGCTGCTTTCTACAATATCGAAATTATTGGAAAAAATTATTAGTAGGTAAACGTATAAACATTACCTGCACGCATGAAAATATCTTACCAGCGTTTCAATTTGGTTTTAAAGAAAAGCATGGTACTGACCATCAGTTGCTGAGATTAATCGAAACTATTGACAAAGGATTCAACTCAAAACAATACACTACATTTCGCCATCCTAGACTTACAGCAAGCGTTTGATAAGGTATGTATAGACGGACCTATTATAACGTGAAAATCCTTTTGTCAGTATATTACATATAACACATTCACAACACGACTCACTTTCGCACGAATTTGGCTCCGTCACTCCCCCATCCATCTTTGCAGATGCACTGTATAGTGCGTAATCTGCCGGGTTACAGCTTACACAAGACTATTTTTAGTTCGATTTCCAACCGAAATTATGCGTAAAAACGAAAGATTTTTGCATTGATACGATATTTGTATTGTTTATGTATTAATATGTAACTAATTTCACATTCATCTACTTTTTAGTTCCACAGTAAAACAGTATTTATTTTATTACATAATATTCTTGGACACGCGCTTGCTATCGATCTCAGTGAATAAAACAGTATACTGGCGATAAGCTGTAACTTCGTAGCCTACAAAGCCGTTTCGGGTTACGTCGTATTTTTCGTCGTTCGTGTTATGCGGCAGCGGCAGCGGCAGCGGCAGCGGCAGCGGCAGCGGGCAGTTGAAATCAGGTTCGAGCTTCGATTAGTATTGAAAAATATTGAAAATAATTATACATATTCGGGTCAACAGGATAATATATAATATTAAATTTTTAAGGTAGTTTACGTAGGGGAAGCTGTGCTTCTCTAGTTTCCATGGTAAACACGCCACTGATGGATAAGGAAGATAACAGTCTGGAACCTAATACGAAGAGAGGAGGACCCCGTAGATCATTTAGAGATGAAGTGAATGAAGCATTGAAAAAAAAAGAGGATTGGAAGAAGGAGAATGGGATGACAAAGATACATTGAGGAAATGGAAGGAGGACAGCGTCAGCTGTAGAAATCCTTTCTATATATACTTTCTAGAAAACCGAAGTTTGAATAAACCAAATTGGCATTTTCTTTAACATTTGTTAATCTATTGGTTAAATTACTAGTTTAGCTTTTTTAGGCATAAGAATTAACGGAATTACTGCATTAGAGTATTCTAAGGAACGTATTATAAGTTTTAATAATAAATACACAATTTCCTGTGCTAATTTATAGTATTCTTGTATTCTGCAAGGAATTGTTTTCCTATTGATTTTTTATTTAACATTTTATGGAAGCTGCCAAAGAAACTATTTAGAATAAGCCGTTTAGAATTCTTGCGTATCAGAAGCTATAAAGAAGTAAACAGTAAAAGTTTATGAGCTCATATCAGACACCACTGGCTTGTTATTTTCATTTCTTTGTGTTAGTTCAAAAGAGAAAACGTTCTGAAAACACGAGTTGACATTCTTGAAAAACAAGCACGACTTAAATTAAAATAACCATTCCAACTCAGATGTCCTCTAACCACTATCAGGAGTATTAAAATACAAAATACAACATAACTCGGACGCCTACGCGTCCTCCGAAATAGAATTTTAACTCTTCCACTGTACCCCACACGTTTGTTGTAATAACCACTCGTATAAAGTCCCGAAAATGTGTACAAATGGTGTAAAGAATTAAGAATAATGCTAATTAAAACTCGTAAGGGAGAGAAAATATTTTTTAAGTAATAAACTTGTGTGTAAAATGGACTTTTTATTTGGATATTCTCCGAAGGATATATACGAAGTAAGCAAAATAAAACTTCAACTTTATGATCTTTGCCGAAAGTTGCGAGAGGGTTGTATTGTGTAAAGGTTGAATATTTTGTCTCCCACATTTTCTTTTAATTTTGCTGTTTGGATCTTAAAGTGATTGCTTCATTGCCTTTTCAGTTTATGCAATTTTGAAAAGCCAAAACAATAAGATTTGCGAGATTATTCATACACAATTAAACCCAAACGAATAATTTAACGCTGGACATTTAGACTTTCAGTCTCGAACGACGAAATAAAACTTTTGTGGTTTATATTTTTAATATTCAAGAATTCAGAGCATTTATAATCACAATCCAGCGAGTTTAAAATTACTTAAGAATTTACATAGAAACTGGAGGAATATTTAAATATACTAAGTGGTTTCCTTTGCATTCGTGTGCATAAAACACTGTGGTGCCCTTGTTTTTTGTCGTGGGAAAAATTCAAGGCCGTTAGTTTGTGGTTTGTATGGAAGGAAAATGAAAAAGCGAAACAATTTCTTTCGATATATATGAGCCGATGTTTAGTGTCACGGAATACTTCAATCAATCAAACCAACACTGTATGTGTGTGTACTTTCATTTTGCTGTGAAATTTTTAATGAAATAATCTAAACTCAATATTTAGGTAATTTCAATCAGGAATATTTACTTAACTTCATCTCGAGGTAATGAAATAGCAGCAGTAGTTAAGTAAAAGAGTAATTACATATACCTATGTATGGAGAAAAAACACTTTATGGCTGAGTGTAGTTCAGGATTTTAATGGTTTACTATTTAATATATCGATTCCTGTTTTAATTAAGCATGTTGATTTATCACTCCGATTTTAATGGATTTCAAATTGAAAAGTTTTTAGTATCGTAGCTGTAATTGTTCATATAGTTTTTATAACAATGTTTCATATGGTTTTTCTTTTTTCCTAATACGAGTAAATCCACTATTGACAAATTGGATCTGCATTGTAAAAGGTGGAATACGAATTTTGCTTGTAATTCTTTTAGCAAAAGTGGAGTTAATCAGTTTACTTGATGTTTACAGATGTAAAAAATACACCATCATGTTTACTCCGATTTTCTTTCCCTTGAAATTCTTCGTCGATAATATCTCATTACGTGTTGCATAAGGGGAAAACGTCGTCACCAACAAAGTAATAAGGAAAAGATAAAGAATTTGATTTTCCTGGTAGATTAAAATTGTTTGGTAGATTTAACTGACCCTGCATTAAACCTTTTCCAAAATTACTTTCACACCTTGTTCCTAATAAAACAATTGAAAAAAAAATGTTTATAACTGCAAAATGCGGAACCAGAATGAGACGGAGCTTTGCTTCTAATAAGCTTCCCAATTCCTATCCACACTTTCCACACAGTTTGAAAATTACCAAAGATTATAATAACGATTAGCCACTTCTTCTCATTATTGTTGAGTTGGTTATGGTAATAACTTGGGTTGTAGAATGTTAAGTATAACCAATGATGTTGTAACTACGATATTTCGAATAGAAGTGTGACCGCGCAAAAATATCTAACATTATTAAACTTATTTAATTGATTATTAGTTCAGAATTCTACTTGCTAATATATGTGTACGTAGTTTGTAGACGAACATAGGTACGTCTTCATGGAATACTTTATTTTATATTCTTTGTAACAACAGTCAGTTAATTTAAATTAAGTTGAAGGTAATAACGTTAGTTTATTTAATATTTTTTCCAGTATCAGATTGTAAAGAACTCTGCGCATGTGGTTACACTTGACATTTAAAATCATACTTCCATGTGGCTCTGGTGCCAAAGTTAAGAAACCATGTTATGTAACTGAATTCCTAACTTTTTTAGAACCATTCAAAAAATGGTGAAAACAAACTGGCAATATCTCTAACATTTTATCTGAATCAATATCAAATTCCCAAATAAACGATGAAGATGAAAACATACCACATCACATTGCACTCTTTCCACCTGAAGTTACTAACGAGAACGAATAAGAGATTTCTGTAATTTTTGCTTCCTCACATGGCAAAAATGAGTGCTGAATAGGAAAGAAGATTTAAAATAGCAGTTCTTCATCGAACACAAGAAATTTTGAGCGAATGCGAAGGGAAGAAAATATCTTCCATGCCTTCCTCCACTTACACTAGCTCATGTAGTTCTGGAACTACCCAAAGAATAAGTTATACCGATGCTCCACACAACTGTTAATGAGACCCAAAGTTAATTTTCAGTCTACGTAACCATCTACAACAAATATATACAGATATTATCTCAACAACATAATATGTACCACAACTAAAATATGGATAATCAATAAATGTGGAGTTCTTTATTATAAAAATACATTCTGTATTTGTTTAATAAATATGGTTAAATGTGCCTCTTGATTTTTCATTTGTTTAATCCCGCCTCGGTGCGGCTAAAAATCCTTTTTTCAGGACACAAACAGCTCTTCTATAATTAATATTTGTTTAAAGTTTTGATTTTACCGACGAAATCAAAATGTTAAATAAATGTTTGCTCATACTATAAAACTATTGAAATCTTTCGGCAATTAGCTAGACACAACGTAAGCACCATGCTGATAGATACTGGCCCGTCAATAGGAATGATAGGAATGCACCCAATGTCATATTTTACGTTTTACTTTAGTATTTATTAAAATTAACTATATGAAAGCTGTGTATACATCTTCTTCCTTTGAAGACATGTCTGTTACTAACGTTTTACTTGCTAAAGATATCGGTAAGCACCTTGTTCAAATTATGTTACTTTTAAATCTTATCATTGCAATATCACTTTGGTGAGAGCATTGCCTAAGAAATACACAACTGATGGAAAGATTTGCGTTACTACGAAATATATAATGTAAAGAGAACAATATTTTTATACGACTAAAAGTATATAAATTTGGTGTAACTCCATATTCAATTGCTTTAACTAAGATGAAGAAAAATAACTCACTTAAATTTTGAATTTAACAAATTTAATAAAATGATGCTACTAACTTGCTAATATAAGTAGAGTTTACAGTTTCAAGGTTTTTATAAATGTTTGTTTAAACTGGCTTTTCTTGAAAATAGCTTTTTATTCTAATCAGATGCGTTGGAACGTTTTATAATTTGCGAGGATCAATTGGACACTATTACAAATAAGATGTTAACAAACCAATAAATACTGGAAATGTAATCGAATAATTTAAGAACATATACTTATATTTATAAGTCCGCCATCACATTTGGCACTATATTTTGATTTATTTTACATTGATCTCTCCAGTTCTTATCAAATATTGTTTACCTTTTTCAACAAACTGAAAAAAAATTATACATATTTATGAAAGCACCAGGTCTCGCCAATAAATGTTTGGTGAGGTCATTGGTCCTCGAAATCCCTATTCCACTGATTCTAATTTTTAATAATGCAATATGTATAAGACTCTCACATCCACATCAATAAAAATACACAACAATAACAGTATTTTATTTTTGGTATTTGCTTATTTATTGGGCAAGGCTAGCGGTTATCAGCATTTTAAAGCGCGTCGATAGCTGTGGTCACATTACCTGACTAATATTTTACCAAACCCGAGGAATTTCCATTCCTGGAAGGAATCTATCGTGATAAACGTCATACTGCTATAGGACCTACGGTTTTATCTCGTATTTGAAAGAGACATACCTCCAGTTTTCGCCGCATTTAAATTTTCAACGATCTAGACTGAAAATCAATTCCCAGATCTCTGGTTTACAAGGCAAGTATGACAACCTTAATGTTATCGAGGTTTATACGTTTATATATTATTTATCAAATGAGTTCTAGCTTCCGGGTGTTTTAAGTATTCCAATCTTCTAAGACTAAAGGCTTTACCATATTTCAAATTCTTCTACATAGAAACTTAAGGACTCGCTAACCTAGATAGTGAATTAAACCTTAATTTTTGTGACAGTAAATATATTTTTATTATTATTACAACGCAAGCTTATTTACTACAACATTATTAACGTTGGTTATATTCGATAATATTGTACTGTAAGTTTGGTTTCAAGATAACTTCTTAATAACGAACGTTCTATAATAAAAATATGGCCCAAACTTGAAAATCACTGGCTTTGGTGGTATAGAGAATTGCCTTGTAAACTAAAAGAGATTTTAGATTAAATCAGATAACGTTCGGTGAGATTTTTCTTATGGAAAAAAATTAAAACTATATATGGGGAATTCCAAAATTCGCTAACAATTTTTGTTATTAAATTTTATTATTTTATTTGTGGCCAGATTTGTCGCGGGTGCTCATCACGAAAGTATGGAGATTTTTTATCATTAATACTATTAATAGTTATGAACAATACACGGTGCAGCAATGGATTTCTTGTGTTACATACGCATTATTTACGTATAAATTGGATTGCTGCAACCAAACCACCAAATTTTATTTCGTCAGCAAGTCATCATACCGCAATATCATTTCGGCATGGTAGTAGCAAGAGTAACTTACTGTAGGTAAAATTGCGAATAAAAAATCCCCTTGGAGACTCATAAGTACCGTTGAGCGTATAACAGTTTCTTTTACGAAAAGTCTACGATGCTCAGCTAGCTGCACAACATGTAGGTGTCGAACATTTAAAGGAAACCAGCATCCATAGAATACTTAGGCGTATTCAGTTCCACCCTTGTAAATTGGCACTTGCACAAGAACTAAACGGAATAGATAGACAAAATCAACTTGACTATTAGAAATGCTGAGCAGAGGGATGGCTACAAGAATGTATAGAACAAGAAGGGGTTATTCCTTATCAAAAACCATCAGTGTATTTTGGAATTTTCCGGACTTCCCTTTGTATATGAGACAAAACAGTGTGTTTGGCTCGCAGTCGAAGAACAAATTGAAATATAACCTGACGCCTTACGCAAGAACTTTATAAGTTAACTATTTGTATTAGAATAGGAGAAAGAAAACTTTACGTACATGCAGGGCTGAGCCGCCCATAAGGGCGAGGGCGGGCGGTGCCTGCCGGTGCAACACAGCCAAGGGCGCCATATACTTTTTACTTTTTTGTATCTACATAAAAAGCTTGTTCGATGTAAAGTGCAGCGACTGCTTTCTCGCAAATCGCTTTTTCCCCCATAAGTTTACTATAAAATAACATATTTTATTTCGGTTACCTGTTATTTGTTTATTATAATGTATCAAATAAAACATGTAGAAATAGTTTGAATAGAGAAGAACATGTCACGTGGACGGCGCAGAACAGAAAATGAGTTTGAACGACGAACGAGTCTATTGCGGTAAACGAGGGGTGTATAATTCGATCGCCCGTTCGAAGCCCAGAACTCGGAATTATTTCGACCTGCGAGTAGTGGGTCGTACGCCACTGGCAAAATGGCGCCGCGCCGATTTGTACAACCCACAGGTTCTTCTCTATTTGAAGCCACTCTACTAGTCTATATATGATGCCCATAGGCCATAGGAATAATGACAGGGACATAGGAATGATAATTTATAAATTATAACCTCCGCGTAAAAATATACTGATTAAACATAACACGTACACTATACATTCCTTTTAAAATACCCTGTATAAAACAAAGATCAAATAAACAGCGTTTAATACTGATTTTTACATTAGTTTCTCAATGTATGTACAAGTAGGTACACTTAAAAGTAAACATTATAATTTTTCAATATTCTATTCAATTTTTTATTTTATTTTCAGTTTATTTCTTAGTAAAAAATCCGCGTAAAATTTACCCAATATTTACAGCTTCTCTGCAAAATTTTGAAAAATAACAATATTTACTTTGGAATTGAAAATCACCGGCGGCGGGGGGGGGGGCGCATAAGCGTGACTTGCCCGAGGGCGCCAGAAAGGCTTGGTGCGACCCTGTGTACATGTGAATTTAGACATTTTGTTACTGTCGTTATAAAAAATAATTAAAAGCAATATCTTCATACGGCTTCTAAATTTTTCTGACGCTCCTCTTTTTACCTGTCAATAATAATGAGTCTTTAGTATGGGATTTGGGGATTGTCACTCGGTTAATCTATGATTGGCTGAACAAGGCTGAAATTAAAATAACTTCATATGTTAATTCCAGTACACAAATTAATTACTATACAAACAATTTTGACTTTTATTTGGGGTGAACTTGAAGATTCTAACATTATTTCCAAGTCGCTTAATTCGGGGAATGCATCTGATTAGAGTTATTTAATTTTCGTAAGAGCCAAAACTCTTGAGTTAATTTTCACTCATTAGCAATGCAACAGTTTGGGCGCCTCTGATTCGTACATGAAACGCAAAGAGCAGGTGGGCGTCTGTTCTGGCCAGCGTCGCGGCGACTTGATGTTAAACAGATAGCAGTTGGAGCGCGCGATGCCGCGTTATAGCACGCGCCCAAAACAAGCATTTCTTTTGTGTCGTCGCGTGTTTGTGATTGCGTGTACTGTTACATTTTTCGGCCGCTTCAGATACGTTCTACCGTGAAACGCTGTGGCAACGATTTACACACTTCTTCAGCAATTTTCGTGCCGAAGCAACAGCATAAGTACACTAGGAGGTCGATCGTTATCGGCGTTACTGTTTGTGTTGAAAATCGTGACCCGTTATGTATGATAGATCAGTCGTCTAATCTTTTTGCAGAGTTTACATGAATTCTAAAGAAGTGTTTTCCAGAAGAATATCATTGCCACCTGATGTACTAATCGCAAATATGTCATCGCCGCCGTGCAATATACACAAATCCATTTGCCAATATAAATAAGCCGTCATATTTGCTTATAATAATACCACTTACTGGTAAATTACAATTTTTGATGTTGCCATCATAATTTTGACGTAAATTCATTATTTATGGCTCCATTAACATTTTCTGTATGATGCTTTTCACGCATCATGCCCCTATTTTGATGGCATGCTTCGCGTTCTTAACGAATTCTGAATATTTTTAGTGTGCAAATTAGTTCAAGTTTGTTTCACCTTGACCTTTAATGAATTATTTGTTGTTACCTAATCAGGTCATTCTCTTAACTGGTGGTGCTTCGAAATCGGTCTTTATTTTTTGAAACAATTGCTTTCACTACAATACTGTAATAATCCCATGTGCGTGATGTTGTGCCTTCGGGAGCCATTAAGGTTAATAGCGTTGGTGTGCTTCTAGTGAAAATTAGCGTCCAATACTTAATATTAGTGTGGAAAGTGTGATGTCTGACGGGTTTTATTTCGTGTGTTTATGTGCCAGATGAAGTGCCGTTGATGGGATATAAACAGGTGATCTGCGTGTTCATGTAGGATACGTTTACGATCGCTGCTTGGAGGTTGTTCATATATCATGTTGAGTTGGATTGTAAGTGTAGCTTAGTATTTTGCAGTTTGTTTGACCCCATCACACGTTCTTGTTTTACTTTCAGCGAGGATCACATATATATTTTTTAAGTTACTTAGCGATAATCGTGGTACATAGTCTTATTAAATGATCTTGAAATCACTACGTTTTAATATACGCTGAGCCAAAATTCAACCAAAATTAATATTCACTGTATACACTATACATACTAACATTTTAAACTAATAAATTTGCATAATTCACTTTATTTTCGAATAAAAACAGCTTCATTAATTAAACGTATCGTTGTATACTGTACTAGTACTACATGCAAGCTGAGTACTATAAGAATATTATATAACATTTTTATTGTAGAAAACAAAAATAAGAACAACCGGTGAGCATTTTTAGGTCTTTTTCCTATTTTAAGTCTCGACGTACAAACGACACATTAACTAGTTACAATTTTAATTGTAAGATAGCATATCACATAATTAAGAATCTAATAAAACATTCTTTAATCTGACCCAACTAATTCGTGCTATAGATTTATATTTATTTATATGAAGAAATGTATTTCAATTTTCATCCCGGTTCAGTTGTTCCGTTGAAAACTCTAAACATTAAAACTACTTTAATAAGTTACATTTTAGTATAATATTCATATAATTTAAATTTTTTAAAATGTTTGTTTACTGTTGGTAATCCTTAAATGGCATGTCCTCTTCTTAATGCCACAGCTTCCCTGTTTTGCAAATGACTCCTTATCAGAAATAAATTTAAATAAATAACGGAAGTAAAATTTTTATTTACTTTAGAAATTTTGTGATTGCCTGTATAAAACACGATAATAAACAAAATGAAAGTTGTTGAAGATATAACGGAGCAATAAAAAAAGAGCTATCGTACTTTTGGACATACGGCCAAAAAACCATGGCCAATTGGTAGTAAACATTGATTACTGTAAGTTAAAAATTAGTTATAATACCGAAAACAATTCGGTTCAAGTAACGGGTATTATATAGAAAGATAAATATACCCTAATTGAAGCCCAATATCTGAGCTTTGAGCACTACATTTTAAATAATAAATTATGTAATTGCGTCTTCTGCTCCACGAGACAATAAATAAATTAGTTTACTGTATTGTTACTAAATTATAGAAGTATAAAATATTAAAATGTGGGAGTAACAATTGTTAGTGAAAGTGGTTATCAGTTTTGTTGTAAATACGCAATCAGACAAGCGCTCAAATATTTTTAATGGAAAGGACTTCCAATTTCTATTTAGGATAGTTTACTTAAACGTCCAATTACTGTCAAGAAATTGCTTGTATAAAGATGTGGATGGCTAAAGTCCAAGACGCTTGTTAAATTTTAGTTTCTTGACAATGTATTTATTTTGAAAAATGTATTTCTTTAGTTCTAGTTTTGTAACAGTTATATCGTTATTTCTGTTAACTCGTAACTAATACTTAAAAGGGAAACTCAATAGATATTATTAGCATTGGAAATGTTTAAATTATTTACGGATCAACGTATGTAATGCGTTATTAGAAATTATATTTTTAAGTGAAATACTTTTAATGTATTTAACCACGGACAGTAGGTCAAATCCCTGAGGAGGTATATGCAGGGTGCCCAATTTCGTGAACGTTATGTGGGTAATTCTTTAACTACACCTCATATATCAAATTTCCTCACACCATTGATTTCTCCTTAAAAAAACGGTACTACTTGCCTATTTAACCGTTTCTCCATCTTTAGAAATAAAAAAGTTACCCATATAACGTTCAAGAAGTAGAGCACCTTGTATGTAATTCGTTAAAATACATTATTTTTGTAATACATATATTTGTTGTGAAACGCTTTACAAGCGTAAGTTAAATAAATAAGTATAAAAAAATTAATCAACCGGCTTTGGTGGTCTAGAGTGCCAGGAAAACTTCTGTGTAAACCAAAAATCTCGAGTTCTATTCCGGCCAAGGTCGATAGAATTTAAACTCTGTCCTCTTGCAGTTATAAGGTAAAATCGTTGATTATAGGTATGTACGATATTTGGAAAGATGAACATTCCTTCCGGGCGTGGAAATCCTTTGTCTTTGACAAAATTCTAGTCTAAATAACTAAAATAGTCAACGCGCGTTGAGATATTTGGCACCCGTAATCCTATATCTCGTTGAATAAATAAACAAACAAACAAACAGGAATAAGAGACCTTTGCAACATACCCCTTAAAAATAGCTTAACCTGACATGCTGTTAATGACAATACATTTTACATCAAAATTAAATTTTGTGAAATCACCTTGGATTTTTTATGGCAAGATCGAATCTATAAAGATGAAAACAACTACAGATAAAAAATGTACTTATGGTTTTAAGGTAGTCGAATGATTGCTCCAAAATACAACAACATAACCCGGATATTCTATAAAACAGTTAGGAGTACATTACTCCGACATTTTTAGAATTTGTGACCATCCTAAGGAACTGTCGGAAATCTATTATAATTAATTATTGTAATTAATATTAATACGGCAACAGATTTATTCGACACTCTCCTAGTTTTTATGGCAACATTTATAACTGAGTATAACAACGACCATTCGTTTCGATGTGTCTATTGGAAACTCCTCAGAAAATAACAAAAAATAAGCACCAATCTTAGAAAGTTGATTACCAATCGAGCAACATACAAAAATGAATATTTGTGTGTGCCTGTCACCTCTAGAGCAACTTTTTTGTTTTAAATATTAAGGCAAAGTAATAAATCTTCAAAGTACATTGTTACAATTCATAAAAGGTAATGACACATATGTACTTACATATTTGCAGTTTTTGATTAACGATCCAGTGCGATCTATTAGTCTTAAACATTCGCGTATGTGTTTGAACGACAATCGATTATGCTATTCTACAGGAAGTGTTCTTATTTATAATATATTCTTGTGTTTCTTTATTGTTTTTTAATTTGGCCCATAGTAACTTTTTGCTCTTTCTTATATAAAATTAAGAATTCTACGTCAATGTTAACTTAGGGTGTAGAAAGGTTTTTCTTTTTCGATATGAGTTATCGAAAATTAATGCCTTGGCCGTCAACTGTCCACTTGATCTCTGTCAGCGATCATAAGCCTCAATTTATAAAAAGTTTAGCAGAAAGAATTTCGTTTTTTACCAAGTTTCACAAAACATTGATCCTGAATTTCTTTTGTCAGCTAAGATTTTTAAAATTGTATGTAAGTAATAACATCCTATCGTCAAAGCGGGCATTTCTGCCTTATCATTCAAACGTGTATAACCGCATAGAAAGACATTCAAAAGAAAGCTTCCATTAACATAAAATCCTGGAAGCTCCAGTGGAGGAAAACAAGATAAAAAAAACGCTATTGTGAAGCAGAATTCTCAAGAAAAATTGTGAGACACGTCAGAAGAGAGGACGAGTACATTCACTTGGAAGCATTCGTCGAATGACTGAATCGCTCCAGTTGAGAAAGGTCGATTTATTTTGAGGGTGACAGCTTTCAAAACTATGTAGGTGAGCGAGCATAAGATGCGCTGTTTGGGCTTTAGAGCGTATTTCATGATAGATGCGATTTCAGATTAAACTTAATTGGATTTTATTACTCCGTATCCTACCTTTTCCTCACCTCACACGACGACCTGTGTCTCAAATACTTTGAACTTTGCGAACTCTTTACGAGCCCAAAATATTTTCAGCGGTTATTTGGGAAGAACTTTCGGCTAGAAGTAACTTTTCCAATCTATATCTGTCACTGGTAGAAATTGTTCCGTTAACCACTAGGTCAAATTTTTATTTTTAAGGCTGAACTGAATGCAGTTGATAAAAAAAAATGCACAGTAATGTAGGGTTCGGAAGTTTACTTTAAAATTATTTCTAACGAAATATTTTTAATAACTCTATATGAAAATGCCCAGCGTTCTCATTCAGTTCGCTAAAGTATGCACATAAAAGATAACAACTTCTTTACGAAAGTGGCGGTAATAAAGCGTGGGCATCTTAAAAAGTCACTACGTATTGTTACTTAAGAAATATTACCTAATAAAGAAACTAAAACTTTGAAGAAACGGTAGGGCGTCTGCTTTACAGAATTCCCACCTTTGCAGTCTAAAAGAAATTAAGAACGTGAATCAAGTTCTTTGGGTCTTAGTGTCAGGTAATTTTTAACTTTTAATTGCAAGCTTTTCTTTATTTTTCTCATTTTCTTATATTGAACTTTAACGGTATTTTATCCTTTATTAGAGTTTCGATAGAGTAAAGAATTACTTGTTTTAAATAAAAATCCTGGCAGCAGGATATTTTTGCTCATCGTTATGCAGAAGTTTACTGCAAGCAGCTGGTGTTACTGTAAAATTGCCGTAAAGTTCATTGTTCGAAAGCTGCATGAAAGAAATACTAAGTAAGTTTAAAGCTCGGAAGGTGCCAGAGGTTAATTCAATTTCGCAATTTTACGACTTCTTCTTGGGTGAAGGTAATAAGTACTATCTTGTGTGTCAATAAAATGTTTATGGTTTCTGATAATTAAGTTACTGAGTTTCACGGTTTACCGAACTGAATTCAGAAAATATTAGCGTTTCTGGGGCCTGGGGTTTTAGTTAAAACCATACATACTTGTATGTAACTGTATGATAATGCAAACTGCAACAGTGAAGCTATAGAATAATACATTATTTGACTTACAACGAAAATTGTAATGAGTAAAGACCGGACTGCAGGCCCTAAAAGCTTTAAATTATAATACGTATTTAGGAAATTTAGGTGATCTAAACTAAGAAAGCCTATATTTTTTCATTTATGCAGTATTAAGTAGTTTAGGCAAAATAGGCATCTTTAAATGTGAATATTTTTAGACGAAATGATGGTGTATAAAATAAACATATATTATATATTATTGTATTAAAAACTGAGTTTGAGGTTGAGGTTGAGCTCGGAATTTCTGTGATTCTGCAAGAACAAACAAAATTTTAACAAGTAAAATTTTGTAAATGTGTGTCTAAGGCTGTGCCATCATTTGTAATAACACAATAATTATTAAAATCTACAATATGTAGTAAAGGTAAAGGTAACGGTACTTGCACTTCGCGAGGGAGTATGGCAGGCAACATAGAGGGTTAAGGCCTCCTAAGTCGCTTTCATACCTCGGTTCTCTCGCACGCTATGTGTTTTGGTTTCCAATTACTTTCAGTGACTGGGTAGGCCACCCGCCGAGAATCCGACTCGGTTTGACTCCGAAATCGTCCGCGCTGTAATCGAATGCCTTAACCACTCGGCCACTCCGGTGATACAATAATATGTAGTACATCAGCGAAAAATGACGCTGAAAATCGACACCAACGAAATTTAACGCTCCAAAACAAGCTAAAATAGCTATTTTAGATAAAGTGAATATTAGACCAAAATTTTAAGATAATTCAAATTCGATGACCCAGAATAATTACCACAAAGTATTTACCGTAGAATCTGATTTCTACTCATGAATTTGATCTTTAAGGTGCATTCAGACTCAAAAATTTTGTCCGGAAAGTTGACGGAGAAATTTAAACGAACCAATCAGGAGCTGCATAGAATTTGAATCGTAAGAAGCGGTAAAAGTTAATCTTGACAGGTACCCCGATAAGGAAAGCAAACGATCCGTGGCGTGCGCATGAGTAGATTGAATAAACACGGTGATGTTTGTTTCTTTTAACCACACTTTAACCTACATTATTTTCAGAAAGGTTATTGTTTTGTGATTTTCAGTTTTCGTTTGTCTGCTTTGCATAATTATCGTAGGTTATTTTGTCAATTTGTCTAATGTTACAACCAAAGATGATAAACGAAGGTTAGAACTAACAGCTGTTCGCGTCGCACCTGCGCAATTAAAGCAAATCGTTAGCTACAACAAACATGCAAAACCTCCGGTGAGTCTGAATTGCCAAATTTTGTCCGGCAGAAAACATCCGTTTTGTCCGTCAACTTTCCGGACAAAATTTCTGAGTCTGAATGCACCTTTAGTCCAGCAACCATACTTGAGCATCGTTTCCACTGTAAGCAAGAATAGTCTGTAGAGGTTTTCTTCATAAAACCAAAACAATAAAAATACAATCTTACTGAGTTAATTTTAAGCTCGGAATATTAAGTAAACTTTTGTATTCTGCAAAAATTTTTAAAGACTAAAATGAAATCTTAATTTTAAATCTCTATTTATCCAGGTTCCTGGAAAAATAAGAAACGCATCTCGTTCCATAAGCACAGTTATAACCATGAATTTATACATATTTATATATAGGATGTTTCAATTTGAATCACAAAGCACAACAAAAACGAAAAGTTTTGTTTCCCGTCGCACCTGACATTTACGTGATTTGCGTATACCAACTTCAAAGTTGGTCGGCCTGCCTCGCTAGAAGCTATGTTAATAAATCCAGGTAGGGATGAAAACTTTTGCGGTAGAAAAAAATGCATACCAAAGATGATATACAAACCACGTGTATTGCCAATCACGTGGCTTCTATAAAAACCGCCAACCTTTTTCGTACGTGAGCCAGCTTACATTTTACTGACTATCTATTCCAACCTATGCAACATGATTAGTTTTTGAAAATTTTGCTACAACTAAGATTAGGGCCTGCATCTATCTTTTTATTTAAAGCAAAAGTTAATTATTCAAGCCAAAACTTACTCTTATACACAAAACGAATATCTTTAAAAATATGTGAAATTATCAGTAAAGTAATTTTAACTTTATATACCTTATTTATTTGCGATCGCCGGAGTGGTTGAGTGGTTAAGGCATTCAGCTATAGCGCGGATGGTCTCGGGGTCAAACCCAAGTCGGATGCTCGACGGGTAGCCTATCCGGTCACTGAAAATAATTGGAAACCGAAACACAGTGGTGGAGTAGGGAAGGTAGGAGTGGTGCTTACGACACCACCCCGTACGTATAATGTGAGAAACAACCGAGGTATGAAAGCGACGTAGGAGGTCTTAACCCTCCATGTTGCCGGCTATGCTCACTCGCGGGCGTTAATGCCGATACCTTTACCTTATTAAGTTATTTTCAGCAAATTCATAGGTATCACGCAACTATTGTTTTGGTATCAGTGGAATCTAGCCTTTTAAAAAGACGAATGTATTATTAACCTACAATTTTAGTAAATTCGTAACCTATTCTGTCATACATTGCTGTGGATAACAAAAACGTTCCAAGCTTGAATAATTCTTATGAACTCCTTACTGTAGACTGGACTGAAACATCTCTCGTTAGTTTTATCGTACTTGTTTACTTTGTAGTCATATCAGTTGCAACTACATATAAGTGATTGAATTTGAACTAATATATGACCGAACAAATATTAATAAAAGTTTTTAATTTCAAAAATGTAAGAGATTATGAAGTTGTAGTATAGAAACGTACGTTAACATAGTTGTAAATACAGGGAAACAGCGAGTTCTTGGTGTAATCAAAAAATAAAACACAATTACGCGAAATCACCGTGCTTTTCCAAATCTCTAATTAGAGTAAAACGAGGTGCGCCTCGACTTGCTGGCATATTCATCATTCAAACAGGTTAATTGCGACAGAGATTTAATTTAAATGCAGGGTCTTGATTAACAACGGTTCCAAGAAACGAAGCGTCGCAGCGCTGAAAAGGGAATACTTTTCAGTAGGTATACACATTAGTTAATGAAGTTTCTTCGTAAAATTAATAAATTTCCTATATTACTTAAGGAAATGGATCAGTCTCGTTATTTATTGCTTTCTCGATTTCATGCGAAGGCTGACTCTCAGCTGGTTGATTGGAAAATGTGTACTAAAGAGTGAAGGACTCCTGTTTAGAAGTTTATTTGATTTTCAGAAATATTCCGAGTACGTTTGTTACGACTGTGGTCGATCACGAGTCGCTTTTTCATCGTTTTTGTGGTATCTGTGTACAATAATATCTCTATTCTTCTCATCTTTGTCCTGATACCTTGTCCAAGTGACGCAGACACGTTCTCGTTGTTGCGTAGCGACCGCAGCTCAATCGGCTTATCAGGGCAGCACACGCTTGAAAATACCTTTCCCAACCTCCCAGGAATTTCAGATAGATAGGTCCATTGTCTCCTGTTTTGTTGCTGATTTATTTATATACTTTTCGCCCTGCGTTTGCCATCTGTGCGGCTAATTGTTTGGAGGTTGCTAACGAGGTCTTTGTATTTCGCTTGGGGCTCTTTGTTCAATATTCTACAAAATAACTCAGGATAAGATAATAAAATGATCCGCCCTAATTCGCTTCTTTACAGAAAGGAAGGTGAAGCAAATATCGACAAAGCGTAAGATTAGAAAACGCACGATGTTATATACTTAATGAACATTTTTCTTTTTGAATTTAAATCCAAAACGTAATTACGTTTAAGTACAGGTAAATACTTGTATATTAAAAACATTTTAACGTAATATTCAATTTAATAATCCCTTAAAACAAAATTCACAGAATTCTGTGTTTTTCAAATATTTAATTTAAGTAGAGGTCGAACTTAGAAATGCTACATTGTAAAAATAAATATCAGATTTATTATAAAGTAGGTATTTTTTTAGTTAATTAATTGTAGGCCTATTTTGCTCTTGTAACGCTTACTTTAGTATGAAATTTATTGATCGCAAGATATAATTTAGTTGGTTAAAAAATTTATTCAACGATACCAATAATTGAAACGACTATAAACATATAATACTGCTTTAATACCATAACTAATGTATGTCCAGTATAAGTACCTTTGAGAGTCATTTTAAACATCGTTTACGCCTGAATGTAATAATTTGGTAGATGTAAACCTACATATATGTATATGTAACAGAAATATAAATTGAAAATTAGTCGGGAATGGAATTTATATATACATTCACTTTGTGGTTATAATTCATGGGAGCAATAATTAACTGATATTATGATTAACGGCAGAATGACCTTAGGTATTATATCTTTAATACCGTAAATTTGTTTTAAAATTAAGCTACTGATTTTTAAAATTTTACTGAACCCTAATCGTTAAAATTACTTCATATCTTAAACATGTTAAAGAAGAGTTCAAAAATACTGTAACGTTTTTAAAACGTTTATTTAAAACTTCGGTTTGCGGTGTGAATTATTTATTAACAAATTTAAATACTGTAACAATTAACACGAAACAAAAACTTAAACACTAAAAACACAACACTAATATTAACCCGTAACACTAACTAATTTATTTATACAGTTTATTTATATTTACGAGCGTTCACTACGCGTTACTTATACGCGCTTGTGGTTGGTAGACTTTGGTAGACTCCTCCGTGGTCGTCGAAACGCGCCTAATAAATATATGTATATCAAGCGGCCTTCTAGAATCCAATCCGGATCTTTCCAGACGATGAGTCATGGAACAGTTTGGAACAGGTGCGAAATGATTCACGTCCCACCTGACAGCTGGCGCGTCTCGCTACAATACCAAGTATTCAGTCTCAAAATGCTTTTAAACATAAAAATGGATAGACAAATTGTTACTGTCACTTGACGTTAATAACCCTATTACAACTAAATTACCTAATTATAAAATGCCAAGGAAAAAGCTTTTAGAGCCTATGAATTACAAAAAATAAATAATATATAAGTTTTTCTGCTAGATACCTGTAGATAAAATAATATTGGAAAGAAGGAGAATATTATCTATTGTATAACAAATCTTGGGCATTCAGTATTTGTTTTTGTCAGACGCTATAAAGAATTTTCTCTGTTTCGGTACTAGAGTGACATCATTCTAGCACGCATTTTGATGCTTTAATGAGCTTCATTAATAAACGATTTCTGGTGATAACTTAACTATTTAACCAAATTTCCCCAACTCAAAATTATCAGGTATTTTTATAAAAAGAAATAATGTAAATGGAAGCAGAAACAGAGAAAATAGTATAAAAAACTCGTTGCAGAAGCCAATTCGAGCACTCCTCCGTTCGGCCACTCGCCGCTACGCGGCTCGTGTTTTAATACACTATTTTCTATAATATATGTCCTAAAATAGTTTAGAACTTTGTTTCCACTGATGTTATATATTTGTTAAATACATAAGTGCTTGTAATCACTGATCAATCGATTTCGATACAATCAGAATTTCTTTCAGTCCAAATAATCTTTGTTTATTACCAACTGAACAAGAGAGGCACTTAACCGGTCTATTAATCTTTATATCACCGGAACATTCCGTTAATTATTCAAATAAACCCAATTGTCGAAAATCGAAGGAATTGGAGCAAGTAATTTGATTTCATAAAATTAGTCAATCCGAAATGTTCATTATTATTCAGTGAATTATTTAGTCATAAATATGCTTTAATTAAACGCGTTAAGCTAGAATGGAAAACATAATAATATAGGGCAGAATATTAATTACTAAAATTAATACATTGCAAACATTTTCCTTTATCAAATAGTTACTTGTGCAAAGTAATCGTGTTTTATAATAATTTTTACGGATACGTTTACGCGGTTTCTGTAGAAGTTTTGCATCAGACAAATAAAATATCGAAATAGATACGCAAAAAACTATACGAGTAAACTATTATATTATGGCATATTAACTTTGTTAGGCGTCTATTTCCTGTATATAAAAGTATAGGGTTTTTCAAAAGTAAGTAGTATTTTAAACTACTCGTATCGTGGCTGATTTTTATGCATTTGTGAAAATAAGGACATTATCAAGTCACAGGGAAAATGGGATTTTTTTATTTTCACCTTTTGGTCGTCATAGCAACAAATTTGTTTAAAAACAATTGAATGAAAAATAACATTGTATGCAAGTGTCATCACAGGTTTTTCACATTAGATCTTAACCCTGCTGATTTTTGGTTATGAGGATATCTAAACGAAAGGTTGTTTTTAGCCAAACCTAATTCAATCGATCAATTGAAGGAATCCATTACACAAAACATAGCAGCTATTCCAGAAGACCTACTCAGAGCTGCGGTTTATAGTATTGAAGAAAGGTTACTTCTTGTTCAAGAAGAAAATGGCGGCGACATACAACATTTACGATAAATGTAATATTTTTAATAAATCCCATTTCTTTCTGCATATACAGGCATTTTTAATTTTCAAATTGCTCAACGATTGATAAAAATATCAGTATTTCAAAATACGACTTACTTTTGAAAAACCCTATATATTTCATATTTCTTTTAGTCCAGTATAGTTTTGCAGAAAAGTTATCTCGATAAAATGAGACTCTGCACAACTAGCACACAAATTACATAGATACATTTTTGATATTCAGTTATTTTAATGTGTTCTCCAAACAACAAAGGCCGAGTTTTAGGCGCTACTGCGTATGACATGGCGTAGAAAGGTCCAATCTATTCACTATAAGAGTATTTTCGGTAGAACTTGGTCCCAATATTTTAATAGTTTTATATATTTAATTTAAGTATTTTTTTGGTACAAATTTAGCTCTTTGATAATGTGTATGATATTAGATATTATATTTAAAGTAGGGGATCAATACAAGAATCTGCAAGAATGGTGTCTTTTCTTTTGAATAACAATGCTTGCGAAATTTCCACAGAATTTTTCATTATTGGTGGACCAAAATAAACAACCAATACTTAATAAATTAGTAAACCTAAAGTAGAATCCCATAAAAAAATAAATTGTGGACAATCTGCTCCAGAAAGCCAAGAATAAAGTATTAACCTAACTCGATATAGAACAATTCTAGGTTCTAAGTAATGCGAATTTAATTATAACATTTACAGGTTGTAATATTTCTACTAGTAAATATCTATCAAACCTTAAGCTGTATTAAATTTAAAAAAAAATTCTAAACAGAAATATACAGTAATAATATGTTTTGTTAACTAACTATCCATCAATACGTTCTCTTTAACTTTCGCAATATGTGTAATTATCTTTTACTAACATTTTAATTGTAACAATGAACCTTACTGACAGTACCAGTTAAAAATATGCATGGAAATGGATACAAATTTTAAAAAAATGTCTGAAAAATAAACGGTGGTGCCCCACATTTTATTTAAGAATAAACGCTATAACCACAAAAATTTATTTATATGTTGACGAGCGGAAGAAAGGTTTGGCTTATTGGATTATACAAATTTAAAACCACAAGCTTTGTGAAAGTTGTTCGCATATTGTACCGTTGCTGAATGAATATAAAAACATATCTCGAATTTTTGGCACCTTGTCTTAGATATTCGTATTTTGGAGTTACTCCCACTCATAGGTTAAATATATAATTGGATCTTGTTGACAAAGCTAGAACATAAAGACGTGTAATTTTCCATATGTTAGTATTATAAGTTTATATATGTATACATAATAAATGTCTTGCTTTCATTTATAAATATATTAGAGGAAGGTTTAAAATTGTAGTTACATAGTTTTAAAGGATGTCTTTTAAATTTGGATTGAGTTGTTTTCGGACATTAATGATATTATTGAAACTTCCATTATTGTTGGGACGCATTTTGAATTTATACTCTTTTTTGCACTTCTGTACTATAATTCTTTATGTTCCCATCTTCATTGCGAGGTTGCAACGTGAAATTTTCTGCTAGTTCACCATTGTTTACGTATTTTGATTTCTGCTTATAAATTTTCAAACCTCATTTTCCATGTTGCTCAGCACATACTGAATACTAACTTTATCTTAGGTTATTATTCCTTGGTTGTCCAAAAACTGCATTGTGTATATGTTGTATTCCTTCTGCATGTGTATGTACTTTGCCCACCAAAACAATCTCTGCACCAGTGGCGGCTCGTGGGTCAAATAATAGGTGAAGTGCTATTGTGGTCAGGGGCGTCGTTAGCCCTTTTTTGCCCCCCCCCCAATTGACGTTTGCGCCCCCCCCAATTGTAATGCAACAATAAATACCTAATAATATAAGGTATAATACATTAAAAAGTTTTTAGACTTTTTGGAATTTTTACTTTTTCTTTCAAGTCTTGTAACAGTAAAGGGGAACGCAGTATATATATTTTTCTATCCTCGACCGAATGATTGTAGAGCTGGTAAAACGTTTTTCCGACAAAAACATGGAGATTTTTAAATCAGATTTCAGTCATTCTTAAATGTTTATAATATAAAGCAGCAAGACTTATAGTCTGAATTCCTTGTTTGTCAAAATTATATTCAAAAATTGACGCCTAAACCAAGTGATATATCCTCACTATTTTCACATTTAGATGAAATAATGTTTCCTAATCTAACGAATACAGAAAATTGCATTATCAATTCCTGTAGTTGTGAAAGATCTTTTAGTGTACTAAGACGACTAAAAACGTATATTAGAGCAACAACGGGCCAGGATAGGTTATCAAATTTAGGTATAATTAATATTAATTTTCAGTTAGATGAAATTTCTGCGGAAACAATTAAATATCGTTTTGGTAATAGACGAAATGAACTTTTACTACCAAAAAATTTAAATTAATAAAGCGAGTTCGAAAAATTTCGTTATCAAAAGGGCGATATTAGATCTTATTTTACTATTACTACTTTTTGAGCCCACTTTATTATAAATGAATATTGTATCATTCTGAAAAATATAAATCTTATTGAATGAATAAGTAGGTACGATTAATTTCTTTTTCTTCTGCTATTTTTTAATTTAACAAACTAATTATTAGTTTATATAGTTATAAATAGATAGTGTAGTAGATAGTAGATTATTATTATCTCAGGAACAGTAGAAACAGTAATAATTTTTAATAAACATAATAAGTTAGTCTAGTTTTTCGTAATATACCTATGTTTTAGTATAAATATTTGTGCAATAAAATTTGATATTATTTTTCTGTACGTCTCTTTTATTTATCAAATTTCATTAAAAAATACTTTTTATTTGGACTTACCTAATTTTTTACACCAAGTCAATCCTTCTGTCTTTTAGGGTAGCAAATTTGTTGGTAATATCTTCGTAAAATGGTTGGTTTTTAATTAACCCTAGTAAGAGTTCTTTTTGAATTGAAATATTCGCCAAAGATGAGAGTCTATCGTGAGATATTGTATTCCTTAGTTAGGTATATAATTTCTATAGGACTTCTTGATAAAAATGCTGCTAAAAGTTCCACTACCCTTTAAGTCCTTTTTTGCAAAAATTGTTAAAGCCTTTGTTTCATGTTTAAAAACACACACTTATTGCAAAACAAACACATAAACAACAAACAGTACAAACACCAAAACAAGACATGAGTTTCAATTATTTGAAATCAGTGATAACCGACTATTCGATAATTAGGAACTTCAGATATTTAATAAAATCACAGATATTTTAATACGTCCTTTGTAGGTACGACACATATGTTTCGAGACTATATCTGGCATTGAACTGACTAATAATACTAGTAAATAAAAATAAGTAGGTTAGCGTCTCTCTCTTTATTGCCCAGACGTGAGGTTTATATAAACAAAAGGTTCACGTATCGATTCATTTTTATCCAACAATGAATTATAAAATAAACTAACACCCGACAAGCGAAACGTTGTGAATGTAGTGAATCATTCGCCGATAAAAAACTAAATACTTCACTCTAGCGATTCAAGATGTGTCAACGAGCGGCCCGCCGGTATGCGTTACCATGGCAACGAGCAGAGTTGTTAAAGCAAGTTAATTCCAACTCTTCGCTTCAGGCGCGTTTTTCATTGGAATGCGGTGTAGACACGGACAAAATAGGCTAGTGGCCAGTGACGAATATTATGGTAAATAATATGCATTTATAATAAAAAAATCCTCTCAATACGCAATATTGAAGTGTCGAAAATAAAAAATAATTTGAATATAAAATAATTTGGATGCACAAACTTTAGGTGAAGAGGCTCTTCACCTACTTCACCTGGCGAGCCGCCACTGCTCTGCACTTACATTTTGGAATTATTTGATTAGTTTGCAAGTAGCTTTAAATAATTACATTTGTTGTATAAATCCTGATCCACAGTACCGAAAACAATAAGCTACTAATAAACAAACAGAATTTTATTTATTATTAGTATTTTGTTACACCACCATCATATTGATCAATTACAGTCTGAAAAGGCTTTTGGACAAATGAAGTTGCTTATATATTCAGGATTTATCTCGTTCTAAATATTTTCGATTTGCTCTTTAAACTCTTCAGTATTTTGATGTACTGCATTAAGTTGGTATAACTATCGGATCAGTTTATCTTCGAAGTGTGCTTTTGCTTCGCCATTTTTTCGTAATAAAAAATAAAAAATGGTATGTTTTTATATCAAACTCCTGTGCCACTTGACCATCCATTTTCCAACATCACAATAATGCGAGCAAGAGCTGGTTCTTTTAAATGTAGAGGCATTTTGCTCACAAATGAGAAAAATATTTGACAAATAACTGACATTAGTAATATTTACGATAGAACATATTTCGGTGGGTGGTATATTTCTCAACATTTTTTTCCAGGTCTGCTCTGTTTTATACATATGGATAGGTATACCAGCGTAGGTTTTGAATACTATGTGCATTCCTCTACGTGTTTCTTTTTTTTATTCTTCTGGTATTGGAATAATTTAGATTTGTAAAGAGTTTATGTTTTCTATTCATTATCAGTTTTTCTTTAGGCCTGCAGCTTTGTCTTCTTATTGTCCCTTAACTGAAAGATGGTGACTTGTAGACTTTGTTTTAGTTTTAGTTTTAGTTCATCTTTTCTGTATACCTTGTATGTAATTGTTCGCAATACTAAATTACCTTGAAAATTACCAAAGGTATTAAATGAAATAAATTGCCTGTCCATTTTTGGCAAAGTTGGATGGAGTTAGTTTCTGAAAATATCGTTTTCGCCAAATTATAAAAGGAACTTGCTCGCATAATTTGGTGAGTTGGGCACTTTTCATGGTTACTTAAGATTTCGCTAAGTTTATTAGTTCTCTACTCCTCTTCATGTAGGTACCTATGTACTTATGTATTTCTTTTTTGGTTCTGTTAGTACTAATATTGCTATCTTTTTCCAGTTCTCTACTTCACTTTTGCAGGTCTCCGCCAACGTTAGCAGTCCATCTACTTCTCGTTTTTTTTTGTGTCCTTTTTCCCTCCAATTTCATCGCCGGGGTCTTTTAAACGCATCGCGTGTCCTCCATGCGCTGTAGGTGCCTTGCCCTACCTATCGTATACACCTGCTTTGGATCTCACACTGGTTTTTAAGCAAGGCATAGATCTCGTGGTTCATTCTTACTCTCCACCCTTCATTCTCTTGGACCAGGCCACATATTTTTCACAAGATTTTCCACGCCCATATCTCCAACACCTTTTCTTATTTTTTTGCGAGGCTCCATGCCTCTGTTGCTTATAACACTACTGGTCTGATCTGAGTTTGTCGATAGCGTGTTCAATTTTACCACATTTTGGAACACGGAAAAACACTTATTACCTTGCATTATCCACGCATTTACGTCCACCAAGATTTCGCTTCCTTCCATAATCATCGACCCTAAATATTTGCCTTATTGAAACACTGCCCGTTAATACTTATATTTATAATACCCTCGTACTTTGATGTATTTCTTGCAGTTACCATGTACTTATTTCTATCTACGTTTTTGCTGCGATACCGTCTATATTCCATGTTCCAATATCGAACCTATCTTAATTGGTCTTGTTTCATATCTATACGACTTACATACTTATATTAAATCTTTAAGTAATTTTTTTAAAGAGATATAGGGTGACGATCTATTGCTTTGCCTTTATCAGGGAGATCTGATAATATAACTCTGCTATTGATATTTTCCTGTTTTCTTTGCCATTATACAGTATAACGTAAGTAAACTACAGCATTTTTCATCTAACATTTGGGTTGTGACGTCAACTTGCCCCGCCCAAAAACTGTATAGGTAGACACGCGTTCGGTCGCAGTAGGTCAGGAAAACCTAGTATAGAAAGAGATGAAGTATATTTGGATTGTGAATTTATAAACAGCGCGTTGACGTCACAACCCAAATCCTAGGTGAAAAATTATTATTATTTTTTTTTTATTATCACTTTTCCATTCGCACTTGAGATTGGTATTGATGGAGTTGAATAAAACTTAAGCATTTGAATGAACTTTTCCAATCAGTATTTTACAGAGTTCTGATAAAATAATACAAGACCTTAAAGATTTTAAATTCACTGTATAATAATATCTAACATAACTAACATAATGTACTAAAATATAATATCTATGATTTATATTAATACCAATGTTTAGTTAAAATTTACCTCATTTTCAAGTACAACACTACCTGCTTATTTTTCTCATTATTCGAGCTGATCTATACATTTTATTCTTTTGTATTTTCTATTCAGGAATCAAAATTTAATTAAAGTTTGCAGTTTCTTCGTAGGTTGTACTAGCTTGCATTACGGTAACGATTTTATGTTTGAAGTTTTTCTGAAATTTTAGACTTGGTTCAGTTGGACTTAAATTACGGTTACGTAATAGGTATTTAATATTTTACTGGAACTTAATGTGTAACAGATGAATCAGGCACTGATTTAACCTTGCTTTAATTTTAATCAACTTATATTTACTTCAATAATTTAATAACAGGAACATTATGTTTAAATCTGTGTATTACCGACAGGAGGAAGTTACTTGTACATTAACACTTGCGAAATCACGTAACTCTTGCCAAAATACCTACTTATAAATCAAAAAGCAATAGTAGAACATCGTACTATTTATAAATATACATAGTGTAACTTACTGCTATAGTTATATGCACCATTACTTGAGACAATGGTAATATTTCTGAGAGAGGACAATTGCTGATTTTATTTATCACGTCTTCATGCTTAGTGTACCTTGTTAATCCTTAAATCACTTTATTTTAAATATTACAGGAATAGGCCAAGAATTTAAGTAAATTCTTGTTAGATTTAGAATTTGTTTAAAATACGTTTGCCCTATATAAAATTATAAAAATTAATATTAAAATTGTAACGTGATCCATCATTACAAAAATTCTGTTGCCGAATAATTACGCCTGAATTATGAACATATTATAATGATATAATTTAAATGTAACAACTTTATGTGAAATATGTGTGAAAAGAATTGCAGCACAGTCCTTCCTCGCTTTCTTAAAAGAAAATTCTTAAATATTAATTTACTTCAGAATTCGAACGATTAGTTATCATAATCTATGACTGGATTAGCTGACAAAAAAGTCGATTAAAAATTAAACATTTAGTAATTTTAAACCTTTTATTCTTGCTATCTCAAGAAAGTTTCTTTCTTTGTGTATTTACCAACTGTAAACCAAAAGAAACTTTAGTAAGCTACGGAAAACTTTGAAAAATTAAGAATAATGGAGTTGTGCTATAGCAAACACAAAAACTTTGGTAGCCAAAGAATAAGTAGACACGTTCAGAAACTCATAATTGTTCTACAAGTTTTCAAGTAGGTACTGCTAAAACTTCTATATTGTTATTGTACAGCTTATGTTCAAATCTAATGTCTGCCAAGTTAAATTCTGTTGAGATTTTCCTCTGCAGATGCTACAAACATGTCTGCAAATTACATTACACAAAATGCTAAACTAAAATTTTGCCTGCTACTTCTATTATCTGTTATGAGCAGTTATTTGAGAGAAATAATATTTTCTCGGAAGAATTCCCTTTTAGGCATTTAATTAATTTTAACCGAAATACCAATTTTGTGCCGAGTTATGATTAATTTTATAAAAGTATTTAGACGAGCTTAAATCGATAATTTTGAGTGCTTTTTACATGTCTGTAGAATGTTACTGGTTTCACTTTTTTACGGAATATAAGATCAAAACATCACGTGGTTTTCATCATTATTGAGCTACACGCCTTCAAGTACCTTACTGCTGCAAGGAACTTCATTTAGCCATTTGATAAATATTTAATATTATTCAAAAAAATTCTGTTATCTGCTTTTCCAATATTTATCAGTAATAAATCATCTCTTAGAGAATCAGTGGAGTTAAAAACATTTAAAACGGTGAAATTACCCTTTGTAGCACTACCTCTGTCCAATGGCGGGTGGACATCAACTAAATATTGTTATCATATTCAAAATGCAAAATACATGCAGCAGTTTTATTTAAATAAGGTATTCTATGTCTAATAAATGTCTGATTTACTGCAAACTGTGAATGCTTAATTTTCTGAAATTTGGTCAACTTATTAGTAAAGCTTTTGAAACCGGCTCATTAACGTCAAGCATATTTGCTTTGTAAACCAAAGAAATAAACTGTAGGTGCCCCTCCAATATGAATTCCAGAGACATAAGTTCCTTGGGTAGTCTGGTAGTACTAATAATCATAACAGTTGATGCGCGTTAAGATCTCTGAGATCGGCAAACCTAAAACTCGCCCACTAAACAAATAAACAAACAGGAGCTTTTTAAATTATCTATGGTTACTTTATATTAAATGAAAACAACTGCAATTTTTCTATGCTATCGCTTTATATTGAGCCCTGGTGACCATTCGTCGTTGGGCACCAAATTAACGACGCCCTCCGCCGTATACAGGCTTAAGAGGTAGAGTAACAAGGTTCGACACTACACACACTTACACTATACACATGGTGCAGTTTGTAGGTATAAAACGGCCGTATAGTAGAGATGGATTGTGCATAAGCACCCGTAATATCTCATACGTTAACGCACCAGCACATCCCTATGCCCCAAAAAGGGAATAATGGGAATAAGAATGATAATCGCTTTATATTAACATATTACGGGTTAAACATTAAAATTGAGGTCTCTTGAATTTTTATTGGTGTAGGTATTTGTTTTTGTAATGATTTCATACCTTACTGTATATGTATAAAGTGAAAAGCGAGCTGTTAAAAGTATTGCAATGTATCATCTGCCAGTAAAATTAAGTGGGCAGCATCACCAGAATGAATGATGGCATTTTTGCAAAGGTATAAATAAGGTGGACCAAAGGATACTCCCTTGAGATACGCCAACTTTTACCGGCAAACTGCCTCGTAGCTAACTACAATAGTTTGGATTTATACGAATTGACTGAGTTCTTTTTGATAAAAACAATTTTATTCACTTCAGTGCATTTCCCCAAAATCTATTTACTTCCAATAATAAGTTCTGATTGGCTGTTTCAAATGCGCCACTGAAATAAAAAAATATACCCACAGAGAGAAGTTTTTTGTCTAAACTTCGTAGTAGGTTATTGTAAAAAGATAACAGTGTATCTTGGGTAGATTTATTTGATTGAAAAATGAAAACCGAACTGTTTAAGAGTCAACAGTTTATAATTACTTAAAAATCCATTTAATCTAGTTAGAAAGGCTTTGTGAACATTTTTTGACAGTGCTTATGGTCTGCAATTTTCCATGTATCTTTTGTATTATACAAAATTTAGTCTAGTGATAGAGCTTATTACCAATAGTTTCCCTAGAATTTTCGCATTACCATTTCTATATAAAAAAAGCTAAATACTGTGAAAATATTAATCATAACGGTTTAACAAATTAGGTGGACACTGATTTCTGGTTCGTCATATTGTCTCATCTCTTATATTATATTATACAGGGTCTCTAAACCACAGTAACTACAGTTTACAGCTCTTGACTACAAGTTGTCCATTTTTATGTTTGGAAGCATTTTAATATTACTAAATTTGGCACTTTTAAAATTTAGTGCCTTTTAATTTTGAAATACAAATATCTATCTATATACGAGGAGGTCTCAAACTTAACCCGGAATTTTTTTGGAACTTTCTTTACAATACGATCTATCCTACATTTCAACATATTCCCCTTCTTAATTCTACACACTTTTGCCATCTCTTTGGAAGCTTCCCTTCTTTATAGAAGTTTTTGACTGAGCGGCAAGCCAGTTTTGCACAAAATTTTTGATCTCCTATTATCTTGAAATCGAATACCACCCATCGCTTCATCAAGTGGCCAAACCAAATTAAAGTTTCAAGGAGACAAATCCGGAATGTAAGGAGGATGTGGTAGTGTGTTTCCCTAGTCAATTGGGCGGTGTGCGGGTGAGCATTATCGTGAAGGAGAACCACAGCCTTAATTCCTAACTGAACGCTTCCGTCTTTTCATAGAATGTATCCGAGATGCATAGTAAATAAATACATCACCAAACTTGACACATTGATAGATGAAAACAAACTAAATCAAATACCTACTTCGTTTCCGTTTTGAGTGTGCAGTTAAAAAGGTAGGTTTGTGGTTGTTTAAGCACGGAAACCATTGGCGTCTGCCTTGTAATAAGTTCTTCCTACTACACATATTAAATTATTTGACAAATACCTTCTTTCAATATTTCATTAGAGAGTATGAGAGTTTTGCGTTATGTTACGTGGTTCTAAAAAACTTTGTAATTTTCTTTTTTCGGGTGAGTCCACTATGGATTACGAAAGCTAATCAAAACGATTTGCAGTTTAAGTGTTGGGGCTGCTTGTGCATGTTTAAGAGCTTTCTTTCTTGCCCATATCTTTTTCATTCTTTGGTCTTTGTCGTTGTTTAGCTTTTTCTGGTCGCTTTCGTCTTAACCGTTTCTTAAACTTGATTGGTGGGAATTCATGTATCACTTTTCGAAAAGTTTCGGAGATGCTGAAAGATTCAAGATCTTGTTCGACGTATTTGTACCAGAGTGATGTTGTTTTATTACGCGAGTTGGCTTTGTGGATGATGCTGGCTTGTCTTAATTCTTCCACCTGTTCTAGATGTCCATAAAACTGAGGCGTCTTTTGATAATGGTGTCCATTAAAGGTTCTTGTTTAAGGCATAGTTTCTTTTTGGGCCTGTGGTACCTTTCTTCGTTTATAATTCTTGGGCCTAGTATCTTTCCCAGGGCGGTTCTTTCCTTGACCTCTAGTTTCTGTAACAGTTTTGCTCCTTTGATGATCAGGGTTTCTACCGCATAAAGAACTTCGGGTTTAATTACTGTGGTATAGTGTCTCAGTTTTGCATTGATTGATACGGATTTTTTTTTTGAAACCTTCCTGAATAGGCTGTAGGCTATATCCACTTTCCTGGCCCTTTCTTCTAATACTTCGTCGTTTTCGAGACCTTGACTGATCCACTCCCCTAGGTATTTGAACTCTTTGACTTTTTGGATCTTGTTCCTTGTTGTTGGGTAAAAGCTATTCTTGTGCAGATGTGTCGTAAAACGCTTGTTTCTCTTTGCCTTTCGTTCTTGTTCTATGGATTTTATTAGCTCTGGAAACTAGAGTTGATAATTTATTAAGTGAAAGTAATAACTTGCTATTCTGAAAAGCTATGCAAGCATAAATTTTATTGTTTATTAAAGTTAGATGTTCTCAACAACCGTAGTACCTACTGTTATGCAGGGTAATTATTATTTTCATAATGGTAATATTAACAAGTAAAACTGTAACTACATATGTAATTATGATTGTTCAATGTATTTTTCCTAAATTGTAATAAGTAATGAAAGCATTACTTATTCCGTTTTCTTTAAAGTAGTCTGGATTTATTATTATTTTTTGAAAACCCACGTTGCTCTTCGTAGACTAGCTAAACTGGTACACATAATTAATTTTTGTAATTTATATTAAATTAGTGTACATTAGTTTTAATTTTAATCTGATAACTCTTATTAATGTTACCTAATTGTAATTCTTCTTAATAAATTTCTAACTTTTTGAAGCTTTAGTGCCTACAGGATTAGCTATTTCATCTTAAACCATCTAAACGTTTCTTTGATACAATAATTTATTCTTTATTCTAAATTTAACGTTCATTTCTGTTCCTTTGCTCGCAGAGGTAGACTAAATTCTTTATATTCTGCGACTATCTGCCACTCCGTAAATGTAACAGAATTTAATCTACGTTTCTTTTTCAGAGTGACAGCTTAGCTGAGTCAGAACCCGCGCCAAAGGACATGACGGCCGTCAATGCGGTAAGTTTGATTAATTGCTATCACCTATCGATATGCGCAATGTTTTTAAAGTTAGAATCGATTCTCGTAAATCGCGCTTTTTATCGTTACCCATATATTTTCAGTTCGTACGTGCTATTCCGTTTTCAGTCAGAAAACCTCAACTGATCATTCGATCTTGATGGATTTGTGGCTGTACGTTAGTGTGTCGTAAAAAATTAAAAAGCTTTTGGAGGCTTAACCTAAATAAAGTTTATTTATGAAAACATAAAATTCTGCTACATATATTTCTGCAATTCTATTACAAGGACTGCAATACTTGTTTGCTTAATTACGGCATACTGAAAGAGTTCACTGAATTATAAAACATGAAATATAGTTGTTGTAACTGCAATCTATTAATTAACGAGAACAAGTCAATTAAAATGTTGTTATCGAATTAATATTGTAATTTCAATGATGCTTTTGAATGCACGATGTAGAATTTTACTCGTATAACCATTAATTAACGCGAAATGGAATTAAAGAAGATATTTCGCCTTTCCATTTTTTACTTGTAATTAAAAAAAATTAAGCTAGACCACCACTGAATTTTAATTTTGCTTTTAATATATATTTTAGGACCGCTAAGTGATTTATGAGAAAAACATACCGTTTTCAACACAGATTTAGCTTGAAATTTAATATCTCTAAAACACATTGGACCGTATTCTGATCTCATGTTTAAAGTTGTCTTTAACTAAAGTCGTGTTTAGCGTAAACATAAAACGATATAGCTTTATATAATTCTATATCTGTATAACAGAGATACGTGATGTTGTCATGGTAATTAAACATGACGTTAAATTTAAATATGAGATCAGAATACGGCCCATTACATTTAACTACCAACGAAAAAATGTTAATTAATTAAAAGGCATGGATTATTGAACGTCTACTAATAAATAAATACATTTAAATTTTTTTTAAAACAGTAAGTTAATTAACTGGATAAATTAATTTGAACTTAATCAATTATAATTAAATACCAATTAATAAAGGATATAGTATAGTAAATACGGTCTTGATTAAAAATACATATATGTGTAGGTATATGTATTGATTAATAATATGAGATACCGTAAATTTGGTCAAAACCGTCAATAAAATGTTCTACCTAATTTTTTCCTTTGATATTTCTATTAATTATCGTCAGGGATCAGTTTTTCTGTTACTGAAAATTCTCAGTTTTTCTTGTTATTTTTAAGTTCTTACTATATTATTTTTTAACCGGCAGATTCAAGCCTTTCTCTTATTATAGGTATTTATGTGTGTTCTGTAGGTTCATAAAAATAAACAATATTCTAATATTTTGAATATATGTAAACAAAAAAAATAGTTATTGCCCCATTAAACAGGGCAGGTTGTATCTTATAAGAGGAGTTAATAAAAATATGTAATAAACACCAATTTTTTAAATGTTTAATACTGTTTATTTTTAAATGCGCCATAGCAAAGCAATGTAACAAATGCTTTAATGATTACAGTGAATATAAAAATGTCGAGAGTGACATGCAGGTTAGGTCTGCGTTAAGTTATTTGACAGCTGTGAACTATTTTCTTCTTTCTTTCTTTTTGTGTGTGCCTTTTGTGCGTGTATAGCCAATCTGCTCGGAATTACCTTTTTAGGTATTACTTCAAGTCAGTCGGCTGCGTCATGTGTGTAGTGGTCTTGTTACTCTATCTCATAGACCAGACTTTCGAGTAGAGCACAGTTAATTAAGCCCAACTGTGAATGGTCTCACCAGGCCTAGTACCAATCCCAGAGGCCTGAGAAAAATCTCCCACCGTAGGGATTCGAACCCGGGACTTGCAACATGCAAGCCTAGCCCTCTTATAACTGAGCTACCTGGCTTCGTCAGCTGTAAACTATATGAAGTATGTTCATTTAAAAAAAAAACTCTAGAGTGCTTTGAAAATTTGTTTTAAGTATGTCTTAGGCTGTATGTTACATATGAAAATCATTTCCAGGAATTGCTGCGAGTCTTCTTCTCGACATTGCAACCCAAATTCTTACCTTTAGGGGATCTAAACCCAACTCGATGAAGTAGTGAAGATTACCATTGCTCCATAAACGCATATTCTGGGAATTCACGCAGCCAGTAATATAAAACCACGATTCATCCGTCAGAAAGGTCTTATGAAGGATATCATTGCTGTTAAGATTATTTAAAAAACAATTACAGTAAACTCCCCTTTTTATTATAATCAGGAAGAAGTAGCTCTTGGTACACATGCACTTTGTATGGATGCTTCCTCAAATCGTTTTTACATAACTTGAGTTTACTTGTTGAGACAATCTTCTAACCGACGTACTAGGTTCTTGTTTCATTAGAAATAATTCTAACTTGCTCGACATTTTCTGCATTTCTAGTCTGGGGTCTTGCCTACGGTTAACACTACCCGTTTCTCTAAAATTTTGAAGAACTTTGCTTACATGTGTTAGGTAGATAAAATTAAAGAGGAATTGTTTGTCATTTTTGGGTCAGTTGTCAAGTATAAGTTCGTTTATTAGTTAGTTATGTTAGTCGGTTATTTAAACTCACCGCTAACCTCTCGTCTTACGTAATGGCTGTATAGAAAGCGGGGGATATAAACAGTGCAGTGCGTGCGACTCTTTGCTGCTCCAGTGGGGGTGCATTCGCCATTGTCATAAAACAAACATTACAATTACTGCTCTGCAAAGCTTACTACTTTAAGGTGTACTCACCGGGGGTACCCGGCCCCCTCGTTTCGGTGCGCCCCTCACTGGATTCAGGTTTGCACGTTTGCACCTACTATCCCTCACAGAGCCCCTCCACTTTTTCCCACACCCGGAGTCACACAGCATCGGGTGTAGTTAATGCCAAAGAGTCGATGGGGTACACACTCTCTGCAATATCCTAATTGCGTGCAACAGTCTTCCCGGAAAGACCCTGTACCCCAATCGCAAAATCTGCCTATGACCACACAGGTGCTGTGGTACCCACAGGTATTACAACCAGAAGCAGCTAACACGAGAGCTTGCTACCAACCAGTACCTCTTTGTAAATGATCTTTCCTGTAAGCTAATCCTTTGATTAGACATGCACAACATGCAACACAAGTAACAAGCACTAAGTCAGAGGTACCACTTTAATTATTATTGTTATATCACTGCAAAAGGTAATTCAACTGTCGAGGGTTTTTCCATCACTGATACTCTCCTTGAATCAACTCATCTCGGTTGTCGGGGGCACACACACACACCCCTCCCTTCTTATACCCTTATACCCTTGGGATAATTTTGGTTTTCGTCTGGGAAATAGTAAACTAGGGCACTTCTAAATTTCATTTTTTATTAAGAAGGAATATAATATAAATGTAAATACTTAAACGCATATTAAATAACTCAGTCTCTAACACATGTTACAAACATAACGAAATAAGTCATCTAAGTAGTCGTAGTTACCAAGCAAAATGCTGTGCTGTGATTGGTTAATTCACTCGTTGTAAAATTTGTGTCTTAATGAATCTTATTAAAGTAAAGCAAGCGCATATTTAATAAGTAAGTTAAAGAACGGGAATAGAAAAAAGACTTTGTAAACTTAACCATATATAACCATACTGTATATAGCGTTGATAGTTCAGTGTAGTTTTAAGCAGTTACTTAGTTTAAGCAAGTTTATATTATAGCTTAGGTTAATATGCGGTATACTGGAGCTAGTACTAGTTGATTTAAATTATGTTTCTAAAATTCCGGAGCTTACAGAACACTTAAAACTTTTAGTTAAGATCCTATAAAATAACAGACATTCAATTAATTCAGAAAATTTTAGACGGCATAGGAAGATGAAAATGGGCGTAAAATGAATAAAATAGGAAACGACAACCTACTGCTCTGATCATTTGGCCAACCTCACCTCTGACCTTAATTAATAAGATAACACACTCGGCACTTAAACATTTTTCTCGGCACTGGTGAGCTTTAAACCCTCCGTAAGTAGTTACTAAGAAAACGTTTTCTTTCACCACCGTGTAATTAAAGCTGCAAAAGGAAAAAGTGAAATAAAATAATAAGTCATTAATAAACAGCTGATGGTTTACCAAATTACTTAACTATGAAATTATCTGAAAAATAAAAAAGTGTGCAAGAGTTCCAAAACATTCTTATTCTTTAGCTTCTTTATACTTTCGGTAATCACTAGTAAAATTTACTAGTCTACTCCTTTGTAAAAACTTTTTCTGTATATAATTTCTAATTTTCTATTAGAATACATAATGTAATACAGGATGAAGCGGCGCTGTTAAAAATAACGAGCTTTTTACTGGAGCCCCTTAAGTTCGGCAGCTACGCGCTAGTTTAATATAAAATATATGAAAAGAGGAAATTGAGGGTGAGTGAAGGCTGCATTGTTCTATATCAGGAGGTCTCGTTGAAAATATTTTCTTCAAATTCTTCCAGATATTTGAATTTACGTAATTTTTAAATTCCCGCGAAGAAATTTTTAATTTTTCCTCTGCATCAGTTTTCTAATACTTTCGAGGACGTCGGTGAGATAAATTTCCGAAATATGGGCAAAGGCAATGCTATAAAATAAAACTAACCTTATACCGTTAAAACACAGTATCATGTTGGAAATTTATCGTTATGTTTTGCAGTCGACGCACGCCGACACAAACCGTATAAAAATTTATGGCTACTTTTCTAAGAGACCGCATTCGAGGCATTTCGCAACGGATTTCGGAATCAATCTCCAAGTTTTTTATAAGACTTCTCAGCTAGCCTAGTTTTTCAATATAAATACAGTTGGTTCCTCGATTCTGTAGCGATCCTCCAAACAACCCTACTCATATAGTGGATATTTACTAAATTATGGTCTTTTCGTGACCTATTTCTGAATGAACTTCATCCGAGCTCGTCGTTCCGGTAAGGAAACTCGAATACCTTATTCAATTTTTTCTTTCGAAAAATCCACAGTTCTGTGTAGCTACCGACTACGCGAACATTTTTTAATTATTTCGCAGCTGCGTAAGGATTTTAAGAATTTATATTAAACGATAATTAGAGTACATAATTTGAAGTCTTGGAATAAGCGAAACAATTTCAAACTTTTCAGAGGTTTATAGCTATAATATTCTGAGTTTATGAGCGCATAAAGTTTTATGTCTAAATTTAGAAACACGAAATAAAACGCAAAAATGTCCCACTTCGTATTTAAGAGTAAACTTTACGATTATTTTCTTGTTTTTCGAATTAAATGATATCATCATACAGTACTAAGAAATGGTAGGTTGAAAAAGCAACCTTTTTTGATGATGGCATCAACGAAAGTTCATTAAAGCACGAGTTTCCTCTCTAATAACGGCAAAAATGGAGTACACCAGCCGCGAGCTATAACATGATAGATTTGTTTGTAATGCAAGGAAGTCGTTAAAGAGAGGATGTAAACTGTACGGAGTTGTACGTTAACAAGTTTATACAAACAAGGAAATGTTGTCGAAATGGTGAGTTTATACCGACGGTTATAATGTCTCAGCGCAGATGGTTCAACTGAAGACAATATTTTCCCTACAAACTATATTACACATTATAATTTGCTTGTTGGACTGTTTGTAGTTCGAAATCATTTGTCATAACTCATATAGTCGAGTCAATAAAGCGGAAAAATCGTCAAAACTTCTAAACCCGCAAAAACAGAACCGATTTTGATGAATTTTTTTTTTAAATGTTTGTTATGCTAAATTATTCAAAATCAGAAACATTTCAGCTGGCGCTATCAATTATTTATATTGTTTAAATAATTTTAAAAAAAAATTTTTTTTACAATTTTTTTTTCGATGAAATTTTAACTAGAAGTGACTAATTTTGAAAATTTAGTATATTAAATAATTTTTGAATTAAAAAGTTTCAAATTTTTCATTGAAAAATGTTAATTATTCAATCATTCGGATGCAAGAATTGAATTCTAAACTTGAAATTTTTGAAAACACTTCGTATAATTTGGGGTTTTTATGTATTATGTCCGGTTTTCGATGAAAAAATATGACTGGGGTATGGAATAAATGAATCTTCTCTGAATTTGAGCATAATGGAACAACTGCTTTTAGTGTTGGCAGTCCTCTTGTCACTTGTGTAAGTTTTTCTACACTTTTACTCGAAGTACTTGGTGTATCTGAACTCTCTTGTTCTTTGCAAATGCAACAACAATTAACTGTAGAATCTACAGTATCTTGTTGCTGTTGCTGTATCATATAAAAAAATGTTGGGAAATGTTTTTAACACGTATGATTTTAAATATGAGGATCAAATTCAAAGGAAAATAGAGCTGTAAGACAGAAAATGTATTTCTAATAATTTAAAAAGATTTCATTACATTCAAAGAATAATTTAACACAAATTGTTTTAGCAAATAATCTTAGCGGCGAGAATGACGCGCGGAAAATCCATTGAAAAAAGTACCGTAGAATTAAAAATATTACACTTAAAGGGCTAAAATTTTTAGAATCGTTAAATCAATATGTTTCAAATAAGCTAACAAAATTTAGTTAAGATTGAGTACTTATTTATTAAACGGGAAACACTTTTTAACTTACATGCAACACAAGCGAGTTTGTTGTAGTCACCAAAATTACAAAAAAAATATGATTTTACAGCATATAAATGTATCATAATAACTGTAATAATGTAATATAAATGTAACATAATAATAAGAATAATAATTCGATTCTTCAAAATGCACAAACAAACTTAAAAGCAAATATAATCCAATTATTTTCAATACAAACCAAGAATACATGACAGATAATTACTTTTTCCATCGTGTTTGTACTTGTATCTTTGCACTTTTTTCTGAATTTTAATCAATAATTCAGTTCTCTTCAACAATTTTCACTAATATTTTCAATATTTAATGTTAAAAACTTCTTTTAACATATTATAATAACCTCAAAACACATGCGGTCACTCCGAAAATCATGGTGAAACATCTGGAGTTTGACCTGGAATTCCCCTACCTGTGATACAAAAGGTCAATTTCTTGTGCCTGTTTATATATTCTCATAAAAGTATTGATTTTTTAAGGTGAAAATATATATATGTCTATATTTTGTATATTATATTCTTGCATCCGAATGATTGAATAATTAACATTTTAAATGGAAATTTTGAAACTTTTTTATTCAAAAATTATTTATTATACTAAATTTTCAAAATTAGTCACCTCTAGTTAAAATTCCATCGAAGAAAAAATTTTTTTAATATTTTTTTTTTTTTATGTTTAAACAATATAAATAGTTGATAGCGCCAGCTGGGATGTTTCTGATTTTGAATAATTTAATATAAGAAACCATTTAAAAAAAAAATCATCAAAATCGGTTCTGTTTTTGTGGGTTTAGAAGTAAAAACCTTCATTGACTCGACTAATAACAGAAACTGATGGTACCTAGTTCCGTTCGACGAAATTTCCAACTTCAGAACATAATATAACTTTTTACATTACGATTATTAATAAACGTATTAGCCCAACTAAAATAAATAACTAACAGCAAAATCAAGAAAAATTATTTGTTGATTTTGTAGAGTTGGGCTAATAAACTTGTTGTTTTCCCCAGGATAATTATCTAACAGGTTTTCAAATAAATTGTAAAAATAAATCTTACTGAAGAAGCAAGCCTTCAAAGATTACATATGTGTGTAGGTTGGAACCGGCTGAGAAGGGGGGGGGGGGGGGTGACTGATGTTGGGTGGGCGGCGGTTGGAGTTTCGATTTTGGTTATATATTTAATTATTGAAAATGGCAGGATATTAATGTTTATAAAAGCACATTCGATCAACTTACCAAGGAATAACGTTTATTCCACCAAAGTTAGATTATTGCGTAGCCTCGACATCCAAAGCTTGATACATGCATTAAATGCTCATATCACCCAGGCAATTTCAGAAAGAGCATTTCTTTCTGTTTACCTTTTTACAAATTATTATAAATATTTCGCCTAAGAAAACTTTTATAATTACCCTGATGATTAAATTATTGGGTACTGTCCACTCAAATTGAAACTCCTTGTTAGCTATAACGAACCGTAAAGTTTTAAGCTCTTTATCAACTATCAACAAGAAATATATGCATCAATAGAATGCAAAGCTTAGTACCCTCTATTCCAAATAATTAGTATCCCTACCAATTAGGTAGAACATCATGTTATATGTTGGGAAGTATCCCACAGTTTTGTTATAACTTTCCAAAACCATCGGAGTCTGATTATAATATATTATATGTATTATATTTACATATAACTTCAGTAGCTTATTTGAACTGCGTATCCTTTGGGCGTATTATAATTAAATGAATGTTTCAGCGGAAACGGTTACTACAAATTATTTTTATAATAGTTATACTTCAGTCACGCATTTTAATGTATGTTAGATTATTGTTTATTTATATTCATGTTGTTAAACTACTTTCAAACAATATTTGTTTTTAAGTACCATTTGAAACACAACTAGGTAATTATAATTATGTTTCATTGGTAACTACTATGACATAAAAGCATGTTCTTAATATACTTTATTTACAAAGAAGAAAACTATAAGAGATATTATTGACAAGAGGGATGATTTAACTATTTCATTAATATCAACTTCCTTTCAGGCACACATTTTTAATTATTGATCACTACTAATCTTAATGAAGCTAAAATGTTAATATAGAGCTTGCACTGCGTTTTTCTATGAAACATTGCAGTAAAACAAAATATTTAAAAAGAGAGTTGTTTCTAAAGATTAGGTAACAAAATTTATTGTTGCTGATTAAATGAAAATAACCAAAGTTCACCAACTTCAGTCTTATTTTAAAGATATACGGGGTGAATCCTAAATGGCGGATAATACCTACACCACGTGGTTGTGCATCACAAACAAAGTAATAAAGTGTTATACCATTTTTAAGTTAACTTATTAGATGATGCGTTATTGGCAGCTTTAAGTCGTATTCTGGTTTGCTTGTTGTGTGATATGTTTATGAAATAATGATTTTTAACTGTAGTTTAATCAACAAAAGAAATAACTAATCTGTAATTGTACTCGTCATACCCTTGGTTTACTTAGAATTTCCATCCTAAGTTTGAAACGTCGTATAATACAATAAATTATAATTAAATCAAGTGGGTTGCTATTGGTGATATTGCAGGTGACGTAGTATGTCGATCTGTAGGGGCAGCCCCGCGGTTATGCCTTTTTCAAAGTTCAAGATCATTCGCTATTTTACAACTTGATATTTTGATGGAACCCGGGTTAGCTTAATGTAAAACTAAAAATATATATTTTGGAAAAACGGAAAAATTGGTGCAATCGATGCTAAAGCGACTCCAGGAAGTCATAGATAACAAAGGCAATCAACCAAATATTAGGATAAACGTATTAAATTGTTTTGTTATATGTATAGCAAGCTGTCGATTATTAAACTGTACGAATAGGAGTGTGTCAGCAATTTTCACTGTCTTTCCAATATTTTATTATTTAAGTAGAAGTAATCTTTGTACTACTATTGATAATTCTTAAATAAATGATTTATAAAAAAATTGCTGAATTTCGTTTACCTACGTACATATATATGTATTTGAATTTGCATTTGAACCAAACGCGCGGCGCTGTACGAATACGAATGGGAGCCACTGTATGAAACACCGAAACCAAAAGACAGATTGCGACTGAAGCAGGTCTCGAATTTGCGTACAAATTAATATGTAAGCTTGCCGTTGCCATGGCAACGACTCGTATACAAACATACGAAAATTGACGCAGGATTTTTGTATAAGCGAACCTGCTTCAGTTGAACGCTTGTGGTCTGCAGTAGGTATTGCGGCATAACCTGCAGGGGCTTGCCGTACGATGTACTGTGCGCCGGGCATAAAATACATATATTAAAATTCTTTTCTATATCAACTGAATTAAAGAAAATGAAAAAAATTAAAATGATTTTGGATTTTGAATAAAAAAAACATTTAACCGAAAAATATAGCATCATTAGCATCATTAGATGAGCCGCCACTGATTGTTTGTCCAATTTTTGACGCAGAATCGCGTGGTGCAAATATTATCCGCCATTTAGGATTCACCTTGTAAAGTGCGCTATACAGAATAAAAAATTTCTTGGCTATGTACTTATACAACGCGATCGATAATACTCTAATAGGTAAAACAGAAATCAACAACAGAACAAAGGTGCAAATATAAAATGGAATTTATTTACCAGTGCTAACATATTCCTCTGAAAATTGGATTCTATATGACAAATTAAAATCAAAAGTAACAGCTTCTGAAATGAAATTCCTAAGGAAGGGCACAGGCCATAAGAGAACAGACAGAATCAATAACGCAGTAATTAGACAAATATTGAATGTGGACCCCCTAGTAAGGAAAATCGAGAACAAGCATTGAAGTGGTACGGATATGTAATGTGTATGGGAGAAGACACAATACCAAGAATTACGATGGAGATGAAAGTATAGGGCAAATGGAGCAGAGGAAGGCCAATGAAAAAGTGGGAGGATTACGTGGAAGAAGTACATAATAGTATCAAAAGGCGGGGACCAGAGAGCTAGCACGAAATAGAAAAGCCTTCAGGGAATGGGTCGAGAATGGTAAAATTGAAATAACACACTACCCAACGCTCTTATAGGGCAGGCTTACTTTAGTCATGTTTGACAGGTTATTTATATTATGATTTGGATAAAAACTACACTGTAAAAATCTAAACTGAGCTGTTTAATACTACGATTTCTCCTAATTAAGACCTTGACATTGTCTAAAAATAAACTACGGTTTACCCCTTTCAAATTATAATTTTCTTCAAATTCGCGGCACCTCACGTCCAACAGCAATTACCCAAGAATATTTTTATTAAACGGATGTTTTTGCTTATTTGCTTTAAAGATTATACCAGTTTGATGCCGTTAACGGTATACACCTTTTTTTTTCATTGTTTTGGCCAGTTCAAATACCTTATACATATAAGGTATTTGGGCCAGTTCTTTTTTAATATCAACCATTTCTCTCTTTGTTTTGGTTAACGATTGGAATATTTTTTCCTCTTTAATTTTAAATTGATCTGAATTTATAAGCGCCATAACAATTACTTCGTTAGTCTTTCTGGTTGTTTTATCTTTTTATGTTTTTACCTTTTTCCATTAGTTATAACGATTCTGACTTTCAATGTACTATTTTTGCTAACTTATAATTTATATCCCATTAATTACAAATTTTGTATTATGTTGGTTTATTTCTACGAGATGTAAATAAAATGGTGAGAAAAGTAGATGGGGTGAATATTTATTAGGGTTTATAGAAGAATATTTTATTTGTATAACAATTTACCTTTCCCCTTTCGAGTTCAAGCCAACCCAAGAAAATTAAATCTGGCAAAGATGGCATCTATATTGCAAAGCTCTAAACATTTACAGAATTCAACTAACGTGATTTTTTAAAATACTGTATAACGAGAAGCATTGTTATCAAATTGCAATTAAAATTTAGAGACGAAGATTTTCCACTTTTAAAAATTGTTATTTGTTTTCTATAGGTACTAAGAATTACAAAAATATCTGATTCTTTTTTTATATAATATGGATAATCTACAGTAAAATGTTTATTTTTCAAATGGAAATTCCAAATTTTTCTTTTGAAAATCTTTCTCAAATATTGAGTTCTAAATAGCGATGATAGTTGTCTGTTTTGTATACAACCTCGAAATTTTTATTTTTCTTTCTACCAAATACGAGCTTAACTGTAAACGTTCTGTAACAGATTCAACAATTATTAATTTCCAAAGAGCTTCCCAAAGGATGATTTTTATTCATTGCAAAACTTGATAATTCCTAATTTTCTTGTCGAACCTAAAAATATGCTACTTCTTCCTTAAATATAGTAACAAGTTATTGAACTTACATAACTTTTTTAGAATATTAGAAATGTGTCCAGAAACTGTCGGCATGTCACTAAACAGGCAAGGCCACATATCAAGGAAACTAAAAAGAATCCCTGCAATGACACCTCTACATATGCAACGAAGAATAGATTTTTGTCAAGGTTTTGGAGAAGATAATTTTAGTAATGTTTTTATATTTGACGAAAGTTGTTTCCAGCTTGGTGCAAATCACCTAAAAATCCTATCAAAAGAAAATGTTACCGTTCAAATTTCCAAATTTCCCACTAAAATAATGGTTTGGGGAGCAATATCTCAGCGTGGTGCTACACCTCTCTGTATAGTTGATGGCACCGTTAATAGTACAAAGTATTGTGACATTCTAAATGGTTTTCTTCTTGAAGCGGCTCATGCTTTATATCCAGAGGGGTGGCGTTTTCAGCAGGTTAATGCAAGATGCCATACTTTTGCCTATACTCAAGCTTGGATGCAAAAACATCAATTGGCAACAATTCCATGGCCAGCAGCTTCACCAGATCTTAGTCCCATTGAAAACATATGGGGACTAATGAAGATTGAAGTGAAACGAGCAGTTTTACAAGCCTGGACCACCATCACCCAACATTATGGCGATGACCTGATTTCGGGTCTACCTGGACGTTTAGTAAAGTGTTTAGAGTTAAATGGAGGTTGTATAAGTAAATGATATGAATTATTTGTTGTTATTTTATAATTCAAGTAATAAAAATATATACCGAAATATTATAATTGTGCTTTCTTTTTTCCGGATAGTTTCTAGACGGACTATATAAATAATAACATCGCTAATAATACTGTAGAGTGTTAATTTAATACTTTCAGGGTTAATTGGACCTTTACTGAATTGTTACGGTTTTACTTTATCCTGCTGTAATAGTGATCGAAGTCGTTTTTCTACGGAACACATAAAAACTACACAATTTATTTAGAATTTCACGAGGGTTTTGCAGACATTTTAGGTGTTTGAGTATGTAACGCATTGTAAGGGTTAAAATTGTGGTCGTTTTGATCCCTCTTGGGTAACCGGCGTAGGCAGGGCATTTTTATTTGATTTTGCGAGAGATACATTTGTAGAGGGTTCTGGAGCGATTCTAAACAAGAGGTTAATTACTTGGCCACTCGCTATGTAAACACTAGAGTTATATTCATTCAACTGAAAAGCAGCAGAAACAGGAGACTAACTTTCGCTTGAAACGCCGCTAATGAGGTACTTTATGTGCCCCCGTGTACACACTTATGAACTTAATAAATGATTTCGGGCGGGTAAACTTTAAACGCAATATCTCCAATTACGATTCTTACACATAACGTAATCGCAAACTGCTCTTAAGAGTTGCCGCCTACACATTTAAGAGCTTCCGAATAATACATGAGCTCGCGGTTAATACGAGCTTTAAGCTGCTTGAACGGAGAGCTTGCATTAGTGCTTTGGGAGAGAACAGCTGCGTCTCTTATAAACATAACATTACAGCTTATTTAATTATATACTTATTTGCATACTGTTTATAGTACTTTAAGTCCGTCTTTTGGAGTCTCTAACTTTATTATTAGTTAATCTTATATTTTGCTTAAATATGCACTTCAACAATAATTGCCATTACAACGCACTTTCAGAGGATTCTGAATAAACGTGATTGCCGAATTAAACGTAAACGGTTATTTACCTAATAAAAAGCAAACAGAATGTTTAATAATTCCGCAGTTCTCTATTTGTTGTTTTCTTTATAATGGTAGGGTATGTATAAGCATTTTACATTTGAATATTCCAAATATTTAAATTAAAGTTTCAGAGTCTTATAAGCTTGAGCTGCTGCTTCATAAGCTTTTAAATAAGTTTGCTTAATATTGAATGTCTGTAGAGTTCCCAGCGATTTTGTAAAGTTACTTTGGAAATTTAATGTTTTTATTGTTAAGTGCGCAGCTTATACTAACTTGAATGTCGCATCTACGAGTATATTGTAATTGAGTTTATCTGTTATATTTTTCTGATTTTATTTTACTGCATTGTTAAACTTACGTTCATTGATATTTTTGTATTCTGCATATCCTTAAAAAATCTTCTGGTTACTAAAGCAAATAAAATTACCATTACCAATTAAAATATACCTTTGGATTACGCTATTTTTTTACATTTCTTTAGAAATCTCAAACTTACGTAAAAAGTGGGATTTTGATCCTGTCGATGTTCGTCTGCTTGACCGGCAATTATATTTCATTAAACGCTTAGTTACCTTTAAACGAATTCACTTGTATTCATCTTCAAAGAAGCTGTTTACCTTTATAAGACGGGCAAGACATTAACCCTACCCTTGAATTTTTAATGATTCTTAATGCGAGCACGTTTGCTCCGTGTAAACCCCATTTTGCAAAATTTGTTGTTAAGTAGTTTTCCTAAAAGTTTAAAAATTACCCGTTATGTAAGCACGAATGCGTTTTCCAAAATCAGTTTTATTGCCTTTTTTCCTAGTTAAATTTCAATCTACCGGTACATACCTTCAGCAATGCACTTTCAGTGGTATTAAGCGCCAAAAATTGTGTATTTCAGCTACGTACGTACACAATCATTCCCATCTGTACGTAAATGTGTCGGCGAATGGCGCTGCTTCTGAAAATTCCTATATAAGGGTTGACATTCACATTTGACTCCTTTTCACACTCGACAGGATACGCGTATCCTGGCGGCTGTAGAGCAGGGAATTGAAATCTCACTAAGGTTATTCCATGAGCGCGCTGACATCATACATTTACGGTATGAAAGTTGCAATGATTTAACAAAAATAGAATACGCCCTCTCCTCTGTTCCTCCGAATCTTTAATTTAATAACAAACACGTGTTCGGTTGTGAGGGCATACACTTCACTTTGCGTTCAAAAGTAATATTTCCAATTTTCAGTTGTTATGCGTCATTTTTATTCAGTATCCCACAGTCTGCTGCTTTATAATTCTCTGATCTTCTCTCTGTTTCAAGCGATTACTTTCGGTCAACTGAGAGATAATCTGGTTACAAGGGTCTCACGCTCACCAGTGCTTTGTAAGGTAAAGAATTCTGATGTAAATTTGCGAAAACCAAATGGGTTATCACGAGGAATTTCAGAAAACCCGTTTTAAAAATATTTCGCTTCTAGATTAATTAAATATTAAACTTTGAGGTGATGAATAGCACGTGCCTAATTTGAGAGTAGTAATATTAATAAATGCCAAGTTGTGTACTCATAACAAGAAGAAATCATTTAACGTGAAACGGAGTTCCTAAATCAGCATTTCGTATGCACGGAGAGCGAAAATAGTTTCAAAACGGAAGCAATACAATTACAGAGTACGAGCTCCGTTATCTGCCTATTTTATATTAGATTACCCTTGGAACGTTATCTGCTGTGCAGTGCCTATACACGGCGAAGATAATGTAATGGGCGATTGCGAAGATGGACGCTGACGCAGGCCCATAATAAGGATTCAGGACGAGTCCAGGACGTTGTCAGGACAATCTCTGATTACCCTAAGCCTATACTATTACGTAAAATTGCTGGTAGAGCGCACCTGCGACTGTTTTGTCATGTAAGATCTTTGCGAGAAAATAATAGAAAACGAACGGAAGAAATGAAAACAACCTTGTTCTGTATTCTGTAGTGCTGAAAATACAAAAATAATAATTCTATCCTGGTTAAACACAGATCTCGTAAGCACGAAACTGAAACTTCTATCTCGTAAAATATCAACTCAAAATAAACAGAAACTTTATTATATCGTTAACAAAGGTGTAACAGAATAAATACATTAAATGAGCGAACTCATAAATAAATTCTACGGACTCAAAAACTATCATTTATAAAATGTATAGTAGTAGTAACATAGTTAAATAATTTTGTTTAACCTCTTTCTTTAAGAATAACAGTAGAAGTAATATAAACGTGACTAAAATTTGGTACTTGTTCGTTGATGATGTTATTTCTTATTACATACAGGGTGGCCGTGAATGTCGGGAAAATACTTTACCAGCATTAACTACATAAAAAATAGTGAAGATTTTTTCCTAATTTGATCAGTGGTGTAGTTAGGGGGGATTAAGGACATTTTTAATTAAGAACAAATATAAAGCCGCGTTTTTAAACACCTTGTGTCGTATAATGAAAGACGTAAAACGTAAAAAAGTTCTCTTGACATTTTTAGCTCAACAAACTCGTATAAGAAAGCAACAGAATATGTACTAACACTTAATATAATCCATTATACAGGGTATACCAAAATAAGTGTCCTAAAATGCACGATCACGATTCACGATTCGCCGATTTCTATCCACTGCTGGATGTAGGCCTTCCCCATATCTTTCCATTTCCATGTCGCTCCTCCATCTAGTATTATGCCTGCCAACGTTTTTACGCCCTACTCTAGGTCTCCATCTCTCCATTCTCCATCTCCAGTCTTTTATACCACCTACTCTTTTTGCAATGTGTCCTGCCCAGCTCCACTTAAGTTGTATGTATTCTCTCTCTATGACATCAGCAACTTTGGTCCGTTGTCTAATCCAGTTATTTGTCTTTCGGACTTTTAGAGAAATTCCCAATATTATGCGTTCAAGCAAGTTTTTGTGTATATACTTTTGTGAAGCACCAAGTCTCCGATCCATATGTCATTACTGGGAGAACACACTGGTTGTACAACTTCCTTTTGTTAACGTGTTAAGTGTTTCTGATTTAAAAACACAACCTAGTTTTCCGAATGCGACCCATGAAAGTGTTATACGTCTGGTAGTATCGTCTTTCATATTGTCTTCTGTAGTGCTCTTCTGTCCTAAGTAGATATATGAGTTTACTTGTTCTAGTTGTTGTCCGTTTAGTCATATGTTAGTTTTCTTTCTGTATTGGACATTATTTTAGTTTCTGCAACGTTCATTGTTAGATCTACAAATTGTGACTACTAACTAGTTCAGTTCATTGACCAGCTTCTTATGTTCTCGTGGATTCGTACTTATCATAATAATATCATTCGCAAACATGAGTTGACTTAGGTCTCCATCCACATTAATTCCTTTATCAGACCAATCCATATTACTAAATACATTTTCCAGAGCTGTGGTAAATAGCTTAGCACGCTTAGGTGATATGGTATCATCCGGCCTGGCGTACAGCACCCGTCTTATAGCTATGGAATTGGTGTAATCATGTAATCGCTCCCCAGATCAATTAACATTTATGAGACCCAAAATGTAGCAGCCTAGATAAGTAAAAAGTTCCACATGAACATAGGCCGTCAAATGCGTTGTTTTAGGAATACAGAGTGTTATAATTTCAACAGTGGCCAGATGAACTATCGATATTTAACATCCTTATCACCAAAATGTAACAAAAACTAGAGAACTACAAACAAATTGTCGGACAATCAGATGAAAGTCTTTTGAAAATCAAGCGTTTGGCGATCTATATTAATCTAAAACTATTTGCTAATTTTTGGATGCTGCATTAGTCTCTGTATTTTGGGACATTTATTTCGAGGCATCTTATACTATATACTTGACTATCAACAGAATGAATGTAATGCTGTATCTATGTAGGATCGTTCATAATATGATCATATTGTCAAGGATATAAAACCATATGTTTCATCGAGGAACATGCTCACATCTAGATTTGATATTAAAAATTTAGATTTAATAAAAATTGCTTATAACTTGGATGTCTTCAATATAGCAAAATTTAACTAATATAAAATAATGAATGAAAATTGAATATGAAATAATCTCTTGTGTAATTGCGACGAAAATATGTAGTAAATATATATCTGTCATTGGGTTTTTCTTTCTTACTTTTTATTCACAATCTGAGCACATTGTCTGTAATATTCTGAATTATATTAAATGAGTATAAAATTATTTTATATTTTTTAACATTATACAGTAATCAGTAGTCCTTTATAAAAAATACTTAGAAAACGGAAAACCAAAAAAAGGGATATCTAAAGTTTTAAAAATTAATTATGTAGGTAAAGGTAATTCTGCAGGATATTTTCTCAAATAATATAATTGCTACGTAAAAAGATTTATATCGAGGTAGCTAAAGTATGGAAATAATTTATAAACAATAATTTTCCCCGAGTCCAAAGTCTTATTTTCCAGTACGCTGTAATTTTCATGTTGTTTTACTTAACCTGCCTTTAGCATTACACAGCCTAAAGTTCATAACAAAATTAGATATCTAAAATTAGTCATGAGATTAAATCATTTTCGTAGTTCAGAAACGCTTTAAGTTGCGTATAATTGATTATTATTTTCGTTGAGGTATTATTATTAGGAAGGTTAGAATATACATATACATAAGCTCCTGCTTGTATTCGTTAATAGGGTTGTGAATCTTCCAGTTGTTTTTGTTTTTCATTGTTGTAATGTTATATCTAAATATGCTTACCTACTGCGATTTGTTTTTTCTGCTGAGCCGAGATTTTCTAAACCGTTACATATTAAACCTTGTTATTTTATGAAAAGCATTTGCGGTTAATTTTTGAAACAACTCTTAGATTGCGTAAATAAAAACGACAGCTCAGTTAATTGTAAGTTTACTTTGGGATCAGTTGATACAAGGTTCAAATTTTGCGAGTGTTAATCTTCACGAACTAACGAGATGTACATAAATTCAGTTAGTTAAGGTTGTCAAATGACCCCAGCAATCGATACCATTAATCAATTATAATTAATTAATGGTTATAAAAAAATAAGCGATTTTTGCCGCTCCACTCGCATACACGGTGGAACTGTAAGATATGCTAAGATCACTGACGCGCAAAACTGCATAGCGAACAACCTACCCATTAGCTGCTTAACTGAACTACATTGTGAAAGCTCCCCAATCATTTATAATAAGTGCTTATGTATTAGGTATCTGTATCTATAGATCACCTATGGGAGACTTTAAGCTATTTGTAAAACAAAATTCTCAAACTCTATCAAGCATTGAGTAGGTATAAACGTGTACTAGTTTGCGGCGACCTTAACGTTAATGGACTTACCATCACAAAATACTGTCAGACCTTCTAGCGTCGTTGAACTTGTCATCTCTCCTATCTGAGCCCACCATAATTGGCAACAACTGTGTATCAATGAATGATTACGCTATCACTAATCAACCGGGCCGGCGGGCCTAGTAAAAAACTTTGACCCCGGTCTTTCAGATCACTGTGGTCAACTAATTAACTACTACTACTACTACTACTATCAGTACACAACCCAATCCTGATATTAAAGCAACCAGAACCTACACCTACACCATCTGCAGAACTCTTAATAACACCTCGCTAAACGAATTCAAAACACTATTAAACCAACACTTAATAACTTCCACAAGTAATACTCGACTTGAATTTGGTACTTTCTACAAAAATTTTTTTGTGGTGTTTCAATACAGCCTTCAGGTTAAATAAGCGACCTAATCCACTTTCACCCAAAAAACCAAAAAAGATCGTCTTTTCCACTGTCTTACAGTGTAAACTCCTGGAGCTAGAAAAACTCGCCTGGCTCAAAAAAAAAAAATCTTCGAAGCCCAAAACTTGACGAAAAATACAGAACTTTAAAATATCTAATTAACAAGGACATCAAAAAAGAAAAGATGGACTACTATAATTCCCCGATTGTTTCGTCTAACAATAAACCCAAGACCATCTGGAACTTAGTGAATACTTTAAAAGGGAAACCCTTTAACAAAGAGGAAACGATTTCTATCCATTTTATAACTCTAACCTAATAACCAATCCCAAAGCCGTGGCTGACGCTTTCGCTCATCACTTCTCGACGTCCGTTCCGACAAAAATAAAAAATCACCTTAATAGTAATCACTTGCCTCGTAGTATATCAAAAACTAAACAATTTGCTTCCATGTACTTCTACCCAATTTGCTCGTCTGAGGTCGAAGCGGTAATAAATGCAATGCCAAACAAAAAATCTACCGGAACCGACGAAATTCCAATGTTCTTGATCAAAACTTGCTGTAGCGACTTATCGCCAATCTTAGCAGAGTTAATTAGCAACTCTTACTCCAACCGTACCGGTCTAACCCTCGGCACACCACAAGGAGGTGTACTAGGGCCTTTACTTTTCTTACTATTTATAAATGACCTTCCTGACCACATCAGTCACGGTGTTGTTTATTTATACGCGGATGATACCACAATAGTGGTGACAGATTGTGACCCAATTCGACTGGAACAAAAAGTCTTTATAATCCTTGAAGAATTTGAAAATTGGTGCTTAACTGATAGACTTCTTATTAACCACACAAAAACAGCTTGCATCGAATTTAATAGTAGACGCAAACAATCATATAACCTGCAAGTGTGCTACAAGGCTTTCGATATAAAAAGTACCACCCCAGTTACATTCCTAGGCACTCTCTTAGATTCACATATCTTTCCTGGTGTAACCAAATCAACTGGATATGCTCCAGACTTAGTAAAGGCTTCTTTTCTATTTACTCCCAAAAAAACTCTCTTAATAGGAATGTCTTATTATCTGTCTATTATGCCTCTATATATCCATCTATCGCCTACACTACAGTATAACCGTATGGGGTCAAGCAACCGATATCAGTAGAGTCTTTGTGCAATAGCGAATTATACGACTTATCTTCGACCTTCCTTATAATAGTTCGTGCCGGGAAACCTTCAAGGACAATAAAATACTCACGGTTGCCTCAATCTATTTATTCAAATTATTACTTTCTATACATTCCCGTATGAAACTGTTTAGCCGACATCTCAACATACACAAGCATGATACCAGGAATAAACACCACTTATATTCTTTTAAATGTCAGCTTGAATCAACAAAAAAATCTCATTATGTAGGTAGCCACATATACAATATGCTCCCTAACGATGTAAAGCAATCGCCAACATCTCTTATTTTTAAAAACAAACTAAAAAAAGTACTACTCAATGCCTGTTATTATACAATAGCAGAATTTACTAATGCATTAAATGAAAGCTAAAGCTTCCCAATTTTTTATGACTACGTAAACTTTGTTATCTATACCTATCTATGTAATCTTTGTATGACGTGCTAATGTGTCGTTTATATACATAACTGGCTAATAAATACATTATTATTATTATTATTAATTAAAAATGACACATGTGTAAATCTAACAGTGTCATCTTCTTTATGGATGCAAGGAAAATACTGCAGATGATTTTGAAATGAAACTTATAGCCATGCATGAAGTAACTTACACTGAATGAAAGTATTTACTCCTGATGCGGCCCCTTAAAAAAGTGGACGAAACGTTGAGTTCTTTTGTTTCAAAAATGACACGGTCTCAACCGGAAAGACGTTCTGTTAATACTGACAGTGGCCATGGAAGTCTTCGAATTCATTATAGCTGCAGTAGGAGTTAATTAGTAAATTAATACATAAAGTAAATATAAACAATGTCAAACAATGGTAAACCCAAAAGGTCCAAATTCTTATTTCAAAATTTTATGTTTAAACATGCTTAATACCGCATCGTTAAAAATAACTAAAACAAAGGTTGTAATACTATTTTCCTTGTGTATGAAAATTTTAAACACAAAAACTCGTTTTTCGGGAACGTTATCATGTATTTATTTTCTTGATAATTGGAACAAAAATTGTATTTGTAGGTAGAAACAATGGCAGTACATCCTTCCTTTATAAGGATTTAATATCGTAATATTTCCGCCGTATAATAATTTTATAACAATGTCAGCTACATAATAACTTAGGCTTTGAATTCATATACATGTATTTTTAATAAATCACTCCATTTTTGAATATTTTATAAGCCTCGGGCACATGCGATGTAAATCGAAAAGGTAAACAAGATATTCGCCATTACGTTAATGAAAGCTTATTTTGCTGTGTGTTCTCCGGTGTTTTGTACGGCATTACAACGTTACACCCGTAACGCTATGCTTTCTTTTTAACAAGCTCCAAGCTTACACTAGATACTTGTTACTTGGCTGACGACATTGTTTTGATCGATATTGAACAAACCATTTGCTTCCTTGAAAATATACATCGTAAGATTGTTTTCTTTTTAATTTTCACAAAGCATGTAGACTTAATTATATAAATTTCTTTGAAATTTAGTTGCCTATTATTTAGGTTTTTATAGATAGCTCTCTGTTGTTGTTAAGACACTACAGTGTTAACAGAAACTTACTTGAATGTATAAATAAGTTTGTCTGGCACCATTTTTGCTTCAATAACAGAAAACTTGTTTTCTCTTTCAACAAGGCAAAAAATAGTAAACGGACCGGACCATTAGCAATCAAGCCTAATTAATAAATACTGTAAATATTTTTTGTCCTAAGGATTTACAACTATATTTTAATGCTTTTAATAAAACGATTATTACGGAGTTTTTGTGCGTTTATTTGAAGGAAATGAGAGAAATTATTCAATAGGAGTTTATTAAAAAAGGGGATTTTTCATACTGAAAATTAATAAATGAAATCCGCAGTGAGATATAAGTACATAAGGGAATAGCAGACAAAAACAACGAAGTGGACGTGAAAACACCTCAATATTTACATTTTCTCTGAAATATATGTCTTTGACTTTGACGAGTGTATTGGAGCAATGTTTAAAATGTATTAAAAGCCAACTGTTGTTATACATACAATATACTTTCGTATTGTTACCAAAAGGTAGATTTAAAGGTAGAGGTAATTATTTTAAATAAAGCCCTATATCATGAGGTAAAGTAATAACCCCTTCATAATCCAAGAAAAATTACAAAGAAAGTACTCTACTTTGATAAAAAATAGTATATTACATACCGACGCAGTCGAGGTTTACTATATCTCGAGACAGTAATGAAACTTTTCACCAAGATTTGTATACTATTTTATTTTCAACCATATATATAAATTAATATGAATTATTTATAATAATAATTAATATTTTGACAAGCTGTCATTTAATGACAGTGGGCGTGGCTAATCTCATTACACCCGGGTGGAAAGTTATCAGCTGATCACCTTCCACCCGGGTCGAAAGTAACAGCCAGTAAAGGCCAATTTTCCAACTTACAAAACAGTTAGTAATAACGTCATTACATACAGTGTGTCCCAGGATTGATGTTACAATAGGTGCGATGGACTAAAAATTTTTGAATTTTATTTTAAGATTGTGGAATTAAACCCTGCTTGGTTTGAAGAGAATTTTAAGAATATTTTCAGTTTTTGAAAAACAAGTCGGCCTTGACATTGAAGCGAAAACTATTTTCTTTTCAGGTAAACTACCCTTTTTGTTCATGATACGGCAAAATTTTACTAAGGAAAGTTGGTCAGAATGAGAAATTATGGTGCTATACAAAATTTCAGGAAGGTTAGTCAACGATAGTCTTTTCATGGCCTCCTGACAGTTATGTGGAATAAATAATTTATTGTAGATCAATGTTATTATTACGTTTCGTAAGTTAAATTTCTTGTAAATACTATTTGTTTCGTTCAATGTTCTACAAATAAAATTTTGAATAAATACAATTTATTTTGTTTAATCTAAAAAATGACGGTTTAATCAAAGTAGGTACGTAGATCTTCCTGAAATTTTGTATAGGGCCATAATTTCTCATTCTGAATAACTTTTCTTAGTGAACTTTTGCCGTATCATAAACAAAAAGTGTATTTTACCTGAAAAGAAAATAGTTTTCGCTTCAATGTCAGGGCCGACTTGTTTTTCAAAAACTTTCTTAAAATTCTCTTCAAACCAAGCAGGGCTTTATTCCACATTATTAAAATAAAATTCAAAAATTTTTAGTCCATCGCACCTATTGGATTAAATCCTTTTTATCAAACCGTTTTCAGTGCGTTGCCATTGTACATAATAACGGATCAAAGATCGAAAGTGTTATTTCTGACTACACTAATATTAATATTGGCGTCCCTCAGGGTTCCGTATTGGGCCCTATACTTTTTTTACTGTACATTAACGATGTTGTTTCTATCAACCCTGATGTTAATTTTACGCTTTATGCAGACGATACATCGATAGTGGTCACAGATAAATGTAGAGCACTATTGGAGATTAAATGTAATACCTTTCTAAATAATCTTTACAAGTGGTGTTGCAATAACCAATTACTATTAAATGTGGAAAAAACGCAGTATATTAAATTTACTACTAGTATGCAGAGTAGCAATACCACTGACTTTAATTTAAATATTAATAACGTCTCACTGAAAGCCGACTCCATGGTTAAGTTTTTGGGGATTTGCGTTAATAATAATTTAAATTGGAAAACACATTGTACAAATCTGATCTCGAAACTCAACTCTATATATTTTTTATTTAGATCTCTAAAACCTATTCTGACAACGCAACAACTTGTAAATCTTTATCATGCGCAAGTAGAATCCAGGCTTAGGTATGGAATTTGCTTTTGGGGTTGGTCCACCTTGAGCAAAGATGTTTTTATTAGTCAAAAGCGAATAATTAGATGTATTGCGGGAGTTGCTGGTACATTTTCTTGCAGAAGCCTTTTCAAACAATTTAAAGTTCTGACACTGTATGACCTGTTTGTTTTTGAAGTTGGTGTGTATATGTTCCAAAATAAACATAAATTTAAACGTAATGACAGCATACATCAGTATGACACAAGAAATAAGGAGAATTTATATATACCACACTGTAGACTTAATGTTACCTTGAAATCTCAAAACTATGTAGGGCCTAAAATTTTTAATATATTGCCTTCAAATATTACGAACTACACATCAATGTCTAGCTTTAAGGGTGAACTAAAGCATTATTTATTGGAAAAATGTTTATATTCAATGCACGAATGTTTTTAATATGTTATATGTGTATTAATGTAATTCTATTATTGTTGTTATCTATTATATAATATATATAATAATATAAAATATATTCAAATATCGATGTGACAATGATGCTTCAATCTTAGAACTATATGTATATTGGCCAATAATATAAATACAACTGGAATTCTCCCGAACATCCTAATTTTGTGGTTGAAAAGTAAAGGTTTTTTAACCCTACTCCTACATCTACTATATTTTAAAAATTACGTTCGTTTTAGTAGGTTAATAGTTCTAAAATAATGAAGTAGGTATATTTATTTTTAGATGTAGAAAATTTCAATTTCACCAAGATCGGGGCCAGATTTAAATTTCTGACAGAAACATAACTTTCGAACAAATTTCAGTAGGAACATTTTATTGTATATACATATTATAAATGGACAAAGCACTTTACCTTATGATATAAATGGTTACATTTACCGTCACAGCTATCTTGATTTTAAATACGCTTGCAATCGATTTCCAATTCAGCAGGACTTTTTCAAAAAAAAAGTACGTTGACGTTCACAAAGTTTTAATCGGTTATACCCCTTGGTAACTCAACTGGAGTATTGTATATTTCTGTAAGACGAAGTTTTACTTAAAGCTTTAATAAACTTTTGTTATTACTACTGCTTTTGAAATAAATATAAGCAAGTAGGTATCAATTCAAACTCGAACTAATTAAGGTAAAATTTTTCGCAGTTTAAGAATCCATTTCTTGCTTTAAATATTACTATCACAAATATAAAAAGGAAAACAATATATAGTCTGATAACTCAATATCCGTTTATAGTTTATTGTCCGAAGTAAAACATACATTTGACAACACGTTAGTACAATTTCCAATAAAACATTCTGTTGGATAAACTGGCCATTCATTTTCCGTGAACTTATTCCAAATTACTAAATGGAACTAATAATAATATGTAAAATAAATTTGTGCATTTACTCAAATACTTACTTATTCTCTCTTCTTTTAAAATTACTGGTAGAGAATGGAAACAGCGACACACGGAAAGAGTTATACTAAATAAGGCATTAAAGAACTAGAAATCTTTTCACAAAATTAGAGGTAAAACGAAAAGAAAAAGTTTTTCAGAAACAATAAATAAATGGAAATAGACAAACCATGTAGCCCCAGTGCAGAGAGAGAGAGAGGCAGACTAAGAAAGTGATCAAATGAAGAGCAAGAGAAATCTTAACCATCCTTCAATATGGTATGGTGGTACCAGGAAAATATAGGAAATAGATTGATAAGTGAAGTACAGGAAATTAATTAGTTAGTGAAAGGAAAGCAATGAGCCGTATGCTCATATACGGAAGACAGATAAAGGACGATAGCAAGTTCTACATAAGTTATCATTCATCCAATGTCGACTTATGGTATTGCGTTATAGTACTTAACTTCTGCGATGCCCTTTAGTACGTTGTGCATCGGAATCTGGTTGTGCCCACTGCCAAGGAAGAAATTATTACCCTGAGCACAGAGCGTCAGCTTAGAGATCTAATGCGTCACGTTGGACATTGATCGTCGTCTCACTATCCCCCTATTAAAATAATCACACTCGTTAGAGCTATATTTTAGCATAATTAGTGAATCATATCAGTTAAATTCCATATGCTTACAACAATAGCATTTACATAGTTAATTAAGTTAAATCAACTGAGCAATAAATTTAAAATAGAGCATATTATGATATAGTAATGAGTAAAAGCCCGGTTTCATCCAGTATCTACTTGATCGATAATGTAGTAGCAGTAAACTACCCAGCGGGCGACAAACGCCCTGAAAAAGACTAAAAGTCAAAACTGGTTACATAAACGGAAAAAACGGAGACAACTGGAACGGTCAAGATGCAGATTTTCTTTTTCTTTTTTGTGTGTGTGTCTTATCCAATCTGCTCGGAACCGCCTTGGCGCCTTTAGGCATTACTTCAAGTCAGACGCCTGTGTCATGTCTGTGTTACTAGATGCTTGTTACTTACACTTATTTACTTATTTATAAACTTTTGTTTGTGTCATTTTTATTTATTTATTACTACTTGCTCGCGGTCAGTGAAGCTTGTTGGACGCAAAACGAACCCTAGTGGCAACGCCGCGTACGATTTGATTGGATGCACTGTAATTCGCGTTGCAATTGTGTATTATTATTGTTGTTCGGTCTATACAAGGCTACACTACCTATCTACATATTGCAAAAATGCTACTATGTGAGTAATGTTACAGCAATTATATCACGTAGCTTCGCGCAGGTGTATGCTCTAATTCCACCCGTGATCTCGTCGTGGAGCCACACGTGTGCGTCCTGTACATGTGTGATTTTCATCCTGGTAGTTGAGTCCTGCCCTCACCGCCTTGTTCACCCCCTCCTTCTTCTCGCTTAGCCCACTTACACTAAACACTTTTAGTTTATTTATTCCCCAGTTTTATTATTATTATAACTACCAGAGCTTTGCTATTGCGCTGGTAGCTCTCGCGTGTTAGTTATATAACTTATTTTTCAAAATAAAACCTCGTTTTCTAAAGGAAACTTTCAAAAACAATGAATCGCCTGAGAGCGTTCCGCTCGGACCCTTATTTATTTAGTTATTTATTGGGCAAAATCTAGGCTTGCGGGTGTCAGGAATTTTCAATCGCGTCGACTACTATGACCATTGGCACTACCCGACTAGAATTTTTCCGAAAATTAAGGGGTGGGAATCCTGCAAGGGATCCTTATCGTACCAAACATCGTATTGGCACGGGACCTACGGTTTTACGTTGTATCCGAAGGACGGCATATTTTCAGATATTTTTCGGCATTAAAAAATCTCACCGACCGGGACCGGAAATCAAACCTGAGATTCTCTGGTTTACAAGGCAAGTATGCTAACTTTGCGTCAACCAGTCCGGCTAAAATTTTATATTTTACCAGTAAATTAAATTATTAATTGGTGTACCTTGCTACACAGTACTTTTCAGTTAATCGTGCAAGTTCAATAATTTCAAAAATGTTTACGAATGTTGCGTAAATGCCCTAGCACCTGAATTAAAATTTTACAGTATCAGTATTAATAGGAATGTGAAAGGAGAAGTGTGAAATGCATCGATTTTACAGAACATTGAGTCAACTAATAGGAATGTATTAACTGTATTGTATTTCAACAAATATAGATGAGCTGATATGTCGTGTCCTGTATAAGAAAACCCAATTATAAACCAGCAGTCTTTATTAATTTTCCCGAATAAAACTGTGTCTGTTGTATTCCCATCCTAATATGCAGTAAAAAATTTTAAAATGTAAACCTTATTACCAATATTTTTATTGAGCTATAAGCATGTCTGCCTTAGTTTGAAATTCTGAAATACATAATTTAAGAGACTCTTAAAATCACAAATAAGTAATAAAAATGATAACACTCATATTCAAAATTCCTGCTGCATTAATTTTATTAGTGCAGCATACGAATGTAGCCAGAACTAAAAAACTACATTCGCATTTCTACCATGGAGATTCTGATTCTCATCTTGTATTTACAGTAATATATTGTAACGTTTTTACGACGTTTATCTTAAATAAACTCGGTTCGTGGTGTAAATTAATTTATTAAACAAACTTAAAGTACGAAATAATTATAAAGAACAATTAAACACTAACGTAAAACTAAAACGGAACACTAATATTAAAACCGAACATTAAAGTAATTTATTTATAACAATTTATTTCTACGTATTCACAAACACGTCGCGATTATTAGTTCAAGACTATTCACGGATATTTATATTAACTTCGCGACCGCGACTGTTGGCTGGATTAGACTAACTCGGGTTCGTTTGGTCGCGCCTTATATATCCCAGCTCCGTCCTTCCAGAATTTCATTCCACAATATTCCCGTAGTTGCGCGAGAGTAAGTATCCGCCGAACGCTCTGGAAGCTTTTCGGTGGATAATTCTAGCGGCGGATGACGCATTTAATCTCGCACCTGCTTTCCGCAGCTGCTGATGCGATTCGTTACAATATCCATCATCTATGGGTACGATATGACTTTTAATTTCATGGCCTTCAGAGGATGGCTTTAAATTGAATCGCTTAATATGTTGCATAATAGAGAGAGTAAGTAGCAAAAAATCTTAATTTGTCTATAGTCTATACATTCGTAGAAACTGAAATCAATTCGAATAAACCTGTGGTAGGAAGCACGGACAACATATTTTTTTCTGCTGATTCATTAAACGATTAGATTTTCATTAAAGTGATTAAAAAAAACATTTTTTCAGTTTTATAGTTCTGGTCTGAACTTTTATACAACTCTAAAAATCACCTGCAACCAAGTTCGTAAACCGTTCTGGAATAGTAAGCAAACAATTCGAGAAACACATTGTTGTGTTTTAACATTAAGGCGCCTCCGGACTGCTTGGACAAGTGGCTAACGTTAACGCATATTCCGGTAAACTTTCTATACAAACTACGGGCTCAAAAATTAATTTGAAGCAATTCCTGATATGAAAATGTATAAATAACAGCAATAGAATTTGTCCTACAAAGCCGTTTTTTTATTTTAGAATTTTGATAAGCGTATATTTAATTTAATTAGATGTTACGTCGTCCTTTTTATATCAAAAACAAAACAAAAAATCAAAAAAAGGCTCTTGTGGGACAAATTTGATTGAAATTATGGATAGATTGAAGACCTTAGAAAAGTTACAAATTTTGTTTTACGACTACAATTTGTAGAGAAGGTTTTTAAAAGGTCGAGTTTCAACATATTTTAGTGAGAAAACGTTGGAACATGTATGCAACCCAAATATCACATACATATAATCGGCTTAAAATGATTGACAGCTCTGTGTCATTTTAACAGTTCTCATATTAAAAACTTGAAAAGAGAAGGATTAGTAACAGAAACAATAAAACTCCTAGATGTTTTTGACCATCTACAGAGGTTACTTGGTCTACGGATCAAAACTTTATACCTCCGCTGGCAATTATTGTTCTCAATACTCAACAGCACAAAAATTAAACTAAATATCGATTCAGGTTCTCCTCGTGATGTACCGTCGTGCCGAGTAGACGCGCTCGTTCTAGTGCCACGTTTTATATTTACCTTAATAAAGTTCACATCATGGGTTCTGAACAGAACAGGAAAAATACTCGTAGCAATGCTACTGAGACTGAAAAAGAGGATAGCATGGTTAATAGAATTGTGGATAGATTAGTTAATTCTGACCTGCTTATTAAAAAATTTACTCAAGCCTTCAAAGTTGCTATAGAAGATCAGTTTAGGGGCATTATCAAAGAACTCGAAACCAAGGTGACTAATTTAGAACAAAAACTGGCCCAGGTTGATAGTGTAAGCAGTGATTCATTCGACAGAATCGAACAGTACTCCAGAAGGAACAATCTTCGTGTGTTTGGAGTTCCTGATAACAAGAATGAAAATATAGATCAGGTGGTTTTAGACATTTTTAATAATAAAATGGGATTGGAAATCTCTATAAACGATATTGATATTTGCCACCGACTACCTGGAAAGGAATCGTTTTGTAAACCCATCATAGTTAAATTTGTCAGCCGAAGAACCCGTAATATAATTTTTAACAACAAAAAGAAATTAAAAAATTCAAAGTTCGTGATCAAAGAAGATTTGACGAAAAAACGCGCCCAGCTATTGAAAGAGACAGCTTCCCTGGTAGGTCCACGCAATGTATGGTCTACCGATGGTAAAATAATAGCTAAACATAACGCGAAGATTTACAAAATTCTGTCATCTGTGGACTTACAAATATTTAAATCCATTTAAGTGGTGCTGCATAAAAGTGATAAATTTCTATAATCACACGTGCTGAATTGCGAGGTATACGGTCTGTATCGACAAATAAATAGAATTTTACTTTAAAGTTTGCAAGTTATCGCTATTTATTTTCATTATTTAAGTTAAGTGCTCTATCATGTGTTGTTAATTTGTGCCCTTTTCTAATTTTGTTTCTAATCAATGAACCAATTTTTAACAAATATGTAGTACAATTATGGGCATTATGTATATTTATGTGACTGTTTACTTTTTTGTTACTTTTTTTTTCAGGGTAGCCTTTCTGATAGTATGAACTCTCATTTAATAAAGATAGCTCACATTAATATCAGATCTCTATTACCAAAATTCAATGAGATCAAAGATCTTATTATTGACTCAAACTATGACATTTTTGCTGTTAGTGAAACTTGGTTGACACAGGAAATAACTAATGTAATGCTCCAAATTGAGGATTACCAACTCGTGCGGAAGGACCGTGGCCTGCGAGGAGGTGGTGTATGTATATTCCTTCGAAAGTCTTTTCATTACAAGATAATTCCAACAAGCAACACCATTGAGCAACTTTGGATAGAGTTTAAATCAAATAATACTACATTGGTGGTGGGTGTTGTTTATAGGCCTCCCATTTTTAATTATAAATTATTTTGTGAGGAATTGGAACAGTCGCTTGCGCTATGTACTGCAATTACTGAAAAATTAGTTTGTCTTGGGGACCTTAATATTGATTTGCTTGATAACTCTAATGCCGATACTCTTTATTTTAATACAATGATAGAAACTTTGAGCATCAAGCAACTTATTAAGGAACCTACGCGTTTTACTTCACTTCTTGATCATATTTTAATTTTGGATTCTGATATTATTACTTGCTCTGGAGTTGATAAGAAACACCTTTCTGACCATGATCTAATTTACTGTACGTTATCAGTTACTAGGCCTAAAATTGAGCCAATTTTTAAAACCTATAGATGTTTTAAAAACTTTGACTATGACCTGTTCCGTAGTGACCTGAGTCAGATCCCTTTACATCTAATTTATGAAATGGCCGATGTAGACGAAAAAATCAAATTTTTAAATTTTAACATACTTTCTGTTGTAAATGCACATGCTCCCATTAGAACAGTTAAAATTACTAAGCGCAAGTCACCATGGGTTACAGATAATATTAAATTATTAATGTCACTACGTGATAAGGCCAAGCAAAGATTCAACAGAACCAGAAATCCAGTTCACTGGGAATACTACAAATCACTGCGTAATTTCACAACACGTGCCTTAAATAATGAAAAGAAAGCATATTTTGAATTTACTCTGCGCAACCAGAATTCAAAAACAATGTGGAAAGAGTTGAAATCCTTAAATGTAACATGTAGAAAGAACAACGCCCTTCCCAATGAACTTCTTAATGCAGATGATATCAATCACCATTTTCTCAATGCAGTTCCAACTACTAACGATAATATTGATGATCTGAAGAACTTTTATATGAACAATAAGGTATACGAGAATCTGCCATTATTTAATTTTTCACTTGTCGACACACCTTTGATCTCTTCTATTATTAAAAAACTCAAGAGTAATAGCACTGGTGCTGATGGAATTAATTCACATATTATCAAGCTCTGTTGTCCCTTAATTATACCTTATATTACCCATATTGTTAATTCTTGCTTGATAACCAACAGCTTTCCAAGTGACTGGAAAAGAGCTTTAGTAGTTCCTATACCGAAAATAGCCAATCCTATGGACTACAAAGACTTACGGCCGATTAGTATTCTTCCATGTTTTTCTAAAATATTAGAAAAGGTCATTGATTCTCAGTTAAGGGATTATTTAGAACAAAATAATATTTTGCCACCACACCAATCAGGTTTTCGATCGGGATATAGTTGCACAACTGCTCTAACTAATGTCATTGACGATATTATCACAGCTACTGACCAAGGCAAGGTGTCTATGTTAGTCTTACTAGATTACAGTAAAGCTTTTGATACAATAAATCACAAACTCCTTTGTGCCATATTCAATTATATTGGTCTTTCTAATGATTCTGTTTCTCTTTTAGCCAGTTATTTAAGCAATAGAAGTCAGGCCGTGAGATTGCCTAATGGCTGTTCCGGTTCTAAAGAAATAATGCAAGGAGTACCGCAGGGCTCAATTTTAGGTCCGCTTTTATACGTTATATACACGTCCACCTTTTATAAGCAGATTCATACTTGTAATATTCATATGTACGCCGATGATACTCAATTGTATTATTCTTTTCTCGTTGAGGATCGCCTGCGTGCAGTGATGAGTATAAATCAGGACTTGGCGAACATTTCTGATGTATCCAAGAAACACTGTCTTAAACTTAATCCTAAAAAATCAATGTTGTTGCTCTTTGGAAATCGTAATAATTTGGCACCTCTGGAGGGAAATGTAAATTTAACTGTTGATGGTGCTACCATCCCAGTTGTTAAGGAAGCCCGCAATCTTGGCGTAATCCTTGATAGTAGCCTAAGATTTCAATCACATGTATCTGATAGTATAAAAAAAGCATATTCTAATCTAAGGCTAATATATCCTCATAGACAATACCTAACAATACATATTAAAACCTTACTATGTGAAACTTTAGTTCTCTCTCACTTTGTATTTGGCTGTCAAATCTATGATCCATCCCTCACGTATGATACCGCACAGAAAATTCAAAAAATACAAAACTCTTGTTTGAGGCTTATATTTGGTATCGGAAAGTTCGATCATGTCTCACATAAATTGGTTGAATTGGGCTGGCTCAAGATGGCTAACAGGAGGAAATTGCAAAGTGCTGCATTTTTTCACAAAATTATAACTGACAAAAAACCATCATATTTATTCCGTAAAATCACATTTAGAGAAGATGTTCACAACTTAAATGTTCGTTTTAAAGGGATCATTACACCACCTCTTCACAAGACTGCGCTTTTTGAACGAAGCTTTAGTTACCAAATATCAAAATTATATAATTCTTTCTCTTCAGAGATAAAGTCATTATCATTGGCTAGCTTTAAAAAACAATACAGAAAAATATTAATGCGTCAACAGACCCATAATTAATTAGTTAATTTAATCTAAACTTGCAAATACTTTTTATATTATTATAAATATTACTGTTATTATGTTCTAATATTTTCAAATTATTAAACGAGAGGTCATCACAGAACTAATTTTAATTTTTAATAATTTTTCATTAGGTTTAGGCAAAATGTTTGTTTACATTTGTATTGTATGTCAAGGTTTCTATGGAAGAGCAGACTTTGTCTGAATAGCGCCTTGTGATTTCTCAGACAACATATTTTATGTTTTTATACTTTTTTTTTTATATTTTATATTTCACTTATTTTTTTTATTTTTTTATAGTGTATATTTCACTTATTTTTCGTTTCTTGAGAAATAAAGACCTTTATTATTATTATTATTATTATTATTATTATTCTAGTTTCGAACACCTACTACTTCTCTCCGTCATAATCTAATTGTCTAGTTTTGTTCATTCGAACTGCGTTATATGTTAAACAACCTTTTTAGCCATCATCTTCTCGCGTGTTTCTTTGTTCACATTCTTAGAAAGATCGTTATTATTTAATGACATCTTTAAAATATGAATTATTGACGAACGCACAAACAAAATCTAGAAAGTTATTTGGAATGCAAACAAAAACATACGAATCTGTTGATGAAGACTTTACCCTCGCAAGCTGTTTGAACGGTTTCTAAATGATTTGTGAACATCTAATCTTTATGTTATTTCTCTTCGTAATTATACGATTCGTTTGTCGTAGGTACTTGTAATGCGTCTCTCGTAATTAAAGTATTCTCTTAAGGCTATTTTAGTCATATTTGAATAAAGTTATTTGGTTATTTCAATATAGTTTTTACATTTTTGCATGAATCTGTAAATGATTCTCTATTGCACAGTTCCTGTTGTAGAAGACATTCCTTTCCTGTGAATTGTTTCCGTACTCCTAATAAACAAGTCATCTAATTATTTCTGTTACCTAGATATTAAAATACAACAGATTTTCAAAAAGTTTACTAGGTACTAAAATTGTGTTTGTTAAACCTTAAACCTGTGCGATATTGTAAAAATACATTGAAAAGCTAATGAGAAAATCCATTGAAAAATACTTTTCCATTTTCGCACGCGTCAAATTTTGAGTAGCCATCTAATCTAGAAATCCGTACATTTCTAATCCGAAATATGTTTCCTGATGTATGTGTACACATTAGTTCATTCTCTGTTTACTCATGAGCCTGTATTTACTTTGAATTAAACGATCTTTAAATTTAACTTCTAGAATGTTTGTTTAGTTAGTCATACACAAACCTTACTCACTATTTCACATACTATTAGCTACTGCTTTTCTTTAAAAGTAATTTTCTTTTCAGTTTCACCGAAGCTTAAATTTATTAATGGCGGTGTGAATCGAAATTGTAATTTCATTATATCTTATTAGATAGTTTTAATTTTAATTAAAAATTAAGTTTATATATAAAACTGTATGTTCATTGACTAGAAAATTACGCTTTAACAACTGGCATAATATTCGGTTGGTTAAAATATAATATAACCACTTTCATGCTGGACACGCCCTTTACTTGTTTCATGAAATCCATGTATTTCAGAATTTATATTTGATATGACAAATATTTTTCTGCGCAAAAATCTTCAGAGGAATTAGGTAGGGAATACAAACATTATCTGTTTATTTTGGTTGATTCAATGATGCCAGTAAACGGATATATCGCGCACAGGTAGCAAACTTGGATGACTGATGACCCACTTCCTCTTCCATGACAAATATTGCTCTTTATTTAATATTTCAGAGAAGTTTGAGAAAACACTGCGTTTTATTTTCAATAGAAACCCTCTTTCAATCGCTCCATTCTTGATGATTAAACGTTAAAGCGATGCGATTTTTCAGTTGCTAAATTTTAACAAGAGGTATTTTAGTTCGCCCTTGGTTGTCATTAATTTCAACCTGTTTAATTAAACCTAAAATTGCCGATAAAGCAAATTTAGATTACGCTAATTGACTTTTATTGGATAGCTGACATCTTGAAAATTAATTTTCGGTATGGCATAAAAGTTAGAGAAAATTCTCTTCGTAGACCGCTACTACGATATGAAAAAGCTTTATACAAATGTTATAGTACATTACAGTTGAAGAAAATAAATGATAAAACGAAGAAACTTCATTTGTGCACACAAACAGATTAGGGTTTACTTTAAAATTGAAATCTGATGACGGAAATCTGGAATTCTATTTAAGAACCTTTACTAGTTTTAAATTTGATACTACGCCTTAACGATGTCGTTTCGAATAGCTAAAGCGTAGATTTACAACTGCTTCAGATATGCACAATCGTTTGTTTAATATATACTTTTTCGAAAAATTAAAACTTTGACCTACATATATGTTAGAGTTGCATTAATGACTTACAATCTTGTTTAATTTTCAAGGCATGTCATTAAAAATAAATCTGATCTCTAGTAGCTAAGATATTTATTTGCATAAGTATTAAATGACATTTAACGTTTAGTTATTTTACCCTAAGTACTTCTAAAATAATTTCGTTTAACTGTAGGCAAATATTTCCTTTTCTCTGCCTCTTATATTAATGGGGTATATTTTTATCTTCCTCTTTCATCCGTTTCGTGCAAGCTCAACATCTTAGTGAGACACTGATTTTTTATTTTTAAAACAGATTATATCACCGCGAAGGAAGAAGTATTTTCCTTAAGAAGAATGCACACCGACGGATAATTTGTCTTCGTTGCCTGCTCTCAGGTCCGGATTTACTTTGATTTACACTCTAAATGTTACAGGTTAAGTACTGTTTCTCTACACTGCTTTTCATGTTCTTTGGCAATAAAAATACACACGTTGTAAAAGGATTCTTGTAGTATAAAAATTTATACTTTCGGATTATCTGTAGTGGCCTCTTAAACTTTAGAGACTTTTTAGTTGTATATTATAACACAGAAACACATTTTTAATCGTTAGGAAAGCTAAAGTGCTTCTAGTTGTCTGTGTTGCATTTACAGGAAAAAGATTATTTATTTCAAAACTATCCTGAGTAGATTAGTTAGTTTTAAGGCAGATATTATGAAGATGCAATAAGTTCTGCTTTTTACCATTTGATAAAGCGTACAACATACTAATTCAAGGTTTGTTTTTTTCAGACATTGAACATTTCACTTTTACTGAAAGGTTAGGGCTGATCTGCAAATACAACAAAATTTAACATTTAACAAATTATTTGAATTTCAAGCAACGATGTGGATTTTCAGTAATCTGTCTTTAACGTTTTTTTACTTGTCCATTGATATTACGCCGTCATTTTTTGTAAATAATTTTCGTACCGACTCGACTCCACAAATAATTGGAATTTAAAAATTTCTGGATCTTCTGGTATACTAAGGTGTTTTTGTCTGTACTGAAATTATTACGAGATTTCGTAGATTTGCAAACATTCTATTAGATTTTGAAAACATTACCATAAATAATAGCATGAAGTAAAGAAAAAAACACCTTGGAATTAAGAATCGATCCGAAGACTGTCGAATTCAAAAACTTAAACTAATTTTCTCCCGTGCCTGTTAATTTTTTTCTCAGGTTGATAACACTCTTTTTTGTCTTCATTCGTTGATTGATTGATTGATTGAATCGCGATACGCGTAGAGGGGTGGGGGGGTCCCTAACACCATAGCCAATTAGACTTATTGTTGCTCAGCATATCGCTTGTTAGGCAAAAAGTTTTGTAACCTTGATTAGGTTTAACCACTTCTCCTTTATTAGAGTTTCTCGAGAGTAAGCGTCTCCCAAGAGCGCGAGAACCTCACACTCAAAGATGATATGAGAGGCCGTTTTGTCCTCTCATTACAGAGTCTACATATAGGTTTCTCATTAAAGATGCCCATTGTGTGCATGTGTTTTCTTAGATTACAGTAGCCGGTTATCAGCCCTGTTACTAGCCTAATTTGTTGTCTGCTTAATCGCAGTACGTCATTTGCTACTAGATGGTGCTCTTAGCATTGACTAGCTGCGTCTCATGCCATCCACACAATTGCAGTGGTTTTGATGTTGTCTTTTTATCGAACCTCCTAGCCAGCTGAGAGATATGGACTTGGCAATTCTAAATACTGGTTCAGGCCCAATGAAGGTGATTTCTGATCCCTTTTTTGCAAGTATATCAGTTTTTTCATTGCCTTGAATTCCCTTGTGTCCTGGCACCCACATAAAGGTTACCTTGTTGTGGTTTGCAAGTGTTATAAGGTTTTGAAGGCAATCCCAGACTAGTTTTGAATTAATCCGGTAGCTCGCCAAGACTTTTAGGGCAGCCTGGCTGTCTGTCAAGACAAGGATAACCCTGCCATGATAGATCCTTCTAATATTCTCATGCAGACATACGTCAACAGCATGTATTTCTGCTTGAAATACTGTAGCGTACTTCCCTAGAGATGTATATGCATTAAAACGGGGAGATCCCCATGTATTCCAGCTCCAGTTCCGTTGTCAGATTTGGATCCGTCTGTGTACCAGACAATTTTACCTCCCTGACAGCCTCTTGGTATCAGCCCTCTATTCCATTCAAGCCGGATATTGAAGGGTTTATAAAGATTTTGTCTAATTGGCATAGCGTGACTGCTCATTTCTAAAAGTGAGTTCGTGACGATGTTGGTTATCCTAGCTTGCCCAGAGACGGGTCTGGGTCTGGTTTACCAGTTTCCATTATGCTGCAGTCTACATGCCGCCATGCTTGCCTTTGCCTTGATAATAATATTTAGGGGAGGCAAGTTGAATCTGGTTTCCATGACTGCAGGAGTACTCCTCATGGCTCCTGTAGTACAGAGACAGCGAAGTCTTTGAAGTTTGCACAGGTCCAGCTTGGCCTATTTTTGTTCTACTTCACACCAGCGATCCATAGATAACCATAAGTCTTACCACAGCAATATACTCCAGGTCCCCAAGTTAACTTTACATCCAGAATGATGCCTAGATATTTAGCTTCTTGGCTCACTTGTACTTGAACGTTGAAGAGGTGTGGCAGTGTCACTTTTTCCATAGGCCTTCTTCTTGTGAATGGGATCAGTGCTGTTTTTTGTGGATTTACATTCAGATTCTCTTTAATACACAAGCTTTCCACTGTGTTTAGAGCTCTTTGTATGAGATAGTATTCTCAAAGCTCATAGATAGTATAGTAATCTTGTATATTTAGTTCAATTAGGAGCTCATACACCACCAGGTTTCATAGAAGAGGTGATAGGACCCCCCTCTGCGGGCATTTTTTGGCCGTTTATCATCTCCATTGTCTCACCAGACAACGTTGATTGAAATTTCCTATCGTAGGGCATATTGCTGATCCACTGGTAGATGGTTTTTCATTTCACGATTCCTCACTGCAGCTATCATTGGCTTAAAGCTCGTTCTACGTCGAGAAAAGCTACCAGTGCTATTTCTTTGTTATTGATTGCATCCTCAATTCTCCTTAGCAATTGGCGTAGAGTAGTCTCACATGATTTTCCCGATTGATATGCATGTTAATTGAGGTGAAATAGTCCTACAGATGGGCTTTCTCTTATCTACTTATCTGTATTTCAATCAGTTTCTCCATCAGCTTTAACATGAAAGGCTATAGGTTGATGCATCTGCATGCTTTTGCCTGGGAGTATAATCTCTCCCAGGTTTTAGAATAAAGACAATTCTAGAGCATTTCCAAGCAGAGGGTATTATCCTGTTGCCAGGCTTGCTCTTAACAGTCTCCCTATTGTAATAGCACAGGTCCAGGAGCGTTGTATAATTCAAAAGAATCGACAGCCCACGCAACACTGTTGTGGGTAGTTTTATTTGAGATTTGCCAGTCTCTTTTTGAAGCCCTTATATTAGGGTATTGGAGATCTAGCACTTTCTCAGCTGCATAGAGAGCTGCATATGAGTCTGGAAGGTGGCTTCTTTCCCATCTGGTTTTAGTAATGTACCAACAGGTTCCACAGGATTTTTGGCCAGGATCCTCTGGAGTTGTGCTGATTCAGAAATGTTTTCAACTTCTTGGCGGACGTTCTTCCAAGAGTCTCATTTTGGGCTTTCGTATTTGTTTATTGTATACAGTGAGGAAATTATAGTAAACGTCCCATTCTCACTTGTTCTCTTCACCTTGTTAAACATCTTTCGAGTGTTCTTCCTCAGTTTTGCTAAATCTGCATTCCATCATCTAACATCCTTATTGATGGATCTTTGGCAGTTGCCGTGAAATGAGTGTAAAATAGCCTCTTGTAGTTGTGTAGAGGCAAGGTCAGCTAAATTAAATATTGCATATTAAGGTTTTTCCACTTTATTTAGCCAAGACGCAATTAGAAACAACGGTGAACTATACATTTTCCCCTTTAGTTCTTATAGTAAATCTTGTAAACCCTCCACAGATGGCGCCATCGTTGTTTCTAATTGCGTCTTGGCAAAATAAAGTGGAAAGGCCTTAATATGTACCTAATATTTAATTTAGCTGGCCTTGGTAGAGGTTAACTCAAGTGTTATCTTTTATTTCATTTTTGCTACTATTTATGTATTTCTTCTAATCCGTGTTTCTCGGATTTTGATACTGCGAGAGTGACACATGCCAGAGAGTTATCTGCGGGCTGATACGGAGGTTGCCAACGTAATATCAATTATCTCTTTACAAGTACGTGTCACAAAAGTCGGTTTGTCACCCCGATTTAGTAGTTTCAGATCTTTAGAAATGATAAAATCCATAAGATACTCGCCCCTTCTGTTGTTGCTACTGTTCCATGCCGTATGATGTGCATTGGCGTCCAGTCCAGCTATTAACTGCAGGTTTTCATTCGTTAATTATAACGTTTCCTGTATTTACTTGATATTAAATTTACAGGTTTCTTGTGATAATCAATAAGTTAATTCAGTTCAGAATGAATCAAAATATTAATTTCTTAAATCATATAATTATAAATTTTACCGTTTTTTATTTTAGTTCGTATACATAAGGTAAGATGAAAGCAAATATCAAAAAGAAAAATTAATTTTGTTAACTCCAACAACTTTATTACTTACTAAAGTGAACTTATTAACGAAACATTTATATTTGAACACAAAAGCACAGAAGTTTATGAAAAAATACAATTAAATTTTTAATTTTTCATGAGTTAAAAGTTAGAAAATAAACGCAGATTAACTCTTCTCGCTATTGTTTGTTAAGTTAATAGAGTTTAGATTCTATACAGGTTTCTTTTGTAACAATGGCAATTACAAGGTTGCTGAACTTGTGAATAAATCTGTGGAACTATACAATTTAATTTTGCTAACCCAATTATATTCTCGCTATTCTGAATTGTATTAAATATTTACGAGTACTTTAAAACGTTGATGGACGACGACTCCTAATTTATGAAAGTATGTTTTTACTGATTTAAACCTTTTCAGGATATACATATTTTATCTTTTAAACTGTAACCTATTTTTAAACTAAAGCTGACGTAAACCACTATTAGTTTAGTAAGTTTATTTAATTTGTAACCATACATAATATAAATTCGCATAACAATAAGGGGTAAAAGTTAAGCCGACTGTTTATACCGTAGTATCGAGCGTTTAAGCTTCAAATTCTTTAGGCCGGGGAGTTTGTAGAAGTTTATAAAATTTTCTTCCCAAGGGACACATTAGGTACAAACAAGGTTACCTAAAACTAATTAAATTCAGTTTGTGTAACAGCAAATCCTTAACAGTGCTTCCTTGGCTTTTTATAATACTAGATATACATTAGTTAATAACTTTTACATATTTATTCTTTTTCTATAAGTGATTCGCGTATGCTTTAGATTCTTTAGAATTAAATGAAAAGTTTGATTAGGCAACCTTGATTTTATTTTATTTTAGAAAATTTGCAAGGAAGGCGTATATCTCAACATTTATTAGTTTTGTTTAACTGCTATTCAAAGAAGATTGTTAAACGCCTGCCTGGTAGATTTTAATTACTTAGTTAAAGTGTTCAAATGGCAGTAACAATGTTAAATATAAATAGAAGCAAAGCCGGAGCTAAACTATGTGTTCGACGTTAGAATTACCAATAACTGTAATTGTGCTAATGGATAAATGTACTGATTCCGTCCTAAATTGTTACTAAACTGTAACCAAGGTACAAGAACTGTAAATTACATTGCGAAACAGATCGAAAACTAATAAGAGAAACAAGCCACAATTCACTGGTTATTAGGGAATTGAAATAATTATTATCATATGGATTTCAAGAAAAATTCAAAAGCGATGACATGAAAATGCAATGAAAACGGTTTGTACTGGATGTAGGTACATTTTTTACTTAATATGTATTTATACATTTAGCATATTTAACCCACTAATGATAACCTAAATGTGCCTTGTACAACATACAGGGTGTTAGGAAATGCGTCTACAAAACTTTGGGAATAGCTTTATAATGACAAATGTAGCAAAAAAGTATTATACATTTTTTTCTAATATGCATAGTTTCTGAGAAAAAGCATGTTTTAATGTTACAAAACAAAACAAAGGGTTAAAGATACAGGAACAAAATTTTTACGGATAAATAAGGGTCTAATACATCAAAGAACAATAAAACTTTATTAACAACCACAAAATAATTAAAGGGAAAAAAACAAAAATGGAACTGAAAAAATGGTATAAGAATTTTTTATTCCTTTAATCGTTACAAACCCACCCCTAAAGTTTGGCAGAAGCATTACCTAACATCCTGTATATACTTTAATAAAGAATTATCTTAAAATACACAACTATCTTATTATAGAATGTATAATGTAAAACTTATATATCGTGTTTTAATTTAAAAACTTTAATTAAAAGTGTAAGCGGCATCGATTAAAAACAAATCGTGTCTTTTAATTGGAAAATATTAAGTTTAGTAGGCATTGATTAATTATTAGTCACTCACTCACTCACCGTACACATGGCGAGCAGCCGTTTTTGATACAATAATTGATCATTTGGAAAATTTTAAACCTTCCTTAAGTTATTTCAAATTATATACGTATAAAATAAAATGAATGTAGATTATTTTCTATTGTACACAATTTTATGTTACATGGAAATTAGTAACACGACCAACCCCTTTAAACAACCTAAAAAAATTATGATAAGCTACTTTGCAAAATTAACGGTGTTATCTGTTAATCCTTTATTCGAGCTTGTTAGACAATACCAAATAATTTGTAAACTAGTACTGCAATTAAAACGAAGATCGATACACGGATTCGAATATCGGCAAGGATTAATAAGGATAACCTTAATCTTATAAGCGTATCGCTATTGCATTAATTAAAATAATTTGTTACTACAGCGTTACCTTAAGAATAACACATTCGTGTACTTGAAGGTCGACCAATACGACTGTGATTAGAAAAACATTTTGTAAATAGAGTATCTAGCTGTTACAATTTTATCCGTCAATAAAAAAAGACTTAATCGGTCCTTGATAACCACTACCACCAGGAAAGACGGAAGGAAAACAGTGCCAGCGTATTTCGTATTAATTTCCAACAACAAACCTTGAAAAATGAATTATGAAATTTAAGTTTTCTAAAAATTAAATTGTGTAACAACCTTTTTAATATGTAATGTCATTGTTTTAATGATTTATTTAATTACTTCTCATTCAGAAGTAGGTATAGTGTACGTTGACGAAATTATGAGCATAACAAAAAAATAGCATAAATATAATTTTAGCATATTTGTAAAACGGCTTAATAATATATGAATGTATTAAATAAAGTTACTCAGTGTTATACGTCAGAACTTTCATTTGAAAGTTTATAAGGTTTACTCTTACTATTTTTGTAAGTAACGTTGGTACGAAGCCAGCAACAGTTCAAATCATGTTAGGGCATCTTAAATATTTTCAACTGTATTTTGGGCTCTGAATGTCACATGTTCTTCGTTCCTTTTTACTTTTTGCGCATTCACAATTAATATTATTCTGAAATTCAAATATATTTTGAAAGACGTGTACATAAACATAACTGCGAGAGAAAATAAATTACGGATGAATAGATGCTAATCCAAAAATACTGTATCTACGTTCCCTGAACAAGATTTATACTAACCAAACCTTTTGTTTTAAATCTGTTCATATACAAAACTATTGTTGTTTATGGTTTTGTTTTAAACTTCACATTTTTATCTTAAATACTGATATACTGATATGCTCTTCCTAATGCTTTAGAAAAATCGCATACAATTTTTAAAATGTTCCGACTAGCTCAATTTTTTTTATAATTTGATTAATTTCAAAGAATTTCCTAACTCAGGGTCGTAAAAAGGGATCGCCCTGATGAACTTTAGAACTTCACCAAGTTAAATTTCAAACACCCTTCAAAATTATGCAAAATTTTACAAAAAAAAAATAACAACAAATTCTAATAACTAACACTTTTCAAAATTAAAATTTGCAAATTACCCCTTTTTAAACAACTTGCATAACTTCACTTCCCGTCTCTTTCTTCAACTCATCAAACACCGCTCCAATCTTCCCAATCCAATACACCTTTCAATCCAACTCCAATTTCACCAAAAATCTCCCTTATATTCCAACTAACAATTTATTTTCTTTCTCTATCAGTATCAAATCAATATTCCTCCCAATACAACACTTCAATTAACTATGCCTTATTTCAGCCTTTTTTAATTTTATTTAACACTTTACAATAAGTTTCAAGAGAACTTTCCAAAACCCAACTGTATTTTTTTTTTAAATACAATTCAATTATTTATTTACATTGCATTTCCTTAGTTTCTAAATTTTAACACACTATGACTATTTTATATGACATATTTACAACTTAAGCAACTAGATATTCTACCCTATTTATTTACAATACTAAATTTCTAACTTATAACTATTTACATTTTATTAACATTTAATTTTACATTCTTTTAAAAGGTGTCTACAACTCACTCTATTAAAATTCCAAAATTCCATCAAAACGATTTCATCTCAATACATATAAAATGAAAAGCACTATGTGTATAGTACTGGTTTGAAAAAGTTCATTTTCTCTCATCTGAACTTGTATTTCAAAAGCGTCCTTAGGCTGTTAAGAAATTACAAATGTCTGTGAACATGTACTCTTTATATTTATCTTATTAGTTTAACGCAGTATAATATGTACATAAACTCATTAAACGCACTAAATTCGCCGGAGTGGCCGAGTTGTTAATACATACGACTACAACGAGGAAAGCATCAGGGTCAAACCCGAGTTGGATGCTCGGCGGGTGGCGCACCCAATTGCTGAAAATATTGGGGATCTAAACACAATCGTGGAGAGTAGGGAATGTAGACGGTTATCGAAAGCGTGGTGCTTGTCACATCCTTCGCCGTACCAGACAATCGGGTATAAAAGCGACTTAGGAGGCCTTAATCCTCCATGTTACCGCATTGCATTGCATTGTGAAATAATTTATATAAAAAATAATATGAATATGAGCTATGTTATGTATTCGAAAAGTAAGACTCAAAAACTCAATTTTATCTAAAAATCTGAAATATACTCTTTAACATGAAATAAAAAACGTGCAGTGTAAATTAGGCGATTCAAGGCTTCAAGCCTTTTCTTGTCCTCTGTTGGACATAGACCTCCTCCAAACGTTTCCAGTTTTTCCGAGAATTTGCCATTCAGTTCGCACAGATTCTTTTGATAGCGTCAGTCTACGGTGTGGGAAGTCTTCTCTGGTTTCTTTTATAAGTTCTCGTACCCTATTCAAGAAGTTTCTTTGTCCCTCTGCCGTCATCTTGCCTTGCTACATGCTCTGCCCATCTCCATCTCGCTGTGGCTTTGCGTTTTATGATGTCTTGTGCGCCCGTGCTTCTGCGAATTTCTTCATTTCTAACCCTATCCCTTAAGCTTAGTCCCAGCATTGATGTTTCCATTTTTTGTTGTGTTCTCTGAAGTTTCATTGCTGATGTTCTGCCGAGGGTTAGAGTTTCTGCACCATACGTAAATACCAGTAAAACGTATTGGTTGAAAGCTCTTATTTTCAGGGCGATGGGTATGTAGGTCTTGAATATGTCACGGAGCTCACCGTATGCTGCCCCTAACGTCGTTCTTCTTGTTTGGTTGTCTCTATTTATTTTTAGTTCGTGGCCAAGATACGTGTATTTCTCAACCAGATCGATTTGAGTTCCATCGACTTATATTAGCAGACTAGGTACGAGGTCGGTCAACATTTTCGTTTTTGAATCATTCATTTTCAAGAGGCCAGGGTGGCGCAGTGGTAAGAGCATCATGCTAGCGTTGCGCTAGTCCCCGGTTCGAATCTCCCTGGGTGCAAGATTTCCCGGAGTTCGGTATCGAGCCCTGGTGACCATTCGTCGTTGGGCACCTAATTCGAATACAGACCTACGAGATAGAGTAACAAGGTTCTATACGTACACACACATATACTGCCTTCCAAAAAAAGTGCAACACCTCGAGGCCGTTGGCCGATTTTCATAAATTTTCGACGATACGAACAAATGATTAAAATTTCAGATATCTAGGAGCCGTTGTTTTTTTGTTTTTTACCTTGGTAACGATAAAACGAAAGAAATTGTTTTGTGTTTTTTCTGGTTGTTATCTGTACATTTTTGAAAATAAGTACGATACAGTGAACTACAAGAGTGTTAAAATGCCTAGAGTTCGTCAACCTCGACAGTACCATCATTTGACTGAGTTACAGAAGGGCCAGATTATTGGCCTAAAAAATTAAGGTAGTTCTTTTCGCGGAATTGCGAGACAAATCGGTTGTAATGCTGTGACTGTTATGCGATGGTGGCGAAGATAGAACGAGGAACCCAATTATCGTCGACGAAATGTGTCTGATCGTCCTAGAGCCTCCACTGTACGTGAAGATCAACGTCTTCGAGTAGTGGCTGCCAGAGACCGATTTACCTCAACACGAGCAGTGGAAAACGAGTGGGTTGCAGCAATAGGACGGCCGATCTCAACAAGCATCGTCTATAGAAGAATTAGTTCTTTTGGGCTACGTTCGCCCCGTCCTCTGTTAACCTTTCCCCTCACTCCTAATCAAAGGGCCCGAAGACTGGAATGGTGCAATGAACGGAGCAACTGGGCTCAAGATTGGCAACGGGTGGACTTTAGCGACGAGTCCAGCTTTTGTCTTTGGGCTCATGACAGCCTAGGGAGGGTGAGGCATTTTCGTTGGGAGCGGCAAAATCCCAACTTTTTCACCGAGAGACACACTGCCCGTACACCTGGGATAATGATTTGGGGAGTGATATACCATGGAAGCAGGTCACCATTGGTATTCATTGAGGGCACTTTGACAGCTGCATCTTACATCGCGAGTGTGCTGGAGACCGTTTCTCTTCCATACCTTCAAGGTCTCAACAACCCTATTTTCCAGCAGGACAATGCACGTCCTCATACGGCAAGGGCTTCAATGCAGTTCCTGGAAGATGTCAACGTTTACGTACTTCCATGGTCTGCTTGCTCTTCTGATTTGTCCCCCATCGAACTTGTGTGGGATATGATTGGAAGAAAGGTGGGGCATTTGCGCTATCCCCCTAACAACTTGGAAGACCTGCGCATGGCCTTGAAAGAGGCATGCGATGGCTTGTCACAAGCGGCCATCGACCATTTGATTGGAAGCATGCCTCGTAGGGTTAATGAATGCCGGGAAAATCGTGGGGGACCTACGCATTATTGATTTTTTCTTAAACTTTTAGTGTTACGGTTTTCAAAATCTAATCATTTGTTTGTATCGTTGAAACACATATTCTGTGAAAATTTGAATAAAATTGGTCAACTGCCTCAAGGTGTTGCACTTTTTTTGGAAGGCAGTATACATTATACACAACGCTGTATGTAGGCAAAAACGGCGCACCAATCTCGTAACTCGCAGAGTGGGCCGGATTGTGCATTTCACGCGTAAGGCCACGTACGCTAACGCACCAGCCTCAACACCGAAAGGTATAAGAGGTTAAACGATTACAAACATACATACATACATACATACATACAATAATTCATTTTCAGACCCTCTTTATGTGCAGCTTCTCGGATGTCATAACTATAACATATCTCTGATATTTCTTAAATTGTCTGCTATAAAGACAATATCATCAGCGAAATGGAGGTGGCTGAGTGTTTCTCCATCGATTCCCATACCTTTTCTTCCCATTTCGTCATTTTGAAACTCTGTTCTAGAAGTTTTGGGTAGAGAGTGTCATCCTGTGTGACACCTCTTTTAATTTGTATTTCTTTGTTGTATCGTGTATTTTCACTGTTGTTATTGCGTTTTCATCTATGTTTTAAATGATATTTGAGTATCTATGGTCAATTAGGTACTCTTCCACGGTTTCTAAGATAGCAGGTATTTCAACTGTGTCAAAAACTCTGTGAAAATCAATGAAGATGAGCGTCAAAGGTCTGTTATATTCTATGGTCTTTTCGATAATTATTGCAGATGGTCGTTTGTTCCATATCCAGTACAAAATCCAGCCTATTCTTTCGGTTGGTAGAAGTCAAATTTCCTTTTCATCTTTTTGACAGCGTGGCGTTCCTCTATCAAGAGGGTATTTTATCTCTTTATGTCTTTTCTGATCTCTTCCTTCACTTGTTTGTGTAACTCCAGGTATGTGGGTGCATCTCTGTCTAGGTCGACGAAATTCTGAAGAAAATCTGATTTCAAGAAAACAGTAAAGCATGTGCTTAATGCTTAATGCCTAAAACATATTTGATAAATAAATACGTTATTCTATTAATAAGTATTGGGCCATTACCATTATGTAGTGCTAGTTAAGTTAAAAGTAAAGCGTGATCAAGAAATCCTATTTCTTTTGGTAGTAAATAATGTGGATTTTTTGGGTACGTTGGTAATCCAATTATTATTTAATATCAGTTTCAGATTACATTTGTGACAGGTTTTAAAATACAGGTGGGTAAAACAACACTCGACGGCAGGTAGTATGGGTCGGTAATACTCATACCAATTCCAAGTAAAGTATTGTCAACTGAAACAGTATTTTCTGATCACACCGTAGCGTTATGGTTAAATAATTATTTAATTTGTTTGACAAATAAAATCATTTTTGAACTTGTAAAACGTTACAGTGTTTATCCGGCTAAAATTCTATAAGTCTTTTTATTTGTGGGCCTTCTTCTACAGGGTGATATATTAATAATTCTCAGGTTGTAAACTTTCCAATTCTTATAATTTCCAGTTGAAACAAAGTCGCATGATTAATATATTTTCTTAATGGCATCCGCACTTCAAAATTATTGGGCCTGCTTAAAAATTAACTACTTTGAAACTAACTTTGGAAGCATTAGGCGAGTATAACTATTAATTATTAGTAAATGAGTCCTGCGTGCGTGTTTTATGAATTTTTGATATCATGAACTTTGGTCAATCAAGAACCACATTTGCATGCGGAACTGCGTTTGAAATATGACAGAGGCGAGGTTTTTCTGTAACACTGAAAGCGATAGCAAGTGATTGAACATCCTATACATTTTGGAATGACACAATAGAACATCACTGCCAGCAGCAATTTTTATTCCATTAATCATATTCCGGATTAAGCGATTACAGAATTCGTCGTCGATATTTTTTCAGAATTTATGTTTGACGTATCGAACTGACGGGTCGTGATATATGCGTTTTAGCTTCAGTTTATACGTGCTACGAGGAATACATAACGATTAGCTCCGTTAGCGATTGGACGAAACTCACACGATAATGTCGAGGGTTTATCTGACGCCGAACGCTCATAAATTCTACCTGATAGCTCTTTTTATTACCTAGGTGTTTTATTTATAATTCCACTTTCCTACGGGGCATGCCTTTTTGTTATTAAATTATGTCGCCCCGATTTGGCGAGAAAAAAGATCTCACTTCTTAAAAACCGTGGCAACGTGTGTATGTTTTCAAAACGAAATCAGCCAAGAGCAGACGGAAAAGTATAAATTATCAGAAGCGTGAAGGTTACGTTGTCGAGAAGACGTAAACGAGATAATCAGAATTACAAAGCTCCAATCAACATTTTGGGAAAAACAAACAAAGATCCGTTCCTGAAGTAAATAAAAAGCATCGAGAAGCAGAGCTACATAGAGAAAATAAACAAGATGAAAAACGAGATGTCACTGATATATGTTTTGTATCAGAACGAATCAGCATGGTTATCGATTTCGTGGTAACTCTTTCAGGACTACTGCGCCGTTTCCAAGGGATGAGACGCAGCTGCAGAGCAGATCTCAGATGGTTGTGAAAATGAGAATGATGGTGGAGTCGGTCAACATCGTAAACTGCTTCTTAAACAGTTGATTGCTTAGCGAAGCGAAAAGTGTTTGGACTAGTTTCATTTGCTTTTCCTAGTTTTTGTTTTTGCGGAGGAAAACATAAACCTTCCGTTAGCCTTACTAATCTGGTACAAGAAAAACAACGAGAAACGCATCCTAATTAAGTAATAAACTAAGTTAATTTCTGAATTTTATTGTATCAGCATAACGTCGGATTCGTTAATAATTTCCGGCTTTATTAATTTTTATCCACTCATAACGAGCGTTTCTGGTATAAACAATATTTAAGCTTCATCTCGAAATAAAAACAATTCAAGCGTGAATATCCCGAAAATTAACCAACGAGGCAATTCTGGAAACTTTATTGTATTAGAGAAATATTTTAGTAAATATAAATGTTTTATACAAGTTTGGCGAAGCAAACAAGCAGCCATTGATTTTTAACTCAAATAGTAAAAAGCGATATTACTGCGCAGTTAAATTCATTATAAATTTAACATACTTAGTTCTGCAAGTGTTTGCTGAATATAGTCAACAGACCTTTTAAACGTTTTTAAAGTCATTTTTAAGTAGATATATTCTTCCATATTTACTTTGTTCATGAAATCGTAAAGGTGAAATAAATCTAACTTGGCGGTTCTGACAAATATCGTTGATTTATAAATTAATAAATCATATACAACGTTTGTTGTGTTTATTAAAAATGTAGATTGTAACTTTAAGAAAGTTTATATTTTAAATCTCAATAAACAAGTTTCCTACCATTTAAAGGCAAACATTCTTTTACTTTTAATGAACTTGTAAAAAGAAGGATTAATGCCAATTTAATACTTAATGACGAAGTAAAAACTTTTTTATTATAGTAGGAAAGTACATAAAAACTTAATTTTTCGAACAATACTAATGAAAGCTGATAGCCATAAGGATGCCTTAATTTTTATTATAAATTTACAAATTTTTATTTATATCTTTATTAAATGAATTAATTATATTCTTAAAATGTCATATTAATCAACCTCTTAAAAGCGATTCCATAGATATTATTGAAACAGCACGAAATTTTAGGAATGGTTTTAAATGGCATAAGGCCATAAGGTTTATATACCTATTACTACTGTCCCTGCTTTCTAAATAGATATAAAATGTGGAATCATAAAATAATTTTAATAAAAATCGTTTTAGTGCTTTTGTTATAATATATCTCACAATTGTGGAATTAACCCTTGTCGTTATGATTTATTAAAAGGCATTTTATTTATAAATAATGACATTTTTGGAACACTCATTTTAAGGTAAAATGGATTCACCTAGGCAAAATGAATTATTTATACAGGGTGTATCAGTAATAAGTACATTAAATTTTTTCAGTGGCGGAACTCGTCAAGTACTACAACATTTCTTTTTTTTAAATCTCACATTTATTTTGCATTTTACACCCCCCCCCCCCCTTAAAATAACGAGTTGTTTATGTATTTTCAGTAATAATATAATAAGTGCATAACAAATTATCGATAATTTTAGGGAAATGTGCATGAAAGCAAGTTGGGCTGAAAAAAGCACGAATGCATGAGTGCTTTTTTCTGCCTCAACTTGCTTGAATGAACATTTATCTAAAAATAAATAAATAATTTTTTTATGCACGTATTATATTTGGTAAGAAAATTTCATAAATCAAAATATTAAACTGGAACCATTTTGACATTACTTATTCGTTGTTTGAACAGCATAGGTGATTTGATACTTGGCGTGATTGCCAAAATTAAGGTAGGTAAATATATTATTATTATATTCACTTAAATGTCAAAAAATTATCAGCAGTTGCACATGTGCAATTATCGATAATTTTTTGACAAGAAAAATTATCGAGTAATTAAATTTTGTTGAATGTTGATTGGTTAAAATAATTTCATATCTAGAATGTGATTGGTTGTTTAGGTGACAGTGACAGATGTATGAAATTTTCAGAAGTAATACCACAAGTGACTAGAATTTTACCGGAAATTTTTTTGCCGTCATGAACACGACTGCTTGTTGCTACGAAAATCCTAACGAGTGCGACAGCACGAGTTACGATTTTCCAAAGCAACAAGCAAGAGTATTTTTGTGACGGCAAAAATTTCCTGTAAAATTCTAGTCACGAATGGTATTCGGAATGATAATTCCTCGAATTATAATGAAATTACTGAAATACTTGTCACTCAAAAAATTTTGACAGACGTTGTCTCTAAGCAACGCTGCTAGTCGCAAAATTTTCTAGAAAATTTCACTAGTAGTGGTATTTTCGATTTAATTCGATTGTGATTGGTTCAATTCACCAAAATACTGGGATTTGATTGGATGAGTGGAATAATCAAAATAATTAAATACTGCAAAGCTTATTTTTTAAGTAAGTTGATTTACTAACCAAAATTAAGTTTTGTGTCGGACATGCTTTCCATTGGCGGGTAATGAAATTTGTGATAAATCTTTATCTAATTTTATCACAAAACCTAAAAAGTATAAAAAAAAAAAATTATTAAGAAATTTTGTAGTTCTTGACGAGTTCTATTACTGCGGGAATTTAATGTACTTATTTCTGATACACCCTGTATAAGTAAAAATAAGTTCAAACATATATTTAATTATTAAAAGCCCAAAGGCTTTTGGCTTTTGGGACACTTGTAATAATCGTTACCACAGAAGCCATAAACAATATACGTGTTTTACCGAAACGTAGCCCTTCACTTTATAATTTTAATTAAATCTTGAGCTCAGTTAAAATCAACACAGTTTATTGCGGCTAAGTACACGGAAGCCCATCATATTCAGAGTAAATATCTGTTACTGATGAGAGCAATAACCTTTACTGTGGTCATATTATAGGTATTTGGTTTGCTCCACCCAAATGAAGCGAATATATTTATACTGGTCATCACTTTTACAATGAATATTTAAATAGTAATTCTCGTACGTGATAGTTATGGATAATCCTAGTTTCCTTCACCACAACGATCTCAGAATTTAGTTTTTATGTATGTGGGTAGAATGCAAATGCTGCCACAATAATATCATCGAGCGATTTCGAAATGAGAACTTGGTTATTAAATATTTAAATTCGGTGAATGAGGACTCCTCGAAAATAGCATATCGCGACACAATGCGGTTCTTGAAAACCTGTCCGCGATGATAAATTCATGGACGACAGTGCAGAGAGAGCAATACCGTTGATGTATTATGAAAACCTGCGCCCTGCTAGGAGCAACGGGGCCCTTGGAATGGAATTAAGCTTTAGCTGGCAGTAGTTATTCAAATAAATACTGGACGTTCTGCTTTGATTACAAAACCAGAAGTAATTAGTTTTGTTCGTAGGAATATTTCCAAAAGATTTGTTTTTGAACTTAAACAACTGCGAACATTTTAAAATCGAATTTAATATTTATTACAGTTCGTATTTTCAACTTCGGTAGACCTTTTAAAAAATGTTTGTTGATGAACCTTTCGTTCAAAAAGAAACTCGAAAAGCTAATAAGAATTTTAAAGATGTCATTATACAAACTGGGAAATTAAATAAAGCTGGTCTATTTTATGGAATAAATTGAGATTTAAAGAAAACATCGAGAAAACATTACGGTTTATTAAATTCCGGAGTCTTCTGTATGTATGTCTTTGCCTGGATGGGATATAAAAGAAATAAACAGCTAGGGAAAGAATAAGAACGAAATTTGTTTGAAAGAACACGGGAAGATTTCAAAGGAAACAGAAAGCGAAGCTTTTAAATAAAGTAGAGAATTAGCTTACATCTCGGATGCTTTAAGCATAATGTAGCCTAAATATTTCCGGTGGAGATATGAAGTAGTCATCAGAAATTCGTTAAATGCCTCGAAATTTGCATGAAGATGAAAGGGAATTTGTTAAATTTTCATCGGGTACACTTCATTTTGTCAATGGAGATATATGGCCACACCATTGTGATGAATTCCTATGTTGAACGGTAATGACTCCGACATAATGGAAAGTCGATATCTCTTAAAACGGTTGCTGGAATTGGTTAAAAAACACATAATAATATAATGAAACAGGTAGAACGTCGTGGCCACATTAAACACCCATTATCAAAAATAGGTAGTTCAATAACCTTACCTAAGCATTATTTATGGCATAAGGAAAACATTCTGATTAATTTTAAATAAAAGTTAACTAAAATACATTACAATAAATATGGCATGGCAATTTAAAACATAAACATAAATAAATAGATAAAGGTATCAGCACTTACACTCATACTAGTATATTTAATTCAATTACACACAAATATCTAGAAGATTTTGTCGTTAGATTATTTAACAAATGCTCTGATTTGAAAAATGAAAGAGATTATCATAACTTTGCCTGTCCTTTAACGATTTTCAAAAACAATGTTCATTCGAAATGGATCATTAAAAAGCAGTAGCTGTTTTACTTTACGAACATTAGTTCTTTATCAATTTGAATACTAATACAAGGTTGGCTCCTATAATTCAGTTTTAGGCTAAAATAGATACTGATGCATTTTAACTTTAATTGCCATCAAAAACAGCAAGTCTTTGTTGGTATCGTCGTTAATAGGTAATAATGCCAATTTTTTGAAAATAATTAAGGTTGGATGCCCAAATATGCTTAACAGAGGTTTGGAAGCATCTGAACTTGATCATGCTGCTGGTATGTTAGAAAGTGATTTATTCGAACTTTTACCCTGGTGGAAGCAGGACCTAAATTACATCAGCAGCAAATGATCGGTTTTTGGCAAGATCGGCACGTCTGGATCGCACAATTACCGCTTCTGCCCTGAGAAACATTGCAGAACTAACGATAAATCGGCCAGTATCCATTTATGCAGTTAAAAAAGATTGTATGAAGTTAGTGTCGAATAAATAAAACTACAGAGAAATGATGGATATACAAGGATGCGGAGAAAAGTAGGCCAACGATTTTCTGAAGATTGCGTGGTTTCGGTGGTTTCTTCTAGTGAAGTTTATATAATGATCTGGACAGGTACCTATACAGGGTGTTCCGTATCGTTATGTTCAAATTTTGGGAGCATAAAATAGACTTAATTCTAAGACTAAAAAACCGAAAAGTGGTAGGTCGATCTTTATTCGTTCTGAAGTTACAGGTCTTTGAAATTATAAATCATAAATAATCTAGGTAGCCATGCAACAGGACCACCACCACCAACCACCAATCCATCGTGGATAATTGTTGCTCATGAAATTCCGGACAGCAATTCCGAAATGTGCTGGTGCACCATCTATTTGCAACCACATGTCTCTTCTTATGATCAGTCATAGTCACCTTGATTTTCAAAACTTATTTATTTCAATTACGAGAAAACCAGCGTAAAATAAGAATTTTCACTTCATCTATCGGCATACGAGCACAAGCTTGTATTCAGTAAGCAGAAGGGCATTTTGAAAATATCATTAATTAAAAATTTCTGAAATAAACTAAGTTTTCAGTTGGTTTACGAACTTCGATCTGAATATTTATGGTTTATAATTTCAAAGGCCTGTAACTTCAGAACGAATAAAGATCGACCTACCACTTTTGTGTTTTTTAGAATTAAGTCTATTTTATGCTCCCAAAATTTGAACATAACGTTACGGAACACCCTGTATAAGCAGGGATAGAGAAGTAGTTCAGTTTATAAATGCTTCGGTATGTTAGCAATAATCTTGAATCTATTGTAATATTACAGACATATTGTATTGGGGTAAATTTTGTTTTCAATTGCGAGAATATTACCAGAATTGATTGTTTCCCAATGCTAATCCTGCAGAAAACATGCGTCGTCTTAAAACTGCAACTGCATAAGGGAAATGCGTTACCAAGAACTTTAAATGACCTAAGTGATACCATTGTCAAAAAATGGAATCCTTTACCTCAAATTACGAGCAAAAGCATGCCGATTCCATATTAATAAGCTGTTAATTGCTTTAAATACATATTTACTGAAAACGTTAGAATTAGTAGATTTTGCTTACAGCTTTTAGACATTTTGCAGATTATGTAGTAGCTATAGTTTCTCAATGGCAGAATATAATAAATAATATTGTACTCGATTTGGCTAGTAAATTTTAAGGAATCCTAAATTATAACTAATTTTGGAGGTGATCAATTTCGCATAAACGCTAGTGTATTATATGGTTAACATAAAATCAGGTTTTAAATTAAATCTGCTTTTAATGGAAACGTTATAATCTTCTACGTATTTGAAAATTAAACAATTAAATCTTGTTTACCTATAATACAAATACCGTCGATGTAATTGATTTAGGTTGACAATGTTCATTTACATAATAATAACGTCTTTATCTCACGAATTTGTTTCGTATATTTATTTTATCTCAACATCGCTGTTGCACTTGAACTGATCACTCTCGCTAGCAAGACTTCTCGTCCGACAATGTTCTTTAAGTTTTCGATTGAGCCCAGTGATTTTTCGAGGGTGATATACGAAAGTTTCAAGGTTGACTCGTGTGTGATTCGCAATAATATGCAATTTAAATTAATGTCTAATACGAGTATATAAAAATTAAAACATTAATAGTATATTTTTGTAATTTTTATTCTTTCCAGTAATCCAATACTGTTAAAAACAAATCTTTTGACACACAAACAAGAACTCTGACAATTTGTTACAAAGCATTTCTTACATTACATATAGATTTACAAATGTTTATTATTTGTTTCAGGGGCAAATATTTCTATGTAGCGAATTTTCATAATTTATGCAGTTAAGTGGAAAAATTACTGTTTAGCAACTAAGGGTTTCAATCCAACAGGATCCCGAGGATACCAACCACATTTTTTAGTCCAGACCCAGATACTATTTCTTTTCCAAAATTATCTATAGCAACGGTTATAAAATGCTATTTCCGATTAACATTAGAAAGCATCATTTTACTGACAATTTACAGGCACTGAACTTTTACTTTTACAGATTACAGCATTAAAACAACCAACATTTATAAACTTTATTTTTCCACAACAACTATACAGCAGCAGATGGCTAGATGATAGTGGTAACATAAATATTAAAAATAATCATCAAATTAATCTGTGTATCTGTATCCGTAACCTTTCTTACTTTTCCGTATCGTTGCTGGTGGGTTAGAGTATATGGCTTTTATGGGTGCACTGCATAACCCTGCGACTTACGTGGTCGGTGCACCGTTTAATACCTACATACTGCACCATGTGTGTAAGTGTGTGTACGTGTAGGACCTTGTTGCTCTGCCTCTTAGGCCTGTATTCGGAGGAGAGCGTTGTTAATTTGGAGTCCAACGACGATGGTCACCAGAATTCGATACCGACTCCAGATTGCGAGAAAATCTTACCCATAGGGAGATTGGAACCAATAACTAACGTAACGCTAGCCTGGTGCTCTACCACTGAGCCACTCTGGCATCATATTAACGTTAATTATAAATAATCGGCAAAAATATTATATGTTCAACACGTCAAAAATGCAGATTTACTGCTTGGCAAGATTCACAACCTTGGGTTCGCCTCGACTGTGAAACACCAGCCGAGGCAGTAAACCTGCTCCTTGTTAAACAAATCCTATTAGTGCACGTCATCAATGGTAACATCCGATAAAGTAGTGCTATACTAAAAAGTCGAATTTTGTATATAGTTTACGTAAAAGCTAAAAGCCAACATTTTTTAACAGTTTAACAAAAAGTATTTCCCGGAGGAGTGAATCCATAAAAAGTTAGTTTCTAAAACATTAAATTATTATGTTGTTTTCAGTAATCCACCAACCTCTCTAAACTAAAAATCATTCAAAAACGAACAAAAATGGGTGTGCTAATATATAACACAAATAGAATTTACAAGAGTTCACCAATCTCGCATCTGGATGAAGGTGTAATAAATTTAATAATTAATAAAAGTGTTATTGTTATTTAAAATTTTGTTTAGTTAATGAGGAATATTTCAATTTTTTTAAACACACGTTAGGATACAGTTTTTAGTTCTAGAAATCTATCTAGGATCAAAGTATACAGAAATGCGTTATTTACACACATTTTTATCTGCCAGGTTAACTTCACAAATACTATACAGTAAGCTGCGTGATGTGCACATAACTATTGAAATTTCATATCTGAACATTTTTTATGCCCTCATTTTCTTCATTGTTTGGGTGAGCGTTAACGTTTTATTGGGCGCCTTCTTTAATTCGTTATATTTTAGCTAGGCAGTAAGATAAACTACATTACTATTTTATGAGAAATTTTTGCTTATTTTTTCATGTCCAAAAAAATACCCTAGGGTTTTAGTAGTCTTATAATGCCTTGGGCGCCCAAACAGGACCATACACCGAATTAGTGTAATTAACTTTAGAATGAACAAAAACTTGTATTACAAAGCTGATTTTATTCAGTTATCTTGAAAACAAGGATTTTCACAAATTAATTTACCACTGCAGTGATTTTGTTAACTTCAAGTGTTATTATCTGTAATATTATTATGTACTCCATTTATATGCACACTAATATCAATTTTGACAAGATGTACGAATACTTGCTCATTTGAAATGCCAGTTAATTTAGGTCATACATAATTAATTTATTAGTATGCGTTTAATAACCGATTGGGATGGATAAAAAGTTAAAATCGCCACATGGTATTAACTCGTGTGTAGTACAACAAATTACAACGTTAAATATACGCAACACAAAAATGGACCGAGGATAGATCCTTGAGGACCTTCTGTTTATTTTTCAAAACTTAGAAAACTGACTATTCAGACAGACAACTTGAGACTTGTTATTGACATAATTAGCTGGCAACAAATACAATGTTTGCTTTTTAGCCAAGCAGCATTCATCTTTTGTAAGCTTAGAAGGGCATTCTTAAGTCTAAAAGAAACATTATTATCAACATATTCCGATCCGTTACCGATGTTTTATCAACTATAATATTGATAAGTATTGTAGCACAACATTATGATTTTTTAAATCCCAATTACGACAATCTCAAGAAGTTTTACTATTCCTTTAGGTAAATGTACTCTGTAATTGCAATATATTACCAAGTTTGAAAGTACTAGGAAAATAGAGCTAATGATGCGAGGATGCCATGAAAATCTTTTAATAACCTTTGTAACATCAAAATGTCAGACGACAACACTATTTGATTGATATCAAGCAATCTAATTTAAAGTCATCCTCCGTCACCCATAAATTGAAACGTTATATGTTAGTTCATGACAACCTGTTGTAAGTGTTCAGATTTATGTAATTATTCTTTGTTTTGTCTTTTGTTTTGATAATTGAAGATGACTTTAAAGTGGATCAGTTAGAACACTGCCAATATGTTATACCCTGTGAATGGTTAAACATTCCGTTATAACGTTGAAAACCAGAAGGTGTTTGCAGAATGTATAGTACAATAGCTTTTTGCGTTAGAATATCGTTACTAAACTGCAATTTACGGTAAACGTATTTTCTTTAATACAAATAACAAAAACGACCAAACAAACAAATATAATTCATATAAACTAAAGTTAATAAAGTTGACGTGAAACGTAGGCCTTAAAGCGTTTTGTAAAATCTCCTTAATTTCTTGTTGAATTTGTTACTATAATGATGTAATGTTAACATGAACGAAAGCAGTGGTTTGAAAGTAACCATTATAAGGAATGTCAGTATTAATTTATAATTGTATAATTAAACTAAACATTCTACTGTCAACGTATACATAGTATGCCTCATTGTGAAAGAAGCTTAATGTCGCTATTGTTCAATTGATATTGAAATTGTTGCTGTACAAGTTAAAAATATTATAGTTTGTAGTTTCTTTAGACGTATTGTCCTTTGAAGGAATGGGTATTTTAAAAACTAACCAATAATGCTATTAGATAAAATACGGATCGGAGATGTTATGGTAGGCTAGTGAGTAAGTTACCAATAAAGGTGCCATTGATGGGAACATCCACCCTTGTTATGTGTCTGCAGTATTTGACAAGTAGATACTGCACTATACTTTCTTCTTCTTCTTTTTCTTTTACCCTCTTATACTTTAATACAGTGTCGAGGGGGGCGGACACACCGAGCGGCAGAGCTGTCACCCATTCAAGTTCTGTCATCCAAGTTCTAGCCAAGCAAGTTCTTGCTTAACTTTGTCTATTTCAGTATTACGAGCACTCCACTCTACCGTACTGCCGGTTGCACTATACTTTCAAATAGTCAATATGTCCAGAAGTTGCAAACGACTCTTCGTTCTTAAGAAAAAGGTATTTAATTGTTATATCAGATATGAGTTGGCGGTTTCCATATATCTCATTCTGTTTTTAGGGTAGGTATTTCCAATTTAGTGGCACTGCAAACATGTCAAATGTCACATTAACACTGTGTCACCGACTAATTAATAAAGTTAGCCTTTAAATCGCCCGAACCGTCAAAAACATTTCAAATTGTTTTTACTTTTAATTTTTTAGTAATGCGATTTTTCTAAAATATTTAATTACGTGTTAGCTTCTTTCAGTGTATTATGTTGCAATCATAATATGATCAATAGCTACTTTATATTCATTTTATGCAAGCAAATTTCTTTTATAAGCCATCTAAATATCTAATTTGCAGCTTTATAGAGTAATAAAATGCAAGAAAACCACAAAGCCCATTGTATCAGCTCGAAATTGGTCGGTGAACAAAAAGCCCTACTCGCAAAATTTGCCGGGATATAGTTCTGTAAAACATCGAAAGCATAAAAAACAACATAACTATATTACACGAAGTAATTAAGCAGGCTACAGCGGACCGCAACTTGCAAAATTATTTTAGAGTTACGGCACGAAGTACAGGTTTAATTGAAGGTATAATAAAAACGGCAAGCTCATTCCTGCTTCCAAATGAAGACAAATGTGCCGCGCGTGGTTTCCAAGCGCAGGGAAGAGGGGGTAATGGGAAACGCTGACATGACATGTGCTGTGGTTTTGGCTCTAACCACTAAAGGGGAGAAAGAGACTAATGAACTTGAAAGTAATGACAAACAAAACTACATCACAAGTCATTCCGCAAAATGTTCGAATTTTCCAATATTTCCGTTCGACCGGAACTAATGGACTCACGAGTTTCAGACTGGGTGGCTCGTTAACACCGCCTTTGATAATTACAAACGTCAACGATGTGTTATTTGATTTTCACAGACAGCAACGAAACACCAAAATCAAAATTAAACGTTAATTTGATTAATTTTAATGACAACGAAGCTTTCTCCGTATTTTCTGAAAGCTTCGGATAAAGCTCGTTTGGAAATTCTCTTTGGATTTAAAAGGAACAAAAGTAATCCTCTACAAAGCTTACAGCAAATAGTTTCGGTTTCTTTTTTGGGTAAAAACTGTAACAGTATCGGAAATCTTTCAATTTCACAAACAGGTATGTCTGGAAGGATGACTCTTTTTGTTTCTGATGTTTCATAGTAAAGAAGTTTAGTAGAACTATAAAGAGAAAACGACACATCTTGGCGCACCATTTGTGTTCCCTGCAATCCCTGCATAGCTTCTTTCTGGCTTTTCTCATGGTTGGCATTAGAGACCTCGCACAAGCCAATTTGCGATTGTCGCTCTACTGTAGGAATTAGCGCTGCGAATGCTACTCGTTGACCGGATTTCTCTAACCCTGGCACGTTCCGACTGGGTATTTGCGAAGTATTAAGTTAAATTACTTTATATTTGCGGGATTTGTTCTTGCTTCACTTCTACTAACTGAAATTCGTTATTTCGCTTTGACTAATTCAACTCGTACCAAATTGAATCGAATCTAGATTATATAGAATTTCCACTAATGGCAATGAAAACTATTTCTGTAAAAAAATGATAATCTTGATTATATGTTAAACGAAATTTCGAATTCAATTAATTAATCTGAGACTTTCTTTAGATCCTATGAACATATTTTTAGCCAGTAATCCATAAAACTTACAAATTAAAAAATATTTGAGATCATAACCAAATAGTATGTAGCATTAAATTTATACTAAACAATATATTGTTATCTATTATTTTTGGTAGCATGTCCTATGTAACATTTAAGAAATACAGTTGCTTTTAAGCTATCCTTTTAAACGCATCAACTTCATTCTAGTTTAACTGGCTTTTTGGTTGTTTATTTCCTGCGTATAAGCCTCGAATTTGAGACGTAAGTGAAATGGCTCATGAAATCATGTGCTTTGGTGCTTTACATCTAGAGTTAGTTATCGGTTCTACGGTTACTAAGCTATTTTTTACCATTAGCACAAGGTGTTCATTTTGAAATGTTAGCACATAGTTTTTATTCTTAAATTATCGATTACGCCATTAAGGTGATTGTAGTGATAAGTTTAGCATGTTCCAAACTTAAAACTCTCAAAACCTCATAATCCTTAAGGATAGAGTCGATAAGTTATACATTTTTGAACGCTTGAAAGCGACTTTATAATGGCAATACAAAACAACAAATCAATTTTTCGTATTATTACTTGTACTACCACAAATTTTTTAATTAATAAACTTAGATATTCTTCAGACGCATCGAATTCGTGTATTCTTCTAATAGTTGTTTCTCTACATAGTAGGAGTAATTTCGAAAGTTAAACAAAACCGTTTTGTTTACAAATTTTGTATTCTTTTATAGATAAACATATATTCATTCATCTCAAATTTTTAATCGAAAGGTTTAATAAGCGTAACAAATTACTCCTATTTATTTAAAAGCAATCTGTTTTGTGTGTATTTGTATTCAAACAAAAAACGTTCATTTGAAGATTGCCACTTTAAAGTTTTTCAAATCCTAAAGACGCAGTCTTTCTAAATAGCCCTAAAAAGAAGTGGAAAATGGCTGGGTTTCAACGAACCCTAACTCGGGATGCAAAGTTGTTTTGTATTGCTTCATAAAAACGTATGGTGGATACAGTTTATAGATTGCAAGTATACGTTTTCTGTTTATTTATTTGTTTATTTGGCCACTGGCTAAGTGATTTATGTTGATGATCCCACAGTTTCTTCCTAATTAAAGTATCTTACATTTACGTTTGGTTCTTCCATTATAACAAAACCCCTTATTTAGTTCTATGATTTTAACTATACAAGCTGCGTCTTAATAAAAACAGATACAGAAAGGCCTAAAAAACTTGACTACGGAAACTATTGAAAAACCATAATAATTGATTGAGTTCCACGACTTATTTTAAGCTGACAAAACAAAACTCTCAAATTAGATTTAACGGTTAACATTGTTTTTGAGATTCTTACGGTACGGTACATAAAAAAACGTTTCTTCTAGGATAATACTTCCGCAATAGTATTACATAAATTAGAGAATATTGTATGAAAACATATACTGCGAAATTTCACAAGTAAAAATTACAGTTGCTTCACCTAGGTTTCATTCTTTTCGTTTGTAGCGTGAATTGAGTGATTTACTGATCTTCTCGTTCTTTCTAGGCTTTCTTGCGTAATTCTTCAGTTTACATCGACTGCTGTATATTGTTCTAATACCCTGCTTTTTAAAAGTAAGATAGTTTACAGTTTGCTGTTAATACTCTTTTATTTAGAATGATTCAAATAACTCCTCATTTATTAGCAAATTTTCGAGATGAAACACCAACGCTTGAAGTGTTTTTTTTTAATTTCCAAGAGCGATAATATCACGGAAACGGGTCAAACCTTTCATGCAACATAGACTAGAGAATGATATAAACATTTATTTATCTAGTAATATGAAAAACGTTGCAGTTTGTAACGACGCAATTTGCTTCTATCGATAACTTTGAGCACGTAGTTAGAGCAGTTTATTTTTATGTGGATGTACCAGTATGTCTGTATGTTTGCAATTCAACAACTAATTAAAACTTCGAAAAAACCTTAAACGTTATTTAAAATTATCAAGGCAAACACGGCACAAGAAAATAACCACGAATACATAAAGAATAAAGAATATAAAAACATTTTTTTAAGTTCGTAAGAATACACTCAAAGTTATCATAATCCCCTTCTCTTCTTAGTTGTGGCTAGTTCTTCGATGATTTTAAAGATTAAGTCAATTTGAAGCTTGGGAGCAAAACCAACATGACTTTAGCAGTGTTGTCTTTTAACTTCAAGAATCGAACGAAAATTCTTGAAATATCACGTTTTCTGTCTAAACGGATTTGGTTGTCAAGTATTTCAAAGAATGTTTTATTATGTAGAAAGACATTTATAAAACATTGATCAGATCATTCACTACTCCGTTTTGAATGACAAGGCCGTTCGATCAATTGATTTGAGTTTATAACCTATACCATTACTATTTTTGTCTGTCTAACGACTTATTCGATCAATATTTGATGGATACAATCAGTAATAATGTTAATAACACTGTAACTATGGGTTGTAATTAACGTACTTATATAAACAGATAAATAATAAATTTTCTTTCTTTTGCATGCTGCACTTTTATATTCAGAAGTTTGAAACGCCCTTCAATAGCTTTTGTATCTCTTCTAAATAAGAAACAACAATTAATATAATTATTTCGTTCGATGAGCTTTATTGAAGAAGAAATAAATAAAATACGTATTAATAAAAGAAGCAAACATGTGCAACTACTAAAATATAGACTTAGAAAGACTTTTAAGGATATAACTTAATAAACCAAATATCATTATAAATAACTAAATAATTTTTTAGTGGTTAGTAATGTAATTTTTAAAGATTTTGTAGTTTTGCAATGTTATTCATATTATTTTTAGACTTTATTTTTCAGTAAATGTATTGCTTCTATATTTAAATTAATTGCATTTACACATTGTCTATTATGTCCTTAGCAACAAATACGTTAAGTTATTATTGCTAAGTTCTTATAAAAATAGCCAGCCCATACTACATATCAAAATAAATTCACTGCATAAATAATTTATTGAAATAAAACTTATATCCTCACAAATACTAGTCTGGTGGTAAATATTGTTTGTTTTCGTGTAAAAAACGAAAAAATATGGTAAGCTAAATTAAAATTTTCCATTTTACCAAATTAGTTTAAGTGTTATTTACATCTTGATCTTATGTGAATTATTATTATACATGGATTATTTCATGCTGGGTCAATTACTAGTGGGTTGCATATTGGGTTTTCACTACCATGCTACCCCAGATTTCACAGGCACACTACAACCTTCATGTCATTTTCAGTGAGGTCAGACTGTTGTTGTATGGCAATAAATTAGACCTGTTAATGAAGTTTGAACTTACGTCCATACTTTTACCTACCACAGATGTGCCAATTGTCTCGATGGATGAGGAACCGCTGTTAGTTATTTCGAAAATTAATTGGTAATCTGGTATTTATGCATTAATCATTAATTGTAACTAATTAATTCGTGTAATTTTAGATTGGACCGAGTACAAGCTAATTTAGATTGGTGGTTGGTTTATTTAATTTGAAGCTTAAAAAGCATTCGAAAGAGGCTTTATATGTTTGTTTTCTATTAGAGCAGTAACAGAACGTAAAATTACACCAAGTTGTTATTCGACGTTGCTTCTACGTCTTTGCACCCCATTTAATCACGTGAAGTAACTGTCGGACAAGAAGATGTCGTTTCCCCACGCCTCGAGCGTTCTCTAACCTACATTCCTTGTTACGACTTTGTTTTGGAGCTTGCTCTAAATAAATTTGATATTGGAAAATGAGATAAAGTTATTAGGTTTACGACCCTTGCTTCAGACTTTTGTATTTGAATAAACAATGGTTTCTTTGCCATATTTCATATTATTTTTCGGAATAATGTAGAAATGTGGCTTTATGCTTTACTTCAGAGATGCTTTTGATGTTCCTCTTTTCTTACCGTAACAGCGGAATCCGCAAACGATGAAAATAATTTTACTTCATCATAACATCAGTTCTTCTTCTCGGAAAATTTCTGAAGTACACAACTAATTTTTAAATATAGCTGAATTTATTTTAAGAACGGCGATCTCACTGCTTTCAAATAATTGCCGGAAAGTATTTTTCTTCATTAATCATCATTTGCTGAAAATTATGCAATTAGAAGTCGCAGAGATTGGCTTGCCTGCCAAAACAAAACCTATTGGGTCCGTGACTGAAATGATTGATATATTTTTTAGGAAGTTTCGTTTGGACTTTACGAGATGCTAATTAATCATGCAATACTCGTCGCATAAAATGGGAAAGAAAAAGAGCTTTGCGCTGCCTGCTTTTACAAAATCATTGTGTTTTTCATTTGAAGTTTAAATTATTTCTTTAAATATCAATATAGCTCACTGAAAGTTCTCTTTTTGTAACACTCTTTGTAACTTATTATTCCGAATAATTTATCGTTTTATATAAATTTTAGGGCGTTGAACCAAGAGTAACTAAAACAGGGGCGTTGACTTGGGGACAGAAATCAACGCTTTGAACTTTCACTGAAATTGCAATAGAACTCTGGGGGAATATTCGAACCTGTAGGTTTGCTACCTTGCCAAGTACATTAGCATTCCGGATATTTTAAAACAAAAATACATATAGTTTAAAACTACATTATCAAAACAGTAGCAGGCGTGTAGAATCAATCTCGACGTGTTTTCTTTTGCGGGCTCGTTTTGGAACGAATCCAGTTCATTTGACATAATAATTCCGCAACGTAGGCGGCCTCCGTAATAAAATATATATATACAGAGTATCTTTTATTTTAACGCGTGCAATACATTCCGTCTACAGAAACGTGTGGAATTATTCACTTTTGTGAAATAATAAATATCATTGCGTATTTTACGTCAGCCTGCAAATAGCGAAGTGAGACATTCTTTATGAGCGACATAAACCAGACAAATGCTCCATAAGCAAATGAATATGAAACAAACCATTGTCTCGGTTACAAGTTAGATCTCATAAAGATGCATCAAGATAAAAGGTTCACCTGATAGCACCGCCGTGGGGCTATATCAAGTGCCAACTGGACATTAAAACTGCGCCGAGAATCCTTCATGTCAGACTGCGGTTTATCTCGTTTTCCTTGAACTTACTGAAATTGAAATGATTGCTGAAATTTTAGCACTAAGTTTAGAGGTAACGTAAGTGTTTTCAATATTCAATTTTGATATAGCGGTAGTTACATGTACTAACAGAAATTTTAAATCGCTTGATTAGGCTACAAAGACGATATAAACAAAGGATCGTTTCCAAAAAAATAATTATTATTGTAGTAACTAAAGGAAACCGGTGAAAATTTAACAAATATATATTCGGAAATTGATGTGAACTACACAATTTATTCTGGTTAAAACAACAGAATATTTTGGGTTAACTTGGCTGAACTTTATACGTGTGTATTTTCATATAGAATCTAACATTTTTATATTGTGTACCTCAGTATGTAAATTATTTGAACACAACGGAACTGTTTGTTATTTCACATAAATTTAAATTTAATTTTGGCTTCATTTGTGAGTAACTGTATTGTTATACCATTAGCTATAAGTAAAGAATCTGTAATGGTCACGAGCTCTAAGAACAAGGAAAATGAGTCTGTTATAGTATATTGCGTCATAAGGGAAGATATAGGCATATTTCATCCCGAAGATTTCTGCTGCACGAGCGAACGTAGTGAGCGAGGGCAGCAAAAGCCGAGGGATGAAATATGCCGTTAGATTCCCGTAGGGCACAAGCTATTTTTCCGCATCCATGAGAAGTTCGTATTAAATAAAAATAGTTATAATATAATACGTACCTACGTTTTTGACATATAACCTCAATTTACACATGTCAAATTTTCGTATTAAAAATAACTTCTATAATGAATTTATGTAAAAAATAATCGTATTTGCTTGAATTTTAAAAAATAATTACACTTATCAATCACTTAAATGAAGATTTTTGTATAATCAAATAATAATTTTGATTCTAAATTCTATCGGTAGATGTCACGTCGATAGCATGCACGGTAAAAACCCGCAAATGTTCATATCGTCCCGCTTTTTCATATTTACCCGCCATCCGCCATTGTTAACCTCAAATGAGATAAATAATCTGTCAATTACATACCATGGATACGGAAAAAATAATTATAGACCTATTGCAAGTCCAGCAGGTTTCCTCGAAGCTTTGGAAGAATCTGCCTAATGAAATTAATAACCACCTATATATTTATATTATGACATAATTGCAAAATACAAACGTTAATACACAGAAAAATTACTTAATAATATTTATGGGCTGTGTTTACAGTTTATTAGGCAATGGAAAATGACCAAAGTATTTGATTCCATTGACTAGGAAACTGCTGCTCTATAAAGTGGACAATTATGGTGTAGAAGTTGCTAAATGAAATGGTTAGAATCCTGTTTGATCGACATAAGCTAACATGTTGACAGAAGAAAAAAACACAAGAGCTTTTTATTTACTTAGGGGACTATGATTAATTTAATTATTTTATATAAACATATATTTATGTTACGGGATTAAGTATTTGGAGGAATTAATGGAGAAAAATATGCAAAAAATGAAGGTACCGACAGAAAGAGAAGCAACCCAGACAATAGGAAGTCTGGAAAACAAAAAAGGTGCAGGCGAAAATGGTATAACAGCGGAAATCTTAAAAGAAGGAGGAGATTATTTACAAAAGTGTATAACCGGTGTAATAAAGGAGGTTTTGGAAGCAGAAGTTATACCAAGAGGATGGAATGAAGCAGTGGTTTACCCCATACACTTCTGCTTGTTGACAAGAATGATAGGAAATGGGCTAGTTCTATGAACAAAATATTGGAGTATATCAGGGAAGGTTTAGAAACAAATTATGAGCAGCAGTTTCGAGCAGAATCTACCGTTGCATATCATATTCACTGACTTTAAAGAAGCGTATGATACAATTCAAAGAATTAACAGCTATAAAGCATTGATGGAACTTAACATCCCAAAAAAAATTATCAAATTGGTAAGAATGATCTTGCAAAATACAAGAAATTTTAGAAGTTAGTTTGTAAGATAGTTAAGATAGTTTTATGGTGCAAAAAGGTTTAAGACAAGGGGATCTGCTGTCCACAACTATTTTTAATTTAGTATTAGAAGTAATATTGTGGAGAAGTAGAATACAACGAAGTGGAGTCATTTATCAACTTGATAAAAAGATCAAAACACGAACTGGTGAATTTGGTAAAACTGTTAGGATCTCAAGCAAGAAAATATGGTCTGTGTATAAATCCGAACAAAACAAAATATATGGTGCTGATGGGAAAAGAAGACTTGGAAAGAAGTAATATAAGAGTGAAGGGCCCTGATGGGGGGGAGTAAAGCTTTGAGGAAATAGATGAATTTGAATACTTGAGAGTAACAACTATAATAAATCGCAGTGACGAAGAAGCAAAAATTGACAAGAAAATAAGAAAGGGTAACAAAGCAGCTGATGCTCTTAAAGATCTTTAACAATCAAAACATGTGTCAAGAAAGACCAAGCTACGGGTGTATGAAACATTCATTAACCCAACAGTATTGTATGGAGCAGAGACCTGGATAATGAGCAACAGCAAGAAAATTGGAAATATGGCAAAGGAAGATATTGGGCAAGGTATTAGGAGGTGAAAAGGATGAAGAAGGAAATTGGAGGAGAAGAACAAATAGAGATATCAGGCGAGTATATGACAAGCAACCCGTTACACAAGTGATAAGTGCCCAACAAGCAACGTGACTGGGATATGTTGTTAGAATGACTCAGGACAGAGTACCAAAAATAATGTTCCGGCAAGCTGAAGGAGGAAAGAAAAGACGGGGCTACCCGAGAAGGAAATGGGTAGGGGCAGTAAAGACAGACTTGAGAGAAGTAGGAATTCAAAACTGGAAGGAAAGTGCAAAGGACAGAAGACAATGGAAGAAATAGTTAAGAAAATTGAAGTGTTTTATTATTATTATTACTATTATTTCTGTTATCGCCAATCAGACATTTTCTGCCGTTTGATGTTTTAATTGCTAAATTATGCCTACCCTCTGGGAAATTATTTTCAAATTACAGACCTATTGGAGTAATGCGTAACAAGAAATTTGAGGTTTATTCTAAACTATTATTTGAAAAATAATTTCCTCTTACTTTACGATATTTATAGTTTCTGTGTTTCCACAAAGCAGGATTCGAACCAGTCTATAAAAAATAATTAGATTCATAAACATTAGACAAAGTCAATTAATTTTACAAATATATCACCACAAAAATAGCAGTTGATAGCAAATAAAAATTATTGTTCTAAATAATTGAATACAGAATTGCTGAATATTAATTATTTTGATCAGTTTTTTGTAATTTGATGTTTTCTTGCAAGCCAATTTGCAAAAAAAATATGTAGAAAGGGCGTTGTTTGTTGCTGACTACTGATTATAATTAACTGAATTTCTAAAGGAAACCAGACTCATCTGTTTTGGTTGTAAATTCATAATGATTTGTAAATAAATCTAACACAAATGAGATATTATGAGAAAACCGTGTCGCTTTTCCAAAAAATTTTTTAAAAGATTTTTTTATGTAGTACAATAATCCACTCATTTGATTTTTATTGATATTTTTTATGTGGAATTCAACATTAATCTCTTGCTGTTAATAAAAGCAGTACAAAAAAGTACAATGCATAAATGATTTTTTCATCAATCTGGGTTCTGCGCGTTACATTAGTTATTCCATATAGGTACAAGCTTTTAAGCTTCCTTGCATTTTTTTCCTTTTTATTTACATCTCTGAATTTATAAAAATGAGGTATTATTCAGTTATCTACTTACATTAGTATCACCTACTGGGCATTTTGTAACGCTTTTAAACGAGATAGAGGAAAGAAAAATTATAAAATCTTGATTTTAGGTTTGGAATTTAATTGCTGCATTAATTAACAGTCTGTTATTACCGGGGGAAGGTGCGTGAACGTGATTAGTGCTTCGTTAGCACTATAAATTAACATAGCAAACGATATTGAATTTCTTAGTTATATTGCTGTATTTGTAGAATCTATTTCAAAATCTGTTTAATTATCACTGTATTTTTACAGAAAGCTAAAGTATTGCCAGCAAAATAACCAGGTTTCAGTATAAAATTGTATAGCAGAATGCCCCATGCCAATAGGGTGTGAAGGGATTTATTATGATAGGTTGGGATGGGGATCTGTGTATAACGTTAACGTGCCTGTGACGCCAGCAGCAGGACACCGCTGCTACAATGCAAGGTAGTTACTAGATCAAATCATTATTACTATTCTTATTTTCAATTGTACTTCTTGGTCTATTGTTTCCATTTTCCTAAAAAGTGATCTAGTTGTGCTTGATGTCCTCCCTTTTCCTATGTTGTTCTAACGGAATTCGACTTGCTCTCGGTGATTTTGATATGGAAGAGCTATGCAAAATCCTTCGTCGTGATACCATTTGCGTTGCATTTCCTATATGCCACAGTTTTGGCCGGATTAACTTTTTGTCTTTTCCGTAAGATCTTCGATACCTATATGTGCATTGAAGTCCGCTACTATTATCGTTGGCGTTCTTCTAATCGTTTTCCTTGTTCCCTGGTATAGGTCTGTCATTGTATTAATTATAATATTTAAAAATAGATTTGTAAGGTAATACATAAATAGGGAATATAAATCAAATAATAACAACACCTAGTATTACAAAGATTCTGATTGTAATTATCCATCCTTTTGTCCGATGGTATATGCAACCCTATTATAAGAGTTCTAATGTGGTTATTTATTTCTACTGCCACTGAGCAAAAATCTTCGGAGATTTCTTGATAAGCTGTAACCGTTGCGCCTTTCCTAACTAGAACCGCGACGCCACTTCTTGTTTATTCAGTTTTCACTCCGCTGAGGTACCATCTGTAGTTCGTGGTGTCTGCCTTCCCGGTTCTCATGTATGTTTCTTGCAAGCATGCTATGGTAATTTCCTATAAGATGGTTGTGTTCGTTGGGACAGATCGTATCGCCCCGGCTGTATTCTTATTAGCTACTTTTCTATATATGCGTTCAAGTTCCCTTTCTGCTAGTCTCTTCTCTGATTACTCGTATTATTTTTTCTACCGTTTCTACGCTATCGTAATGGTTTCTCAAACCGTTTATTGAAGTCCTATATGCCATTCTTATTGTTGTCGCGTGTCCTCCTGTGCTCTTAGATGTGTACTAAACTACTAATTATGATCCCTACTTTTGATCTATGTATATGTACAAATCTCATGCGCCTATTGCCTATTACTGAATTTTTGTAATGCTAGGTGTTATAATTATTTGATTTATATTCCCTATTTATGTATTACCTTATAAATCTATTTTTAAATATTGTAAACCCGTGTTTTCCTTGCATCGAACGGTCGCATTTCTCCTCTTGTTTGTTTGTGCCTACCGGATTTGTCAATATAGTTATGGCCCTTGGGTTGTTGTCTCGTTCTTTTCTTTTTACTGGAGTTTAAGGTTTCGGTTCCCCCCATTTCTGGAAATGCCTTGCCTGCGACTACCTGCTTGTGGCCAGTGGACGCAAAATGAACCCTCGTGGTAACGCCGTTTATAGTTTGATTGCATTTACTGTAATCCGCGATGTACTTGCGAACCTCTACTTTGGATGCACTACTAAGCTATACAATTATTATTATTCGGTCTATGCTAGGCTAAAGTACCTATCTACCTATTGCAAAAATGCTATTATGTTAGTATGTTAGTAATTGAAGCGACAAATTGTTTAACCATAAATTACACTTAGGATTTGCATAAAACAGTTAGGTATTTATTAGTTGATATACATTGACACATTAACACAATTGTAACATACTTGACATTAACAATACAGCAAGGTCATAACGGTGAACAAATAAAAGTGCACTGGCAAAACATGAAAATACAAAAATAACTATGTTCATATAACGACACTATAAATGCTGTCAAATCTTTTTATATACAGTCTAGACAAACTTTTGTACTTAACACTCCCACTTTGTCTTGACTGTGTCTTCTTGAATTTCGCCTCCTACTGGTGTTGACCTTTAGGGCACAGAGTGTCCCTGTGATACTGGAACAATCCCCTCGGCAAAGGTTTGGTGAGTATGTCAGCCTTCTGGTCCTTGGAAGCGACATGATTCAACGAAAACTCTCCCTCCTCGTACTTTTCTCTTGTATAATGATAGCGTACGTCGATGTGTTTAGACCTTTTGTGAAACACGGGGTTCTTTATCAGATGGATTGCACTCTGATTATCCATATTGAGAATAGTAGATTTGCTTGTCCCGGTTAGTTGCTGAATGAGTCTCTTAATCCAAACAATCTCCTTCGCTGCCTCGCACGCTGCCATGTATTCAGCGTCATGTGTCGATTGAGCGGTTGACTTCTGTCGTTGAGAATTCCACGAAAGCACATTGTTTCCAAGCATCACAATGTATCCGGTAGTAGAACGTCTCTGCTCCAATTCTCTGGCAAAATCAGCGTCGCTATACGCTGTTAGAGTTTCTCCACTGTGCATGTCAAATCTTAGTCCATTTTCTGTAGTACCCTTTAGATATTTTAGGATACGTTTAACTGCATTCCAATGCAGCTTTGTTGGTCTCTCCAAGTATCTGCTGGCCCTGTTTACAGCAAAAGTGATGTCGGGTCGGGTTGCTATCGAGAGGTACATGAGACTTCCTATCGCCTCTCTGTACGGTGCTTTTGTCACCTCGTCGTCTTCACCTGCATGCATCTCGACACAAAGCTCTTGATGTGGATCTGCCGGGATGGAAACCTCGTTGGCGTTGTTCATGTTAAATCTGTTTATCACCTTTCTTGCATACACCGACTGGTGTATGAATATTGATCCATCATGCTCTCTTTCAATTTGTATACCAAGGAACAGATTCGCTTCGCCGCTGGTTATCTCGAACTCCTTGCGTAGCTCTTGAAGAAGTCCTTCAATGTCGCCCTCATTCTCGGCCAGTACCAATCCATCATCTATGTAGATTGCCAAGATTATGTTTCGATCTTGTCGTCCGCTGATGAAGACGCACGGATCTGCCTGAGTCGGATGAAGTCCAAATTTTTTAAGAAAACAAATGAAACGTCGGTTCCAGCAGCGGGAAGACTGTTTCAGCCCGTATAGACTGCGCTTCAGCTTGCAAACTTTATCCGTTCCATCTGTGAATCCCTCGGGCTGCCGCATGTATATTGTCTCGTCGATGTCGCCGTAGAGAAATGCAGTTCTTATGTCAAACTGTTTTATCTTCATCCTCTTGCGAGTTGCCATATCCAACAGCACCCTGATTGAGTCAAAGCGAACTACTGGACTGAAAGTCTCTTGGTAGTCGATTCCTTGTTTTTGACTAAATCCTCTTGCTACCAATCTGGCCCGGTACTTCTGAATGTTTCCATCTACGTCTCGTTTTACTTTGTAAGTCCACCTGTTGTCGATGACCTCGCGACCCTTCGGAATCTCAGTTAGCTCCCACACTTTGTTTCGCTGTAGAGCCTGAATTTCATCTTTCATGGCTTCCCGCCACTTTGTAGCCTCTTCTACCTTGATCGCTTCTTGATATGACGAAGGAGTATTGTCTATAGTTAGAAACAACGTATCAATGTCAATACCATCCTCATACCTTGTTGGTCGTCTCAGCGTAGCTCTGTCACGAAGTTGCCTGTCTCCTCCATGGGGCTGGTGTTCCTCGTCGTTGCCTGGTTCATCATCTTCGTTGCTAAGATCTTTATCTTCATCGACATTGGATAAGTTGTCGATCAACCTTTCTTCTGGATCTTGTACAACTTCCTGATTCACAGCATTTTCTTCATCTGGAAACTTGATGATTTCTACCCAGCATTCTTCGCCTGTAGAATTTTCTTTGTCCTTCTGCTTCACCGGACCACCATCTCTTCCAGTGAATACAATGTCTCGTGCTGTAGTAATCAGATCTTCCTCAGGATACCAGATTCTGTATCCCTTTACTCCATCGCCGTAGCCGATGAAATAACCTTGTTTTGCCTTCGAATCCCATTTTCGACGCTTTTGTTTTGGAACGTGGGTATAAACCTCTTCGCCGAAGATATGTAGATCATGCACATCAAGTTTCTTATTGGTCCAAAGCTCAAAGGGTGTGATCCCTTTCTGGCTACTCGTGCCTGTTCGGTTGAGCACGTAAACCACGGTATTAACCGCTTCAGCCCAAAATCTTGTCTCGAAACCTTTCGCTTGCATTATTGTCCTTGCTGCCTCTACTACCGTCCGGTTTTCTCGTTCTGCAGCGCCATTTTGTTCGGGACTGTAGGGCACTGTTCTTTGATGCGTGAATCCGCGTTGATGTTCCATCTCCTTGATCCCTTTGTTGACAAACTCCAACCCATTATCTGTTCTGAGAATTTGCACTCCCTTGGGACAGCGGTTGCTGTTCTTGATCAAGAAATTCTCAATGCACTTCTTCACTTTTTCCTTGTCATCCACAAAGTACACGTTGCGATAGTGAGAGTAGTCGTCCTTTAACATAAGGAAGTATCTGGCTCCCCCAATAGATTTTTCTTGCATGGGGCCGTAAAGATCTGCATGCATTATCTCTCCTATGGCCTTTGTCTTAGTTGTACTTTGCGGAAAAGGTAATCTGTGCATCTTACCTTTTGCACAGGCATCGCAGAATGCCTTGTCTTTATTTTTCACAGTAATCTCATGCCGATTCAGTATCTGCATCACTTGTCTATAATTTTGATGTACCATCTTCTTGTGCCATGTCTGTAAATCATCCGAAATCGTAATGTTGGCTTGTGATGATTCCTCAGGTATGACTTTGAATTGCATCTCGAACAGTTTGTTTCGTCGAACTCCCACTGCCAAAGTGCGTCCATTCTTCATTACACGACATCCGTTTTTGTCTGTGTGTACCAAGTGTCCTTTGTCTACAGTAGCACCTTCTGAAAACAGATTATATTTTAATTTCGGTACATGCAAAACATTTGTCAGGTGGTTGTTATTCCAATTCTTTCCGTCGAATGCCAAAACGTTGATATCGCCAATTCCAAGAGCTTCTATATGCGCACCGTCGCCAATTCGAATTGATCTTGGTTGTTCAAGCCCTCTGAAATTCACAAACCATTCTCGCTTGTGTGACATGTGCTCCGTTGCTGCGGAATCTGAGTACCATGCTTCATTTTCTATTGCTGCATTTGCTGTCGACGTGAAGAATTCACTGATGAGGCCCTCACCGTGTGGTTTCTCGTTTGTTGCGTTGCTGCCCTTTGGTTTTTTTGTTGGGCAGTCTCTCGCCCAATGTCCTTGCTCGTGACATTTAAAACATTTGCCCCTCTTGGAAGATTCTTTTGTACTTTTGCCGCCGCGCCCCGATTTGTTATTTCCACGTTGAAATTTCGAAATCAGCGCTTCAGTTTCGTTTACAGTCTGTGCGTTTATGCGCGATTCCTCGATGTCTAATCTGGATTTTAGATTAGTGAGCGTACGGTCCGTTACAGCTACGGATTCCCATGCACTAATAAAGTGTTTGTAACTCACCGGTAATGTCATAAGAATCTTCGTAATTATCATTGAATCGGAAATTTTTTCATCTAGCAATGATAACCTGTGAGCAATATTCTCCAACTTGGCAATGTGTGTGGCGATGTCATCGGTGTCGGCTTTTGCCATACTATACCACTGCTGCTGCAATGAAAGGATTTTCGATTCCGATTTTTGCTCATACACTGAGAGTAACTTCTCCCACATATCCTTAGCTGTGTCACAGTTAATTATGTGTAGCGTGCAATTTTCTCCTATTGTTGTAGCAATAATTTTCTGAGCCACACTGTCATTCTTTTCCCATGTTGCTAGTGATTTTTTGTGTGCTTCTCTAGCCTCCGTGTCCGGCGCAATTTGTTGGGGTTCCCTAGGCTTTGCCTTTGTTCCTGTCACGATGTCCCAAACATCGTTTGATTTCAGAATTATACGTACTGTGAATTTCCATACGCTCCAATTCTCGATGCTTTTCAGCTTTGTTACACGTGCCAGTTCGTTTTCCATTGTTTTTGGGTTATATTTTTCACTTTTGCACGTGGCTGGAAGTAACCTCAAAAAAAATTTACGAACGGTGCATATATCAGTCTTGAAATACCAATGAGTTTATTTCACGATGGCCCTGGGCTCCATAACCTGAAGCGACAAATTGTTTAACCATAAATTACACTTAGGATTTGCATAAAACAGTTAGGTATTTATTAGTTGATATACATTGACACATTAACACAATTGTAACATACTTGACATTAACAATACAGCAAGGTCATAACGGTGAACAAATAAAAGTGCACTGGCAAAACATGAAAATACAAAAATAACTATGTTCATATAACGACACTATAAATGCTGTCAAATCTTTTTATATACAGTCTAGACAAACTTTTGTACTTAACAGTAATGTTACAGTAATGATATCACCTAGCTTCGCGCAGGTGTATGCTGCAGTCTTGTCGTGCAATCTCACGTGTGTGTCCTGTACATGTGTGATTTCCGTCTTTGTAGTTGAGTCCCTCGTTCCCCCTTTTTCCCGCTTCCCCACTTGCACCAAAACACGTTTAGTTTATTTATTCACCAGTTTTATTATTATTATAATTTTCTAAAAATTCAAAACCATTGCCGGAGATCGCTCTCAAACACGTGCATCCTTCTCGGCTGCTCAGGTCATTCTCTTAAAAAGTATGTCTTAATTTGAATTACATATATTTAATTTATTTTTTCGTGAATCGAGATTAAACCGAATATTCTAAATGTGTTAAAAAGCCTAAGTACGTATTTCAGGAAGGGTTGGTTTCAGAACTTTTTAAAAAACTATGGTTGGTGTTCTCATCTTATGTTTGAAATTAATGTTATAACGTATGTTCATTAAAAAAAAAACTCGCAGCAATCCCTGGAAATGATTTTCATATGTAACAACAGCCTAAGACATACTTAAAACAAATTTTCAAAGCACTCTAGAGTTTTTTTTTTAATGAACATACTTTATTTAATTACAATAGCAATATTCTGTTTGTCTTTTCTACACATTAAAAACAGAGTAGAGCTATCATTTTATGTTTATGTTAAACACAACTTTAATTAGAAACATTTTTAAAAGATAAATTAATAAAACAATAATAACTGCCAATATCATGAACACGGTTTTTCATTTCGTTTCAATTTTGCTGTAGTAGACATTATTTCAAAATTCCATTGTCAACATACCCAATCCAAATCCAAATATAGTTTTACTCCTATAATCGTCGCCGTAAGATACTTTTTAAGATTTTTTGCGTATACAAAACAGAATATTTCTTTAAAACGTTCAGAAGTTAATGACGGCAAAAGTGAATAAAGAAGGACAAAAGACAGTAGAAAAACTTGATTTTATGTATGTTTTGAGAAATCGTAAACTTTTTTATCGCGGTTGTCATGAATGCCCATCTTACTTAAATGATTATCTCGTCTTTTCTAACTGTGAAAATCTCGTTTTCTCTGTGGAGAGTAAAAATGTGCGTCTTATCGAATCTATTTATTGGCCCGTAACCTAAATCAGGTCGTATTTCTATCCCCGATTCCACTTGAGCTATCGTGCAATTTTGTTTAGTCGCAAGAAAAGATTTGTGTATGAAAGCGTGTAGGTGACGATTGTAGTAAGAGAATTCGAAAAGGAAAATAAAACTTCCTCTACCACAATCGTGAGAAAGACGACGGAACAAGACGAACATAATCTTTTCAGTAGTTGTTACACCGAACTGAGTTTTTAAAGAACTCAGTTCGTCTAAAATTGGGTTTCAACAGTGTATTCCTTATTTTGTTGAGTAAGTATACACGTTGTACGTTGTGCTGTCAAAGACCGTTGCAATATATGAGCTTCAAAGTGTTTCCTCTTAATGTCAAAATGTATCGAATCTTGTAGCAGTAGAAGTACTTTATTTTTGTCATCAGTAAAAACGTATCTCAGATAGTGAAATCCCTCAGATGGTAGGGGAATAATGGAATGGAAAATAAACTCGACTGAAACCTCAGTCTGATAAAACGATCCCCTATGATTACATCTGGAAAATTAAGCGTAGGCTTTCTACAAACTATCGCCGCATTTCGAAATATTTGTTTTAAACTGTTGTATTACTGATGTTATAAAGTTAATACTGCTTTATAAAATCAATGCATACCTCTAAGTGAGGTCATCAGAATATTGTATAATAATAAAAAAATAAAAATTGTTAATGTAAGCAACCGATTATTGCAAGAAACTAAAAGATTGGTTTACAGTTTTAAAAAAAGGCGCTTATTTTCAAGATGACCATTTATACAACAATTATTATTATTATTATTATTATTATTATTTATTAAATAAGAGCTGGGGAGAGATCTCCTATAATGCTCCCAAGAACAAAAATGTATATTAAGACATAATTGTATACAGAGTGCCCATTTTCGTGACAATTATTTCGGCAACCTTTTTATTTAATAGCAAAGTCTAAAAAACAAAACTGACAGCGTTTATGGATTTGGTGAACTTTTTAAGATATCTTGAAAAAAGTTAAAATTGCCAGCTTTTCAGTATCCCGTATTTTTAGTCGCTTAATTTATATTTAGAGCAAAAGGCTTTATTCTTATGAATAATTTAGTATAGAATTCAAAACCGGCCCTTTCTCCCCATTTTTAATGATATATCACTTTAATTGTTTAGAAAGAGTTGGATAACAACTGAATTAGTTTAAGCAATGTAATAAATACTTAAGAACCTTAATAACAGTAGTAATAGTCATAAGTCATAACTATAACTAAAATGGTGAAAATAAGCTTGAATATTATGATTATGATTTATCTATCATAGTAGACTGTTAACTAAGGTAGGAAAAAATATAGATAAACATATTGAATGACATATCGTTAGAAAGGGGAGAAAATAAGCTTTTTGTATCTGTGGCCTTTCGATGTTGAGGCCGGTGCTGCTAAAATTAATTAGTGTTTCCATTTAAAAAAATGCAAGTTTGTGTTATAATCTTTTACTTTTGCATTAAATTAAACGGTTATGAAGACTCATTAAATTAAAATGCGTTTACTGGTTCATAGATAAAACGAATTTAAAACTTGGCATCGTTATAAATTCTTAAGCATGCTATAAAAACTGTAATACTTATTAGTTATCTTGGACCTGTTCTACCTTAGGTCTAGAGCAGTGGTTCCCAAAGTGTGTTCCGTGGAAATTTTCAGAAATTATTGAAGTCTAAACATCTACATTCTTCTCATTAATCTCCAATTTCATATTTATTTTGTATTTTGCTTTGTACAATTTATTGCATCTCTTGTTCATCATACGTATATGGTTGAATAAATTATTTGTAGGTAATTTGTTTTAATGCCCAGTTAAGATTAGGATGTTTGTAGATATGGCGAGGGTTCCACGGTATGTGAAATATTGTATAAGGGTTCCGCGGAAAAATAAGTATGGGAACCACTAGGCTAGAGGCAAAAATGATAAAAGACTGTAGTTCACCGTTGTGGGTCACCAAACTGTATGTTTGTAAGTAGGCATTTAGTCTGTAGTTAACCGAATCATTAAGGTAAACTGAAATTCTCACATTTTTATTAAAGGACCATGTTAACTTTCGAGTAATTATTTTCATCTATTTAGTTTTGTTGTGATTTAGAGCAGGCTTTGGCGTGGAGCTTCTTTAACAGTGTATTGAAATTTAGTTACAAAAAGTGATGTCAAGTAAAGATAGTGACAGACTAACAAAATAATATTACAACACTCACAACACTGTAACACAGAAACTAAGTTTACAATTCAGTCAGTGGCATGACTTCCATGAAAATAAGGGATGCACTGCATCCCTTACTTAATTTACTTTTGTTTCATTTAATTACAAAACTTAGTTATGATTAATAATAATAACAGCCCGTTTTATTCGATGTAGATAAATAAAATTAAAGTAATTCAAGAAATTGTAAGTAAATTATACTGAATTTCTACTGATAAATGAAAATATAATTATAGAGATGCACGTAATTCTAATGGCCGCTTCTCTTAAAGCTCAGATCGAGTATTTCCGCGCTACATCGAAACAATTTCAAGAATATTTAAATTTCGGCATCCTTTTCATTATTCTTTATTTAAAAATTTAATAATATGGCTTCGCTTGGTTTACAAATATAATGTACATCTAATAAGTAAATGGGTGCTGATCACAATTAATTACAATCATACGACAATCCTGACTACTGAGATATGCCTTGAAAATATTTTCAACCAACAAAAAGGTTCAACATCCCTTACAAATAGGAGGTACCCAGTGTTCCTGTGCATTTTGAGTTGTGCATCGTTATTTGAGGGGCATAGCGCTCACTCACTTACTTTAGAGGGAAATTGCACCCTCAGTCACACTTTAATAGTACATTATACATCAAGGGAGAGAAATGTAAGATTTTTCCTGAGGTGTAAAACAAAGCTCCGAAGGAAAAATAGCATTCTCTCCAGAGGGATATATACTATTTTTTTCACGGCCTAAGTATAGTGATAAATATAATAAGCTCGTGCGCCCCAAATCTTTCGTTATCAAGTAGACATTGAAATTAAAAGCGTGCAGTTCCTAATTCATGAACACAACTATAATTTTACAAAATGTCAATTTTGACATATTGACATTCAAGTGTAGTTATATTTAATAGTGTACCTGCTGTTAATTTTTACAGTTGTGAACATGTAACGTTAAATTTTAATGTAAACAAATAATTTAAATGTACGAGTACGTCAATTTTGGGGTTTTAAACTTTAATAAACATCTAAAATTTAGAATGGCCGATTTTTATTATTTGATTCATAATGAAAACTCCCTTAGGAATTTTTTGAAAAATTATTTACCTAGGGGATAATTTATTATTTCTGTCACGATTTTTGTATCATAGAAATGGACAAATACTCCCGGCCGTGAAAAAAGGTTGATTATGATACCACCTTTGGCACCGGCTGCCTAAGATTAATTTTAATATAACATCGATTTTGTATCTCGATCGTCTGACTGACACATTGCACTTTGCACTGACTTACAACATACTTTCCTGTGGTGAACCCACCGCACTCAGGCCACCCCGTATACAAAATTATAAAACGAAATGGTAATAATTATTCAAAGTCACTTACCTAGCTTAGTGTTCATTCACTATGTTTATTTGCTGTAGTTAATTTGTAAATATCTATAAAAATATGACTGTATAATATATGTAGTATTAAACTTGATGGAGTATTTATTTCTTGTATTATAAGATGTTAGGTGAGCTACCCTCGATCAACGAAATCACAATATCATTTAGCTTCCTCTAACTAAATAGTCAGTTATTTAGTAAATAAAGGGTAAGGGTTTCACTTGACCAATAAGGGTTGAGAGTAAAGAAAATCTTAGTGAAAACTAGGCGATCACGGTGAAAAACTGTAAAGGGTAACGCATACAGTTACAAGCCTATAGAATGGTCGTAGAGCTGAGCTCATCATTTATATCATAGAGAATTTTCTATAAAATCTTTTCTGGAACTAAGATTTGAGCATAAATTATATGTGAGAAACTTGTCGTCAATTTGAAATCCATTTAAGTAAACTTTCCAGTAAATTTCACTTCTCTATTCGCATTAAAGTTGCATGCTTGGCGTAGCGGCACGTACTGCCATCGACAGTTGGCAATAACGCCGGATATGACGACTCGAAAAGCGATACATCGGCATACGATTACGGCGGCAGTTTCAGCAGGAATCGTTTTAGTCACAACGTCATCAGGAAGCAATCACGACAGTTTATTGTGTCCTTGAAGGAAATTGTGTAAAATCGTTTCGTATACTGAAGAAAATTAACTTCAAAACTGCGGCGTTTCGTTTTTACGTGCGCATTATGTGAAACGGCGGCCGCATAACCATTTTCTAATGCGAGCTTTCCGGATTCTGTTGGTAAACGCGAAGTAATAACACTGCAAATTACTAAAAGATTTCAAGCTCAGCTGGCGTCTTGTAAACTTTGTGGAATTTATTTATAGCTACTTCTAGCAAATGTCATGTAGTTTTAATTAAAGAGTTTTCCTTTCGGCTACAAAAATTCGGGCAACTTCTTTGCCGCTTCGAAGTAAAATAAACGTCCGACGGAGTTATATGCACAAGACCTGAAAACAGGCGAAAGTTTCCCGTGTTAAAGTTTAATTGAATCGGATTCAGAATAACTCGCCCTTATCAACGAGAGTGTTGATGTAAACATTCTTCCCCATAAACTTTCTTGTATCAACTTTTAGAAAGGTTAGCTATACGTTTCCCTAAGTTTCATATAAACATAATCCAAAAGGCGAAGCTAAAAGCTTAAGCAGATGTTTACTTTACAGCTAAGGCTTAAACGATTGATTACCGATTGACGTAGCAACGTCTTATTTTCTCCTCTATTTATTCAGATGGTAATAGGAAAATATTTATTTTCTAAGTATATAATTAAATATATACCTTATGAATGAAATAATTTTTCTCCTGTATAATATTTATTGCAAATTTTAACTACTTAGTTTGAATTTAAATGATATAAAACGATTTAGATTCACTATTAAGGTTTCAAAATATTAAGTTTAACGAGGTAACTTCAACAAGGTGTTAATGAAACTTTCCGCACAATCTCTTCAGTCGATCAGTCTTAGTTACCAGATGGTGACATAATGGCCTTGCAAATATATAATCTTCCATGTATTGGTGATTCAGAGTGACCTTTGAATTGATATTTTTTGACGCTGTAATTTTGTTTTAAAATTAAGAGTTACTAAATTTTACTGAACCATAAAGGACAGAATTATGTCACTATTCAAAATATTAGCTTGGCTTGTAATATAATAAAAATAGGCAATTGGCAGACAATGCCAAGGTTGTAAACTTATTAATTTATTTTTCATTAATCGATCACCGTCCTAGTCTGACATAACTAATTTTTTTTTAACAAAATTTCAATACTCTGCTCAAAAAGCTTCAACGCAAAACGTACTCTGAATCACAATAAAATGAGTGGATTATGCATTTATATTGCATGATTACTACATAGTTATTTTTAATCGAGGTTGATCAACAGCATGCATCACTGAAACTCACCTTGTCGAAAATGAAAAGTTCTCAATTCCTGCCTATAAAATCTTCAGAAGAGATCGAATAAACGCAATTGGATGGGGTGGATCTGCGATAATTATAAAGCGCAAGCTCGCTGCTGTCCCACTTGATTTGGATGATATTCAACAGTTAGAAGCCGTAGGTATTAGCCTTTCACTTGAAAAAAATTCCACGCTGAGAATAATCTCATCTTACAAGCCCCCCAACAACAAAATTCTACGGGATGATCTACAACACATCTTCAGTAACCAACATCCTACACTACTTGTTGGAGACTTAAACTGTAAGCACGAGAACTGGGGATGCCGTAAAACTAACCCCAATGGAGTAAAATTAGAAAACATCACATCCCAAATAGGTGCGCATATATCGATCCCACCCGAATATACCTATTTCCCGTACAGGCAAAATCAACTCCCGGATATCCTTGATATCATTGTCCATAAAAATCTCCAATTTCCACTAAACCAAACAGTACTTACTGAACTAGACTCCGACCACTTACCGGTCATATTTACGTTAACCTGCACCCCCTACTATTATCCCCCGCTCCCATGATTAATCACTGGCCCAGTTGACTGGGAACAATTCCAAACCAAAATGGATGCTATATTAACGTGTCCCATAGACTTAGGAACTAAAGAGGATATTGATAATGCCATTGAAATATTCCAAACAGCGGTCACACATGCCACACATCAATCCACTCAAAATGCCCGTCCACGTAACCTTCGTAATTACCAGCCCCCCTCCCCCCCCCCCCCCATACACATACAACAATTAATACGTGAAAAGCACAGAGTGCGCAGATTATGGCAAAATACTCGTAACCCGGACTTAAGAACATACTTGAATCAACTTATCAGACAAATTAGAAACGGATTAGACGAAAATAGAATCTCATCTTACAGTTATTACATAGAGTCACTCAATCCAGGTGACCCAAACATGTGGAGAGCCACCAAAAGAATCCTAAGGCAACCTACCACCATCCCGACGCTACGAGCACATGGTCTTCCAGTCCCTGAAGACAAAGACAAGTGCGAATTATTTGCCGAACACCTTGAAACCATATTCACAACTAAAATAAACCAAAATAATCTTAATCATGCACAATTCATTGAAAACATGCTCGAAAAACACGATTTCAATGCCATTACACTCTCTGAACCTATTTCACCAGCCGAAGTTAAAAAATATATCAACAACCTGAAATCCAAGAAATCACCCGGAAATGACCTAATACCAAACATAACACTCAAAAACTTGCCGAAAAAATCTGTATCATATTTAACAGCAACATTCAATGCCTGCCTTAGAATCGGATATTTTCCTACCGTCTGGAAGCAGGCAGTTACAGTAATGATCCCTAAACCAGGCAAAAAACACGATAATCCGCAAAACTACCGCCCGATAAGTTTACTGTCATCTATATCTAAACTCCTTGAACGCGCTGTATTAGCTCGATTACAAAAATTCTTGGATGAAAACCACATACTCCCATATCTGCAATTTGGATTCAAACCTTCACACTCTACTGCTCATCAAATACTAAGACTCTCCGAAAAAATCGAAGAGGGATTTGAAAACAAAAAACATACTCTCGTGGCGTTTTTAGACGTAGCGCAGGCATTTGACCGCATTTGGACAAAGGGCCTTATATATAAACTTATCAAAATGGAATTACCCACCTATCTTTTATTACCAATAATTTCATTCCTAAATGACAGAACCTTCCAAGTACGGGTAAATTCGTACTTCTCTTCTACCCATCGCATATGTGCGGGTGTTCCGCAGGGGTCAATACTGGGCCCCACTTTATTTAATATATATATGAGAGATATTCCTGACATTCCTGGTGCTGATCTCGCAATGTACGCGGATGACACGGCCATTCTCATACAAGAGTATGACATCAACAGGGCAGCTGCCAAACTCCAAGGGTGTATTGACCAAGTTCATCAGTGGTGTTGTAAGTGGTCCATAACTATAAATGCAACCAAGTGCGAAGCCAAAATTTTTACGCTGCGTCGTCCTCCTGATCCGCCTAACATCGTCCTCAACAATACCCCTATACCATGGAACCCTAAAGAGGGTGCAGTTAGGTACCTTGGAATATATCTGGATAGAAGGCTCACCTGGAGTTTTCACACTAATAAGAAGTTATCAGAATCCTATGCGCGCCTTGGAATGTTATATGCAATTTTAAATAGAAGATCTCCACTAAAAATCAAATGTGGCACCTTAATCTATATGTCAGTCATAAGGCCGATCATTACGTATGGATGCAGTATATGGAGTTCAACCTCCAAAACCAATTTGAAGAAACTTCAAGTTTTACAAAACAAAGTGCTCCGTATAATAACAAATGCTGAATGGTTCACAAGGACAATACACAGTAGACTTAAAAGAAAGCTACCGATAGACCTGGTTGTAACTGATAGTGAATGAATGAACAGTTCCAAGTTCAAAACAACTTTTAGACAGTGTGCGCCTGATATCATAGTGTAAGGTTTAAAATAGAATACTAACAATGTACTTTAGTGAATAGTGACGTAACGTTCAGAATATATTAATTAACCTTGTCATGAAGAGCACTCTGTGCTGAGCTGGCAAATATATATATATATATATATATAAAAAAAAGCTTATAGATATGATAAACACTGTAGCCGTTAACAACGGTAGAGTTACATTTAAATAATTACCCTGCGGAGAGTTATGATTTTTCAGAAATGTAATTACTTATTTAGATAGAAGGTTCCTAGTTGCGGTAGCTAGGTACCCCCAGTCCAGTACATTCAGGAGAGTTAAGCTTCGTTGTTTCCGGTCAGTGCTGGAATGTGTTGCCCGATTGCTTCGTTAACGGGTCACCTCTCTCCCATGAGGACCGGTCACTATGGGAGAGTAGACCAAAAACCTATGCCCATCAGTGGACGCAGAAGGTTAATTTAAAAACATTACATAGTAGGTACATATTCAAACATTAAATGAAATCAATCACATATCATTTACCTTAGTCCTTAGTTAAACAAGCAAAAATTTTAAATTAAGTTTCTGGTTGCCTACATTATACATATAAAGTCTCGTTTTCGGAATCTATGAATAAAATCATTACAAATATTAATTCCGTTTTACTGAGGATTCGTCCCGGGAAAAGTAAAAGGATGAGGAAGAAGAATTAAAGAGCGGCTCGACAGTTTTTAATACGAAATCCTACTCCCACAAAAGTAAATCAAACTTATATTTCTAAAACGATTGCTTCTTTTTCAGACCGTAATAAAATTGTAACCCTATTATGACGTGCTACAAAATCGATTTAGATGTGCTCGAATAATCGAGGTTTCTGAAAACACTACAAATCTGTAGGTACTTTTCATAATAATAGACAATGCCTGCGTTTCTTTCTTTAAACAAAATGAAGGTAAGCTAACTGAAAATCCACACGTACGAGATGAACAAGACATACCTACTTAACGTGCTTTTAGTAAATACTTAAAATATTCTTAGTGTGTATTTACCATGCGCTTTTAAATAAATAATGTATGGATTTTCAGTTCGCTTACCTTAGAACTAATTCTGTGTTAAGTAGTTATATAGCATAACAGACATATTACTCTAAGGTATTCAATAAAAACACTTTGTCTTAATTTCTGAAAATTGGTTAGAATGTGAAAAACGAACTATTTATTTCATATATTACTTAATAAAAAATCTAATCTCGTAAGCATGCGATTAATGTTTCTGGCATACTATTTGCTTCATTTCTATAATCAATGGTCGTTCTTAGAAATAACAGAAAGTGCCATTTTTAGGTGTTCAATTTTACAACTGTAATGTTTAGATAAAATTAGTCGATATTTACGTCCATTTTTCGTCGAAAAACTAGTAACTTTTGGGTTTATTTTTAAAACATTGTAGGAGTCTTATTACGCTAACAAACGTCCTTCCTTTTGAAATGTGATTGTCTACTGTACTTCCTTAGGCCATTTTCTAACAAGTTTAACAAGAACGAAGAAAAGCGATTTCCATTTTCCCAAAGAAACGTAACTCTAAAAATAGTTGCACTCAACGTATTGCAATTTTCCATACCGCTCGGTTTAAATGATGACGCTGTCAGAAAGCTTTATTCTAGTCGAGTTTTGGAGGTCAAAGCTTTCATCTCGGAAAGCGACGCCTCTCTTCTGGTCAACAGCTCCACTTAAAGGGCCCGCGTAAGGGATTACTCGAGAGAATAAATTGTTTTTGGGACGAATCCACTGGCCCTGCGTTATTTATACTTCTTCAAAGAAAGAGCGCTCAAAACGATCACATTTATTAAAAGTTCTATATAGGTTTCGGCTATGTTAGAACATCCTGTGATCCTTAAATTAAACGAAGTTTTCCGATTATTAATACTTCCTTTATTTACATTGGTAGGATATAATTTATCATTTTTCTAATTTTCTTGAACTTATACAAATTAATACAAAATTTATGATAGATATTCTAAGTCATTTTGTTTATTAGGCCCATTAGAGAATTCAAATTTCCAACAGCTTATTAAAAATTTTCACAATGTGAAAAACGCCTTTAATACGAGTGCAAAGCCCAAATAAATGATTTTGTTGAACGTATAACGTAAGAAGAATACGTTGCAGCTTCTATAAAGAATTAGTTGCGTCAATTAGCTGAGATAATTTATAAGATTTTTCTGCTTTTATTTTGTTTGTAAAATATTGGTAATGTCTAATGTGTCTCTAATTTTCTAACCATACGATTAACAAAATTGAAATTATCTGTCATATCTTTAAGACTGCATTGCTTTTCTTATTACGTGTTGACTATTCTTTTTCAGTATAATTCATTGTCTGTCAAAAAAACATCATTTTTTAATTTAAAACTCTGTTTTAAACTGAAATGATGAACCGAATGCTGTTCAGTTGTGAGTTCATTTAAATAATCTGTAAAATCTAGGATTGCTTTGTGCTGACCCCGCAATTTTGGTTTTTGCGTTGCTCATCCTGATGGTACTTTGGCATCATCGTTTAGTCAATCACATATGCAGAACGACGCTACAACCAGTAGTTGATCCGGAAAGCTCGAAATCAACAACTGGCACGATGGGCACGCGAAACGGCACTCGACTGTAGTGGTTTTGGAATGCAAATGTCTATTTCCAGCGTAGCACTGAACAGTGCACCATTGAAATAAATAATGGAGAAGTCGAAAACGAGTTCATCTTTCTTAACGTAACAAGCAAGGTTGTCTTTTCTAAAACCGACAAAAATAAACGACTTCTTCTCGCTTGCTTGGAAAATTCCCTGTGTAATATATCGGTTAAATTCAAACTAAGCTGACGTTTTGTATCGTTAACTTTCTGATAAAATTCTCAGAAAATTTTCATGTGGTACCTCTGTTTATAAATCTCTTAGAAACGTATTGATTTGATTTAATTCAAAGATTAGTGTTAGATGAAAATGCATTAAATTCTAACACTAATTTTCATGTGTTTGAATTAATTATGAAAATTCCATATACAGGGTGATTTAAAAGTATTGTCATTAAATTAAATTAGTACATGCTGACCTTAATAGAAGTACATACAGCAAAAATTTAAAGCTTATCGCGATTTTTATTTATTTTAAATTTTCTTACACACTCTTGAGAACCGCGAGCTAATATGCATAAACAGCCTGCGATAGAAATTTGACCCTGCAAAAATAAATGAAACATTACACAATTATTACAATTTACAGGTTTCATTTTCGTTTCACATTTTTTCAGGCTTGAGACTGACAGGAAACAATTATTGGTATGTTTAAAAAGTGATATTAAGAAAAAAACGGTTATTAATAAAGAGGAACGGGACTTACAGAAGATGTTCAAATGTTAATAATAATAATATAAAATAATAATAATAATAATAATAATAATAATAATAATAATAATAATAATAATAATAATATTAATATGTACTTTATTTAGTAATATTACTAATTTTACATTAATCGTACAAGAGTTTATAATGTCCAATATTTTCTTAAAATCTATTCTTACAGTACAAACTTAATTGTTTCTTAAAATTATAAATATTTGGCGCCTGTTTTATTTCCTGTGAAAGATTGTTATAATATTTTAAACCTTTGTAGAAAAAAGAATTTTGCGATCTCGATTTGGAAAATTTTGGTAATCTAAAGTCGGAGCGAGTTCTGGTATTATAATCATGTATGTCTAAATTGTACATCAATGACTGGGACATGTATTCTGGAAGTAAACAATTTATTGTTTTGTAGACTAATACTAGAGTTTTAAAGTAAATACGCTGCTTTATGCTCAACCACTGCAAGATATCTAACATTAAAATAATTTTAGTAAATTTTGAACACTGCAGTATAATACGCATAGCTTTGTTTTGCTGCTTTTGCAGTCTTTTTAATTCTGATTCCTGACAGAGAAATAAAATGCTTGCACAGTAATCAAAATGTGGAGCAATAGTTGTTTTATAAACATTTATTCTTGCTTGAATAGTAAGTTTGTTAGATATCCTGCCCAGTAAACTAATTTTACGTGCTACTTTCTTGATAACATAATCTACGTGCTTCTTAAAATTTAATTTATCATCTATAATTACTCCTAAATATTTAATTTGGTCAACCTTTTCCAAGTCCATATTTTCTATATTTATTTTAGCTGACTGAACATTTTTATTTGAAATAATCATAAATTTAGTTTTCGAGACATTCAATTTCAATTTGTTAACTTGTAACCATTGAGAAATGGTTTTTAATTCTAGATTTAATTTGGTGATAGCAAGATCGATATTTTCATCGGTAATTGACACTAACGTATCATCAGCAAATAAATTAATGTTGCAGCAACTAAGATTAAATTCTAAATCATTAATATAAATTAAAAACAGCAATAGGCCTAAAACCGATCCTTGTGGTACACCCAAATTATTCTGAATTTGTACGGATTCTTTATTTCCATATAAAGTTGTCTGGAAGCGCGATGTAAGGTAACTTTGAAACCAAGCATTTTCAGTACCGCGGATACCATAATGATTTAATTTATTTAGTAATCGTTCTCTGTCGATAGTTTCAAAAGCTCTTTTATAGTCTAAAAACACAGCCACAATACTTTTATTTAAATCTAATTCACTTTTCCAATTTGTCAGCACAAAATTTATAGCAGATTCACAGGAATGTTTATTTCGAAAACCGGATTGACTTTTAGTTAAAATGTCATTTGTTTCTAGATAATTTTGCAGTTGTTCTTTAACTGCCACTTCTAATATTTGTTCATAAACTGGCAATACATTAATGGGGCGAAATTCTTCACATTTTTTCGTAGAATTTACTTTTGGAACAGGCACAACTTTAGATATTTTCCATCTTTCCGGGAAAACTCCAGTTTTTAAAGATTGATTAATTAATTGTAGAAACAGATCTCCGATTATTGGTGTTGGATTATTAATAGTTAGTTTTTTTGTGTTTGTTGTTATCTTTTACTTTTATTATTATGAATATTATGATATTAATAATTAATTCGCTCGTTGGACCAACAACATTTACTTTTTATTATTTTCCTTCCAAGGGTTGCCTTGAACCGCCAATTTTTTATTTTGGAGTTTGTTTGGGTTTCCGGGGTAAAAATTATTAATTAATTGAAAAAAACTCACATTACGTGTCAATTTAAAAAACGCATAACAAAATCGTTGAATTTCGCATTGGAACCGCCAATTTAATCAGTTAATAAACGCTTCAAAATAAAACGCTAGCTCGGGTGTGTGAAAAAATATAAAATTAAACGCAAGATAGAACATTAACCTATGGCCATTGGAATTGGCGCAAAACCATCCCCTGCAGGAGCTGAGTGACGCTGTTTTCAATTTCAATCAAGGTGAGTCGAGGCAAATCCTATTTATCAAACATTCATATTGAGAAAAAATTATTATTTGTCACGCGTACATTTTTTTGGTCCTTCGACGTTCGGATTGTTTGTTTGATATCTGTTATCATATGAATGCCTTTGTTCTTACCTTTTAATTATTGAAACGGTGTAGTGGTCAATTCTACTATTGGTATTACAGCGCATTCAATTTTGGCAGTGGACATTGGCTGAATTGGTTATCCAATTTATATTTTACCCATTATTTATATTTGTTTAAACATATTGTTATATTGCATACAATAGTTTCGCTAAACGCACGCACGTCATTGTGACGTTTGAGGGTAAAATAGATAATTTGGTTACGTCAATTTTGACATTTTTGTCATATCAGTTTTTTCAATTCGCATCGTTTTTGAATTTTTTTAAATTTAAAAATGCCACCTAAAGTTAACGCTAAATTTGCTGAAGCTTACGCTTTTCGAAATGCCTTAATTAATAAAATAAAGGAAACGCTAGATATCGCAAGAACGGCACAAAACGATAATTCGTTTATTCCACTATTTAAGAGACGCTATCAAACAACAGATGATATTTACGCAAAATTGGAAACCTCTCACAATCAGGTAATATCGCTTATAGCTGCACAAGAAAACCCTGATTTTCAAGCAGAAGACGAGGTAAGGAAGGAATTCGATGCTATGTATTTTGAAATAGGAGTTCTTTATGACCAAACATTACCTGTTGATATACCGTCTTCAAACAATTCATCCCATGTTATAAAGGAATTTTCAAATGTTCGATTACCTAAAATTAATTTAAGAAATTTCGATGGTAAATTAGAATTATGGTCGCCATTTATTCAATTATTTAATACCACAATTCACAACGCTTCACATTTATCGAATACAGAAAAATTTCAATATTTAATTAGCTGCCTTTCTAGTGAACCCTTAAATTTAGTAAAGACCTTAGATTTATCAGATGATAACTATACAATCGCTTATCAAAATCTAGTCAATAGATATGACAATAAAAGGAAGTTAGCTACACGTTATTGGGAAGGAATGATTTCGTTACCTCAACTAAAAGAAGAATCGTCTAAAGGGTTACGCGATTTGATTGATAAATTCCGGGAAAATGTAGCAGCATTACGTGCTTTAAAATTCGCTGATTCTCTGGAAGATTTCATGCTGCTAAATCTCCTTTTGGAAAAATTAGACCCAAACACACGAAGATTGTTCGAATCGGAAATCCGTGATTTAAGGCAGGAAATCCCAACGTTTGAGAAGTTAGAAGATTTCATCGAAGGTCAAAGTTTGGTATTAGATCAATGCAAACCGAAATGCTCTAATTTTAAGCAAAATAATTATTCTAAACGCACGTTCCATGTTACAACGGAACATACATCACCAGATAAATGTTTTATCTGTAGTAAAACACATTTAACTTACTCGTGCCCACAATTAGTAGAGAAACTACCTACGCAACGCTACGAATTGGTAAAATCCAAAAAATTATGCATTAATTGCCTTAGTGGTTTTCACACCACCAAAACCTGTAAGTCAAAATCACGTTGTCGAAAATGCAATAAAAACCATCACAGTTTGTTACATTTTGAATCTTCCGCTACGCAATCTAATCGTAATGATGAACCTTTTAACGCTGTACGATTAGAACCTACAAATGCTGTAAGTAACACACTCGAAAATTCAAACGCTACGATTTCTTCAGTAACGGCTCTAGTTAGTGCCACATCTAATAAATTAGTGTTGCTGTCAACAGCACTGATAGATATTCGTGACGAATCCGGATATCCACACGCAATAAGAGCAATCCTCGATGGAGGTAGTGAGGGCAGTTTTATAACTGCTGCTTGTGCTCAACGCTTAGGATTACGTGTTAAATCCAACCGCATTCAAATTCAAGGAATAGGTTCATCATCCGCTCTTCTATCTTCTGGAACGGTTAGTTGCTGTCTATACCCGCATGATGAGTTACAACCATCATATTTGATTGATGCTCACGTCATTGCATCTATTTCGCATAATATTCCAGCCTTTCCAATAGATTCTTCTACGTGGACACATATTAAAGGCTTACGCTTAGCAGATCCACAATTTTGTATCCCAGCAAAAGTAGATCTTTTACTAGGTGCTGATATTTATACGCAATTATTACGTCCAGGCTTAATACTGGGATCAAATAATACTCCCTCAGCTATAAATACTATTTTCGGATGGGTTTTGTCTGGTCAGGCATGTGCTAACCAACCAACTCATTTGAACTCTTTTTTTACTGCGCTTTCTAATGAACCTTTAGAATCAACGCTAAAGAAATTTTGGGAAATTGAAGAAGTTAGCGTTGAAATTCCTCCTTCTCCAGATGACGTTATGGGCGAAAAATTGTACAAACAATCAGTATCTCGCGAACTTAATGGTAGATATAGTGTTGCGTTGCCTTTTAAATCAATTCACAGACCCGAGTTTCCCAATTCTCGCTCTGTCGCTTTACGTCGCTTTTATTGTTTAGAAAATAGATTTTCACGCGATGAATCTCTTCGAATTCATTATTCAGAGTTCATGAAAGATTACCTTGATAGTGGACATATGTCCATTGCAAAGGAACCCATTACATCATCTGAATGTTATTATATACCGCATCATTGTGTTTTTAAACCAGATAGTACTACAACGAAATTGCGTGTAGTCTTCGACGCCTCAGCTAAATCAGCAAACGATAAATCACTTAATGATTGTTTGTATTCTGGTCCAAAATTACTACCACACATTGCAAATATATTACTAAAGTTTAGATCGCATAGAATTGTCTTTATCGCTGACATAAAACAAATGTATCGGCAAATATTAATCGCACCCGCTTTCAGAAATTATCAACGAATTTTATGGAGGTTTTCGCCACATGAGCCGATCGAAGAATATGTCTTAAATACTGTTACCTACGGGGTTTCTTCTGCCCCATTTTTAGCAATAAGAACGCTTCATCAATTAGCTGAAGACGAACAGCTAAATTTTCCCCAAGCCGCTGCACTTTTAAAACAAGATGTTTACGTTGATGACGTTGTTTCTGGTTGTAATACGCTGTTACAAGCACAAATTCTCCAAAGGGAATTAATCGAACTTCTAAGAAGAGGTGGTTTTTTACTACGCAAATGGGCAAGTAATGTACCCGAATTGCTGTCCGGGTTGGATTCCAGTTTGTGCCAAGAAGGTCTTTCGTTTGATAGTGAATCCGAATCCACCATCAAAATTCTAGGCTTACAGTGGCTTTCATCGCTTGATGTATTTTCTTTTAAAGTTGATACTATCAATCACACTTGTACTAAACGACAGATATTGTCCGAAATCGCAAGAATATTTGACCCACTTGGTTTTCTTGCCCCATTAATCTTTTTTTGCAAGCGATTAATTCAACATCTTTGGTGTTTAGGTTTAGATTGGGATGCTATCCCGCCAGATGAAGTAGTTGATCGCTGGAATTGTTACCGCCAGCAGCTTTTTTTAATTAGTAACATTCGTTTAAACCGCTACGTTTTTTCGCCAGATTACTCAAGCATTGAGTTACACGGATTCTGCGATTCATCGGAAGCAGGATATGCAGCCGTTGTTTATTTTCGTATCATTGATAATTCTAATACCGTTTCTGTTAAATTTGTAACAGCCAAAACTAAGGTTGCGCCATTAAAAAAACGGTCTTTGCCACAATTGGAATTGTGCGGAGCCTATCTCCTCTCCAATCTTATAGATACCATTGTTCAAATATACTCTGAAAAAATTAATAAAATTTTCGCTTGGACTGATTCCACAGTTGTTTTGGCTTGGTTACGTTCATCTCCACATCGTTGGAAAACGTTTGTTTCAAATAGGGTTAGCCATATTCAAGAACGCGTGCCACCTTCCTCGTGGCGTCATGTACGATCGGTGCATAATCCCGCTGATTGCGCATCTCGTGGTTTATTACCCCAGGAACTAATTTACCATCCTTTATGGTGGGCGGGGCCTCCTTGGCTTAAGGCTTCACCTAATTCTTGGCCCACGCAACAAGTCAATCAGTTAGATATTGAAAACGTAGTTACTGAGGAAGAAAGAAAGGTTAGGGCTTTTATTGTCCAAGATGACAATCTGAAGCCTTGGAATGAGTTATTAACCAAATATTCTTCGCTGAATAAAATTTTGCGCATAGTCACGTACATTTGTCGTTTTACTAAAAAACTTAGGAATGTGCATCAACCCATGTCAGATACAATCACATCTTCTGAATTACACAATTCCTTACTTATATTAGTTAAATTAGTTCAGCAACAGATATTTCACGCTGACATAAATAGTTTAAGACAACACAAATTATTGTCACACCCACTACGCAAACTAAATCCCTTCTTGGATCAACAAGATATCCTCAGGGTGGGCGGTCGATTATGTCATTCTGCATTATCATTTGAAGAAAAACATCCCGCACTTCTTCCTCAATCCCATAGATTAACTGTTTTGATTATAGAAGACGCTCATAGGAAACATCTTCACCCTGGTCTCAACACGCTTCTTTATTTAATTCGACAAAATTTCTGGATTTTGTCCGCAAATCGAGCAATTCGTCGATGTTTATCACGCTGTTATCGATGTTTCCGTACAAAACCGCAGTCACTGCAACCACCTATGGGAGATTTACCCGCAGTTCGAGTACAGCAAATCAAGGCATTTAACTCTGTAGGCATTGATTTTGGTGGCCCATTTACAATAACAATGCGAAAAGTTCGAGGAGCAAAAACGCACAAGGCATACATTTGCCTATTTGTATGCTTGACAACTAAAGCCCTTCATCTTGAGCTGGTCTCGGAACTTTCGACAGCGGCCTTTCTTGCCGCATTGCGTCGCTTCATTGCTCGCCGTGGTCGATGTGCTTTAATAATGAGTGACTGTGGAACAAATTTTATTGGAGCTGCACGCATAATATCTAATTGTTTCAAGAGCGCTGTGGAGGAAGAAGGTATTACATGGAAATTTAATCCGCCAACTGCTCCACATTTTGGTGGTATATGGGAGGCTGGGATTAAATCTGTTAAAACTCACCTCAAACGCGTAATAGGGGAACAAATTTTAACATTTGAAGAATTTTCTACAATATTAGCACAAATAGAAGCTTTACTCAATTCGCGACCACTGTGCCCCCTTAGTAGTGACCCAAATGATTTAGAGGTTTTGACGCCTGGTCATTATTTAACTTTAGCTCCTTTAACATGCATACCTGAACCCGACCTGTTAACTATCAACATGAATAGATTAACTCGCTGGGAGCTGCTTCAACGTATGCACCAACATTTTTGGAAAAGATGGCATCATGAATATTTGCATACTTTACAACAGCGCTGTAAATGGGTTGCCAATTTTCCACCTATTGATCAAGGAACCATGGTCTTAATAAAAGACGATCTTTCCCCTCCTATGCGTTGGCGTCTGGGTCGTGTGATTCAACTCCACCCAGATCCAAAAGGCATATCTCGCGTCGCGACTATTAAAACCGTTCAGGGTACCCTCAAACGTCCTTTAATAAAGTTATGTCCATTGCCAAATCAATAATGCATTGTAAAATACTTGTATTTTGGTGGGCGGTATGTTGGATTATTAATAGTTAGTTTTTTTGTGTTTGTTGTTATCTTTTACTTTTATTATTATGAATATTATGATATTAATAATTAATTCGCTCGTTGGACCAACAACATTTACTTTTTATTATTTTCCTTCCAAGGGTTGCCTTGAACCGCCAATTTTTTATTTTGGAGTTTGTTTGGGTTTCCGGGGTAAAAATTATTAATTAATTGAAAAAAACTCACATTACGTGTCAATTTAAAAAACGCATAACAAAATCGTTGAATTTCGCATTGGAACCGCCAATTTAATCAGTTAATAAACGCTTCAAAATAAAACGCTAGCTCGGGTGTGTGAAAAAATATAAAATTAAACGCAAGATAGAACATTAACCTATGGCCATTGGAATTGGCGCAAAACCATCCCCTGCAGGAGCTGAGTGACGCTGTTTTCAATTTCAATCAAGGTGAGTCGAGGCAAATCCTATTTATCAAACATTCATATTGAGAAAAAATTATTATTTGTCACGCGTACAATTGGCAATGCATCCGAAATTACTTTGGCTGTAATGTGGTCTGCACTTCCTTTTCTTTTAATACAAACTATTATTCTCTTAAGATCCCTATAATTTATGTCCTTGAACTTAAAACTGCAGGTGGCTTCTGTTATTGGACTTTCTTTAAATGCCGCGTTCAGCACAATGGAGTTGTTAATTTCAACAATACTGTTTACGAAATATTCATTGAATTTATTTGATATTATGTCCGGTTCACTAATTTCAACTTCATCGAACAATATATTTTTTGGTGTAGCTGTTTGGCTTTTCATTAATCCTTTAATAATCTTCCACATATTTTTGTGTGTTCCTGTATTAACTTCTACACAAACACATACAACACAAACTGTCTTTCTTTAAGAGCTGTTAGAGCATTCTGAATAGCTTCCTCGTAAATTAAAATAACGTCAGTTAATTAGGTTGCTAAAAGATTAGGCTGACGTTCCATTAAAACATTCAAAGAATGGCTAACATACTGACCTACGTAATATATTTGGAGTCTCATATTATTAAGTTATCAGTAAGACGTTTGATAAATTTAGATTCCAGTGACCCCAAACCAATTTTTGTATTGATCTTTTTAATTGTTTTCTGAGCTTAGTTACCGTTTACCTACGACACATAGTTTATTGAGAAAAGTTGTTCTATTTAATATCCTTTACCTACCCTTAAAATTAATAACAATACTTTTGAATCACCCTATATAGAAAATATCACCTCCGCTAAACTAAATATAAATATTTTAATAAGTTATCTACCATATTAAAGTCAATATAAACACAATTATTTTATTATCACGCACGTAACGCATATTCGATGACGCCTCCTTTTAGTTTCAATTTTTGATTGCAAAACGCAAAAAACAATAATTTTGTATACAAAAATTATTTTCCTGACTAGAAATTTCTAACCGCCACTTTTAATAAATAAATATTTGTGAACACATCTTCTAAATTTTGTTTTTTAATTTGCAGATATTTTTAGTAGCTTTGGCAACATGTATATTGGATTACATTTGAAGTTTTTAAGGGGTGCGTCTTAAGCGAATCACCCATAAATTATTTGCAGATTTTAGAATATAAGAAATAATATTTTTTTACATAACGTATGTGCTGAGTGGAATTTTTTAAGAAGTTAACTTGCGTTTTGCGATTGCACCGCTAGTTTCATGGGAAAATTATAAATAAGATAAAATTCTAATATAATTCACAAAAATCGCCCTAAGAGAGTACCATAATAAAAGGCATAAAACGGTAACATAAAATTTTATGGTATCGAAATGGAACTGATTTTAAACAGTTATCAGAACTTTTACTTTAAAGAATAAATAACTGTTATAGCAATAACGCGAACAAATAACTATTTTTAAATGCTTGTTTAATAATTTCACATTCACATATTTATTTTTCGATCAGAATCTCTTTCCGACAGGCAGACTCTCTTCTTATATCTACTGTTCATGTACTAAATACGTTTTAATAATTTTACAATTTCCGTTATAATTTTAATAATAAAAAATTCTATTAATTTCATTTTGAATAGTGTTTTTTATTTATTTAAAACAGAATATTGATTGCTATGTAAAATGTGTACTAATTTGTTGTTTTTGTTTCAGGTAAGTCGAACTTGAAACCAACGGAGTGTTAACTTTAAGGCATTTAGGATTTGGTAAGTTACTCTTCTAAATGTTTAGGCTCAGGCATCGTTTTTGATTTCAATAACATGGCAACTCAATTGGGGTGAAACCGTGAAACGGTGCCAATTTTATTAAATACCTTGTTTTTCTATAAAAATAATTGACAATTTTAACTATTTGAATTAGAATTTTCAACTCTTCGTGTTTTTAATGCTGGAATTAAGTTTCACCAGTAAATTATAATAAAATGCACGAAAACATGATTAGGATCTGGAGATTTTTGATTGTGTATTAATAAATGAGGAATATTCGAATATAACAATATTTCGAGCATACAAAGGGTGTTCAAATTTGAGGTAAAAATTTAACTTTTCAATGAAACACATAAATTGTTTGAAATGTCCAAATATATTTATTGAAAATGGATGAAGACATGTTCCATTTAAAAGACAAGTGACCTCTTCTGCAACTTCGGCAAGCCAGCACCTTTATACCAAAATTTTGTATAACATTTTGGCATAAATACGGCGCAATTTCAGTAATTTCTTTAACTATGTTGTCCTTAAGCTGCTGAATCGTTTGAGGATTGTTAGCATACGCTTTACTGTTCAAGAAACCCCATAAGAAGTCCAACGGTGTCAAATTGCACGATCTATGCGGCCAATCGATGTCTCCTCTTCGAGAAATTATTCGGTTACCAAATCTCTCTCGCAAAAGATGGATTGTTGCGTTGACTGTATGAGAGGTAGCACTATCCTGTTGAAACCACATATTCTCTACAGTGATGCCTTCTAATTTAACGCATAAGAAGTTTGTTATCATTGCTTGCAATTGAGCAATATTAACACTAACAGCTGCAATATTTTCTTGTTGACGACCACTACAACTGTTTTGCTTCTTTGATCTTGTATTGAAACACTTTCGTCAAATTTCATTAGGATATCTCGAATGGCTTTGACTGTTGGATCATTTTTTCTACGATATGTACGAAATTTACATCTGTAAAACCTTCATCAAACTTTATAATAATTTTTCACCATAAACGCGTCATATTCACTAACCGAAATGCCTCTACTTGTTATTTGTCAAACATGCCAGTGCCGAAAAATATAAATGGCGACAAACTTAAAATTTTTAGCTCAAATTTGAACACCCTTTATTAAAGCTCATATGCCACATCATAAAAGCTCTATGACAAATTATAATAAATCTGTAATAACAATAATCTGTAATGTTTAATACTGATGTTTTAGAAACTGTACTTTTAATTAAAATTAAATGCTGATGAGGTTGCTATTGCAATAGTATTGAACATGTACAGGGTGGGCCGTTTTCGAAGGAATTTCTTTAACTATTACTCCTGCGAAAGGAGTCTCTTGCCAAATAAAATGATCCACCCTGTACAAAATCTAATAAAATCTACGAGATATGGTTACACAATAAATTCTTTTCAGTGAGCACTTATATTTAGAGTTTCATAACTTGATTTCTATAGTGCGAATAATTAACACCTAGTGTGTAAGCACGGAAACGTGAAATGAATCATTTCACCTATTATGTGAAATGCACATTAAATCGTCCGTGTAATCGTGTAGGAACTGATAAATTTAATTTAGTTGAACACACGAAATTGCACCAGAAATAAAAAAGCTGACGTATTATACTACAAGCGCAACATTATACCAAGTGATAAATGGAATTTATAATTATTAGAGCAGACTGTGATGTTTATCATAACGTTGGCAACACAGGCTTGCAGCTTGAAATTAAAAATTTTAAGTGTCAGAATTGAGATAGTGTCCAACCACACAGCATAAAATAATACCAATCACAGCCTCCTCTAATTATGAATTCCGTTGATCACCTGGTATTTTTATTATGTATATTATTTATACAGGCTGTTTGATAAAAAACGGAGCAAGCCGTAGCACTCTTATTTATTAACTGATTTTAATAAAAACAATGTTTGGTCTTATAACTCATAAAAATCTACATTTTGCCGTAAAAAAATTTGTTTTCGGCCTCATTGGTTAAGCGTGGTGACGTCATGATGAATTTTTTAAATTACACTCTATATATTTTTTTAGATATTCTCATAGAGAATTTTTTTCTCTTTTCAACCGTGTAAATATTTCATATGGTTGCAGAATAAAACTTTCGAGTTAAAGACAAAAAACCAATACAAGACTGAAACATTACGAACTTGTATCATGTCCGTCAATTCATCAGAATCCATTTTCTAATGGTTTTTCAGAGGAAATGCAACAACGCTGATTAAAAACACAAAGAAAACACTTGACACTTCAGTAACGTTTAGGGCGACTGTTTTTTGTTTCAAGTTATTTTAATTTAATAGCCTACTGGTTTGTATTGGTATTTTGTCTTTAACTCGAAAGTTTTATTATGCAACCATATGAAATATTTACACGGTTGAAAAGAGAAAAAAATTCTCTATGAGAATATCTAAAAAAATATATAGAGTGTAATTTAAAAAATTCATCATGACGTCACCACGCTTAACCAATGAGGCCGAAAAAAAATTTTTTTACGGCAAAATGTAGATTTTTGTGAGTTATTCGACCAAACATTTTTTTTATTACAATCAGTTAATAAATAAGAGTGCTACGGCTTGCTCCGTTTTTTATCAAACAGCCTGTATTTAGAAGTATACTTTTATAATTTTTATTGTTGCTATTTATTCGATAGCCGATTAACATAAGCTAGTAAACCAAAAAGCAATCGGAGGAAATTAATTATTGCTTTACATAAATATACTGGTAAGACGCGCCCCTTAAAATTTTCAAATGCAACCCAACATACATGTTCCAACAGTTACTAGAAAAATTGACAAATCCAAAAACAAAATTTGATAGTAGATACGTTCACAAATGCTTATGGATTACTTATTCATCAAAAGTGGCAGGAATTTCTAGTCGTTTTCATTAAGGTGATTGGTATATGAAATTGTTATTTTATGTATATTTTTATACTAATAATAATCGATGTTAATGTATTTTTGTTATTGAAAATATTTTTCTTAATTGTCTAGTTATAGGTTACAAAAGTTTTTTTCTATTTGGGTGCTAGAATAACTCCATTCTAGCAACCAAATGACGTCATTTGAGTGTTAGAATAAGTCGTTGGAGTGCTAAAATAGACTAGTAAAATTTACTGTATTGATGTTGGTAGCGTTGAACTGTCAACTGACATACGTCAAAAATTCTTTTTCATACTGGGATTTGGACTTGTCCGGCAATAAATTTTCTAACCTAAAATTACGCCAACATAAACGTCACCAACCACCGCAAAATTCCCTAGATTTAAAATTTTTATTTTTTAATTTATAAAATGGTATAAAGCGGCCAAATAGAAAAAATAGTATAAAATACTCGTTGCAGAAGGTCTTTCAAGCACTCATTTGTTCCTCAACTCGCCGCTATGCGGCTCGTTTCGGAATTTCAAATTCGTGCTTGAATAGATGCCTTCTGCAACTTGTATTTTAATATACTATTAATTTGAAATATAACCTTGACATGATATTTTATTATGTATTGCCATTCTGAAGCAAGCCATCTCGTTAAAAATGAACACGGATCAACGTTATTTCTGAATTTGTGAGTTGAGTTGCCTATTCCAATTGTTAAGGGGCGCGCTTATGTGAATCACCCAGTATTTCTTAGGCTTTTATATAAACTTCTACAACTGCTGCTTTAAGTAAAAAGTTTAACTTTAATAGTTATGTGTATTAACCAAAACGGAAATTCAAATGTCCCTTACAAAGCGACAATACACGACTTAAAATTATACAAATAGGAATAGTTTAGAATTTATTGTATTTTATTTCGAATTTTCTTTATTTGATACTTTATATTCAAAATACCACTGCTATTTGAATTATCAAGTAACCAGTAAATAATAATAAAACTACTTATTTTGAAAGTCATCAAATCAGAAAAGTTATATTTACTTCAAGGAATTTTGAACTTGATGTGTTACAAATACGCCTTTCTTCAATATATGGGCGTTGTTGGCGAGATCAATCATTGTCATTAAGGCAGGAGATTCCACAAATGCTTTCTATTGTCCACCAGTGTTGATCAAAATCCTTGCAGTAATTAACTGTAAGAAATTCGGCCATGTTTAATTACAGCAAAATATTGTGTGAAACTTGATGTATGTACGTTGTTAATAATAATATATGTAATTATAATATTTAGTACCAATGCAATTTGGATATTTTATCAAAAAGCGTTTTCATTTCAACGTAAAATTTATATTAATGCTTTCTAAAACTAGTTTAAATATATTATTCTGACATGTACGCCCACTAAATCTGGAAGTGCTATTTTGTTTGATCTATAGAAATATGTATTAGGGTCATAGTTGTATTTGTCTAGATTTTCTAGAGTTGCTACCTATTTGAATTTTGTTAGTTGATTCTTAAATGGGGCTACATGTAAAAAGACTACGGTGAAATAGGTTTTAAAATTAAATTTCGTATTCTATAACATCATTCTAAGTACCTAACTTTATGTAAAATTTTTGCATCAAAGTTATTACAAGTTTATAAAATCATTGAGAAAAATTGCCAGATAAGGTTTTACTAAATAAGAACATTTGTAATGTTCAACATTTTGAATCTAATCTAAATAAACTGGAAACGAATTAAAGATGTTTAGCAACAATTATTGTTCTTTTCTTTGTTTCCAAATTTTCACCCATATTTTCGTCTTAGAGGAGCGAATAACCACATGTCTCTCACGTACGCATCTCGGGTTTGATTCCCGAGACCGACGATACTGCCGCTGGAATTGGAGGTCATAATATGGTTCTCCGTGCTTTGGAGAGCACGTTTAGCCGGCCGTTCCGGTTGTCATACTAACACCTTTGATAACCGTTAACCTCGCATCACTGCGGGTTGATTTTCGCCTCCTTCGACCGGTAAAGTTAGCCGGGCAAACGTGTAAAGAGGGCTCACAATGCTCACATAACTCATACTTACAGGCCATTGGGCTAGGGTTCTGCCAGTAGAGGAAGAAGAAGAAGAAGAAGATTTGCGCTTTGGCACTTTCTTGAATTACACGTCAGATTTTCGCTATAGTCTTTAGACAAGTTTTATAATAAGATTCCTCTGTTGAAACGTAAAATATCAGTTTTAGGTCATGTAAAATGACTCCTTAGTAATAGCTTGCTTTAGTATATAAACACCTGCAAGAAATAGCTTATCTTATTACAGTAAGGCTATAACTTTAGAATTACTGTAGGTGTAAACATCTTTTACATATTCGAATTTGTTGAAAACTAATCTCCGTATATAACAGGTTAGAACACCATTAGGGTTTACTATCATCAATATGTTTGAACCATAATTCTTAGAATTACTATCACAAAGGAAAAGTAGCTTATTAATGGTTCATAAATCATTGGACGTTAAAATTACGGTGTGATTACAAACGTCAAGCCGACTCTTGTTAACAATCTTAAATTCGTGTCGTGTTTGATTGCGTGTACTGGTGATTAAATGTGGATTTCATTGAACTTGTAAATACTTGGCTAGTATAAAGCGCGGGTCGAGTTCAGGAGCAGTTCAATACTAATCACTACTCGCCGCAACTCAGCCAACTGGACTTAATGTTTAACCTCCCTTTTCAAGTTTAACTTGGCGTTAACCTAATGAATTTACTTGAAAATGGTTAACATTAATGGCAAACTACGCTTCTATTATTAAAACAAATAGCTTAATACGTGTCTCCAAAGAGCGAAATAGCAATAAATACGGTATTTGTAACTGAGCTCAAATTCCAAATACTGATTTCAAAAGGTCTCTGCGAGGGTTTCAGTTTGATTATTTACTGTCACAAAGCAAAATGTGAACCGGTGACACTTTTCTAGTAACTGTTGTTGATATTGACTGATTTCTTCCAGAATCTAGATGCACGTGATCAATTTTCTAAATGGAAATTTTTCGATTTTCTTTCTTTTGAAGCAGCATGTACTTCCTTGAAAATTGTGTCTTCGCACAATTATTGTTTTTGAAAATCTACTGTATAAGATTAAGATGTCCCAGAACGAGTTATTATGCGAGTATACAAATATGTATTTATTACAAAAGTTATACAACGCATAAAATGCAAGCTATATGGATTAAAAGTTAATTTTACATTATTTCCAGCAAAACTGGAAATAGCGATTATTTAGTTTTTTTTATAGCAATAGACTAAGTTACAGGTACTTTCGGAATTTACTGGAAGTTATATGAAATTAATTTCTCAATGTACTTTTCCTACTACCTACTTAATTTTTGTTTAATACATCTTTTTATAACTTGCAATATAATAACTCAAACTATAACGCTCTATTAAGTATTTTGGAACACAGATAATATCTCTATAATTACAAAAATTTGTCATCATATACTGGGTGATTCGCGTAAGACGCGCCCCTTAAAATCTTCAAATGCAACCCAAAATACATAGTTCCAGAGCTACTACAAATATCTACAATTTAAAAAACAAATTTTGCTCTAATAGATAGCCTCAAAGATACTTCTCGTTTTCTTATTCATTAAAAATGCAGGTTAGAAATTTCTAGTCGTAAAATAAATTTTCAGTAAGATGATTTGTATATAAAATTGTTATTTTTTGTACGTATATGGCAAAAATCATCAAATTAAGTTTATGTCAAAAAATTAGTCTTTAACTGTTGCTGTTTTTATTTTCCTTTCTGTTTTGTATTGTTGATATTTTATGTTTTAGAATAATCGTTGAATTAAAATTATATGTTGATATTCCACTAATTTTGATTTATTTTTTATTTACAAACATGAAACATAACCTTTACGCACCACGTGACGTGACGTTTATAGTGTACAGTGGGTTGCCTATTTGCGTTTATTATAAAAGTATACATAGGGGATATGTATACTAAAAAGAAAAATTCCCTGTATGTAGATCAGCGTTATTTCTGAATTTGTAAGTTGGGTTGCCTATTCCTATTGTTAAGCGGGCGTTTTATGTTAATCGCCCAGTATAGGTCGTTAAAAAAATAATTCACACTATCAACCAAGAAATACAAAATTTCGTGTTGCTACTTAACTAACGAAAGTCATTTAACTTCTGGTATTATTGGAAGTGATATGTGATATGACATTAACTTTTTGATATGTATTCGCGTTTTTTGTTTAAGTGTTGTTTAAGGTTTTTTATAGCATAATAAATGAATGGTTGTGCTGTATCACTCATTCTGGGATACCTTGTTTATAAAATAACAAATAGGCGCATTTCATTGGAATGAGATGAAAATTCTTTATTTTATCATGTTGGCAATAATATTTATCATCAAAACAGTGCACCAAACGTTTTTCATAATAAATCCAGAAAATTAAAAAGACTACCTACCTATTTAGAAAACAGGTGGAGGACAGCGAGATTATAAGACCTTGATGTAATTGAAAAAAATTGAAACATATATTTTGATGAATTATACTTAGAAGTAAAAACAGTGTTTAGGGTTAGGGGATTTCATATAAAAAAATATTTTTATTGTACGCAGTTATGTAACATGCCACAGGAACTAAAGTGATAATAAGTAATACCAGAGTGTTGCATATAAAGGCAAAAGCATTCCACACTTATTTTTTAAGGGGCCACTTTTCTACGTTATACCGGAAGTTGTTGAAAAGTTAGTAAAGTAAAATGAAGTATACTGCAGTGCACATCGAGTTCGAAACGAAATTAATGGCGTATAAAAAAGTTTTCGGGATATGTACAGAGCGCGCCTGTTGAACGAACGAACGAACTTTTCAAAGTGCATAAATTAATTCTTCAGTTTCAAAAACAGCTGCTTTTGATACAGCTTATAGAATAACGTGTTTTACTCACCGACCATACTGGGAAATTAGAAATTTCAATCTCTGACAGCCTGACGTGCATGCGGGATATTACTTCGGTTTCAGATACGCTTGCTTTTGAAAGTTGTTCGTAGTGCGTTTTACTTCGGATGGTTATATCCGGAAATTTTTCATTTTTATAGTTTTTGCTTGGAAAAGTTCTTAAGGTTATTAGATAACGATCGTATTGGCCAGGAAACCGGCATCAGCATTAATCACAAGTCTAGAAATGGAACTACTTTTAGATATTTCTTATTTCCTTCAACGTATAAAGAATACAGATAGCGATACACATTTAGATTGACTTGAAATTTGTATACTCTGAATGGTCTGATCGAACGATTTTTCACTCGAGAAGATTAGTGACTGTGATTAAACAAACTCTCTGAGCTCGGAATGGGAAGCAGAAGAATTATAGTCTATTATATTGACAAGAAAGGGGCACACTTTTATATCAACTTGAAGGATCCGATTTATCAAAGTTGTTTTCGGCACAAATTTATTATCGTATAAAAACTTCTAAGTATTCTATTTTTTACCTTTTTATGTAAGTAATGGACTCCCATATTACGGCATAAGTTAAAGTTCTCGTGCAATTTTTCGCCTGCGAAGATCTTCGTAACGAAACGATATTGAAAACGTCGACGACGCTAAAGAATGCTTCGTGTACCCTAAATTTAATTCTAAAAATGAAAGATGGATTGTATCTGGTTCGCTTCAAAGGCGATACACCTCGCAATTTATCTAATTGTTTTTTCTTGAATGATTACATTGTATCTTCCCCCAGGGAGAGTATTTATATTGACGTCGAAGGCTCTTTCTGAATATTATTAAAGTTGGGTTTTTGCAGGTCATTCTACCATTTTACAAGCACTGGATATTTTTCTTAGCTACTCTTAAACACGTATTTTTATTTAGCTTTATAACATAAAAAAAACTATGGAAATGCTAGTAGACCATATGTAATAGTTTGTCCTTAAGATACATATATCGACCTTACTAAATACTTGAATTAAGTAATAAGTATTATTTTGTAGTCGCTTCATAAAGCATTTCCTCTGGTATATTTATTCATATGTATATTATATGTATATATTTTTTATGTTAAAAGCAGTTTAACCGACAATCAAAGCATCTTGTGCCATGTAAATTTTTTTATGAGATAAATATTCGTGTAAAAGCGTCATTTTATAAGATCTTTTGAGACTGCTAAAGGTTTTACTTTTTGTTATCAAAGTATCTCTTGCGAAATATCGGGTTAAATATTATTACACTAATCGTAAGACAAAAAAGGCTACTTCGTTTGATTTAAAAAATCCAATAACGCTGAAGCTTAGTAAAGTAATATTCAAACAATATGTATAAAACATTAGATGCGGATTTAGCAAAACCGAAATGGATATATGTTACGGTAGAAATTTCGCATGTAAAACAAATCATTTAGTTCTAATCTTCATCAATCCAAAACCAACCAATAAACAAAAGAAGACCTAAGTTTCAGGCGAGGGATACACAAAAAGTTCTTTTATGAAATTTGTAAACTATTCAGAGGCAACAAACACAATGACAAATACTTAATAGTGTGTTATTCACAATCTACAATATTTCACCCATGCTCATATCATTAACATTGTTACTGCAACCCTACTAAAATGGTGTAGGATGTCGTAAGATATTTTATGGGTACCTACATGTGTTTGCAACATACTCGTACATCTAAAGGCAGGGTCACGAATTTACGACAAGAAAATATTTGGAAATGTTGTGCGAAAACGTGACAAAATAATGCTTTTACGGAGTAATCATGTCGTTAAAATTATTTTAAACATTAAATACAGAACCGAATATATATTTTTACAGACACAAGTTTTATGAAGCTCTTTTTGGTGTCCTGGTTTTATAAACCTCTAAAACCAAAGGATATAAATATAAAATTTAAACCTGTGACACAAGTTAGCTCTTCTTTGATTTTACCACAGTAAATTAAATTTTAAAATATCCCTTTTCGTTTGGTGGACATAATTTTCTAACCCAGTCTACAGTATTATTTTAGTGCCCCTGTTTATCATATAAAATTCTTCAATTAAATAAGTAACATGTTAAGAATCGTACAATTAAAGTTAAAGACTGAATGAATGTAAATAGTGTGAAAGAACTAACGCATTATGTTATACAGTAGCCCTTATCAAGTGGGTGAAAATTATCGTAGGGAAATTATACACGGTGGTCGTAACCAGCTGATTGTATGATTTCTAGTACAAGTTGTTATTTTTCTCGCATTGAAAGCTGTGTAAGCTAGACAAGTAAGTATAATTTTATTAACAGTTTGAGTTTAGGCAATATGAAGGGTGACAAATATGATAATTTAACCCAATTCAAGTTGTTAAGGCTCTGCCCAGTTTCACAGTTCTTAAAAAAATTATGCAAATCATGATAAAGGGGAACATATTTATTTTAATTGAAACACTTATAAGCAAAATACTGAGACAACTGAAAGGACGAAATGGAATATTATTAGTCGAAGAGGAAGAAATTATAATTATATGGAAGAAATACTTTAAAGAACTTTTAAACCCTTTACAATCAAACATGGAGGATACCGAATCAGATAAAAAATTAGAAAGTAAAACTTCTAGTAATATTAATCAGCCTATCAGTATTAAGAGGTAGAGGAAGAAATAAAGAAACTAAAATTAGGAAAAGCGGCAGGATGCGACAAAGTAACGCATGAGATGATCAAGTTTGTATGTAAAGAATGGATTGAAATACAAAGTGATATACAGCGTGGAAATGTAAACGAATTCCAAATGACTGGGCTGCGGCAATAATTTTGCCTATATGCAAGAAGGGGGATGCAAGGGAATGCTCGAATTATAGGGGAATTTCCCTGCTCTGTGTTGCAGCAAAGATCTATGAAGCTATATTAAATAACAAATTGAAAAAGGTAGTGATACCGCAATTTAACGAGGAACAAAGTGGACTTAGAGCTAGTTACAGTGTCCAAGATCGCATTTTCACCTTGCAGCAGCTAGCAAAGAAAATACCCAAGAAAAATAAAAACCTGTTCTTAGCCTTCATAGATTTGAAAAGGTCCTTTGACAAACTAAAAAAACAAACTAAAAAGAAGGCATATTTGGCAAAGCCTGCATAAAAAGAAAGTAGAAAATTAATTAATAGAAGTAAACAAGAGTTCGGACAGATGACATACACTGAATAGAGTAAGAACAGGAAACAAACTATCATCGCCTTTTGTAACAACAGAAGGGGTACGACAGGGGGGGAATGTTAAGTCCGATAATATTTAACTGCATGATGGATGAAATAATTAATGAGTGTAAGAATAAAATGGTAAAATTCGTCATTGGTTCTATAAATCTCCAGCCTATAAACTTAGAAGTCTGTGCCTTTGCAGGCGACATAGTAATTTGTGCGAGTACTGAAGCCAACTTAAAAAAGAATCTCAGAATTTAGCAAGAAATAACATCGAAATATCATTTAGAAATAAATGTGGATAAAACTTAGGTATTCGTAATATTAAATAGTGCAGATAATTTAAATGTTAAAATGGGTAATCAGGACATTGAACAGGTCTCTCTCTCGGTCTTCAGTCTTTTGACTGGTTTGACGCATGTTTCCAATCTCGTCTTCTCTCAGATTTTCTCTTCATTTCTTCATAGTTACGGGCGCCCACGTCATCCTTAATTTGTTTAATATATCGATGGCGTGGACGTTCCCTAGTTCTTTTTCCTTCTATCTTCCTCTCTATAATTGTTTTCAGAATTCGTTCCCGGTGAAGAATGTGTCCAATTAGCTGATCTCGTCTTTTCTGAATTTGTTTCCACATCTTTTTCTTTTCTTCAACCCTTTCTAGTACTTCGTCATTAGTAACTCTGTCGGTCCAACTAATTCTCATCATCCTTCTGTAACATCATTGTTCAAAGGCTTCTATCTTCCTTTTCGCTTGTAGATTAATGGTCCACGATTCGCAGCCATACAAAGCGACACTCCACACGAAAGTGTATATAAATGCCTTCTTTTACGTATAGCGAACTATTGTTGCAGGTTAGAAGACTTCTTTTATTTAGGAATTCTCTTTTGGGTTGTAGAATTCGGTAATTTATCTCTCTTTTGCTTCTCTCATCTTTGTAATGATGCTTTCCAAATATACATATTCGTTCACCTCGCCTAATTTTTCCCATCAATTCTTATTTCAGTCTTGATTTTATGTGTTGATCTTGTACATATCATGATTTTAGTCCTCTTTCTATTAAATTTTAAATTATATTTCGTTTTCATTAACCTTTCCATGATATTTAGTGTTTGTTCTATTTCCTCTTTGCTGTTGGAGTGTAGGGCTATATCGTTGGCGAAACGTAACATTTTAATTTTTTCTCCGTGTATATCAATTCCTGAGTAACATGAATCATTGACTTCATCAATTGCCTTCTGAGTGTACAGATTGAAAATGAGGGAGGATAAAGCGCATCCCTGTCTTACACCCTTTTTTATCTGTATCTCTCTTTCTTCGTCATTGACCGATATTACTCCCTTTTGATCTGTATAGAGATTGTAAATGAAGCGTATGTACTTAAAGTCGATGCCGGACTCTTTCAGAAATTTAAACAGAATGTTCCATTTCACGTTGTCAAATGCCTTTTCTGCATCAATGAAAGGGATATAAACTTTTTTATCCTTTTCAATACATTTTTCAATAATTAGTCTTATTCCTAGAATTGCTTCCCTTGTCCCTGTATTTTTACGAAAGCCGAACTGATCTTCTGTTAGTCTATTTTCAATTTTGGTCCCAATTCTTCGATGTATTATCTTCGTCAGTATTTTTAGAACATGTGGTATAATGCTTATCGTTCGATGCTCTTCACATTTATGACTTCCAGGCCTTTTTGGTATGGTAACTATTATACTCTTGGTAAAATCTTTAGGGATGTGTCCAGTTTCATAAATCGTTTTAATGAGGTCAAATATCGAGAGTAATGTATCGTGATTTAGGCATTTGATAACTTCCGCAGGTATGTTGTCGATACCCTGGGCTTTAGTATTAGCTAGTTCCTTTACGGCCTTGTCAAATTCTGCTTTTATTATTGGTGGTCCTTTGTCTTCATCGTTTATTATTGCGTCATTCATTAGGAACTCTTCGGATGGTTCATCTCTGTATAGGTCCTCTATATAGCCTTTCCATCTATCAGCAATGTCTTTATCTTCTGTTAGGATTACCCCTGTTTTGCTTTCTATTTCTAGACATTTTATTTTCATTATTCTAAACTGTCCCTTAATTTTCCTGTATGCTTTATCACTATTTCCTACACTCAAGTCTTCTTGTACTTCCTTACAGATATTTATTATGTACTCTTCTTTAGCTCTCCTACTTTCTTTGTTTACTTTATTTCGTAGTCTTCTATACTCTTGAACAAGTACAGAGCTTTAAATACTTAGGATGCACAATAAATCAGAATGGCAATTTAGACGAGAAGGTAAATGCTAGAATAATATCAGCCAACAAAGTGTATGCTCTGTATAATAAATTTCTAAACAAAAACGAAGTAAGCATACAAACCAAATTAACAGTACATAAAACCATATACTTGCCAATTTTGACCTATGGAGGCGAGAACTGGGTAACAACTAAGGTACAACGGTCTCGAATACAAGCTGCAGAAATGAGATTCTTAAGAAGAATACTGGAAGTTCGAAGAGATGAACACATACGATCATCGAAATGAAATTATCTGTAAAGTACTAAACGTAAAACTTGATAAATTGATCGAACAAAAATTAAAATGGTTTGGACATTTGCTCCACATGAAGGACAACAGACAAGTAAATAAAATATGGAAGGCTAAAGAATTGGGGAAAAATAGAAGAGGAAGGCCAAAACGGACATGGGATGAAAGTCTAGGCGAAATCTTAAAGAAACAAGGCCGAAGAGACGGTTGCAGACAGGAAAGAATGGGCAAAATTCACCAGCAACACAAAGTAGAAGATGAACAAGAAACCGCGACACCTTCGGGTACAAGAGGACCGATTATGTATTTATGTATAAGCAAAATACGCATGCCAAATATTCTCCAAATTGCTAGAACCTTTTCTTTGTCTAAACAAATGTTTTTAAGAACTTTGAAACTAACTAGCGCCGTAATGACACGTTTGTTAATAGGTAAGTTGGATTAAATCATTATACTTTTGTCCGAAGAATTACAAGTTGGCTACAGGAACACCTGTATGGCTTAGTTAGGATTAAAGTACAAAACGGTATTAATTTATCGCAATTGTCTCCACTAGTTTGCAGTTTATACAGTGCCACGAATATAATGTACAAACAGTTTGGAAATAAAAACATCATACCTTACAACAAACAAAATCCCCCCGATGAGTTAGCTACGAGCAGTTAGCATATAAGGACCAACTACTGTTGTATGTTGTATCACACATGTTTTATTTTTCTACATTTGTTAGGTGGAATAAGAATGTCCTAGAATAATTAACTGAAACTCTGAACTATAAAAAGTAATTTAAAATAAGTAAATTTTGGCATTCAAAAATAATTCAAGGGCGTGTTTCAGGCAAAATAGATATTCAAAGTATGCCCAATTTTACTATTCAGTGGGTAAACATAAACAAATAAACAATTTCCTGCTAGACGATGGCCTAAATCCATTCTGAAAGTTCCGGGGCGTTGAATGGCCAGTGAGTTCCAGGAGTTATTTTGGTGTGCAGCTCTAGCTTGTTTGTGCAGCTCTAAATTTCAAATGTGCAGTTCTAATTTTAATTTTGTGCAGTACAAAATAAAAGTAATGTTATGATTACAAATTTTAAATAAATCAAAATAAATTATTGGCTTTGGCTACTTGCTGTTCGCCTAGTTTTATTACCATCAAGCACAATAACAAGTAGGCAGTTTTTCGATTATTACTCAAAATCGGTTTGTCCTACCAGAGAAACTCAAGAGGCCTTTTCTTTTAGAATTTGCTGCCGATTAAGAAACAAACACCTATTTTGAAAAAAGCAGTGACGTACCTTTTTTTCGTCAGAATTATTTGTTTTTTGCTGTCACACACGCCACTGCTGGAATTGTCAAAACTAGTTGCATCGAAAAAGAGTCTCTTCATGCCAGTATAGTGCATACCAAAGCTCAATTTAATATCTTAAATCGTTTTCGAGATATTTAAAAAAGAGCTTATTTCTTGGACACCCTGTATCTCGAAAAGGAAGCACTTTCGGGCCCTTATTTATAGGAATAGAATACTTCCTTAAAATATTGACCTTTCCTCCTGGGACACCCTGTATATCATAATTTTCAATAAACATATTATTCGATTTTATTGAATTATTACTTGCGTGATGTTAAATGTTCAGAAATCAAAAATGTACCCCCCCCCCCCTTCTTGCCAAACTATCTGAGTTCAGTTAGGCTAATTTGTGCAGTTCTAAATTATCCTTAAAATAACCCCTGGTGAGTTCTAATCAAAGCTTGCATATTATGCGAAAAACAACAACATCAATTAGGAAATCGGAGGAAATTAAATTTAAATTATTTTGCTTGACCTAAGTTAATTTGTTTTCTAGCATATTTGCTTATGTTTAATTAGTTTTTTATAGTTTCCTCAATAAATGTTGATTATTTTTAGAAATTTTCCTATACAAGCTAATAACAAAAAATCGACAGCATAATGGAAAACATACGCTCTTTCCTAAAATAAAAATAAGCAGAGATGCCGTAGCAATTATTTATTTCAGTTACAATGCTCCTTCTCTTAAAAGAACTACACAGTACACAGTAATCGAATCAGCTTTTATAAATTACTGTACAATAATAAAATCTAGGATTCTTTTACTTTTACTGTTAACTCCTAAATTCCTTGTTAACTGTCTAAACTTCTTTTATAAATAGGTAAATCAAATTTGCAACAAAATAATCGGTCAAAATTTAAAAATTTGACCTTAACAAACTTTTAGTAAATGGATAATGTTTTTGTTATTAGTTATCGGTGTTTATTTATTGCGCTAATTATTTTTAATTTAGAAATTAGAAAAACTCCGGCTTATTTACATAATGGGACATGAACTTTTCTCTTAGACTAAAAATAACTGTTTGTTTATATTTAAATTCAATAGTTGCATAACAGATCATTTAGATTTCTATATGTTCAGTCATTTTTATATTTAGCTAAAGTGCACCATATGCAAGCATCTGCATAAATACTTCATATTTTGACTTTCAGTGAGATGCAAGAACTTTGTTAATATTTAAATGCCTTTTTATGTTACAAAGCAAAACAAACTTGATATCTTCTAAAATAAAAATTCTAGCGAGTTTAATGTTTTCCGTTTTAAAAGCACTTTAATGTTTTTAAATAAAGCTGTTTCCATGTTATGATCACAAATATGTTGAAAAGCTTTTTATGTCCAACCTATTTTTATATTTAGCGCTAACAGCGAAATATATCTTTGTAAACAGTAATTATGTCCTATAACGTATTTCAGATGTAATATGCCCGACAGAATTATTCTAACAAGTTGAAATTTATTTCTACAATAAAAAGAAATGTTTTTTAGTAGTGTACTGAGAGTTTCAAGCTTAATTTATGTAGATAAAATTTATAAATTTCCTACTTGATTATTTTACGCTAAGAATTTACTATATTTTCTTTTAATTTAACAATTTGTTGATGTTTCTGACATTCTGACCTCTAATATTATCAAACGGTTGAAAACCAAATTATAGATTGTAAATTAACGTAAAATGGATCTAAACTTTTCTTCAAAATCCAAAAGCAATTTGTACAGTACAGAATTATTAATTTTATTAACAATTTCACTAGCAGATGCACTAAGCTCAAGATAAATTTTGGTGTTTAATTTCAAAAATAATAAGTGAGTTTTAATCAACATTAAATATGTGGTTGCAATGGTGGCGAAGGGTGGTCTTTAGCATTATGTTTACAAGATGTTAATGTAGAACGTACATCATGGTTAGGTAAAGGTCTTAAGGAGCGAAGTTTATAATTAGGTTAAAGGCTACTAAATGACCTTCAGCACCCTCGACGGCTCAAAGACACAATAATAGTAAATTAGACTTGGGACCGAGCCAACTCTGTAGTTAGTTTAGTTTAGTATAGATTTTTGGTTGCGTTGTATTTTTGGGATCTCGTGTGTATAGAAAATCGAGGCGGACTTCTGGTACTCTTCAAAAAGTAACAGCAGCGCGTTTAATGGCTTTTTAATACTTTTTGTAGTTCTCCCTTGAATGAAAGACACTAATTGCTTTCCATTTTTCGTTACGCCGTAGCATTTCGTAATTTGAAAGCTTTTACATTAAAGAATTTAAATGCGAATAATTACTCGAGTTCTTTTTTATCCAGTCCATAAAATAAACAAGAATTCTCGTAATTTCTTTCTTTTATGGCTGGAATAAAAAGACTCGCTCGATATTAATCCAGTAAATTACCGGAGTAAAACAAAACTGCTGATATATTCAGATCACCTTATTTATCTCGCCAAAATTAAAGCCATAAATTGTTCGAAATGACTCACTCGTTATTCCACATTAGCCATCTTTACCTTAACGTGTGCGTTGTAGCGCGTTATTCAAAAGTTAATGGCATTAACAGAGGTGCGCGCTTACGACGCTATTAAATTATGCAATTAGGTAAAATGGTGGAAGCTAATAATTTGGCATTGTCATCAAAGTTGGAGCGAGGCTCACAATCGACCAATTGAAGAGGCGGCAACAAGACAATTGGAAGCTGTAGTTACAGTTCTGAATACGCTTTAGACAGAAAGTACCGCAATTTATACATTAATGCGTACGTACAGCTTGTTTTACAGGCACCTAACATTAAATGCCGAAGCAAAATTTCCAACTTTACGACCAGAAATTAGCGAGAAGCAGCTTTCGAAACTAATTTAAATAGTCACGGATTTAGCGGCGCAATTCAAGGCACCCAAGGGAATGCCCCTCGAAATTCTCAGATACTGGAGCAAAACAAACCAAGGACCAACAACATTTTTTCGATATGCTAGCCGAGTTAAGTTAAATTTTGGTTTATCTCAAAATTAATTCGATAGGGTCATCGTTAACATACAAAACCGCACAATTTAAGCTGTAATTGTCCTTTACTTTAGTGAGAGTACAACGTAACTGTTTTAAACAATTTTCGATCAGAAAATTTCTGTTTTTTGCTAATCCAATTTTGTATTTACAGTTCCAAAGAAGCTAAATCCTCTTAACACCAATTCGAACATCATTAACCAGCTACCATTCATATGATCCATTTTCTTCTTAGTTGATTATTACAAATAAATTAATAACTCCCTCATTGATTTGGAAAGCCAAACCTAACATTATAAAATTAATCAAAGAATTTGTAAGTAATAATAATAATAATAATTAAGTGGCCAAATGGTTAAGGCAGTCGACAGTCTTTGAGTCAAACTTGGGTCGGATTCTCGGCGGGAGGCCTACCTGGTCACTGAAAATAACTGTGAAACACAGTACTGGAGTAGGGAAAGTAGGCGGTTGTCGAAGGCGTAGTGCTTACCACAACACCCCGCACGCGTAGTGTGCGAGACAACCGGGTATGAAAGAGACTTAGGAGGCTTTACCGACCCTATTGTAATTATAATTTTCTTTCCGATTTTTGCCCCGATAAATATTTCAAGGAAAGATATAGCGATACTTTTTTATCTGACATACTAACATTAAATAGTACATTGCAGTGCAACTTATTTGGGATAATAGGAAAATACAGTAACAAAGACACCACTAAAATATTTATTTGTTTAATAGTGTAGTTAAAAGGGAATGTGACCCCCCCCTAGCTTTCATTACCTACTTCTTTCACCCTCTCACGCCACTAGATTTCCACACATCTCGTTCATTTCAGGGTCGTGGTACTTTCATGACACTTTCTACCATTTTGGGTTTCGCCGTGCAATTCATCTTAAATATGCGTGCTTTAATAATGGTCCACAAATTTTCAATGGGGTTTAGATCGGGCGAATTTCCTGGCCACTTCAATACCTTCAAATGTTGCTGGGCAAAGAAGCTCTTAGTAAGCTTAAAATTGTGACCTGGAGCCAGATCCTATTGAAATACCCCATCGCCGTTAGGAAATAGCTTCCGTAGTGTTTGTGTTGGGACCATTTTCGCGTCCAGAACGCCTATGTACTTTTGCCGTCCATCATTCTTTTCATGGGACGAAGCGTCTGTGATCCAGAAGCTGTAAAACATTCCTAAAACATGGCCTTGGGGGTGGGTGTTTGAAGGATTTATGAATGTAGCCAGATGGAAGAGGTTCTCTAGGCGAGCGACGGATGAAATTAGACCTTATAGCACCTCAAAGTGGGGTTTTCCCAGTTCTTTACAGTCCAATCTCGATGTTTCTTTATTCAGGTTAGCCTTTTTTGCTTCATAGCGACTGTCAAAAGTTGCTTTTTGGAGGGGGGTCGAGCCCAACGGCCACACTACAAAAGGCGACGATGTACAGTGGAGGCATCATTTTTTAAATTTTATTGGGTGTAGCGGCCACAGCTTATGTTAACCCAACAAGTTAGTGACCCTTCGAACCGCCCTCTCCCGGAACCGCTGTCAGTCAACATTACTTCGGGATTGGGCTGTCTTTATCTATCATACAAGTATATTTATAATACAATTCTTTTCTTGTTAGTTATTTGCATTTACTCATTTTGTACAGGACATAATTACGGTAAATAGATAATTTGATCATTATTTCATTTACCCCGATCTCATCCTAGCTCCTTATCTCAGCGAGTCTTCTTTCATCCTCTTCTTTAGTGTCCATTATTTTATTTATTTGTCTTTTTATTGTCTGCCATGATTCTGTTATTTGGACTATATTTTCTGCTATGTTTTCTGATGTTATGTCCATACCCAATTGATGTACCATAACCCCTTTTGCGCACCCATCTTACACATTCACATAGCGTATGTTGTGCTGTGTCTGCTTGGTGGCAATACCAGCATTCGTCGTTATCCCTTTTACCAATATTACCATATTATATTACCATATTGCCATATTCTTAAAAGGTAGGAGACAAAACAGCCATGCTCTGTCATTACTTTTTTCCATATTCTATCAATTTTTTCGTCCATCTAGCTTTATCATCTATTAATTCCCACCTTCTCTGCCATTTATTCATTATTTCTTCCCTAATTTGCTTTTTCGTTCGCGTGTCTTGTTTATCATGTATCATTACCCTCTCTTTAACTAACAGGTCTATCGGAATTGTTTTGGTCACTACCTGTAGCGCCTGTGTGGACGTCGTTCGATAGGCACAACCTATCGATATTATGAGTCTCCTCTGTGTTTTTGTCAACATCTTTCTGTACTTGTTATATCGCATTACCTTTTTCCAGATTTGTGCCGCATATAATATAATCGAGTAAACCACATTAGCTAGTTTTTCATTCGGTTGGCCCTGGCGCCTCCTTTATTTGGCATAATGCTTATTAGTTGTTTGGTAACTTTGTCCGCCTTCTCTTGTGCTGTCATTCTTGTGTCCTGGTCGAACATTTCCTCAAGGTATTTCAGTGCCTTAACTGTAGTAATCGTGACGTCTTCCAGCTGTAACTCCAGTTCCCCTATCTTCCTTCTGGTTGAGAGAAAAACGGCCTCTGTTTTGTGAGGGGCCAAACGGAGTTGCTTTTTCTTCCTCCACTCGTTCACCCTGTTTAATGCGCATTCAAATCGTCTCTAGGAGCGATTTTCCTTTTTCTTCCACAACGTCCTTTACGGAACATGTCCACGGACCCTGTCTCCTTATGCAGTTTCATGATCCGTGAAACGCTGAATTTCTCCATCCCAACTGCTTTTGTTATCTGTCTAGCAGTAAATGACGTGTTTTCGCATAAAACGATTATTTTAGCTCGTTTGCGAGGCGTGATGTCTGTCCATGATGTATTTAATAAAAAAAGTTTCCAATGAAAGTTGTGAACTATGTACTTAATCACGTCCACGGCCTATAAAATATCAATTCCGGCTAAAGTGGAAGTGTAAATAATAGAGCTATCGCTCTCCTGCAAGTATATACTTGCGCGTTCCTCGCTTGTCCGCACTAATTCGCACAATACTCTATAATAATAAATTATTAAGTCATTTTAATTTAACAAATGTTTCTTAAGTAAATATCTAAACTACGGCAAATGGCAGAAGTTCCATGTACTAAGCTGGAATGAAAAAGTAATAATCCTATAACGTTACAGGTGAGGTTGTGATTGCATGACGGAACTGTGAGATGAATTATTTTAAACAGTAATTTACGCTATGCATTTAAATAAGATGAAATAAATGTATCTCTTGAGAGATGTGTATTAATTTACGATATTAACTACCGGCCAAACGTATAACCTAACCAACAAGCTTCAGGTTTCTCATGTGCTATGCCTGGAACTTATAGAAAAATAGGTACTCGAATTTAAAAATGTCAATTTCTTATTTTTATAACTTAGAAAAATTGCAAACATTTAAACAATAGGACATCACTTTATGTAATCAAAGGTCAAATAAGAAAAGAAAATTCGAATAAAATTTATTTAGAGAGAACGGAAGTATTTTTGAAATGACATTTAAACAGAGTATAATAAACTTACCGAGACAAATTTTTGGCAGAAGGTTACAATGTATTTTTAAAAGTTTTATATGTTTACTTCGAACTTTGTTGTTTGATTATAAATAAAGTTCTGGAGTGGAAATTTATAATATTTTATATTCTTTGCACATTTAAGGATAAAGCCATTATGCACGTAAGTATCTGATGTATTTTAAATTAAGGAACAATTTCTCGACTTGCGTGAAAGTAATAATTTAAATCGTGCTAATGGTTTTTGCCTAGACTTACCCATAATTTTACAAGAGTTACCTGTAGTAACTTACTTAAACTACTGTTTTATGTGGTTTAATTTAATTAAAAGCAGTTAGTGTTAGTGTTAGTTTAAAAAAGAAAGGTATAAATTTATCGGATTATTTTTAGTTACATGTTAATCTTTTATTATTAGTATTAATTAATAGTATTCATTTATATTCCAACTCTAAACAAAATTAGTACTTCAGAAACATTTTCTGTCGTCCGATGTTTTGAAATACATTTCAGAAAAAGAGTATGGGGATTTTAAATTTAGAAATACATCTATCATTGTGTCTGTTGTTCGGAATATCAAATTTTTAAAATAAGCCTTTCTTATTTTATATGCTGATTGTGTTGGATGAAGCAATATCAAGAAATATTCCCTTTCTCGAGTGCTATTTTGAATTCCGACAGGATTTATTCGAGTATTTTCGAGGAAAATCAGCAGAGAAATAAAACAAATACCTCGACGACCAAACTTTCATCTAACGTGAATTTATACTGGCTAGGAGTATCTCAGAAAATCATAAACAGCATCTGTAAGTTAAAAGATTTGTATCTAAAAGCAACACGACACGTATTTAGCTAAATTATATCGGAGCACGATATAACACCAGATGTTCAAACTTAGAAGGAAAATGCGCAAACTTTCTTGAGTGTATACGCTTACCATCATCTACGTCTTACAAATAATTAAACAAATAACTAACCAAGTTTTCAGACAGCCATGAATATTCAAGACGAGGTGGAAGGCAGAACACAATCCGGAAAGCCGCTTTTGAAAACACAAATAAAACAAACGTACAACTCGGATTATTTTCAATAACATTCCCCATGGAAAATCCTCGGGGATATACAAAATATCCTCGTCGTTGTGTAGATTTCGGGTAGAGACTTTTTAAAGCTCCTGCTTTATTCAATTTAGGCTATGTACGTATCAAACAGTAATTATTATAAATTCTTAAAGCTTAAATGTGCTAACTTCAGTGTCTTTGAAACGTGGTGTTGTAAAATAATAAACCTATAAATTGCAAGTAGAAGGGTCTTATAATACGTAATCGTTTTACCTGAGTTGTTTGGGAATGGTGATAAGGAATTGTGTCAAAGTGATGGATGACACGTTCCACTATTCTGGCTGAATATTAATAGCAACGTAAGCGGATCTACAAATAAATTCCGTACATGAACAACACCAAAATGGAGATTAACTGAACGAACATGAAACTACAAAATTTCAACTAGCGTTCTTCAAAACTAATTCCATATACTACGTACAAATGTCTACACTGAGAATAGTCGAAAAGAAAGGAATTCTAATAAAAACGCTTCCAGTAAATTTTTGAAAAAGTGGGTCAGAGATACTTTGCCCTTCGGTAATTCCTCCGTAGCTCTTACTGCATAATGCATATCAGGCCTACCTGTTTGACGTCATAGTAACCCTACACAAGCAAGCAGTAATGGCATCTGTCCATCTCATATCTCGTAAACGAGTTTGTACATTTTAAAAGCAATTTGTAATAAATTAATAAGATATGTACTACCCCTCACTTCCTTTGTTGCCCTTGTATGAAATATGAATCAATCTATTTTATTATTTAATATCAACTACGATTACTCACTGATGTACTCATATTTTTGAATATCGAAGCAGTCAATTGATATAGTTACCAGTTAGTAAGCAAACAAAATAAATGATAAATGCATAATAAACAAACTATTATTGCCTTTGTGCTAACTAACCAACCATCGAATATGATTTTTTCTCTGTTCAATTATGCTTTAAACTAAAGACATTTTAGTTTATTCAGTAAAATATATCAAAAATGTTAGCTATGGAGGCGTTCAGGCTCAACGATGGCGTGAAAATGTTTCCTTATTAATTAATCCCGCGACTTTAGCAATTTACACACTAAATTAATTGAAAAAAAAAGTTGTGCATAGGAAATAGTTCAGTCACACAGCATATATTTTACATTACATTGAAAGGAGATAATGACCTGAATCGACCTGTAAAATTCTTGAACTATTATTGATGTACTACTCAAAGATGTGACATATCACCAACTAAATATTTAATACGGCATGCCAAAAGTGTACTCAGTAACTCAGTAAAAGTGTGTTATAACTTAAAACTAACTTTTTAGGATATACATATACGAGCCCAGTCGCATATGAATTGGGCCAAAAGAAATATGCAACACAATTTTATTTTTTGAATTAGAATTTGACGGAATTGGACGTCTTCTTTTCATTGACGGGACTGTCAATGCTACGAAGTACAAGATAATTTTATAAGAGGAATTGTTGCCTTCCATTAATGAAATTCAACTGCCAGAAGTGAGATTTATATTTCAACAAGATGACGCAGCCTGCCATAGAGCGAAATCGGTAACATCATGGTTGCAGGGAATAAATGTTCCCGTTTTAAAATGGCCTTCAAGCAGCCCTGATGATCTATCCCCTATCGAGACTCTTTGGCATCAGATGAAAAAAGCACTTCGAACCACACCAGTTGGCACAATTCCTGAATTAAAGAATAAACTTCAGGAAATTTGGAATAATTTTCAACCAGGGTACTGCAAAACATTTAATTAGTAGGCACGATGCCAAAGAGCATTGATGCCGTTTTATAACGAAAAAGTGACTGTACACAGCGGTAACTCTGACTAATTGTTTTTTGCTAGATAAATAAATATTTATTGGGTTATGGTCCAATTATTAATATGCGCCAGACATAACTTTTCCTTTTTGTTTCTTTTATAATTATTGTAGTTGATATAAGTATTAGATATTGTTGATTAATTGATAAAACGACATAGTACCAAATAAGCTTAATTGTCTCTGTTGAAATTATGAAAATTAAATAAATTTTTATTCAGAAAAATAAAATTTTGTTGCATCTTTCTTTTGGTCCAATTCATATGCGACTGGGCTCGTGGACTGTCGCACGACTCGACGACCATATCTTAAGAGTATGTTGCTGAGGTCATTTTAAGTCGAAAGTGTCTTATAAAGGTACATACGAAACTCCTTTGAGTCATTTGTAACGAATATAAATACAAATATTTTGAATAAAAAAAAAAATTGTGGGTACTGATTGTTAATTTCAGGAAAATAAACATATGCTGACTATGAATTGCTAAGTCGCCTGGCCTTCATACCGAAAAGTCTTGGTTATGCCGAAGAGTCTCAAACTAGATAGGAGAACTTATTGCTAAGATTATGGATACTGTATGCTGTAGCAAATAATCGTACTGATCATGTAAGGAAAGCTTACAGTATATTTTTATTAAACATTTTATACTTAAAATGCCTTCAAGAAATCAAGAATATGCTCTTACGTTGTGGCCACGGATCATCACGATGTGTACCTAATTATGGAACGAAATGTGCTTTACTTAGTATTTTTTGAAATAATGTAGTAGTATATATTCTACATGTACAGCGTGTTATATTACAAAAATATCTTGCTAATTTTCTCTTTATTTTAGTGCGTCTAGGTTTTCAGAGTTTTTATTTTGCACGTAAAGAATCGCGTGGCGTGCAGCTTGCTGTGAATTATTACTAATTTGAGATGATAAATGTGCAACGAGGCATCAATAACTCACTAGAATGAGGGATCTTATTAATTACGGTAGGATTAAGCGAAATGTAACATGTTGGATAAATTATGGTATGTACTGCAGAAACTTATCAAATTATATCTTATATATGCCAGGAGAAGAAATTACAAAATAGAGAAAATGTTTTAATTATGGGATAAAAAAGACACGCTTGCAGATCCAAGTTTTCTGTGAGTACTCGTATTCTTTATTTTAGAGAGCAACGTAAAATGTTAATTTAGGGAAGGTACGTAGACTTGAAAGAAAAATCTGATTTGGAATACTTCCTAAAATGTTTGAGATATTATGAAAAAGGGAAACGGAAAACCGTCAGTTCTTTAATATAATTTATTCTTATAATCATTTAATTTACAACAAAAATTGCTAATTTATTTTATTAAAAATCAGAAGAATATTCGTCATGTAACATGTTTTATAAACATAGATAATTATTTTTTACAATAGTGAGTAAAGTAACCGCCTTACTTACTTCTACAAGTGAACTTTACTCACTTGACAAGCATCGCTTCAACAACTTAGGAAAGTTGACGAGCTTTTATGAATTATATATCCCTGTCGACTATGCGAAAAGAATGGGCCAATGAAAAGGCTTAGGAATAGAATATAATTAAAAAACTGAAATATTCATAATGATTTATTATTTTCAGGAATAAGTACATTATATGTTTTTAAATTCTGCGAAATATAACTTAGATAACGTTGGGGAAGAAATTTATTTCAGATATTAAAGTTCGTAGGATACAGATATGAAAACGAATCTACCGAGAATACTGTAGAAAAGAATCTCACTAGCTTCATTTGTAATAACAAGGGTAATGCAATTATGGATAAACTATTTATAAACATTTATTTCTCTTTAGACTCCTAAACATATTTACATTCAATTTTATATATTCTGTCTTTGTGACAGAAGTTTATTTATGTCACACGTGTTGTAATATTTGCGGTTTATAAACCTTAGAAAATGTTTTGAGTTATAATACAGTATTTCAAAAAGTATATGTATATAAACTTATAAGGTACCACTTTTGGTTGAATGGCATGCGCTTTGCAAAAGACACTCTTTAAATTACCGCGTCACAGCAAATTTGTAGCATTGTGATGTGTATGAGAAAAGCGTTATGCAGTTTTCGTAGTAAATTCAGAAAATAAACAAAAAGCTTTTGAGCTATTTTTTTCAGTTAAATCCTAAAATGAAAATTAAGAAAAGTATATTTTCATAACGTAGAAGAAATATGCGATCTAATGGTACTACGGCCAACTTATATTTAAAGAATTCCAAATTCACCTCATAATTTGTGAATTCAAAATATCTATTAACTATTGTATTGTAGGGTAGTGGGTTGGGGCTGTATTATATAATAAGTTAAATTAAATAAGTTAATCAAATGCTGATGGTAGAGTCTTTGACCCAACTTCGTTACATGGAGTTTACTTAGCTGTACGAGAGGTTTTAATTCAAAGTCAAATTCAACTAACAAATCATGTATTTAATATTGGTGCTTTCAGTTTTACAAAACACTATAAATATTTCCAAGTCCCAGTCCAAAGTACATTGATGTAAATGATTACAAGTCCAGCTTCAAAGTGAACAAATATAAATTACTCTAAGTTTAAATCAAAGTAAACTAATATGAAATATTCTTCTAAGTCCCGAAAGTAGAATGGGGACACTTGGGCGGCCATTTTGTTTTTAATTAGGTCAATCAATTTAATCGATTGCGCAATCAAGGTCGAATTAATGGGATTAGCGGTTTAATTAGATCAATTCGCGGTTTATTTAGGGCAATTTAGATCAATCCGCGGTTTATTTAGATCGATTTAATGGGATTAGCGGTTTAATTAGATCAATCCGCGGATTATTTAGGACAATTTAATGAGATTACGTCATAATTAGATCAATCCGCGGTTTAATTAGATCAATCCGCGGTTTAATTAGGTCGATTAAAAAGTTTAATTAAATTCTCGATTAAAAGCGGCGGCCATCTTGGAATTAATAGCTCGATCAATCGATTTAATTAGGTCAATTAAATTCTCGATTAAAATCGGCGGCCATCTTGGAATTAATAGCTCAAGCAGTTTAATAAATCATTATAACTAGTTCAATCAGGTTACCGGATTAATTAGATTATTCCGCGTTTTATTCAAATCGAGGGTCCAGCTGTGACATCACGGAAAAACACATGAGTCATCAAAACGTCAATCACCCACTCGGGTGTAAACAATAATAAAAGTAACTTATTTCAAATTCCCGGAATACAGGAAATGGCTAATGTGACAGCCATTGTGTGATTATCGCAAACAATAACCATTGTTCAAAGGATCTTTCTAGATTATTCTACAAGCTGCGTCATGAAAAGGCATGTTTCGACTTGTATGTGCGACATCTCCCCTTCCATCATACACTACGGTATAAATAAGCGAGCAGAGTCCCTACTCGGCCATTCAGAGTTCCTATCAGTGTTTTATACCTAGTGACCTATTGAGTAAGTTATGAATAACCAGCAAGAAAATTCAACCGTTGAGGCCAGGAAGCGTTGGGCTCCATATGATAAATCGCGTCGAGGTGGCATCCAGAAGTCTACATCAGTAACCAAAGAGCGACCCCGAAGTTTCTCGCCACAACGCCATATCACCGAAGAAGACGTGCGTGTGTTTCAAGAAGAAGTCCGGCCTGCATACGGTGTTAAACCCTCTGAAGATGACGCGCAGCAGAGAAACCTGGTACGAAACGAGAAGAAGCGTCTACTTTGCGGATCCTACCTCCCGTTAAATAATTCTGCAAGTAAGTTGATACATATTGGAATGGATCCGTATAAAGATTTTGCCCCGGTTGTCCGCATCGTTAAAAGCGGTATTGAAGCTGGGGTAGAATTCGAAGAAGAAGCGTTCAAGGAGTTCGTTGATAAGCTACCAGAGATATTAGTGGCCTTGCGTGAAGGTAGTTTAAACTTCGATTTGCAGCGTTACAAAATGCTCTGTACGGGGTGGCAAACGTGTAAATTTGTACCAAAAACTGGTACAGAAACATTTGAACTTTACGCAATGAATTCTACGCTAGCGAAAATTGTGGACATGAAAGATTTTCTCTTTGTGCGCCTAGAGACGTTGAAAAGGAGTGCTATGAAGATGTCTGTGTTATTTACTGAGTTTTATACAAATGTAGCATGTATTGTTGAAAATTCTGGAAATTTTGACGTATTAGACGTTTTACTTTCAGACACCTATAAAATAGATTATAGGGGTGAAGATGTTTTAGGTGAATTGATTTATAATTTTAAAAATTTTGTTATTACTGTAATTCAAGATAGTGTAGGGTCTGATGATCGATTGTACATTGCTGGTGGTGTTAATAGATAAATAAATAAATATTGTTTCCACGTATACCTGTCTTATTATTTATATAAATTTCTAATTCTTTTTCCTACAGCCAGTTTAACTCTGACGTTGATGCAATAAACATGGAGTGCCAGTTTCAACATCCGTTTTCTGCAATTGTTGCGGGACCGTCAGGGTGTGGAAAGTCGTTTTTTGTAGTTGATTTTTTAAAAAATATGAACAGTGATAATATATGCAATGTGAAATTTGAAAAAGTAATTTGGTTTTATGATGAGTGGCAACCTTTATATAAAGACTTAAGCTCCATAGCTGAATTTCAACAAGGACTACCAAATATGGACCAGTTTGACGGGGTTCAACCAAATTTAATAATCATTGACGATTTAATGCGCGAGACAAACGGCAGTATTGTAGATATATTTACTAAGGGGTGTCATCATAGAAATTTAAGCGTGTTTTTCATAACACAAAATATATTTCATCAGGGCAAAGGGCAGAGGGATATTTCCCTTAATGCACACTACATCATATATTTTAAAAATCCGCGAGATGGAACTCAAATACGTCATTTAGCGTGTCAAATAGTCCCTTCAAACATTAAATTTCTACAAGAAGCGTACCAAGACGCAACTTCCAAGCCTCACGGCTATTTACTCTTCGACTTAAAACAATCAACACCTGATGAGTTTAGATTCAGAACATCTATATTTCGAGAGGATGGTTCATGTTATGTGTATGTGCCGAAGAAGGAGTATAAATACAACAACACCTATAAATCTAGCGTCATTAGTGCATGATGCCTCACGCTGTGATTAAAAACTCTGAATTGCTCCGTGCCCTAGCAAAACTCGGACCTAAGGAGCGAGCGGCTCTCTTAAAGGCCGTGGGTGATAAAGAAATTCATTGTATTTGTGAATGTATTTATAACACTTTAAAAGGAAAAGTTCCATTAAGTATTCATCAGAAAAGGCGACTCTCTCAACACAAACACATCCTAAGGCGATTGGTGAAACCCGGGGAACCTATATTCAAGAAGAGAAAATTGTTAATACAAAAAGGTGGTGCATTACTACCGTTAATTCTTGCTCCACTAATTAGCGGAATTCTGGGAAGTTTGCTAAAATAAACTAAAAAATGGAGCATGCTAAGAAAATGATGATTGTGCCTCCCGAGTTGCTGCAACGGTTAACTGTTTCTGAAAATACACAACCAAAAATATTATCTCAATTAGACGAAGACATGCAAAAAGTTCTTGGTTCCAAATTAACGGATCATGACAAATGGGCCCAGTACAATCAGGTGTTGCAAAGATATTTACACTTTACGGACCAGTCTCGTCAACCAGTCAACGTGCCTGTGGAAGTCAAACAAGAATCTTTACAGCATTCAGACATACTAGCCACACTACCCGATACGTATAAGAGAAAGGCGAAGAATCTTATTAATATTTTATCTTCAACTGGCTCAATTGATTGGGATGATAAGGGAACCGTCTCCATAAAAGGTGAAATTCTACCGTCATCAAATATTATCGATCTAATAAATGATACACTAAGACCTCGCAAAAGTTCAAATCCTGCAGGCTGGGAACAGTTTGCATCCTTTATGAATGAGAAAAATATACCTCATGAGTTAATAGGTAACCCTAAACGACGTAATGTTTCATCTTATAATCAATCGCCAAAATTTTTAAAATCAGAAGTGAAGCCCGAAGACTACGATGCCGATTCAGAAGGGCGTATAAAAGAAGTTTCTGGAACTGCCTCAACCAGTCAACAAACACCTACTAGCACACGCTCTAAAAAGCGTAAAACTTTAGGCAATACGACACGCTCAGCTAAATCTCTGGGCTGGGCAAGACTTAAACTTTAAAAATGGTTGATTTGAATACCATCTACTACGACCCTTCAAACCCTGTTGGATATTCTGGTGCCGATTCATTAATAAACTCTGTAAAAAATCAAGTTCCAAAAGCAGACGTAGAAGAGTGGTTAAAGAAACAGGATGCTTACACTGTTCATAAACCTCTTAGAAAACATTTTCCAAGAAACAAGTACGTTGTTAGCAACATGTTTGAATTATGGCAGGCTGATCTTTGCGACATGAGGACTTTGACTAAATACAACGATGGAAATAATTATATTTTAACAGTAATAGATGTCTTTAGCAAAATGGCTTGGGTAAGACCTTTAAAATCTAAGACTGCAGCATCAGTAATAGAAGCTTTTAAAGAAATATTTAACGAATGTGAAACGACTCCTTTAAAAATTCAAACTGACAAAGGCAAAGAGTTTGTGGCAGCGCCCGTGCAGAAACTGTTTAAAGAACATGACATTAATTTCTTTGTTACCAATAATCCCGATGTAAAAGCGGCCGTAGTTGAAAGATTCAACCGAACACTTAAAACAAGAATGTGGCGTTACTTTACCTATTCAAACTCGTACAGATACATCGATGTACTGCAAGATTTAGTTTCATCATATAACAATAGATATCACTCGAGTATCAAAATGCCCCCGAGTAACGTAAACGAACAAAATGTATTGGAAGTATGGAACAACCTTTATCGTGGCGGAGTGGGGGTACAAAGAAAACCTAAATTTAAAGTGAATCAGCATGTTAGAATCAGTAGAACCAAACATACATTCGAGAAAGGTTACGAGACAAATTGGAGTGAAGAGGTCTTTAAAATCTGCGCGACTATACAGCGGAAGCCGCCTGTATACAGAATAGTTGACTTAAACGACGAAATTATTGAAGGAACTTTCTACGAGGAAGAGCTACAACCTGTAACGTTAGAAAAAGGCACAGTATTTAAAATCGATAAAGTGTTAGCTGAAAAAGGTCGTGGCAAATCAAAATATTATTTAGTGAAGTGGAGGGGGTACAGCGACAAGTTTAATAGTTGGGTAGCAGCTTCAGAACTTAAACGTTTGTGAAAATGGAGAACGAATTTTATCTAACTCTCTTAAGCAACAGTTCAATGGAATATTTTCCCAAAAACACTACAACAAAGTTTATTACACAGTTACATAAACGTGTAAGGTTAACTAGTAACTGGGTTGTTGGAATTGCTGAAATTCAATATCCGTGTTCCTTTTTAGCTGTGACAGACACGGATAACTTAATTTATTATCGTCTAACGCCACCTAACGCTGAAGACAAGGAAACGGTGCTAAAAAATGCTAGCAGCCATTTCAAAGACAGCTCAGAAGTTTTATACGAAAATGACGGATGGTTTGTTTTTCACATACCAGCCGGGAATTACGAGAATATTGAAGATGTTATTACGACGATTAACAGTCATCAATTACTAAGTAGGCTGTTGGAATTTAAGTACAATAAAGTTACTAAACGGGTGTCGTTAAACTTAAAAGAGCAGCTAGCCGTACTGGGATTATCACAAAGATTGGCTCTTCAACTTGGATATAAACCGGGGACAAACATTGCACTCAACCAAGCCCCGTCCCACCCCTCAAATATCTGGGTAGGCCTGCCATCTCAAATGTTTGTATATTGCGATATTGTAGAACCTCAACTTGTTGGCGATGTTTTATCACCACTTGTTCGTATTATCAATATAACCTCAGACAATTATAATTACGGATGTCATAAGGATGTAATATTCTCGCCCACTCACTACATCCCTGTGATGAGAAAAGAATTTGAAAATCTCGAGATAGATATAAGGACCGAGACCGGAGCCTCGATGCCATTCGAGTTTGGAACTCTGAGCTTGAAACTACACTTCAAGAAAATTAATTAATGATGGATTGTCCCTATCAACAATATTACGTACAACAGGCAGGGAGTGGTATTGGGGCTATTTACAGAGGAGCTCCTTATCAACGTGGACATGGAATTGGATCATTTCTGGGCGGTATATTTCGCAGCATCCTTCCTCTTTTTAAGACTGGTGCTCGAGTGGTGGGGGAAGAAGCCTTGAGAAGTGGGAGTAATTTTTTAAACGATCTAGCCGACAAGCGCACCGTTAAAGAAGCCTTTCACAATAGATTAGAAGAAGCTGGAAAAAATTTAAAACGTAAAGCCGGTGCAAAAATCAGCACTTTAATGGACGGATCCGGGTATAAAAGACCACGCACATTAAACATTACTCAGTCTATATCAAGATCTCCTGGAAGGGTCGTCAAGCGTAAAAATACTACGAAAACAGAACATAGTGATATATTTACTAAAATTTAAAAATGTCTTTTCTACATGCTCATTCTTGTGAATGCATTAAATCCGAGCTGGACTTGTTTGCGTTACCTTCGACTCAAACTAGTATCGAAAATGGACAATGGATATTTTATAAACCGCTTTCTTCGCTTACTGATGACGCACCTATCGAATTTATTGTACCCGGAAATGGAAATGATTACCTGGACCTGAGTCAAACTATGCTACATGTAACCGCAAAAATAGTGAAACAAGACGATACACCTCTAGGCGATGAGGACAAACCAGCCCCCGTAAATAACTGGCTACATTCTCTTTTTAGTCAAGTGGAGATATATTTAAATCAAAAATTGGTATCACCTCCAAACAATACTTACGCCTACCGTTCATACATAGAGACTCTTTTGAATTATGGGCCTGAAGCTAAGAGTTCTCACTTGACCTGCTCGCTATGGTATAATGATACAGCTGGAAAAATGGACGCCACAGGCGATGAAAACAGTGGACTAGATAAAAGGCGGTCGTTCACGAGTAAGAGTAAACAAGTTGAATTAATGGGCCATGTTCATGCGGATCTGTTTAATCAAGAGAAATTTCTTATTAACGGTGTTGAAATGAAGATAAAGTTTGTTCGGTCACGTGACACGTTTAGTTTAATGGCTATCGCGGGTTCGACGTATAAAGTGAAAATTACTGACGCTAGTTTATTAATAAGAAGAATGAAGATAAACCCCAGCATTTTGATAGCTCACACTAAAGCTCTGGCAACGGCTACATCTAAATATCCAATAACTAGAACTGATGTCAAGGTTTTAACAATTCCATCAGGTGTACAAAGAAAATCCTTAGACAATGTGTTTCTCGGACATTTACCGAAACGCTGCATTGTCGGATTTGTGACAAATAAAGCATTCAACGGCGATTATGCATCCAATCCCTTTAATTTCGATCACTTTAAAATGAATTATTTTTCATTGTATATTGACGGACAACAGATTCCTACTAAACCTTTACAACCAGATTTTACAAAGGACGGAATGTACGTTCGAGCCTACCACACCTTATTTTCAGGGACAGGAATTCATTTTCTGAACGAGGGTAACGATATTTCACGCGAAAATTACTCTAAAGGATATTGTTTTTTCGTTTTTGACCTAACACCAGATTTATCGGCAAATGCCAGCACTCATTGGAATCTTGTGAAAAATGGGTCACTTCGTGTAGAAGTTGGATTTGAAGAAGCTTTGAAAGAAACAGTGAATTGTCTGCTATACGCAGAATTTGACAACGTAATCGAAATTGATAAACACCGAAACGTGGTGGTGGATTTTAGCAGTTAAAGCAAGTTTTGTTGCAAGTGGGGATTTAGTCAGCTGCTTGTAGTTGCATAGTATGGACGTGTTCGTTGACTTGCAAGGGTTCCGTGGAGTTGACAAAAAGTTCATTCCAAAAGAAGTTGTTATTATTTCCGGCGACGGAAACAAAATTGAAATCCTTCACTTCGAACCCCCTCAAATTTATTCATCGCTACCTGCTTCTGTAAAAAAGGACGTGACATATCTAGAAAATTATTTTCACGGACTGTCTTGGGATTCAGGCTTCGTAAATTTTGAAGAGTTTGAACTAGAACTCAAACGTGTGGTGCAGTGCTTCGATACAGTCTTTGTTAAAGGCGAGGAGAAGAAGAAAGTTTTAAGCTTTCTCAAACAAGCTGTTATAAATTTGGAGGAATTTGGGTGTCCGTCTTTAAATAAATTGAAGAAAAAGAAAACTGCAGTACGTTGTATGAGTCATACAATTGAAAATCCTGTTTGCGCCGTTGAAAACGTACTACTTTTATCTGATTGGTACAATGAACACGTTCGAAATAAAGAGCGCTCTCCGGACAATACCGAGTCAGTCGAATGTGAATCGACATGTTTATGCTTCTGATGAATTGCCTACGCGTATAATTAGACCATGTGCGATTGTGGCAAACACAGATCCATTTTATAAACCCGGAGAACACTGGGCAGCCTTCTACATCGATGAAAATGGTCATGGCGAGTACTTTGATTCATTCGGACGCCACCCCGAAGGACATCATTATAATTTTATTCAGAAGAATTGTAAATCTTGGAAAAGTAATACTAGAATGATCCAGAGTATGACTTCAAATTTCTGCGGCCATTACTGTTTAGTGTATTTATATTTAAAAATGAATAATGTATCAACTTTAGATTTTCTAAGTATGTTTGATAATAATTTAAAAAGCAACGATCGGCTCATCAAGCTGATATACGACCGTTATTTCCCTAAGATAAACTTGTCAACTCGGCGTATGATATACTGAATGTAATACAATCTAATGTATAAATTGTAAGTGCACTTTTTTATATAAATAAAACTTTTTTAAACGATTTCTTGTTTCCTTATTCTCTACGAAGTAAAACAAAGAAAAATTTCGATTTGTATAAGAGTTTATTATTATTTCCATATATGTTGGTGGGTATAAAAAGTGAATTATGTATATAATAATAATCGTATAACGAAAGTGTAAGTGATAAGTACAGCAGTAACATTAATAGTTAAAATTGATTAAAACTTGGTTACATAAAATCGATTAACTAGAGTTAAACTTGGATTATTATTATTTCCATATATGTTGGTGGGTATAAAGAGTGAATTATGTATATAATAATAATCGTATAACGAAAGTGTAAGTGATAAGTACAGCAGTAACATTAATAGTTAAAATTGATTAAAACTTGGTTACAAAAAATTGATTAACTAGAGTTAAACTTGGTAGCATAAAATTATCTACAGAGTAAAAAATGCTGATACTTGGAAGTTAAAAAACTATTATAATAGAGTACTGATAAATGATTAAAAATGAATAACTAAAGCTAAATTTGGTTATACAACGTTATATACATTTTAAAATACTAATATTTGAACTTAAAACTAATGTGATATGAAAAAGTATATACAAGCTAAACTAAGAATAATATATAAAAACTAAGATTAATTATGCTAACGTACAAAAATAAAACTAAAATTAATTACTGGGAGATGACGAGCAGTTTCAGCTATATCGGTGGAAATCTACCATGTTATTACTAACTTACGTTCTATAACCGAAAGGAAGCGTGTCAAAACTATCCTCTACACGACGCCGCTTCGTATACTGAACTCTGAACACCTTCCGTTCAGGCTTGGAAACGACCTCGTGCACAGGTGTTCTGACAATCTTTCTATCGGTTTGAACGTACGTGGCCTCGGCGTCGTTAAGAACCATGTCTTTAAGGGTTTCGAAATTTACACTTTCGGAATTTTTAAAATTCAGGGTTATCCCTTTAACTTTGCAAATAAATATAAAGCCATTCTTATTGGTGGAAAACACCTTAAAGGCATAATTCTTAGGTCCGCCACTAACGAACTCGACAATGTAACTACCGGGCCCGTAACACTCGATCTCGTCGGTCATGTCACCGAGGAAATCTCCTGTTTCGGGTACCCACTCACCCGGTCGCTGTGTAAAAATCACACTGTCGGTGTCGAAGTACAGCACACGTCTACCCAGCTTTTCCAAATACTTATACAGCTCGAGGCGTGCATTAGCTGTCGTATATGCAGCTAGCGCGACATTGACGGTATTCAATGGCTGAATACACTCGTCCGGCCTGTCCCAATTTAGAATAATCGTATCATCGTCCACAGGAGTTAATGTATGGACTTCAACCGAAGGATCGGTAAGCTTCTTGAATAACTCATTCGAGTCCGTGATGATAGAGGACTGCATTAGATTTTCTCTCTGGGCAAACTTACCCCAGAAGCTGTTTAAACACAATTTCGCAATGTACCGCATACCCGGATTTGACGCGATTTTACCTTTATCTAATGCAACCCCCTCTCGATCAGCGTATTCGGAAACATACCGATCCTTGGCCTGGTCATCCGTACACCAAGAAGGCCATCCACTACACTCCTGCTTTATCTTCACGAAATTGTTTACGTAATCCGAAAAAAGTCCCCCTGTTTTCGTTGCCTTGTTGTACTGAGCGACCTTATATTCCCAAACCTCTAAAATTTCTATCACCCTGTAGCCCAGCGAAATAGCTTTCCGGAGTTCATCCGCCACGTAAGTACCGGTAAATTGACGCTCATCCTGCGTATGAGCACACTCGCCCATAAACTTGTCCTCAGCACAAGTTCTACACAGAACAAACATCAATTTACCGTGCATTCTAAGAGGTAGAACAGGATGATATAGATCGGTTGGTGGTACAATCGTACACTTGACAATGCCCTCTACAGAATTAAGATCAATCTGTTCACATTTATCCCTGCCCACATGAATTTTAGGATGCCCTATGGGGTATTTCCCATACTTATTAACAAAGGGATACAGTGAACAGACGTCTAAATACCTGATCTTCTCATCCTTTTCTACCTTGTGATGCAACTTAATCGCATTGGTACGCCCACCGAAGAAACTATTTCGTGGGTTTAAGGGTTCGTGTCTAATAACGTTGTGATTTGCCAAAAATTCTGCGGCCTGAATATTAGTTTTTAGAAAATTTTTAAAACGACATTCTTTCATTTCAACGAGGTTATACCCGTAGGATCGGATGCGAGCTGATGTGGCCTCTGTCTTCTCACGACGCATAAACATCGTTTCATTTTTGTCACCACCAAGTTGCGCCGTTTGATCAGGGAAACAAGCTTCGCAACCGTGGTAGTAACAACCCTGGAACTGATATACAGTGTTCGTAGCCTCGCAGAAGCCATCGACCAAGCAGCCCTCCCTAAGTTTAACCTCGCGACTATTACCCGCGTGTTTAATTTGAATATCCAAAGAGTGTTCAAGATATAACAACCATTTGATGGCGATAGCTGATTGCTTGTCGGCCATTCTATAACCGTTTGGGGGTATAAGGCCTATTGTATCAGCTGTAAGAAACTTACGTCTGAAGACTGCATTGCAGGAACCAGCAATCGTGCATGCTTCACGGAAGGGATCAACACCGTTTGACGTGCAATAACTACGCCAAAACTCCAAGCAAGCCTTCCTCAGTATATCGACGTCAGAAATGCAGTATCTAACAAGCTCTTCTTGCAGGTTGAATACTGCATCTCGCTCGACCTCGCCTCTATACCAAGCAAGAAACTCACTTCTAGTCGACGTAGCCATCTCGTCAGCCCCGTAATAGTGTGTAGCTGGCATTGGCCCAACATAATTTTGATTACCCAGAGTATTAAAGAAGTGCGGGAAGAACCCTTTGGAACCCTGGAAACCAAACGTCTTGGGTAACTTGCTAAGCGGCATCGGCATGTAGTTCAGAGAATCTAAAAATTTGATGTCTTCGCCGCAGGAAATGGACATCAGCTTAGTGCCATTGGATATAATTTTAGGGTTCCACCGTTCCTTCTGATTAATAATCCGGCGTAATACCCGTAATAGCCTTTAGCGTTGTGCGCCAGAGCAACTACGGATCCTACCGATTTCTTAAATTTTAAAATGAAATTTAACAGTTCATCGACAGGATTCTCTCTAAAAATGTGCTGGCGCTTTCCGCACTTGTTGCAATCTTTATTGATATCGGCGTCGTCAATACACGACTTACACACGTTCTGTACAACGCACAAGTTTGGCTGATGCAGATAAACATTATCTGTACCATCCACGAGAGAGTCCTGTCGACATTCAAAATCATAAAAGACAAAACCAAAATGTTTGTCTAACTTTTTCTTATTCGCGACATTCTTTGACATATGACAAAGATGACGTATGGGTTGCTCGGACCTACATCTACTGCAGTACTTGAATCCACATTTATGATTGGACTTTTTGTCAGTCCACACACTATACAGACAGGTTGGGCACCTCCGCAAAGCCTTACACAGATTTTTGGTATGCTCAGTAAAACAGGCTTGACCGCGAAAATCTCTGTGGCACTCGTTGCATTTAACGAGGTCCACATTCAAATTACAGGGGGGTGAGGTGTGACAGGACGGACAAATGTATTTACAGCCTTTATGGCGTATCTTGTTATTAGTGCGAATACGGCACATCTCGCAAAAGTATGCAGTTGAAAAAGCTGAGCATAAATTAGTAATAACATTGTAGTGCGCGTTTTCAAGGATTAAATTCAGGACTGGCTTGTCGTTATGCCGGGGTCCTTCATAATATACCGTCTTACCCTGTCGGTTATTGTACACGACTATTGTGTGATTTACCAGATATTGCTGAAACTGCTCTATATGGTCCCTGGTCCCGCCCTGGCTGAGGTCCACTCGGGCTCTAGTGCATAGCTCGTGAGTGCGCCGGTCCATCTCGGGATACCCCTTCACTAACACGGGGAGTAGGGGATCGTTGGCCCTCCAAGCCATCGCTAGCACTAGAGCCCTGGCCAAACACTGGTTGTCGTCATTGTTGACCACCATGATACCTTTTCTGCGCCGACAAAACTCCTCGTAGCTAACGCCAGTTAGCTTTTCTCGGCCATATCCCACAGGGAGCGAGACCCTGTCCAGCTGGATTCTCAGCGCGTCCTGGGAGAAGAAACTGGCGTTGCTTTGCAGGATCTTGTCTAGCACCGCCATCACGACCTCCACGGATAACTGGTCAACACGGCGAAATGATATGCCTATAGGCTTCTCAGGGAACTTGTCGCTGTGTATGACCAGCCCCACACGGTCAGATGGCGATGCGTCGGCTACCATGTGGTCAATAATCTCAGTGAATGCATTCTAAAAATAATATTTCTTAATTAATAAACACTCTTAAAAAATATAATTGGTTTTTCAAAAGACTATAAGTTTAAAATAAGTTATCTACCTTAAGCCATAAAGCAGGCCCACTCGCTTCATTGCCAACGTCGGCAAGCTTCAAGGTGACTGTCTTGGCCATGAGGTTGAACTTTTTAACCAACTTCGTACCTTGACTAATCACCTTGAAGTATTTAAAGGCCTCAACTGCGGGCTGCTGCTGGCGGATACCTACGTTGTAGGTCGGCTCACGCCTCCGGGTTAAATTGGTAGCCTAAAACAAAAATTAAATTGAATACTTTCATTCACCTTACTCCAGTTAAAAATTTGTAATTTATCGTATAAATTTTATAACATTTACCTGGTTGCTAGCAGCCTCAGGTCTAGGCGCCTTAATGGGTGTAGACGCTGCCTGCCTCGGTACTTGCCGTGATGTCGACGGTACACCTGCACCGAAGGCCTGAAAATAGAGTTAAAAGATTAGGAATTTGCCTTACTTCAGACATGGAAACTTAAATTTCTTAAACTGATTTTATAAGAACTGTACTTACATCGACAACGTCTCTTGACTCATCCCTGGGTTGCTGTACGGACATAGGTGGTACATGCATAGGCCGTGAAGTCGAAGACTGACTTTCCCCTAATGCCTGCAAGTTGAATTAAAAATTAGAATTTGCATTACTTCAGACATGGAAAACTTAAATTTCTTAAACTGATTTTACGAGAAGTGTACTTACATTGGTAACATTGTCTACCGACTCGTGCTGCTGCTTTTTAGTCTCCCCAACAGCCCCGGGTGATTCAACAGTTACCTATAAAAAATAAATAATGAATAAGACTCGCACTGTATAAACGGTTGTTAATAGATAATTAAATTCCCTAGCGACAAGTTTATAAAACTGAATTATTTTAAAAAATCCATTTTCAGTATTTAAAATTTTACTTACCCTTCGGTTTTCTTGCAGCTTCAGGATGTAGCCTTGCAACTCTTTAAGGCAGCTGGATTCAGCAGCCGTTAAAGAGTAGCCTTCGTATACCATCTTACGACAGATTAGATCGTAGATGGTACACAAGCCTTCCTCGGTACGGATAAGGCCAGAGGCTACAATCTGCAGGAGTTCGTTGACGGTAGACATATTTTCTTGACGTAGTTGATGCTGGAGTCGGAGAAGTAAAGTAGATTGAGTAGAGCGATGCAGCTAGTTTTATACGGTTTTTTTCAATCCCTACTTTCACGATTTTTTTCTTCCCACGGTACACGCACAAAAGGTTTCCGCTTAAACAAAGCTGCTGAGTCAGTAAAAAATACGTCTTACTTTTCGGACAGGTTTTAACTTGTATACGAACATCGTTTCCGGTTTACAAAGACAAAGGCTTGGGACTTCGTAAATAAAAACGTCTTTAATTTTAAAAGTTTAAATCCGGTATTGCTTTTTTCGGTTTCACGTTTAAGAGCTGTGACAGGCTATAGAAAACACTATTTACAGATAAGTTTTATTTAATCCGACATGTATTTACCTTTCTAAGGTTTAAAACTGTAGAAGGAAAAATCCTTGGTTTTCAAACTTGTTTTTTTCAGGCGTACAAAGTCTAAATTAAAAACATCTCGTAGAACTATGAAAGGTACCTATTGTTTACAGTAATCCCTCACGCGCCAGTCCTATTCGTCATTGCCGTGCGAAACTTGTACGATTGTGCAAACATTTTCGAAAAAGATTAACAAATTCAAATGTAAGCATTTAATAATAATACTAGAAATTAACCTTAAGCACTGTTTTAAAAAACTATTTTAAAACGTAGGTAAAATCGCCGGCTTTTGAGTTTGTTCCCTTTTTAAAAAATGTAACGAGTTTTAAAAAACCAGAAATAACAGCGTAAATAGCATGCTTTATTATTTAAAAAATGATAATTTAGGATTTAATTGAAATATTTACCTCCATCTACTTTAGTTCAGCTATCAATTAAATTGATTCAACGAAGATAGATTGTTATTTAACAAGTATCAGCTTAGTTTTCAAGTTTGATTACTCTTTTAAAATTTGTTCATGACGCGACTTGCAGAATAATGTAACGTCGTCAGCTTTGATAAATTACGGACTTTTGAGTTTGTTTCCCTTTTAGAAATGTAACGAACCAACCCAGATAATATGTTTTATTATTTAAAAATGATAATTTGGGGGATTAATTGAATTATTTCCATCTGTAGATCAGCCATCAATTAAATTGAATTAACGGCAATAGAATGTTATTAAAATGCATTTCGGAAGTTTAAGAATAAGTCACATGTTAGTTTTCGAGATTGTTTACGCTTTTTTTAAAAATGTGACGAGCGATGAGTAACGTTTGCTAGAAAAGTATCTACTGTTAAAAAATTAATCCCTATTGACGTCATTGAATTGTAAACATACAGGCCCCAACTTGTCGAAGACGTACCTTGTTTGACAAAAAAAAAATGACTGTACTCAGTCTAGTTAATTTTATCGGCTGAATTGATATCGCGATAACGCCGAATTTTGATAACTTTGATTAAAGATTAATTCAATATGTCACTTAGGGTGAGAGAGATAGATTGATCTAATTAAACAGTTAACCTGATTGAATTTGATAACTTTGATTAAAGATTAATTCAATATGGCACTCTGAATAATTAATTATGCACCCACCGATTCCCTGCCCATTTGTACAATATAGAGGGTGAGAGAGATAGATTGATCTAATTAAACAGTTAAACTGATTGAACTAGCTATAATACTTGATTTAATTCCAAGATGGCCGCCGATTTTAATCGAGAATTTAATTGACCTAATTAAATCGATTGATCGAGCTATTAATTCCAAGATGGCCGCCGCTTTTAATCGAGAATTTAATTAAACTTTTTAATCGACCTAATTAAACCGCGGATTGATCTAATTAAACCGCGGATTGATCTAATTATGACGTAATCTCATTAAATTGTCCTAAATAATCCGCGGATTGATCTAATTAAACCGCTAATCCCATTAAATCGATCTAAATAAACCGCGGATTGATCTAAATTGCCCTAAATAAACCGCGAATTGATCTAATGAAACCGCTAATCCCATTAATTCGACCTTGATTGCGCAATCGATTAAATTGATTGACCTAATTAAAAACAAAATGGCCGCCCAAGTGTCCCCATTCTACTCCCGAATTACGTTTAAACGACTAAGTTCATTGAATGAGTTTAAATAAATAGTTTAACACAAATAGAGTGAACTTAAACAATTTACCTATACAAATTAAAGTTAAGTTAAAATTAAAACATCTTACATGAATTCACATCTTGAAGGGTTTCGATTTACCGTGGTACTGCATGATTGATGGCGGAGTAGAAAACCATACTCTAATGTGTTTCCGTTAAGCTTTTATACAGTAAATTGAATCCCCTCTTATAATCTTCAGCACCTTATCTTATGCGCGTGTCAAGTATCAGATTACATGATGCACTATATACGTGACTAACTTGCATTCTTTAAGAGATGCAATTTTGCCACGTGCCTTCGTCAGTGGAACGACCTGAATGAATGACGTCATACCAACGCTCGTGTACTAGTGAACTGAACAACTTGAATGCAATTCAAGCTTTGGTTAATATTTTAATATTCGTCTTTGTTACAGTATTCTACTTGGAAAAGTGTCTATAGAATGTTTTTACCGTTTTTGGATATCTTCAGAAGAAACCATCGAAAATGACCCTGTACATTTACCATTTTTGAAAACTACGTAAAATAAAATAATTCTTTCTGCACCCATCACACTCTGGAAGTCCTCACAATACCGGTACACCCCAGGCTACCGCCTTCTTGCATTCGCCAAGTTCGTGATCGCATAGGTAGGATTCTTAAAAAACAAAACATTAAAACCATCTTCAAACACCCTCCAAAAGTGTACGGTTACTCCCTTCAGAAAAAGATAAGCATCAACTCTTGTCATCAAGAGATGTCTAGAGCATCCCTTGTTCTTGTGGTTTAGTGTGCATTGGAGAAACTAGTCACTCAGCACACACACGTATCTCTGAACACAAACGTTGCTTGAAATCAGGTCTTCTGCCACACTCGGCTCACTACACTACTCATCGACTGTTGCAAGGCTGTTTATCATACAATAACAAGTCTTAGGCTTGTCATTACTTTTACACGTGATAGTACATGTATCAATTTTCTCTAAAATGTAGTTACTCCTTCTGGGCTTAGCAGGGCGGTATAACCATGAATTTTATTTTTTTACAAATCAATCCTTCAAAGTAGTTCTCTTGGGCAGCTACTTTTTTCATTGTTCGTAGCAGTCTTGGAAGGCTTCTGCTGTAATGCCTTTCAACTCATCGGTTACGATCTTCTGAATATCATCCAAAGTACCAAAATGCCGCCCTTTCAAATGTTTTTTCAGCTGGGGGAATAAAAAGAAGTCACAGGTACTGAAACGCGGTGAATAGGGGGGCTGGGGAACCACACGAATGCCTTTTTCTGCCAAAAATTTGCCGTGTGAAATGGGGGCGTTGAACCATCTTGGCGTACACTTTTCTCATGCTCAAATCCTGTGTTACGATCTGATGGATCGTAAACCGGTTCAAATTTCACTACTTATTATTTCCAGCAGTCTGACATCACAAGAATCTTCACTTTTTCCACATTGTCGACCGTTCCTGAGGTTGAAGGTCTTCCCGCACAAAGTTCGTCTTCCACTGTTTCTGGGCTCTCTAAAAAGGCCTTGTGCCGTGGATAGGGAATGTTCTCCATAAGCCCTTTTTAACTTTTTATAATTCTACGGCAGTGGTTATTCTAACTGCCGTGTGAAGGGGGAGGCCACAGCGTTATCAGTTCGCGCACAGTGTTGCCAGTCTCATTATTTTTCTGCCAAACTTCGTATGTCTAGACAATTCACACGCTTAAAGCTATCTTGTTTTTGTCTTGATTCAGAGAAGCATGTGCTATAATTTCCTCTGAGGATTAACTTAAATCTGGCTTTACGCACAAATTTATTATTTTAGGCTCTAACAAAGAGATTTATGTAAGATTATATTTTCTGATTTGTTGGTTGTGGGGAGTTTGCATTCTATACTTTATTCTGGGTATTTTGTAAATAGAGATTGAAAATGAAAATTCAATAAATAAAATTTTCTTTTCATACTTTTTTATCTTGTGGACCTTTTTAACGTTTACTGCGCTACAAGTATTTATATAAATGCAAGAGCGTTTTTAGCAATTGAGAAAAAAAACTGTAATAAAACGTAATGTGGTGACGTAATGAGAACTAGAAGTACTCGTACATTGCCCTCAAAGGCACATTGAAATTGATAAAAACGTATTATCGTTGAAATCCTTATAGGAAAGAATTTAATTAAAGGAGCTGTGTATAAAATCTCCGCTATAACAGGACCAGAAGGAGTTGAACTGAAATAGCTGGTCAAGATTTACCGCTTGGCCGGTGTCGGTAATGATAGAAGGGATTAGACCCTCTTGGGAAGCGCTAACGGTCCCCTTAAGGCGTTTAGTGTCCCTGCATCTTATATTGAGATTTATGGGCCAGCTACGTTGGTCAGTTTAACGAATTAAACATTTCGACCACGCATATATTTGAATATATTAACCGAAATAATAACGGCTTGCATAACATCTCCTTTTCCCCTTCAGTGCCCCCTTTACATTGTTGTTGCTCCCCTTTATTGTTGTTATATGAAAAGACAGCAGGGAAACCAACTCGAATTTGAATAAGTGCCGTTATAAAATTACCTTGACTAGCAATGTTTTATTATTCACGTTCTATAAGCACATCTCTAGTTGCAGCTCGGAGATGGAGTTCTTATTTCGTGCGCATTTGGGATTTACGACTCGAGAAAGTTCGCTATAAAGTAGGCAAGATATAACATAGCCCATTTCTGAGATTGACATTTCATACGTCAATTTATTTGCCCCTGCTAGAAACTTTACTACCTGTTTTTATGTCGAATTCATGTTTGCTTCTTCAGATTGACGGTAAGATAGCTCTCAGACTAAAGATGCAACCTATATATTTCTAAATCGCAAAGCTTTTAAATTTAACTGCCGAAAAATTGACTGAACCCTTTGTTAGTTTTATTTCCCACTAGTATCTATTCTTCTTGAATTTAAGGTTAAACTTTAACAAATCTATGATGTCATAAAAATTTTATGGAGAAATAAATATACAAACTTCGAACATTAAATAGAGTCTTGTTCATTTTCTTTGGTAACTGTAAAGCAATGGTTTTGTAAATCTAATTATACGTTGGATAAAAAGTAATGAAAATTAAATTAACAATCGGATTTAAAACGCAGTTATCTTCGCACATTTTCTGTACACCGCATTACAAGTGCAGCCATTATTTTTCTTTTTGTAGTTAACAGATATTTACGAACGAAGAATTTACTATCCTACCTTCATCAAAATTCGACTAGGAGAAGCTGTGGCACTACACATACGTGTAAAAAATTGTCTTCCTAAATAAGCTGAAAAGAGGACGAAAAGTGGCTTTGGTATAATGTTGGTGCTTTGGAACAAAAATTATGAGGGTATCTTTTATAGAATTTTTCCATTCTTTTCTATTTCCACACTTCAGTATTTTAAAATAACTTACAGAAAATCGAACACTTTTTTGTAAAATATACACTTGCCGTAATAGTGTTATTTTGCATGTATAACTATTATATTAAAAATTCTTGCAGATATTACGCATCTAAATACAGACATTTGTTTTATTTACACAGCCATTCTACAGCTTTTCCTTCATAAGGCTTTATTTTTTAATTAAACTGGAACATTTTAAAAATGATGAGAATTCTTGAAATATTTAAATTCCTTTCATAATACGCAACATTTAAGGTAGTAAGATAATTCAAGGGACATAAGCTTTAATGGTCGAAGTTCCACTAAAAATGTAGCAGATTCAATTAATTACAGTTTTTATTACAAATAGTTAAAATGGCCACTCATTTTAATGGTTTAAATTACTGTTCTGACTTTAATTGCTTGCGTGTTTCGCAACCAAATGTAATTACTTCTAAATATGGCGTAAAACCTAAATAAAATGTTATCCAAACCTTTAAACATTTTTAATAAGTGTTTTTTTATTTTCTTTGATGTTACAACGTTATTGTAAATGCAATATGGAGATCATATTGACTATTAATCATTATAGGTACTTAATTAAACGGTTATCAGTTTAATTTAACACAATAATAAATAAAGCAGTAATACAAAAATTTAATAATCATTAACTATTAAAAGCAATTAGTTGAAACGTTTACGATACGCTTGCGTAAGAAAATGTTCGGGATGATTCTCGTAGAAGTGTTCCCATTCAGCTTTATTTTCACATTCCCTTCTCTGAGGTCCATCCTTCATCAGACACCATTTTCCTTCTTTGTCGGTTTGAATTCCTATTACGGAACCTGAACAACGACATAGAGGTGGTTCAGTATCGTTGCATGTTCTAACCCATGAATGTATATCTCCGGCACATACTACTCCCTCTTCCTTCTTGACAGGATGATAACCCTTCAAACACTTGCAGTTTTCATTCCGTATTGCATTTATATTAAACACCATTGCAAAAATTACTATTAACCCAATTTGTTTTTTCATTGTAGTTTCTCAGTTAATAGGTTTTTATTTAAAATATTTCAGGGAGCAATACTTAGATGTATATTTTAATTAGTATTTGACAATTAAATTTATCATTTTGTTCACGACCTGCTCGATTTTGACGACCAGCGTCGTTGGTGAGTTAAAAAATACCATTATCTTTGTGCTCCGCAAGGCGTTCATTATCTTCCTGGTTAAACTTAACTAAATAGCTGCGAGCTGTCAGTGTTCTGTCAAATGTAAAATTAATGTGAGCTCATTCATATTCATATTCAAGTTTTTCATTATAATGTTTTCAACTTAATACTAACATACGTAAAATTAAATGAAGATTCCAAAAAGTGTATAAATATACAGGGCTTTCCATTTACAGTAACAAAGTTGAGGTAATTCCGGCGAAACCGAAAGAAACACAAAGTTTTGTACGTCAAATAATGCAGTTTTATGAATATATTACAGATATCAAATACCATTTTGACATCTTAAAATACGGTAAAAAAAATAGGGGTGTAGCTTCTATAAATTTACCTTTCATTTATTACAAATTATGTATAAGCTATTGATTTAAATATAATTAAGAGTTATCAAAATACTCGAGAAACTTTATTATGACTGTTTAGTGTTTAATTAAAGGTGTAATACTCCAAAAATTCCACTGAAATATTTGGCTACTATAAAATCATAAAATTTAATATTCAGCTCGAATTTATGGTAAGCTGTTAAAATACTATAAAATTAAGTTCTGCGTTCAATTTTTGACAACTTAAACAAGCAAGTGTAGTTGAACTCATAGATGTAAATATTAGCATAATTGCTTTGCACACAAAGTTTTGAAGATTGATTCTCGGTTCAGGTTAATAAAAAAAAATAAATAACTGAGGGTATGTGCTGTTCCACGTACAATATAGTTAAACGAGTATATTCTGATAAAGACATCTACCTGGAGTAGCAGTCCTCAAAATTCTAGTTTGTAGTTGTTAATAGTCAGAGCTGTCGATGTGTGTTAAAATATTCGGCACCCGAAAGGAATAAATAAACAGAGCTATATTGTTTTACTTATATAGCCATAACATTACAATAAGGATGCACTTCATGCCTGTGATGAATCTGTTTAAACTAAAGGTATTCCTTTATGCACATACATATATTTAATTAACACATCTCACAAGTGGTTCAAAGTCCAGCAGATTTCTCTGAATATTTTTCATTTTCTATTTTTTCATGAAGAATATACACTTTATGGTTTGAATAAGTTTTGTTAGTATATTGCAACAACAAAAAGTTTCAAAATTATTACAACTGCTCCTTGTTAAGTATCTCAATTGATATGAAGGAGAATTATTTGATGGTTAAGGTATACCAAGAAACACAACTTTTCCAGCTTTGCAATCGTGTTAATTAACAATAAAAGTGTAAAAATTTTATAAACAGGTTTGGGTGTTTAATTATACTCTACATCCACAATTATGATAAACAATGCATAAGTTATACTCACCGGATAATCAGACAATTCAGACATGTCAAAGTAGTTTACCTTTTTGTGTAAATCTTTTGATAGTATGGCATTTATTATTTGGTATGCATATTAAACAATGTAAATCGAGCCTATTTTGCATCTATCAACATAACTAGCCACTATTTTTGCAAGTATTTGTGTTAAATTTACATATTATGCATCGCAGTTAACAACCGAATTTTGCAGTTAATGAATTCGAACACTTGTTATAATTCATTTAGAATTTACTTCAGATGCCACTTTATATTTCAATTAAGCGCAGTTTTAGTTTACATAAAAATATTTAGGTTTTCTTAAAATGGGATATAGGTGTAGCACAATTTTGAATGGCATTTTATAAGTAGAATTTATCGATCCAAAAGGTACAAAATTATCATTGTCTATGTACCTACGAGCACAGCTGATGATGACATATTAGAACAGTTCTACGATGACTTATTAGAAGCACAAGCAGAGAAAATAAATTTCTGCCTGATAATTGGGGATTTCAATGCTAAGTTGGGTAAAAATAATATAGGATCTCAACATATTGAATACTTTGGCACCGGAGATCGTAACAATCGCCGTGAAAGGCTCCTATGCCAAGTGAACATTTATATTGTATGAATACTTTCTTCAAGAAGTCTCCCAATAGAACGTGCACGTGGAGAAGTCCGGATGGATGCACTAAGACTAAGAATGAAATCGACCTTATCCTTAGTAATCAAAAAGAATTGTTAACGACGTGTCACGGTACCTCAACGTGTCAACCACGCCAGAGGCGAAACTCTTTTAGCAAGAGGCAGAAAGGTAACGGTAACTCAACTTGTCAACCAAGCTAGAGGCGAAACCCTTCTGAAGAGAAACAGAGAGAGCAGCGACTTTATACCGGCCGTACCCCGCCAAGCTTATCCGACTGTGACGACGATTGGGATATTCTAGCTGCTTTGAAAGATATGAAGAATAATTGTGTTCCTGGAGAAAATCACATTACTATTGAAATGTTGAAATTTGGGGGATTAATACTGGTTAGGTGAAACTACTTTTGAATTCGAAGACTTTCACGGTCAGTGCCAGTGTTAACAAAACGTCTTCCGTGTTGGAACTGTGTCAAGACGTTATGTTAAAACTACCTTTAAACCTGTTTGACCACCAAATTGAGAAAATACAAATATAATTCTATTGAACAAAATCTCAAATTATAAGCCCATAAGCCTATTGTCTCACTTATACAAACTACTTGTACCCAGTTGAACAGGTTGGTTTTCGAAAGGGGTTTAGCACAATAGACTTATACATAGACTACCTACAAAGTGTAAGAACTCTCATAGGGAAATGCGAAGAATACAACATAGGTACTCCTGCACTAGAGCCTCGTGGATTTCCAAAAGGCTTTCGACACTGTTTAGTTGAAGATATTAATTAAAGCCTTACAAGACTCCAGAATTGATTCTCGATACATATCACTTGTCGATAACATATACAAAAATGCCACAATTCGTATAAACGTAGACGAGGAGACATCGACAAACAAGGGAGTTTCCCAAACTACTCACACTTGTCTTGGAACTTAATTGGAGAAATAGGGACATTAATATTGATGGAAAATGGCTTACCCATCTCCGGTCTGCAGATGATGTCATCCTAATTATCTCAGATGAAAACGAACTAGAGGAGATGCTCAGAGAACTGGATGACAAAGCTTGCAAAATATAGCGCAATATGAACTTGAACAAAACAAAAATAATGTCTAATAGCTGCAAAGAATTTCAGGTAAAGGGAACAACCACAGAAAAAGTTCAGGAATACATTAATTTATTGGCGTCAAGGCAAGCTTAATCAAACCTTAGAATTTAAACGAAGAATTAAAAATGGCATGTTGTTACATAATATTAAATAAATAATAACGATATTCCAATCAGCCTTAAACGAAAAATTTGTGACCAATGCCTATGGCTTGGAAACTGTGACTCTCACGGTAAAACGTGTTAATTTATTAACAACAATACAACACGCCATGGATAGGAGGATGCTGAGAGTAAGTCTACGACAAAGAATAAGAAATACAAATATTAGAGCAAAACCAATAGTAACGGATATCATCGAGCAAATCGCTGAACGGAAATGGAGTTGGGCCGGGCATGTTGCTAGGAAACATATAGAGGAATGAACAGTTCGCGTTTGGAAGCCGGCAAAGAGATGGGCAGACGACGCGACGTTGTGAAAATAGTGGGAAGGAACTGGTATCAACAGGAAAATTACAGTGAATCAGGGAAGAAAACAGGGGAGGTTTTTGTCCAAGGATGAAGAAGAAGAAGTAAAACTAATGTCAAAATAGACCTCAACTAAAAAGTTCAAATAATTTTCAAAAACCAAAAGAGCCACCACATTGTGGAAGATCTCAATGCTACGGTTTTGTAAATTAATAGAATTGAATAAACTACTCCGTTCTAATATTTTAGAAAAAACTTCGGAATATTAATGTTTAGTATTCCTTTTTATTTTAAATGTAATTCTGACTGTTCAAAAACTTTGATCTTTAATGAGAATACAGGAGTTGTGATTTAGGTCCTATAATTTGTAGCTATACATAAAATGCTTTTTCGAGCATTTAAATAGTTAAAGTTTTGAAATTCACCGGCAAAAATTGATTTATAAAGTTTTCAAGATATTGTTCGAAAATATTGTTCCGGCCGAGTAGTTAAAAACTACGTCTTGTACGGTCGCAGGTTCAAACCTGGTAGGTAGCGTACTCAAACACTCAAAGTATTATCTCACTTTAACCTTCTATGTTGCTGACGATATTCACTGACAGAACGGTAGCGCCCTTACTCGAAAATGATCAAGTAATGTACTTCAATAATAATATAATTTTAAATAGGTACCGAAAACGCGTTTTAAGGTAATAACCTTATCATACCAACTATAACATGTTATATAAGAAACTGGTATTACTACCATAAAATATAAAATAAGTTCTCAGTTATAACATGTTTATGTGTTGACGCTTAATAGTTACAGTTATGAAGTTACGACTATAATGGGACTATCTGAGGTAGTTATGATAGTCACTTATCTGTTGTGTTGGAAAACACATCTTGCCATGCGTTTAAATCCCGATGGAGTTGTAATAGGCGGTTTACACTGATGACAGGTTTAAAATGTTGTTGCATGATTTTAAGATGGAAACTAACAAATAATTTCGAAATATCTTCTTATAACCAAATATTAATATTCTACTAGCAGTTAATTTAGCTTAAAAACATTTTATTTCAAACAGAAAGGTCAAATTTTAACATTTAAATTTGTAATAAACGATTTATAAGTTACAAATTTGGTTAACTGAGCGTTTTCTGGATTTTGAACATGTCGTTGTTGAAAGAGAACTCAATATTTCGCCTATTTTCATAATCATTAGAAGCAAGCAAAGGACTTCCATTTTGGCTTAAATTATTAGTTTGAATATTTCACACCTACTTCAGCATAAGTGCGGTAAGATATTACCAAATCTTTCCCAAAAAAATTCAATATTCTAGTTTCTTACATACAGTGTGCTGAAAAAGGGGTTAAATATTAAAGAGCATATATGACGATCAAAATTAGATTAAAAGTCTTGATATACGTGGTTCCGCAAATTAATCTTTTTCGAGCAAAAACGACTTGTTTTATTCGATAACTGAAATAAATTATTTAGATTAGTTTTTTTTTAAATTTAGTGCCACAAAATGCTCCCCTTCCACATAGATACAAGATCTACCACAACCGCAAATACGTAAGTCCAAAGAAGTTAACTGGAGACACCTAGGAGGACATGGAATGTTGCGTCCAGGTGCTCCGTATAAGCAAGCGTAAAAATAGAAATAATAAACCAAAGCAATCTCTGATTTACACGCACATCTTTCAAAAGTACGGTCAAAGTAAATCTTTCTTGAAAATGATTGACGTTCGGAATCATGTATGTTTAGACTTTTGCTCGTACTATATGCCCTTTAAATATTTAAATTGTTTTTCTACACCTTGTATATACCAACCAATATAGACCCTGATGATGACGGTGGCCAATACTACGAGGATTATTTAATAGAAATACGTTTAGAGGTCATAAAACAATTTTTATTCAATGAATTTAAAAAAATCTCCATTAACGTTAAGGCATGAGCCCCACTGGTGCACTAATCTATAGATTCTCTGCTGGTAAAATGCCTGCGGCTGTTTGCGGAATGATTCTCTAATAGTAAACTTTACCTTAGCGTTCGAATTGAACCGCCGCCCTTCTAGCGATTGTTTTAATGGGCCAAACACATGGAAATCGCACGGGGACAAGTCGGGATTGTAAGGTGGATGTTGTACGACTTCGTAACGCATACGAGCAAGCAGATGTTGAACCGTTTGGGTTACACGAGGGCAAGCATTATCATGCAGAAGGCTGACACCGTTTGTGAGATTCTCTGGACATTTATTCTTAGTGTTGGCATGTAAACAGTTTAAAGTGTCTGCATATCGTTCAGTGTTAACGTTGACACCAGGTTCTTGAAAATCTAAGAGTAGGTAGTTCACTTTGGTAATCAAAAAATACGGTCACCATTACTTTTCGTGCTGAAAGTTGAGATCGACACCTTTGCCTTCGGAGGTTCTGCATGCTTCCACTGCATACACTGGCGTTTGGATTCTGGTTCGTAATGATAACACCAAGACTCATCACTGGCAACAATTTGGTGTAAAAAGGCATTACTTTGTTGTTGATGGCGTATTAAAGGCTCTAGTGATAAGGCCGAACGCAAATTCTTCTGCTCATCAGTAACCAGTCGTGGAATCCACTGCACAGCAACTTTATGATAGCCAAGACTACGAAAAATGGAATGAACAGTCCCCACACTGATGCTCCACATTTTTTTAACGTTTTAGTTTCTTGTAAAGTAATTTCAAACTCTCTCACACTTTCATCTGTTGTTTCAACACGAGTATGTCTTGGATGACCCAAATCTTTAGTGGATTCTCTTCCTTATTGAAATTTATTGCACCATTGAACCACTGCCGTATGAGAATAACTGTAGTCACCATATACAGCTTTCATTCTCGTATAAATTTCAATTGGCTGAAGCCCTTTAGTGGCCCAAAATTGAATAAAAGCACGCAGAGTATCATTGGTTGGAATTTCTACCACAAATACAAAGAAGCAAACGGCAAATACTTTTGACAGACCCGTCACTAGTACTTAAACAATCAATATAAACAAGTAAATTCCGTTGACGTGACGATGAAGCTGCGGCTACGTAGTCCAAACGTGTTTCTGTTGAACAATCCTCGTACATCATCGGAGTAAATTACATTAAACTAGTAAAATACCTCACACACATATAAATATGTATAAAAAGTAATGATGAATTAGACAAAAACTTTAATAAGTCATGTATAACCTATTTTTAATGTAATCTTCCAAATCTCTTAGATATTGTTCGTAATCATTAACATTCTCGCATGGAGAAATATTATTCCGTATTTTATTCATGCAGTACGTTCCACTATGAGATATGAGCGTTGTCAAACCAGAATGGCATTTACATTGCGGTTTTCTTGGTATGTTGCATGGTACTTGTGAGAGAATTCTACGAAGTAAGCTATTTTTTCTGATACAACTGAATTCGCCTTCAGGCCCGATAACTTTTTCAAAATTCGGCCAACACTCACATTTCCTTACTTCGTAAGTTTCGCCTTTTAGAACAAGAAGATACAAAAGAATCAAAAATAAATTCACACCTTCGGCTATATTCATGAAAGAAATACCTACCTGATTTATTTAAAGTTTTTATTGATTATACAATTAAATTTAATTGATAGGAACAAAACATAGTTTATGCTTATTAAAATGTTAATAACTGGGTATCCATTATACACTACGATTTCATTTATTAAACTTGTTTTCCGGTTATATTTTAGGAAAGAAATTTTTAAGCTACCTGTAGGAGTACCTGTTTACAAACACAATAAACGCAAACAAATCTTTGAATCTCCGCTTTTAAGATTAACGGCTTCAAGCTCGAAGCACATCCTAGCTTGTTTGTAATTTAATTTTCTTACAGGTAAACAAAATTATTTTAAGAAAACATGCTACAGCAACAAATATAATCTACCTGTTGAAATTTTATTGTGTGGTTAATTTTTAAGCAGAATAATTCGAGATAAAATTAATTGAGAATATATTTCGGCCTTTAAACAGTTAATCTTTTTACCTTTTACATGCATTTTATAATGTTATTAACATAATAAAATAGTGCGTACGAGTGTAAACGTCAGAGTGGCCGAGTGGTTAAGTCATTCGGCTACAGCGCGGACGACCTCGGTGTCAAATCCGAGTCGGATGCTCGGCGGGTGGCTTACCCAGTCACTGAAAATAATTCGGAACCGAAACACAGAACTGGAGTAGGGAAAGTAGGTGGTTGTTGAAACAACTATGGCTTGAGAAGCGACTTAACCCTCCATGTTGCCGGCCATACTCCCTCGTAAGGCGTTAGTGCTGATACCTTTACCTTTACGTACGAGTGTTATATTTCAATCTTTACAGATTGCAGATAATAATATAGCAAAATTTCTACATTTTCCTTCTTTAGTTGTTAGTTGAAATATCCATTCAAATTTTTAGGCCCATTTTACACTTTTTGGTATCAACAGTAACAGTAACTATTTTCATGATTTCTACATCCAAAATCCCAACTTGATATACCTATCTTGTTTTTGAAAAATTATTAGTTACCTACTCGTTTTAGTAAAATCACGGTATTATAACGGTTTCTAACGATTTACGAGGAGAACTAGAAAAAATTATCTACCTAGCTATGAAACAGAAGACATTCAATATTTTTATAATTTTTATTTTTCAACATAATCTCCTCTAACTTCAATGCCTTTGCGCCACCTGTCCTGCAACGACTTTATACCGCTAGAAAAAAATTATTTTTCTTGGTTTTCAAAATAGGCGTTAACAGCATCTTTCAACTCGTTGTCGTCCAAAAACTGACGTCCTCTAAAATGTTTCTTCAAATTTCTAAATAAAATAAAATTCGAACTGAGCCAGATCTGACTATTCGGCGGGTGCTCTAGCTCAGAAAAAGCTAGAACTGGTTGAACTTTGATTGCTTTGTAGATAATGAGGACATTTTCATAACGCAAACCAGGACGTTTTTGGTCGATAGCCTTACGTAAATATTTTAATGTGCTACAGTAAGTGGCTGCTGATATTGTAGTGCCCTTCGGCATGTATTCAATGAGAATAATTCCTGCTTGATCCCAAAAGACGGTGGCCATGAGCTTCCCAGCGGAAGACTGTGTGCGAAATTTTTTTGACGGAGGAGAGCCCTTATGTACCCACTGCATAGACTCCAATTTTGTTTCTGTATCCCAGTGATGGACCTAAGTTTCATCACCAGTCACGATTTTAGAGAAAAAGTCAGGGTCGACTTCCAAAGATGCCAAAGCCCAATTTATGGTGCAAAATCGACAAAACACTTGGCTCTGATATATTCAATGCTTTAGCAATGGTAGACACTTTTAAATGACGATCTCCAAGAACCATGGCTTACACTTTTCTGCTGACTTAAGGATTGGTGGCATCTGAAGGTCTTCTGCTTCTTGGACCATCTTCAATGGATTCACGACCCCACCGAAATTGTATAGACCAAATTTTACCGTAAAAGATGATGGAGCTTCATCCTCATACACTGCAATCATCCTTGTATGGATATTTTTAGGACTAGTCCCTTCCTTTGTTAAAAATTTTATGACACTGCAATGTTCTAATTTCACAACACTCATTTTTTGTTGCAAACCACTTAATAGAAAATGTAATAATAATCGAATTCAAATCAAATTTGACATACGAGCAGAAAAGGGTTGTCGCTGTTTGACGTTTCAAGCTAAGCGCTATAAATTGTGTCTGTCATAGCTAGGTAGATAATTATTCTAGTTTCCCTCGTAGATATTTCCTTATTGCATTTTTGAATGTTGAAATAACCGGAGAAAGCATTTCAAAAATGTACTAAAATTTTCCACAGTTATGTGTAAATCACAGAGAATATTAATTTAATCAGGACAATGTAAAGATGTGAAATTCACTTTAATCGAACACTTTGCCGTCTTATCACGCGCAACATACGAATAACCATATTGTCACGACCCAACAATATGAGACCAAATAACGGTTACAACAACGTAGTTGTGATTAAGATAATACCTACTTAATCGTACGCACCTGATATTGAATCGCGGAGAAATTTAATAAGCATTATGTGTTCTGAAGTTAAAAAAATTTAAATAATTTCCAGTTTTACACTTACATATTTCGGTTTATTACTCATTCATTGATTCATTAAATCATTAAAATTTTGGTTCATTCAATAACAGTCAGTTTTAAAGTAAAAAGGCAGAAGCAATCTGGGTTTTACATGAATTAATCAAAAATTCAGAAACTGTTCTACCTAAAAAGATTTCCAGCGATAACCAATGCAACGCACATAATCGAATTCATCACAGTTTGTACTCATTACCGTTGGTTTAGAACTTCTGGTTGGCAAATACAGCAACGTGTTTAGAGTTAGAATGTGCTCGTACCAAATTCAAATGGCAGACACGGTTGTCGAGTGAAGTGCTTTACGAGTATCAGCAAAACTCTCTGAAGCTATAGCTGAATTTGCCGCAGCCCACTCGTTATATGTTATTTTACTGCCCTGGAAACGTCTAGAAACTATCTCAGGGGTGAACGTGTATAATAAACTAAAATAAAAATGTTTCAATAACAAGAAAAGGCAACAATGATGAAGTAACGTAAATATATCGCGGAAAGTTCAAACGTTTCTATTAGAGTTTGTTTATCCGAGTCGAATACACCTGAACTAGATAAATATTCGATTCTAACAGTGTCTGTTTATTCGGTATTGCTCGGAGTAAATGGGTAAACTTACTGCAGAACTGCGCAAACAAGATGGTTGATTAATAAGACTCGCTTACTGCTTACAGTAATAATGTGCAACTATAAATTAAGTTGTCAGAAGTGTATACGCACTCTTCAAGTTTGTGATGTGACGACTTATCCTAAAACCCCACATTATGTTACCGTAAGCAAGCGTTTTTGTATGGTTTTGAATTCGTAAATTTTCATTGAGATCATTATAGAAATTGCCGGGGTTATAGCGATGCTAATTTTGTATATTAACATAGTTTGTACGAGGGCGTTTCTTTATGTTATCTACCTAGCCATGAAACAAAAAACGGACGATGTTAAACCACTTATTAAAAACATAGTTGGACATTTAGAAGTACATGTGCTAAGTTGTGTTTCATTTGTGCGGTTGATAGAGATTTGGGAAGGTTTCCTTCTTGATAAAATGAGTGAAATTAAGGTGGAACATAGCAGTGTCATAACATTGTGGAGGGATAGAAATCTTTTTCTTGAATTAACACCAGGGATGACACTTGGGTACATCACTGGGACCCTCCCACTAAACAGGAATCCATGCAGTGGGTTCATAAGAGCTCTCCACCACAAAGAAAAACTAAAACGCAATTTTTTGATGCCAAAAGTTTTCTGGGATCCTGAAGGAGTTTTGCTTATTGAATATAATGCCGAGGGGGTCTACCCTAAATGCAGAGGCATATGTAAACACAATTCAAAATTTAAAAATTGCTCTGGAGAAAAAAGAAACAACTTGATGCTGTATGACAATTGTTGGGTTCATAAGGCAAAGAAAGTTCAGTTAGATAAACAATAACTGTGGGTGTATAGAGTTAAGGCATCCAACTTATACTCATAGTCTCGTCAGACTTCTTTCTATTATTTCTTTCTTTCTTTTCCTTTTACCCTCTTATACCTTTACAGTGTCGAGAGGGTCGAACACACCGAGCCGCAGAGTGGTCACCCATTCAAGTTCTGACCAAGCAGGTCTTTGCTTAACTTTGTATATTGCAGTACTACGTGCGCTCCCACTCTGCCGTACTGCCGGCCCTTCTTTCTATTCAAAAACTTAAAAAAAAAAACATCTCAGAGGAGAGCGTTTTGCATCTGATAAAACACTCAAAGAACTTGTTGAACAATATGTTGTTTGTCTGAGGGTATGTGACAATTGGAAAAAAGATAGAATAAGTGTATAAGTGTTGAAGAGAGTTACGTAGGAAAATAAAGGGTTGTTAATGTGATACATGTTCGTGGCTAGGTAGATAACTTATTGTATGGTAAATGCAAAGTTTGAGCTTCATAGTTAATACCATATTTCTAAGATTTGTAACCGTGTATAAGAGTACGTACTGATCTAACAAACTTCCACGTATAAATATAGCCTTCGGGAGTTCCCAACCTAATCGTTTTGCTGCATACAAGTTTGTAGCTACCATCCGCTCCCCGGATTTGTTAATGTTGTGTTATGTAGAGAAGAGTTGTTTTTAAGAGAATTGTTCTGAACATATCTCGTAGGTAAAGCCCTTTTATTACTGAACATATTTACATATTACTGAACGAGATCTAGGTTTTCGATTGCCAAGTATCCCCTGTATCTTTTTTGTGTTGTGTATGTAGCACCACCCAACTGGAATTTTTGCGGATCGTTGGTAGGGATTTTCTCGTGCCAAATACATTAATATGAAACTTATTGTTGTTCCTCATACTCAAAAACCTTTCTTTCCACTTTAAAAATTTCACTGATCTACAGTATGTCCACGGATTGGGTTTACAAGAGGAAAAACTTTTTTATCTTCAATTTTATCGAAAAAATGTATTCTTTATAAAAAATCTGCTTGTTTTAAAACAACGAATTCAAGTGAGATATTTTTAACAACTTCATTACTTTCGCCAGAAACGATAAAAAAAGGAAATTTATGCGATAATGCAACTTATCTGGTTATCTGACAGTCCTGTCAAATTAGGTATTTATCAGGTACATGTTTTAAAATGTTAACATTGGAACAGAGATTGTATGCAGTACAGTGCTATGGAGGTTTATTTGAATAAAACTTTATTTCTTTGTTCTCTGTTCAAATTACATTACTATTTAATTTTAATTAAAGCAAATATTTTAATGTCGTTTTTTTTGCTAAAAGTTGAATAAAATCTCATGTCTAGTCTTGTTATCTGTTCCAAAACTTCCACAAATTTCTAATGGATTGGACATAAATTAAAACGTCTTCAATAGGTTTTCTATGATATGACGCTTTATGCGGTCATTAATCTTTTCTGGCGAAAGTAGTGAAGTTATTAAAGATAACTCACTTGAATTTATTGATTTAAAACAAGCAGATTTTTTTATAAACAATACATTTTTTCGATAAAGTGAAGATAAAAAAGTTTTTCCTCTTGTAAACCCAATCCGTGGACATACTGTATATTGGGAATGCAACAGGAGTTGTTTGACTTACAAGGCAAGAACGCGGCTTTGCCACGATTTACACTGGCCACGAAGTGAATTTATACAAAATGTAAACGGCACTATGCATACAACACACAAAATGATGAAGGGTAAATTTTACTTTTGTCTAAGTACTAGTTAAATTTTTAGGCAAACTGGGTTTCCTTAAATAAACCTCACATTGTAAAATACGAAACCCAGGCAGTTGTTATAGAAAATATACTTAGTCTTCTTCTTCTTCTTCCGCCTAACGTTGAAAATTACTTCAACAAAGTATGTATTTAAATATGGTAACCTGTTTAATTGGTTTTCCATATGATAACAGCAAGCTTTAATTTTGGCAACTGACTATTATACATGGTGTTTCATAATTGCACGGCACCATTTTACTCTAGGTTAATTAAACTATGTCTAAAATAATCGAAGGCAAAAGTAAAAATACAAGGAAACCTATCCGAATCATTCGAAATCAAGGAAGGACTGCGTCAAGGGGATCCTATATCGACGAGTTTATTTAATCTGATATTAGAGTGGGTCATAAGGCAAGTAACAGCAGTAAGAAACGGGACTATAATGAACAGATCCATGCAAATCCACGCATATGCCGATGACCTGGTTATTATATCAAGAAATAAGACCGAATTACAAGAAGTGTTTATACAGTTGGACGAAGCAGCAAGAAAAGTGGGTCTTAGCATAAACCAAAACAAATCCAAGTTTATGATAACAGCCAGAGAAGGAAGAGACGAAGAAGACCTGAAAATAAACCAAAACGTTTTCGGTAAGGTAAGGACTTTTAAATATTTAGGAACGGAACGGACGGAAAGGAATATAATTCAGGACGATATAGAAGCGAGAATAGCAGCCGGGAATAGATGTTTTTATGCATTGCGGCAAATATTTCAATCGGAAGATATCTCAAATAGCTCAAAAGTGACAGTGTATAAAACAGTAGTGAGGCCGGTCGTAATGTACGGAGCAGAGGCATGGACACTCACCAAAAAAGAAGAAAGCCCACTGGAAACCTGGGAAAGGAAAATTCTAAGAAGAATATACGCCGGTGATGGAAAATGGTGAGTGGCAAATAAGGTATAATTTCGAACTAAAACAGTTGTACAACCAGGAAAGTGTAATGAATACGATTAAAAGTAATAGAGTGGGGTGGCTCGGACATGTGGATAGAATGGGCGCATCTAGGGCCTGTAAAAGTATTTTCAAAGGGACATTCGGAGGTAAAAGACCGAAGGGCAGACCGTGGAAAAGGTGGTTAGACAATGTAGAAAACGACATCGAAAAAGCTGGAGTGAGTAATTGGAGACGATTAACAATGGATAGGAAAAAGTGGCGGGAAGTGAAAGAAAAAGTCAACCGATGGCCAGGCGCAAGTCTAACTAACTTGCCCTGGTAGGAGTAAATCAGTTTGGAAACTCGGAAGAGAGGCTTTGGTCCTTGACGGGCCATCAACTGCCAAGGAGGAGTTCTCCAGTACAAAATATTACGATTTACCTAAAATTACCTTAGTCCAAAAGTTAATATTTAGGGAGATACAGGGTGTCAAAGTCGAAATTTTTATTTTAATTTTTTGCTGTAATTTCAAGTTTTCGAAATATTGATGTGAAAATTTTAATAATGCTCTTTAGTGAACCTTATTTTTGCTACAACTAATACATTAAACATACTTCAACTTTTTTATACTTAAAGTTAGGACAGATCTAATCGAAAAAAACATTTTACACATCTTTTTTATACAAAAAAAGTATACTAGTTAAATGTCTCTAAAGTTAACCGTTTCCAAGATATTTGCTATTGATGTAAGTAATGCACACATCTTTTTTATTTTTTAAGCATTCTGTAACGCAGTAGGCTTGTAATTAAGACAAAAAATTCACATATTCTTGTCAAAAACAAGTTATAGGACACAAGGTAATAGCGGATCAGTGGAATATTTGCCATTAAAAATTTTTGAGATTTTAGTGTAACACAAGTAATGCTGTTTAAGGTTTAAGGACTGAAAAATGTAGCATCACTTCCACTTCAACAGCAAATAAGTATCTTGGAAATGGTTAATTTTAGAGACATTTAACTAGTATAGCTTTTTTGTATAAAAAAGACGAGGAAATTGTTTTTTTCAAACATCTGTCATAACTTTAAGTACAAAAAAGTTGAAGTATTTTTAAGGTATTGGGTGTAGCAAAAATAGGATTTTTTAAAGAGATACATTAAAATTGATGCCTGATTATTGTTTTTCGTCCTAAAATACAGAACAACAAAAACATTTGCATCAATCGAAAGCTTATTCTTTTGACAGTTTCCAGTTGCAATTTTGCAAGGTTGAAGTTAAAGCATATAGAGATCCTAATTTTTGATTGTTATAATTCGTTTGATTATTACTAAGCGTTATGGAAGTGCCGCGGAATGCTTTTCGGGCTATGATTTTCTACGATTATAAACGAGGCTTAACATACGACCAAAGTCACCAAAATTTAATGGCAGCTTTTGGCGACAATAGTCCATCATTATCTACAATTAGTTACTGGTTCCGTGAATTTAACTCGTATGTAGTTTCCCAAATTTTCATGTCGATACTTTGAAAACTTTTGAAATTACAGCAAACAATTGAAATTAGAATTGCGGCTTTAACACCCTGTATCTCCCTAAATATTAACTCTTGGACTAAGGTAATTTTAGGTAAATCGTAATATTTTGTACTAGAGATCACATCCCTAAAATGGTGCCGTGAAATTATGAAACACCCTGTATAACTACATAATATGTGGTTGGTGCGCATTATGAGTCTGACATGGGAATGGAAATTGGCGATCATTCTACCATTATATAAAAAAGAAGATTAAAGAGAACGTAACAATTACCGTGAAATTTCATTGATTAATGTGGCTGCAAAAATGTATGAGAGCATGGTTGAAAGGAAATTAAAGCATATGGTCGAAGTCGAGTTAGAAGAGGAACAATGTGGTTTCAGACCGGCCAGAGGAACATAGGATAAACTGTTTGTACTGAAACGGTTGATGGAAAATGCAGTTGTGTTTGGACAGGAATTATTTCTATGTTTTATAGATATTTCCAAGGCTTTTGATGTATAAGCAGAAATAGATTATGGGAAGCATTAGGAAAACACAATATAAATGAACAAACTATTTAAGTCATCAAGGGAATATAAGGAACGCAAGACACACAGTAAGAATAAAGAATCAGATATTCGAAGAATTTATCACAAACGTAGGAGTAAGACTGGGTGGGTTATTGAGCCCAAACTTATTTACTATCTTAATGAACACAATTATGAGAGAAATAATAAATGCCCTTGTACCAAACTGTTGTGGATTTTTAAATTTAAGACGAATGATAATAAACGTTCTAGCGTATGCGAATAATCGAATATTGATAGCGGGGGATGAAAAATCAATACAACATAACTTAGAAATTTGTAATCAAGCTCTGGCGAGTCATAGCATGTGTATAAATTTGGAAAAACAAAAGTGTTCGTGATCAGCAAGAAGCAGAGAATGCTACCTAAACATAAAAGTTGAAGACAAAACTTTGGAGCAAGCCAATACATACGTAATAAATGAGGCGGGTGGAATGGAAGCAGAAATCAATAATAGAATTACAACAACCAATAAATTGCTCTTCAACTGAGCAAAACAATGTTATGCAAGAGAGAAGTTTCTAGGAGAACAAAGCTAACGGTATACAGAACAATATTTGTACCAACACTGTGATATGGGTGCAAGACGTGGGCTATAACAGAAAAACAAAAGAAGTAACTACGAATAATGGAGATGTGATACTAAGAAGAGTAACTATTAGGGGTTAGAATAAGAGATAACATAGGAAATGATGTAATAAGGAAGCGACTGCAAGTTAAGGAATTAAACATAATACGTGAAGAACACGAGTTGAGATGACTGAGACATACGGGGGAATAGCAAAAGGCAGACTATCAGTTATCTGGAAAAGAAGATTAACAAGATACTAAAAGCAAAGGGGACCAACTGGCATGGAGCATTAAGTACAGCAAAGGACAGAAAGAAGTGGTCCGAACTGAGAAGTGTGAATCGAACGGCATCTCTGCACTGGATTACCGGTAGAAAATTATTTCAACTAAGAAGAAGAAGAATATCATATATTTGGTTTTGCTATTTTTTAATATAGAATGAATGCTACATGTGACAATCAGGGGATGGTCTGTGTATATTAATTGAGTTTATTGCTACAGTGTTTACACTTCTTCTTAGTTCATTTTTTATATTATAGTCTATCTCAACCTTAGAAACATGTACAGGGTTTGCAGAGAACAACGGTGCCACATTGCACCCAGTTGTATCTGGAGCAGTGGCGGCTGGTCCATAAGCGCTGCGACACTGCAGCACCCCCAGAACAAAATACGAAAATTAATTACCTATTAAATTTGTACTTGAAAATATCAATAATATAACAATCATTCAATATTTTGCATAATTATTACATAAATTTAATTAATTAAACCGCTTTTAAAAGGAATTATTTTAACCGAAGCTGTAGATTCCATTCAGACACGCTGCGAAATGTAATATTGTCGAAAACGTACGTCGCGTCGGTGAAAGTCCCGCGGAGTTCCGAGACACTGCAAAACGTAGTAGTGTCAAAAACATACATTTCTCTGCAAGTTTCGCGCAGGCTTGTTAGTTCTTAATAACACACGGTAATAGCGGCGCGAACGCTGCTTTCTGTACAGCCGGTACAGCGTCATCATTGTTCGCCAGGAATTTGTAAGCAAAATAACCGGCCCGAAATCTGCTGTCTAAGCAGCGTCAGCTTATTTGTGATTTAATTTGTATGTTTTTATTCAGAGCGAATTAATCTTTCATATAGGTACGTAGGATAATATTCTGTTTTTTTTTCTAACATTTAAATGTTTGTTACAGAAAAATACAATTAAATAATAAATATTATTTTAAATATGTTATGATGGATATGTTACTGTTGAATATATTTAAAAAATTACATTTTACCAATTGTCATTACGTGAAAAAATTTAAGCAGTTAGTAAAAACAAAATAGTTATTTATGTATCAAGGGCGTAAGGATATCGATTTTAGCCCACGGTACATAACATACAATATTTTTGGACGGACGAAGATTTTATTTAAATTTTTTGATTTCTAATTTCTAATAAAAATTTTCTAATGGCATTTTTAAAAATGTCAAATTGACGCATTCACTGCAAGAGTGATTTTACAAGTTAGGTATATAAAAATTGTTTTGTAATTAAGGTAATCTACTTTTTTATTAATTTGTTGCGGGTTGCGGGCGTAAAGTGCGCCCGCGGTCTACAATAATTAACTATTAACTTTACGCCGGGGAGTGCAAATAGTAATTTGTATAACAAGTGTTGAAAGTACAGTTTTGCAGAACGAAAATGAAGGTTGCAGCCTGAGACGAAGTCGAAGGCTGCATTCATTTGAGTTTTGCAAAACACTTTCAACAAGTGTTATTACACACTATTTTTTCTACTCCTACAGAAGAAAGACATTTAATTCACTATTTAATATTTTAAAGCAAATTTTATAATTTTTTGTGGAATATTAAGTATGCTCATGGAAACTATGGTCACTATGGAAATAAGTCCGTTGCTATGAAAATAAACATATCACAAATATAAACAAACCATACAGTTAACCGGCACCATTTTGAAAGTGTGTTGCAAAGTACTTTGCAACACACTTTTGGATTTTGTCGCACAGTTTCGACAAACAATTGCTTTCAGCATTAAAAATCATGTGGAAAGATCAACTTTCAATAGTAGGAGTAGAAAAAAATATTTTACTAGATCTTTTAGCAAGGACTGGCATGAAAAAATAAAATGGTTGCCTGGTTGCGAAATTAGAAATGCTCTATTTTGTTTTCCTTGCTTACTTTTTGACTAAGATACTGTATTGGAATGGGTGTGGCTGAGAATGGATTTTATATTTAAATAAAAATTCTTTTTATTTCATTTTCCTGTAAGCTAATTTTTTTATGAATTGAGTACAATTTAGATTTGATTTGTTTTACTTAAAAAGCACATTAAAAATATCAAGGATCGTTACTGGTATGTATATTTCGAAAGCTACAGCACCCCCAAGATTTCCAGCCACGAGCCGCCACTGAATCTGGAGACTGCTAAAAAACCAAGCATAGTTGTAATCATTATAAAACCAACAATGCCACTTTATTAACTCTATAGTTTCATAATTTCCACTGCAATTTCGCCTGGGCCTGTAACTTTTCTGTTTTGGGTAATAGATATAGGAAAGTAGCACTTCTGATTTCGGTTCCATTGATATGAATATCTTATCGTCGATTATTGGGTTAAATCTAGGCGTTAATTATACCTTCATATTCCACTACGAGCATATTTGTTATGTTTTGCGAATTAATGCTGACCAATTATTTCTTTTAATGCATATTAAAACAAGCAGGTTTTACTCATTGATTTTTAGCTTTTTTAACTTTCATTCTTATACTTTGTAATTCAGAATATGTAAATTTATCGTTAGCTGTTCTTCTTTGTTCTTCATAATATCAAAAATTTCATTTGTCATCAATCTACTCTTTTTAGTTATTTCTACTTGTTTTGTTTAGCTCGTATTTACTTGGTTGATTATTACATTACTTACGGTTTTACGGGAAAATCGAAAACACTACAAAATTACATCAATGGTTTTTCTTTACAAAAAAATTACGGTTTAGATCTAAAATAATTAGGGAAGCCCAAAATTGTAGGAGTATATGTTAAAAATTTATCATTGGAATGTCTATGTCGCTTGAAAGAATTCACCATCCTGTATATGTATTGCACTGAGCCTGACGTTGGGCCGACAATTATTGCACTGTACCCCTATTTTAATTAATACTTACGTTGGATACGACAATATTCAAAAATAATTTACTTTGCTTTGCTCTTTAATTTAATTTCTTACAGAGATCTTACCTCAAGGTCGTTAGGTAGGTTCGTTGTTTGTTCAAATTTATTTTAATTAACCAAACCAACTTTTATAATGCAGATTCTTTTTATTTATTTTGTTTTCCCTATCAACCCTACTTAAAATTATCTTAGTATTATTTCATACACTCACTATTTATTCTTAACTTCCCCTTCTTTTCCAAAAAAATTCTTAATCCCCAAAAACCAAAAATCCAATCTGCCTCTGCTTAACTCGCTCCTGCTTGAAATTTCCGCCGCTCGAACTGCTTTTACTCGAACTGCTTTTCTTGAACTGCTTTTCCTCGAACTGCTTTTGATCGAACTGCCTTTTCTTGAGCTGTTTTTGCTCGAACTGCTTTTGATCGAACTGCTTTTTCTTGAAGTTCAGTCTTCACTTGATTTTTCTTCAAATTCACATTCTTTTATTTAATACAGGTTCTTAATCTTGTTAATTGTATTTATAGTTGATTATTTATTCAATATTTACTCTTTTTGGGACGAGCAACTTAATTTTGTTGTTGCCCCTTCGAATTCAAAATACCAACTGAATTCCAAATTTGTTTTTTCTATATCCTGGATTTTTAACTCACATTTGTTTTTTCACTATAACGACTATTTACAAGGTTTTTATAGTAACTTATTCTACGTTTCTAAGGGCCGGTTGCACAAAGCTTTTGTTAAATTAACTAATGATCAAAGTTGCCAAAAGAGCATCATTTTTTGTTTACTAATGTATTATTTGTCATATGCATTCAAATTTTGATTCGATTTTGTTCACTTTAACGAATGATTAATTTGACCAAGCTGTTAAATCATGTTTGTGCAACCCGCCCTAAGACTATTAATTTAGCTAATTATTTACTAACCATGATCTATAACAACTTAAATTTAATCTAGCTATCTTAAAATTATATTACAATTTTTTATAATTAAAAAAAATCAGCATTACCAATCTTTGCGAAATAATACTTTCGTTAATTAATTCAAAAAATAACATAACCTTTAATTATAGGCATCCAAATTAAATATCACTTCAGTATACATATACAGGCTGTTTGATAAAAAACGGAGCAAGCCGTAGCACTCTTATTTATTAATTGATTTTAATACAAAAATGTTTGGTCTTATAACTCATAAAAATCTACATTTTTCCGTAAAAAAATTTTTTTTTCGGCCTCATTGGTTAAGCGTGGTGACGTCATGATGAATTTTTTAAATTACACTCTATATATTTTTTTAGATATTCTCATAGAGAATTTTTTTCTCTTTTCAACCGTATAAATATTTCATATGGTTGCATAATAAAACTTTCGAGTTAAAGACAAAAAACCAATACAAGACTCAAACATTACGAACTTGCATCATGTCCGTCAATTCATCAGAATCCATTTTCTAATAGTTTTTCAGAGGAAATGCAACAACGCTGATTAAAAACACAAAGAAAACACTTGACACTTCAGTAACGTTTAGGGCGACTGTTTGTTGTTTCAAGTTATTTTAATTTAATGGCCTACTGGCTTGTATTGGTATTTTGTCTTTAACTCGAAAGTTTTATTATGCAACCATATGAAATATTTACACGGTTGAAAAGAGAAAAAAATTCTCTATGAGAATATCTAAAAAAATATATAGAGTGTAATTTAAAAAATTCATCGTGACGTCACCACGCTTAACCAATGAGGCCGAAAAAAAAATTTTTTTACGGCAAAATGTAGATTTTTATGAGTTATTCGACCAAAATTTTTTTTATTACAATCAGTTAATAAATAAGAGTGCTACGGCTTGCTCCGTTTTTTATCAAACAGCCTGTATATTATAAAGGTTAAAATTAAACTCATTCTTCCCTGCATTATTATTACGCATTTTGTCATGAATACATAATTTGTCATTAATAATTCTTTACTGAACAAATGCCCCCTTCAATGTCCAACTATTGCTCTGTAATACATAAACAAATCCTAAATAAACACATATCTCATACTCAGTGCCCTTAAGCAACATTTGGTTGTTATAACTCAGCATAGCAAATACTGAAAAAAGCAACGCATAAATACACCACAAGCAAACTGTTCCAGAGCCTGAAATGTTTGTTTCTTTCAAGATAAATCTATAACAACGATGTATATGTACACAGCTGTAAGCCTTGCGGTGCATATACATATATTAAAATAAAATAGCTCGTCCATTTACTCATATAAATTTCCATTTCTAACATACCCTTACTCATCGTAACAATATTTTGTTTCATGTTAAAATATACAAGTATAAATCCGTAAGAGTTTTCAGTAACTTAGAAATTGAGAAAGTTCTCATAAAGAAAATGTTAGCATAACTAATTCTTTCTTCAATTTTTTCTTTTTCGGCATTAGGATGACACATCATTCTAGCACTTTTTTTTTAATGTTATAAGAAGCTTTTCATTCTTAAACGACTTTTGATGATTCTAGAATTAGTGAACTGAATTAAATAATGCACAAACAACGTCACTATTCTACCAAAACTTTCCTTAATGTAAATTTATATTTTTACAAAAAATATAAAATAAATAATGCAAATAGAATAAAGCTGAAACAGAGAACATAGTGTGAAAGACGTGCTACAGAAAGCAATTAAAACTCTCCTCCATTCGGTCACTATACGGCTCATGCCCAAATTTCGGACTCGTGCTTGGAAAGGCTACCTTCTAGTTATAACTTTAATATCCTACTATTAAATAAGTGATCTTTAGTTTTATTTAAAAGAATGTATTTGAAACGCTTCATTTGCTCATTAATCTGATGCAGTTACAATAAAAACAAGTTGTGGTACTAAAACTATTAAAAAGTATGGTAATATGGGGGAACCATAAATTAATTAAATAACTAATTAATAATAAATAATGTATGTTGTTAAAACAATAGTAAACGTTTAGAACGTATTTCAGTATTTTATGGTGATTATCTTTGTTATGAAAGTAGAACTTAAACTTCAGTGAAAACAGTAGTTATAAATATACCTTTGTTATTTACTTCTATTTCAACGCAGTAATAAATAACGAGACGTCGACAAATCTGAGAAATGCTCGGACGTAAAATACTTGTGAAATCATCTTATTCATTCAATTAAGTTTCCTTTGCCCCGAGGAAGTTTTGTTTTGCGTCAATTTCAGAAAGATTGCTTCTTTGTTTACTTAGTACAAAAAAAAGTTGTTTTCTAAAATAAATAACATCTCTGTATTTAACGTTCAAACAATAACTATTACCCAATACATTCAATAGCATTTTCAATGTTTATCAAGAGTATATGAAGTTTTCTATTCAGTAGGTAATTGAATATTTCATTTAATCACTGTTACATTACTTTAATTATATTTAATAACAATGACAATTAACATAACATTTCAAATTTATTAAATTAAATAACTCGTTTTTACGAAGAAAGATTTTAGTATATTGAGTGAACTAAACATTCTTTTTTCTTAATAGCGGTACCGTGATAACCCGCAAAATATTAAATTCAATTTTTTCAATACTGTTCTTCAATTTACTATGTTTGAAATTGGGTTCGCAACATGATCAATTGTTAGTTCGTCGATGCCTGGAATGAATTTCGCAGTTTCAATCCCTTGAACAACGTCGTTACACAGGTTTTGATAAAATTATTCTTAAGATTTTCATGTTTAGGATGTCGATGTTTCCATATCTTGCATTGCAGGACTAATTGACTTCATACACTTTGACAAGGTTATGAATTTCTGCCCTTAGGCTTCTTGTCCACAATCGCAGTCGTCAGCGCCTACCTCTTCGTCTTCTTCTTTATTCCCTCGATTTTCTGGAATCCAAGGTTCGCTGAAGGTTTCTTCTGATATAAATTTGATTTCTAGGACTATCACATCCTTCTCAAAGATAAATTTTTCTATATTCTCTTGTATATTCATTCGGATAATTGCCAGTCAGATAGCATTTCAGATTTAGTTCTTTTGATAAACAGCGCGTTCAAACACTCCCAGTTTTACCAGGTTGGGCCTTCGTCCAAGCCATGAAGTTGCAGGTACATTCTCGTCGTGGTTAATGATATACGTCGATGTTTCATCATCTGCGTGACTTTTATGCTCATAAGACATTGCCCATCAAGTCGGAGTGGATCGATTCAAAAGATTTTCTTGTCTTCTTTATTTAATTATATTATGGGATAACTTTATGTGTTCATCTACGATGCAGTTCACCCACATTTTCGATAATAAATTTATTTTCTTCCTAAATTTAATTCCACTTGCGTTCCTTCTTTTTCAATTTAATTGTAACAAGTGATCCAATTCAAAATCAACCTCAGAAGGCATTGAAAATAAAAGTCGTGTGGTATCTAGATTCGGGAAATATACATCCGTTGGTTTTAGTAGATATTCCAGATGAAAATGTTTAGAACTGATAAGTTTTGGCAGAAGCTTATGCAATTCAAAATATCTAACTTGATTTAGCAGGTAAGTAACCTTCGAGCGAAATCCAGTATGCCCCGCATGAACGCAGTAATTGAGCATTTTGAGGTTATGTATTATTTGTTTTATATCTTGTCAGGGTCAGCATGACATAAATGCCGAATCTAAGACCTGAATTTTAAGTCTATAGCCATCTAAATATGACCTTAAATGGGATCTCTTGATAAATGGAATTATCTTTTGTGCAAAAGGTTTAGGGTGTCTGTTAGTAGACTCAGAAAGATGTTATTTTGAGCAAAACTTAATACATAAATTTAGGTATTATATGGTTATATTTTATTTATATATTTTATTATATTTTAATCCTTTCATTTTGAATTTGTTCGCTAACTGGAAGTTAGTTTCTAATTTAATTTGTGTTTTCCAAGTTATGATGAAAAGAGTGTAGCTAGCTGATTTTGAAGCAAATTTTGACTTTCCTTCTCCTGTTTTTCCGCTTGGATTTTTAATTTGAAGGTCGATTTTCATCATAATTGATCGTTGATAGTGGAATTTGACAAACAACCTTCTTCTTCCAAATCTGACGGTTCTGAACTTCCGATGCCAGTCTCGGCCTACCACTTCCTTAACGTCATCGAGGCAATTCATCTGTGGCCTTTCTCTGCTTCTTTTTGAAATGCTTGGTCTCCAGAATATTGGTCTATTTGTCCGTCGCTCGCTACTTTTCCTGGCAATTTGATCAACCATTTGGACTTTGCTATGTATTCTATTATCTGTGATGCCTGTCCTTCTTCTAATCTCCGCATTCTGCACGTGGTCTCTGAGGCTTATTCCAAGCATCGCCCTTTCTATGGACCTCTCCATTACTTTTAATCTTTGGGTGCTTTTGACAGTGAGTGTCATAGTCATAATCAAACAATACATACCATTTTCTTCTAAATTTGAGATTTCAATTCATAAAACATTGTTCAAAAAGTGTTTGGGGCATATTTTTATAATTCTAAAAATAAATGGGATATAATATAAAAAAACATACAGTTGGGTCGTTCTAAGTTGGCGAACTCCAGCGCATACAGAATATTTACTTCGTGCAATTTCAAGGTCATGCTTCAGTATGAAAGTAATGCAGTGGCATAGGCGATTTATGAGTCTTATTTTATGTTAACAGCTCGCTGCAGCGTTCGTAAACATTTGTACCCCATCGCACTGCGAATAGTTACGCCAATGGTGAAAAGAGCTGACGTCACAGTTCGACAGCTACGGCGCATCTTGAGATTTCGCCAACTTAGAACGGCCCAACTGTATTTTAGGTTTTCCCCGGTAACCTTCTTCATACTATTGAATTTCTTATAAAAATTGCGCTACTCTGCCTATTTAACATTTTCTCTACCTTTATAAATAAACATATAGCATTGGAGAAGTAGGGGACGCTGTATACTATTATAACATTTGATAAGAAAATATTATAAGCTAGAAGTTTAAATAATTTCCAAAATACATTTACGGAGATAAAATCTATTTATACTCACTTAATAGGAGGTAATTCTTATGAACTCTACCAAGTTCATCTATTGACATTCAACTAATTTGAAAAAGTGCATGAAAAAAGATGCACATAAAATCTATTGGCAATACCATTAAATAAATAAATAAATATGCGTTATATTCTTAAAATAAAACAGGCAGTGCTGTGGTGTTCAGTAACGCAACTTTTCTCATCTTCGCATCATTATAATTATTATATTCTCTATATGTACCTATACAGAAATATAAATTTTTAAATTGTTGAAATTGTTTGAGAAGTTACCAATTACATATAGATATTTTAACATTAATCGAAAAATGTATAAACATTTTGAAATATTAGATAAACAGCCGGTTAAATGTATCAACAATATCCTTGATTAAGGATCAGAGAAATGGAAATTGTTTCCATTTGTAAATGAATTGGGAGATACAGACGCATAAAAATGTTCCTAATACGATGTAGTTCGATAAAAGAATGAACTTTTAAATTTTCTGGTTGCCTAAAACCCAAATTGCGTAGATTATACAGGTATCCGTATATAAAGTTGATCATTCTCCTCGGAAGTGAACAATTCATACCAAAATATCGTATTCAGTTCCCATTGGACATATAAAGGACAATATACGAGGGTATAAACAATAGCTGTTCAGCTTTATCACAGTTTCTGCAATGTCCGGTGAGAGTAATGACAATATAGCAGAGGGCAGCCTAATCAAATTGTCCGAGCGTGAAATGTAGGGAGCCGATGCGAAAAATAGGAAGCCGATCTCTTGCGACAGATTCATTCTACTTTGCGACACCGTTCATCCCTGTTTCCACTCGCACACGACATAAATCCTTCAAAAATGGATTTGATTTTACATTATAATGGATATAGATGTTAAACTTGCTAACCCTTCTTTATGTGCTTTCATTGGTTTTAAGGTCAGCCTGATCCAATCACGACTGCGATAAGAATGATTTATGTTTAGCCGAACTCTTTATTTATGTATGTTATTTCGTTTGTATTTATTAATTTAAAAAGTAAAACTTGCGGTACAATATTTCTTTACCTTGAAAGCTGCTGCCAGCAACTTCGCATACCTTTCTTCTTCGCCAATACTGTTTGATTAAGGTTTGTCTTTGTGACAGCATCGTTTCAATAATTCCGTAAGCGATTCGCGTCTATAGGGGTACGTAATCTGCGTTTTCGGCAAAAGCATCACGCTTCTCGGATTAATAATATAGAGCGAGCAATGTCAGAAGTTGCCGAAATGGCGGTTCATCCGAAGTTCTTGCTGAAATTGTGCCGTGCGTTAATTTCATTATGACGAAGTTGCTCTAACATTAATGCTGGAAAAGTGCCGCAGTACAAATGATTCCAAGAAGTTTGCATTTGTCGCTACTACAAGATGCATGGGAGTTGTTTGTTTGCTTGTGTTCTTCGCAGTTTAGGCATATTTTATAAAGTTAATTTCGGAAACTCTCCGTTTGCAAACAGAAATTAAATGCTTTATTATTATTCATAGAAACAGTTGGATTTTACTGCCGAGAGAACAGTTAAAACAACAACATGTTTGGGATGTTTTTAGAGTAAATTTAGTACTTTACAAAGGGATTATATGCTTTTTTGTCCTTGTCATACACTTTGATAGAGAGGAAAATTGTTTTGCTATGCGTTTGATAAACATGAGTCACGTTGTTTATTAAATTTACCTGGTCCTTTGGGTGGTAAATGTTTAGTTACTGATATAAATACTTGCATGTTAAACATAACTTTAAAATAATTATTTTAGATTAAAAAGTCCGCTTACACAATTTATTTATTATACATTATTTTTGGACTTCTATTATGGTAAATGAATAAAGGTCGTGCACAAAACAAAAAAATGAGGGCGAAATAATTTGCGATTAGAAAAGAATATGAACATATTCGTTTTGCTATCCAGTAAACTACTGTAATCTAGCAATTTTAAGTTATCATGAATATTGGTAATGCACTTTTTTGAAATCCTACATTTCAGAATACGAACTGCTCAACTAAATAGACAATTGAAAGTGCAATATTTGCCAATCTAAAATAAAAACCGAAGTTCGTTTTTAAATCTAGCATATTTTCATCAAGAATAATAATTACCTTTTATTTAACCATTTTACATTTATGGCCTGATCGTTCTTTGGTTTTTGTAATTAGCGGTTTTCCCTATCTCCTACTATCAATTCACTCTCTTCCATGATATACCTATGTATTTTCCATTTAAGGTTAGGATTGCATCTTCTGCTCTTTCCTCTCCAGAAATATCAAAAGATACTTTTTAAGAATTCTATTTCATAATGTATTATGTAGTTTTTGTTGCTATTGTTCATTCAAATTAAAATATTAATTGTCAAAAACAAGAAGTAAAATGTTATTGTGGGTCGTCAGAAGAACTTTGGGCAGTTAAATATTAATTAAAACCTATACCAACTTTTTAAATTGTAAAAAGATTTTTTCGTAGCTCGAAAACTTCCTAAATTAGATAAATCTTTTATGTTAGAATCCAGTCCACTGCATAGTGCAACTCAGCAAAGTGGCGGAAATCTTTTATACAAACTATAACATAAAAAAATAAACATTGACAAAATCAAATATTTAGTCAGCGCCAAACCACTAAACAGAAGCGGCAAAATTGTACAACCGTGTTCAGACTACAAATACGTAGGGGCTATAATATCAGAAGAATCAACCAGCAGTCGAGATATTGACAACAGGATAATGCAAGGTGAACAGACGGTTCCAGTGGCGTAGCCAGGATGTTTTCATGGGGGAGGTTAACGAAAGGGAAGATATAATATCAATATATTTTGAAGTAATATAATAACTTTATTAGAATTTGTAATAAAATAAAGGCCCTTCCAGGTTCTCATGGACACCTACCTGGCTACGCCACTAGACGGTTCAGAGGTTAAATTCCATATGGTGTGATGGTCCAAACAAATAAGAAATAACACAAAAAAAGGAATTTACAATAGCATAGTGAAAAGTATCATTACATACAGCTCTGAAGTATGAGAAATTACTGAGAGGAATAAAAAAAGTTTAATGGCCGTTGAAATACATTACGCAGAAGCTGTAGAGTGCCCAGACTTCAACATATCAAGAATGATGAAAAATCAACATACAACAAACATTAATAGAAGATATATAACGGAAGGGATTGCTGTGGTATGGATACCTATGACGAATGGAACACACCAAGTGGCCCCAAAGAATGTGGAAATGGTTCCCGACAGACAGAAGAAGAAAAAAATGAAGATCTATGAAAGACTAAAATGAACGAGTGGAAAAAGCTATGGAAGAAAGGGAAATAGCCTAAGACGATTGGCAGGATAAAAAACAATGGCGCTTAGGATGCGAGAAACGGCTTTAGATGTTGTAAAAAATTCGCCCATGTATAATACATTAATTATGTATATGTATATGTCATTTCTTTTTCTTGTTTGATAATTGTGTATGCTTATTAAGCAACATAGTTATAGGTAAGAAAGATATATACTGTGTAATTTAAAAGATGCGCCCCTTAATACTTGGAATAGACAACCCAACTTACAAACTCATAAATAACGTTGATCTATGCTCACCATTAATTAAATGTATAAACATATAATCAGAGGTAGCTTACTTCAGAATAATAATATCTAATCAAATATCATGTCAAGATTATATTCCAAACTGAAAACTTTTATTCATATCAGAATACATAATTAGTTAAATTCTTTTAAAATTACATGACAAAGGAAAGGAAGTCTTCACTCTACAACAAACAACAACCACACGAATTGGGACTTGTACAGGGAGTACCTAACAGACAATACAATAATTAAGGTTTCATTGAAAACAGAGGACGTCTAACATTGTCGTAGAACACCTAACAAAAAACATTCAAGATGCGGCTAGAGATCCTGTATAATATAAAGATAAGAGTTGGGAAAATGCCGTGATACAGTTTGATTGGTTTGGATCAATTTTTGCATGGACTACTTAATTAAAATGCATTTATTTGAAATCTGTTAAAATTGACACTTTTGATGTTTATTAATAAAGGGTCAAATACGACAAAATGACTGGCTGCAGCGCAAGAAATTGTAATAATAGAGCTGAAATAGAGGAAAATAATGTTAATCTGTTGAAATAAATCTTTTGTTAAAATATTTGCGGTTTTTATATTTGACTGGTTAAGTGACACTGTGATGACAATTAAAATGACGTTTTTGTTGATCACGTGTTTGGATCAAAAATTGCTGTCAAAATAGTAGCATTTTCCCAACTCTTATCCTAATATATACAGGGTCTCTAGATGCGGCCTACTACCAACGCCGCCTGGTCACCGAGGAACCAAAGTTATTGAAAATTACCCATTATACATCAAAACTAAAATTGCCGAAAAAGGGAGAGCCAGACGAATCTGGCAGCGAACCAGAGACCCTATAGACAAAAATAACCTAAACAGGTTAACCAGGGATTAAAAAATAGCACTAAGGGAATGGAAAAACGAAACATTTAATTAATACGTAAGCAACTGATCCACCTTCCCACATAACGACTACACACTTTGGAAAGCAATAAAAAACCAAAAGATACTCGAAATCCTATTCCACCGATTCGCAAAGTCGACGGCTCTTGGGCAAGAACAGAAGAAGACAAAACTGGACTATTTGCGGAACATCTATCAAACATATTCCAACCCCAACCCGCCGTTGCTACCCCTGAAGAAGAACGTGAGATCATAAATTACCTCCTTTACAACTACAAAGTCCACCAATACAACCCTTCACTCCAGTAGAAATCACAACTGCAATTAAAAATTCAAACAACAAAAAAGCGCCCTGGTATGACCTAATCACTGCCAAACCTTTGAAAGAACTTCTCCGCAAGACAATAATGGCTATAACACAAATCTTCAATGCAGTCATAAGATTGTAGTATTTTCCAATCCAGTGAAAATTCGGCCAAATAATTTTTATCCTCAAACCGGATAAACCCGCTCATGAAGTTACCTCTTATAGACCGATACCACCACTGTCAAAAGTACTAGAGAGGTTAATAGTTAATATTAAAGAGACTGGCACCCATAATAGAACAAGAAGCACTAATTCCACAGCATTAGTTTGGGTTTCGTCAGAAATACTCTACATTAGAACAGATCCACAGAGTAGTCGATGTAATAGAAGAGGACCTCGAAGAACGTGGATATTGTTTGCGATATTCCCTGATGTCAGCCAGGCGTTCGGCCGAGGCTGGCATCTTGGGTGACTAAGTATATAAAATTAAACTGTCATTGCCACACCAATATTACCTTCTAATTAACTCATATCTGAACGAGAGGTAGTATCAGGTCAAGTACGGTGAAAGCCAGTCTGGACTATACCTAATTAAGGTAGGCGTTCCACAGGGTAGCGTCCTGGGGCTCACCCTATACCAGATCTTCACAGCTGACCTACCATGCAATGATAATGCAGTGACGGCCACATTCGCAGATGACACTGCGTTATTAGTCTCTCACTCGGATCCTACACAAGCATCGGCTATCCTACAAAATTCGATAACATGCAAAAATGGTTGCACAGGTGGCGTATAAAAATCAACGACAACAAATCCACAGCTATCACGTTTACGACAAAACATAATTCCGTTCCTCCGGCCACAATGAACGGTATACAAATTCCAATTAAAGAAGAAGCTAAATATGTCAGCATGTACCTTGACAGGTGCCTAACATGGAGAAAACACATCACAAAAAAGAGAAATTAGATAAAATTTTGTACGTAATACGTTATGAAAAGCGATATTGTTTGACTCACGTAATTTGCAAAACTCGCTAACGCTCGTTTTGGCAAACTTACGACTCGTCAAACAATATCGCTCTTTTCATAACTGATTACGTAATAGTAATTTACATCATCCTATAACGTTATCATGGTAATAACTCCTTAGCAACGAGTTATGTTATGATACATTTAACAGCACTAGTGCTGTAAAGCTTATAACGTGCTGTTATGGCTGTTTTACGTTACTATTTATGAATTGTCATTGAACTGTCATTGAACTGTCACTGAAAATAATTTTTTATTTTTTGAAAAAAATTATTATAGGATGATGTAAACCGTGTTACGACACGCGTAACGTTATTTGCTGTTACATTACTCGAGATTTAAAAGAACTAGCTCCTTCGTCGCTCGTTCTTTCAAACTTTTCTCTTGTAATGTAAAATGCTTCATAACGTTACTAGTATCGTAAATTACTATTACGATACTAGTAACGTTATGAAGCATTTTACATTACGAGAGAAAAGTTTGAAAGAACGAGCGACGAAGGAGCTAGTTCTTTTAAATCTCGAGTAATGTAACAGCAAATAACGTTACGCGTGTCGTAACACGGTTTACATCATCCTATAATAATTTTTTTCAAAAAATAAAAAATTATTTTCAGTGACAGTTCAATGACAATTCATAAATAGTAACGTAAAACAGCCATAACAGCACGTTTTAAGCTTTACAGCACTAGTGCTGTTAAATGTATCATAACATAACTCGTTGCTAAGGAGTTATTACCATGATAACGTTATAGGATGATGTAAATAACTATTACAGGCTCCTAGGACAAAAATCTAAGTTATCGCTAAACAACGAAGTGCTAGTGTATAAAGCATTGCTAGTTGCAGTATGGAAGTATGGGATTCATCTATGGGGCTGTGCGAGAACATCAGCAATAAAACCCTTCATGAGGACCTTAAAATTTCATGGGTCGGAGAGGAAGTCAAAAGACCTACAATCAACTATGTGAACAGAATACATAATCATACAAATGTGCGACTGCTCAATTTACTAGACGATACTAATATCACTCGAAGATTAAATAGACTTAAAACGCTAGACCTTACTAATTAATACGTAGTATATCAGTAACCTCAGGGAATCGTCACTGGGCGAAACTCCCTCCTCATGTCAATGTTTGTATGAGAACAATTTGCTTGTTAGCCATACGGATAGCTATAAATACGCAGTTTAAAAAAAAAAAAAAAAAGGATATCAGTTGTGGACCCCACATTGTTATACATGCCATATTGTATGAACATGCTAATTATACTAATTTATAATAGACATGTATGAGTATCAATTTTTAAAGTGAAAAACAATTCACTAACTTTCTATAAACTAACTACGTATGGGATTTCCTATTCGATTATTATTCCTAAAATTACTTTTACAGGTTTTAATGCATAATTGTTGCTCTGAAAACATGTTCGGCAAAAACTGGCATTTATGCACATAAATCAATACAAGAAGTTTTATCCGTATTCTTCTTCTTCTTTCGGCTTCTTAACCATTTGTGGGTCATTGCCTGCTCTATTTTCGTTTTCAAGCTTTCTTAGCCTTGCCTTGTTTAGAGGGGTAGATGGCTGATCTCGTCCCTTTATCGGTATTATCTAATCATATTCACCACAAAAATCAAGATAAACTTCCATTAAGAAAACTAGACTAAAAAGGGTTGACCGTAGTTAAAGCCTCCCCTCAAGAAGCACTGCTTCACTGCGACAATTTAAATGAATTTTCTGAAACTTGAAGCAGAATATTTTTGAGCTATTCCAAAGAGATAATAATATTAATTTGATGATAGCAATTTAGTGAACTTATAACAAAATATTAAGAATTATGTCTTAAACTATATTTGCTTTTGTTTAAAAAACATTAAAGCAAATCCAAATTTAACTAAGTAAAAATTAAAGATAAAACGGCTTCTCATCAAATATGCAAAAATCAGCTTTTTTATAATTTACATTTTCAGTTTACCGTAGACTCGTAATGTGCTTTGCCCAGCATAAATCGGTTTCTTTTAGAATGGATTAAATATAAATATGTTACAAAACATGTGCAACGACACTGTTGTAGCAGATCTAAACGTCACATTTCACGTATGTTCAATTGAATTCAAGTACAGGAACAGCGTAACACGGTACGTCACCCTAAGCAATGGAGTTCTATTTGCAACACACATCACGGAAGTTTTGTCGTAAGAAAAAAATTCAATTTAACTCTCGTATGAATATTTCAATCGATTTTCCATTTTTTGCCATTTCATTAATTTATGATTATTGCAATTCAAAACTTATATTTCCAATACCGTGCTTGTAATTTTTTCCTCTTATAAGTAATCAAAATACAGTTCCATTTATACGAAAAAATAATTATAGTTAGACAATAAGGCAGTACTACTAAGACCATAATAGCAATGCTTTATTGTTCAAGAGTAACGCTAACTACAGGAAAAGATTTGATATCTTATAATGTTATAAATAACTATAATAAATGAAAAAGGTAAAACATAAGCAGTGTGTACAAAAGTCGTAGAAACATAAAATATAAATTCAATACACAATGTAGAATGTAAATTTTGGTATTTTAACCAGTATCATTGATTGTAGTATAAGTATTTAATAATGATTATGAAGTATAACATTATTAGGTATTCTTCTTATATGTCAGTCGTCAGTGATTGTAGCAACAGTTTTTTTTGCAGCCTGTATTTACAGAACGTAACGTAATCTGAGCTTTATGAAGGAACTGTTACTAAACATCTAGTATTAAAAGAATATATCAAAACTATCCTACAACACTGGTTAATATTGTTAGACTTTTGTTTATTTTATATATTATTTATTTGCCACGTTTGTGTTTGTAACCACAGCAGCGCCATTCAACAAGAGGCCACCCTGCCACCCTCATGTTAGTTATTTTTTGCAGCTCAATCTGGTATGCAATGTGTGCATACATAACTCCACGGGTAAACTATGAAACCACGTGTTAATTGATTCAATCAAATAGTATTAATAATTTTTTCATAATCTTTCTACTGTTTTTAGAAAATCCTTCTCTGGTCGAACTGTTTCTACTGTTGAAATCGGCCAGGGAAAAAACAAGACTGCAATTTTTTGCAGTCATGAGTCATGATAATTCAGCAATATTAAAATGCACAATAGTCGAGCTCTGATCTTACAAGTAGGTATGCAAAATAATGTTTTTAAAGTATTGCTGTTTAAAACCGTCGTGTATCTCATATTGCATATCCTAGCATTTTGCTGCAGATGACAACGTCTGTGTTACATCAGTGTTTTTAATTTCATAACATCTTTACAAATTATTCAACATTATATACAATTGTAATGAAGTATTATTAGCTTATTTTTTCTGGAATCACCTATATAAATTAATGTTTCGCACTCCAAGCAATGATCGAAATCGTTTAATAGAAAAGGAAGGGATCCAAAGTTAGAACCTTGAGACACTTCTGACTTATCAGTAAAAATATCAGATGAAAATTCGTTTTATATACACTCTGCATACGAATTATTAGTAGTGAGGATGATCCTAAAATGTTTAATAACATTCTTACTAAATCCATACCTTTCCATTTACGAATAATTTACGTATTCATGAACCCATAGCCTTTCCGACATTTTTATTTTAAACTGTTTATTTTCATTTAGTTATTATATTATAAAAGCGGAATGCTTTATATTTAAAGCAGTTGTAGTGTGTACCATTCGCTTTAAATCACAAAAGTTTTCCTACAAGAATTAAAACGTAAAATGAACATGCGTTTGCCAGCATGCTGAGAATAATGCGCATGCTAATGGATTAATTCATGTATACAAATTGTGCAGCTGGAATACATTGTTCTACTTTTTAATTTCAGTTTAATGCACATCAGCTGGTACCATAACTGAAATAAGCATAAATGCATTTAATTTAATTAGTAACGACGTCCTGTAGCCAACTTTTTATTGTCAGTGTGGTATGTTCCCATTTAATCTGGACCGTTTGACGACGAAACTTTCATCGTAATTGAATCTGAATATAGCATTTATTTTTATAATTTGAATGTATCCCAAGTGAAAGGTAATTTTCAATCAAGCAAACAATCACTTAAGTTTAGATTTCATCTAAAAGCAGTCAGCTGTTGAAGCTGTTCGGTATTAAAACAAACAGCAATTTATCTCTGGGGTTGAAATTGTTTTCAGCTGTTGTTTACAATTTCTAGTGTTAATTTAGTCCTTCCTCGTATTCCTGTTCTGTCAACGGATTCCGTTCATGCTCTGTGTAATGCAACGGACGGTATTGAACGGAAGCACGTGCTGAAGACGGAACTAAGCACGAATCTGCGTGCGCAACTTCCTGTTTCCGCTCCAGGCTGTGGGTTTAATAGGCCTTTGTTCGCCTGTATCACGTTTAGTCCCTACGCTCACGCACTTTTAAACTACATGCTTTCCAGAAATAACAAAGCGTAATTACCTTGGGGAAAGAAGCTCTGCGCTTTTGGGAGTTAATGTCTACCTGTGTATTTCGATTGTTTTATTACTGAAAGTTTACCGAGATCTGTTGAATTTAAAACACGCGACCAAGAATAACGACGCGTTAACAAACAGCAATTACCAGCCCTTCAATATAGCGACGTCATCTTTTGAACATTTATTACCATTTCGTGATTTCCCTAACAATATTCGTTGGAAATTTACATCGGCTAAGAAACTGAAGTGTTAAGACCTGTTGCGCTTGTAACTTTGAAAGGTTTCTCTTCAGCTGTCGGACGATTTTCATTTATATTGTCATCGAATCTAAATGTTTGAAATAACATTTTGAAATCTTTTTAAAGATCACTTAGTTCTTTTAAAATTAGTAAACGTTTTTTCATATAGACTTAGGAGCTTATTCCTGTAAGTAAAAGCTCGAAGAACTTAATTATTGGTTTAAAATACAGTGAAGAGAGCATTATAATAATTTATATTATATCTTTTAGGTTTAATGCCCCTTAAATTGAACAATGTCATCCAAATAATAATAACTCCCTAATTTATAACGATATCCTATGTTCCTAACAACGGCAATAAATAAAGTAATAAAACATTTTTTATTTCCTTCTTCTGCAATCATTATTAGAGGATTACTTTCGAAAGGTTTAGCTCAAAACATATTAAGAAATCATAAAAATATAAGCTTGGGCCGTTTTATGTTTTTGTTTGCGGGATATAAAAAATTGAATTTGTTTTTCGGGAAAAATCTAGATTATTGTTTTAAAGCAGAAATTAAACGTACTTACATAAATTGTGTAGGATGATGGGGCGGGGTGCAGGGAGGTTGCAGTTTTGATTGATTATTTATTATTATTATTATTATTATTAACGTTTATAAAACCACATTTGATCGACTTACTAAGGAATAACGTTAATTTCACCCATGTTAGGTTAAAACGTAACCTCGATCAGGTCTCGTAAACACCAAAAGCTCAATACAAACGATAATGATCACCCAGACAAATATTGAAATATATAATACAGGTAGCAACGATACATGAAAGCAAAACAGGCACACATTACTACATTTAGCAGTATAGGTTCGTATAGTGTTACTTACAAGGAAATACCCCCGTGGAATCCCACGTTGCATCTAGTGGAAAACCCCTCTAGAATGTTGGGAAGTGATGACGATGAGTGTAGTATTAGCTACCTATAAATCTGTTAAACCGGATGAAACCATCCATGTCTCTGTTCCATCCACACTATGTAACCCCAAGCCCTAGCACGCCAATGAAACAAAGTGATGGGAGACGGGCCTTCCTGGCCATCCAGGGGCACACATCCGGGCGTCACTGTCAGCTAAATGGCTCTCAGACTCTCATGCTCTAACAACATCATGGTTCACTGCTTGACAGCAACAAATATATCAACAACGTAGCCGTTCATATCGACCTTAGCTCATCAGACATGTAATCACATCTGTTCAATTGAAGATCAACTAGCTCTTCATCTTTTTGTTAATAATCATCCCAAATGCATCTTACACCAATGCACCACTAATTCACATTCTACGCACCATACGCAAACTCACTTGGTCTTTCTGTATTAACACATTTGAACGCCAACGCGTCCGTTAACCAACTCTCCCTCAGATTTTGACTTGGATCGGAGCTTTTAACTATAACGAATTTCCCTATTTTAAAAAGGAGTACATGTAACAATTGTTTAGAGTAATTCTGAGAATGTACATTTGCAACTTTAGTCATTTCCATACTTCATTTTTATTTATAACATAATAGCCGAAACACTGGCGGTAAAGTGAAATAAGCAGAGAATTACTACGTTTAATATTTCAGGGCAATACCAACACTAAATAAGCTTCTTTGTTACAGATCTCTCTCTATTACCAGAGACTGTGACATTTTCAGGTGATGAGTCATCCAAATAGGTGAATTTAGCTAAATCCATAAGCCTGCTAAATATTTGTAAATAAGGTTGCACCCACCTGCACCGTTATGTTTCTTCAATAACAAATGATTGGTTTGGTGACTCAACGAAAGCTTGGCCACGCCTATTGTAAATATATTGCACCATAATGATTGATGAACTTTGCCATCCTTTTTTAGGAAACTCTACTATAATTTCTAGAGAGCGGCAATAGTAAACAACTGTTTTAAAAGTGCTACTTAAGGGGCCGCTCTACTGAAATGATTTTACTAAATTTTTACTAGATCCGGTCTCTAACTATTACAAAACGAAGTATGCAATAATTCTGCAGTTTTGTTTTGGTTATTTGTGATAATAAGTAGGTAATTTATAAAAAAAATATAATTTTTGTAATCTTTTATATAAACTGAGCTGTGTAATGCTTAACATAGTTTCTTCGTAAACTAAAATGCTGAAGTTGATTTCAATTTAGAACGTTGAGGTTTTTAATGTGAAAATGTTTCGGCGATACGATAGTTATCACAATAAAAACCTCACCATCGGTAAAAACCCCCTAGAGCTTGTAAAATTGTAACAAGATGGTGTTGAAAGCCATAGTAGCCGACGTTCGCTCACATACAACTTTTCATCCGTAAATCTATTATTCATTCACAATGTTCTTACCTTTCGGTTAACAACCAAGATTTCAGTTTGTTAGGTTGTACAATTATCAACAAACGTGTGTTTCCCTAACAATAAGCGGTTGTATTCTTATACTAGTTATTACTCTTTCAAAACCGTATCACAGTTTACTCTCTTAGCTTTACCTAACCTATCTAAATGTTTTTAGAAAATATGTCATTTTTATTCTCACATCAGAAGATCACATTTGGACCTGTCATTAGTACGAGTACTACTTATTTGAAGTGTAAACTTTAGAAAATAGGCCATGACTAAGTAAATCAAACTAAAATGATGTTACCTCTGAAAAGTAATTATTTTGCGAATTATTTTGTCATGAGCAAAACGAAACAACAACTAGAAACTACTGAAATAAGAACATTAAGAACAATCGCCGGGAAAACCTTACGAGATAGAGTTTCAAGTCGTGAACCAACAGTGCAACCTACACAATATTCGAAAATTTATAAAAAGATAGGAGGAAGGAATGGAGCGCTCATGTGGACAGAATGGACCCTGAACGACTCCCAAAAATCGCTAGAGACAGCGAAATCTAGGCTTGCAGATGCCAGAGATTTCAACGCACGTTTACTGCAATGATCATTGGTACTGCTTGAATAGAATTTTACAGAATCCAAGAGATTTCCACCGCTGGAAAGAATCTTTACCGTGCCAAACATCGTACTAGCACGATAACTACGGTTTTACTTCGTATTCGAAACGGGAATATTTTTCCGCGTTAAGAATATCACCGCCCTGGACTGGGAGTCGAACCTGAGATCTCTGGCTTACTAGGCAATTACGGTAACTTTGTCGCCATCAACTACTTTAATCGTTAGTTTGTTGTAGAACACTGGAATTGTGACACAACTGCTTCATATTTGGATTTACTGACAAAATAAGAGAGTTACTGTATTCTTCTTAGACACAAACTCCTGATGAATGCCTCAGGTAGACGAAACATTGAGTACTTATTTCTCAGTGACACATTCTAATCTAGAAATACATTATTTTATTCTCAAGGCGTATTTAAATAATTAAATAATAATTAAAAGTTATTTAAAATAATATCTAATTAATCAGATGTTAGAGTAATGTATATAACCCGGTTTTCAATTAAACGTTTTTAATTAAATAAAGAATAATTTAATAATAATTTTTAAATTTCTTAATTTAACTAAAATGTTTTGTTTAAACAGGCATACAATTCGTTCTCTGCATACATTTAATGCACCTACGCAAAGAAAATTATTATTTATTGCACTTGCTTGCAACTTGATTTTAAGGTAAAAAATAATTATAAGTATTTTAAATAAAAATGGTAAGCTTTAAAACAGCTGCTATTATGTAATAAAAACATCAAATATTTAAATTATTCCTACCTAATCTTACCAAGCCAATTTAAACAAAATAGACATACATTCACCTATCTTGCTGCATATGACAATAAATTCAACACGATTCTCCGCAAATTGAACTGTAAATTCGGCACTGTCAATAGGATTTCAAGTCTTTCCATAAAGAGATTTTATATTATTTGCAAACAGACTGCTTGTGTATGAAAGGAATTTCAAACCTTGTAAATTTTTCTATCAATCAAGTAGCTTTTTCGTAGAACCGTTTGTATTTTACAGTCCTTTGTTTGGTATTTCACTTTGGAAATGCTCTGTATTCAAATATCGTATTACCTTTTAAAATTTTTATTTGCAAATGTTTTATTTTACATAACGTATTTTTTTCAGGTCTTAAGCATGGTCCACACGCAACGATTTATCGTTCGATTTGCATGTGCAAGTAAATCGTTGCAGATAAATCGTTGCAAACTCAGTGCGTCCACATTATAACGACTCCTCGTATCGTAATTCGAAACGTCACTTGTCAATTTTTCCCCGCTGTGTTATAATCATGGAGGAAGTGTTATTATGGAGTATTTTGGCGGTTTGTTTAAATGTTAAAAGAAAAAGAGAAATCAGAAAACGTCTAAATATAACTCGACGTTCTAGATGGTCTAGATCATGGTTATTAAAACGACATTTATATTCTCATGTACATTTACTTAAAGAGTTGCGAGGTGAGCCCGAAGACTGGCGAAATTATTTAAGAATGGATACCGAAACATACAATTATTTATTAGAATTAGTGAGCCCACATATTGAAAAACAAAATACCTGTATGAGAAAGGCACTGTCGCCCCATGAAAGACTTACAGCGACATTAAGATTCCTAGCGACTGGCAGAAGTTATAAAGACTTAGAGTTTACAACAATTATATCTAAGCAAGCGCTAAGTGTACTCATTCCTGAAACTTGTAAAGTCATATACAAAGTCCTAAAAAAGGAATACTTAAAGGTAAGGAAAACAGCTTTTTATGTATATATTTTTTAAACGAATTTATTTATCAAATAATGTCTAAACATAAACATTTTCAGTAAAACATAAACATTTTTCTATTTATATTATATTTTTAAACATTTACGATACCCACTATTGATCAGCTTCAAAAGTGGTGTAATAGTCAAAAAGTGACGAATTTTCTTCCCCGGATTTGGAGCATTCGGTCGCTGTATTTTCATCTTGTTGATTTACTGGTGGAACTGGCTGCGACTGCTGGATATTTTGATATACAATATGTTGCTGTTGTGTTCTATGTATTTTAGATTGCTGTCCATTGTCTTGCTGATAGTGATAATAGTTACCTAAACGCTGTGGAGCAGGATAATAGAGCGCAGTAGGGTTTGGGGCTGTTACACGAAAAACTTTTGATGGGCCAAGACAACTCTGAGACTCTCCATCGTCAAGAACCTTAAAAGTTCTAGTTAATGCTTGCATTTCCGCTTCAAATAAGACGTCATTAATTAGTTTTTGGGCAAACATATTTTGTTGTTTACTAACGCTTCGAAGTTTGTTAGCAACATGCTTGCCAAACACATCGAAAGGATCATCTGGTTTAAGGGAATTTAATTTTGTTCCTACTAACGACATCACCTCCATAGTTTTTTCATCATCTTTTGCTTGAGCCACCTTCCTTTTCCGAGTCGAAGACTGTGGACAAGTTGAACTTGACTCTCGCACATGACTTGAAACTGATGAGACTGGTGTTGCAAGCACTTCAAGGGCTTCAATATCACTTCCATCCTGACTTTGGTCTTGATCCTGACGTTGACTTTGATCTGCGTTATCCTGAAGCTGAACAAAAAACAATAAAAACATAATATCCAGCTTAAAAGTAATATTTTGTTTATAATTTATTTTTTAATTCTTTTTTTCAGTTTCCAAAAACTCAAGCCGATTGGATACAAATTGCGGGTGATTTTGAAAAGAAATGGCAATACCCCAACTGCTTGGGTGCTATTGATGGTAAGCACATCAGGATTATAGCGCCTAAAGGAAGTGGATCTTATTTTTACAACTATAAGAAAACACACAGCATCGTTCTCATGGCAATAGCTAATGCAAATTGTGAGTTTATATATTGTGATGTTGGTACTAACGGCAGAGTCTCAGATGGCGGAGTCATTAATAATACGGCATTTTTTGAAAAACTTGAAAACAACAACTTAAACATTCCGGAACCCCGATATGTTTCAAATTCAAACCGAGCTCTTGAATACGTTTTTGTTGGCGACGAAGCCTTCTCAATGCGCAAAGATCTGTTAAAACCATATCGCCAGGAAGTATTGAATAAAGAGAGAAGAATTTTTAACTACCGTCTATCCAGAGCCCGACGTGTTGTTGAAAACACATTCGGAATTTTGGCGTCAAGATTTCGTATCTTCCATACAAGTATAAATTTACAATTGGACAACATTGATACTGTTGTTATGGCATGTTGCGCATTGCATAATCTTTTACGCAGAAGATCAGCAGACTCTTATACCCCACCCCAAAGTATGGATCGTGAAAACATTGAAGAAGGTTCAATAGAAACAGGCGATAGATGCAATCCAGATTTAATGCACGGCCTTCAACGTGGTACAAGAGGGCAAATATTTCAAACTGCTGTAGTCGTGAGAGACCAATTTAAAGAGTATTTTAACAACGAGGGGAGTGTGCCATGGCAGAATAAATTTGTAACTTAGATATAACATTTTTTTTAAATGCTAAAAATAATATTTTAAAGTAACGTTTTGGAAGTCCAATCATTTTTATTTACCTTTTGTGATATAATTTATGTTTAGGTGCTCGTAGGTTAATTATGAATATAGTACCTATATAAGTATTCTCATTATTTTTAATTTAACCAGTATTAACAATTAAATATTAAGTATTTAACCAATTTAGTAATTTAACCATAATATTTTTTTCGTTAGTAATTTAAAAAAATAAACGTATTGGATTCACAGCATATCTGTCTATTATGTATTGTGTTCTATACCTATACAGGGTGATTTGTGAGGAACCCCCCATATTTGGATAATGTGTTCAGGGAACTAAAAGAAACAAAAAAAGTATAATAAACATATGGTCAAATTTCAACCGTTACTGAGATATTGTGAAAATGGTTTTTTGTTCCTTTTAGTTCCCTGAACACATTATCAAAATATGGGGGGTTCCTCACAAATCACCCTGTATGTACCTAGTAATTTTTCTTACCTCTTCTGTTTCTTCCGTAAGGGCATCATCACTTGCATCCATCATTGAATTTTTTGATTTTCTAGGTATTTCTTGATCATACAGGAAAGACAGCAAGTCAAAATACCATAACGTTGGCTTATAAATGTCATCCTCTCCTGCTCCGGAATGAATTGACTTGTTGACTTTTAACAATTCCTTCCTGTAAACCGTTCGAAGAGAATTTATTTTTTTTACAACGGTTTCTTTGTTTGCCGCCTTGTCCACTTCTTTATACTTTTCAAGTAGAACTTCATAAGCTTGCCTTTTTTTGTCACGATCACTGTACTCTCTTGATTTGATATGCCATAGGCATGGAAAACTTTTATACAAATCCAGAAATTCGATAAGAAAATCATGTGAAATACTCGACATGTTTTTTAACAACTGTAGTAGACTTTACCAGAGTACGGCTAGTATATGCCACCCAGGGTTGTCAGATATTTTTTCACTGATGTAGCCAACTTTATAGTGCAAATAGGCCAAAGTAGCCGACTTTGCACAATTTCAAATTTTTGGCGGGAAATTTTAGTAAGTTTCTTTAAGTACACAAAAATAAGTCTCCATTTCTCGAAAATATATATATTTTTTAAAAGGATACAAAATAAGTAAATAAAATAATTTTTTTTTTTTTTTATACAGGGTGTCTCAGACATGACTCCCCAGGTCTATAACTTTGTTATTTTTAAAAATAACTATAATAAACTATATATATTCGTAAATGGGAGCAAATTGTCTATAAGATGGGGAAAGAAAATGTTAGAAAATCTGTACTCCTATTATGACAGCGATATTCAACTTTTTTTTTTCAGATTGCACACTATGCTTTTTTCCGGTAATTCTGTTAGTACTTTTTATTCTCTTTATAACCATGTAAACCAATATTGGTCTTACATAAGAAAATTCTCGAACAAAATACGATTGAAAGTTGAAGTCTAGGTTTGCCATGGAAACAACTGATTGTTGTAATTTGTACTCGTCGGCGATAAAAACAATAGCGGATACCTTTCTGCATACAACCTTGCTGCTCGTCTTGCATTCCTCTCGCATAAACCATAAGTAAGGATCATATCAAGCTTTTCAGAATTAGTGTAATTCCTTTCTAATACTACTATGATTTTAAACAAGGACATACAAATACAGAAAGAGCACGTGTCATTCTTTACAACGTAAATTGCAATTGTTTTACAGCTATACGCTATTGTTTTCATCGCCGACGAGTACAAATTACAACAATCAGTTGTTTCCATGGCAAACCTAGACCTCAACCTTCAATCGTATTTTTTTCGAGAATTTTCTTATGTAAGACCCATATAGGTTTACATGGTTATAAAGAGAATAAAGAGTACCATCAGAATGACCGAAAAAAATCATAGTGTGCAATTTGAAAAAAAAAAGTTGAATATCGCTGCCATAATATGAGTACAGAATTTCTAACATTTTCTTTCCCCATCTTATAGAGAATTTGCTCACATTTACGAATATATATAGTTTATTATAGTTATTTTTAAAAATAACAAAGTTATAGACCTGGGGAGTCATGTCTGAGACACCCTGTATATTAAGTATAGTCAGTTCAGCGATATATTCGCTATGCATGACTCATATTACAATAAGAACATATTGTGGACATATGAACTAGTGGATTAAAATGCCTAACTAAAACCTTGTCTTTCGCTTGCAGTCATTGCACTAATCACTATTATCACTGGTTGAACTTAGATATAGATCTTGCGGAAGCTTCCTTTTGAGTCGGTGATGAATGTTCCTAGAGCCGGTTGCATATTGTAGGGCACTTTTGCATCGAGAGATGTTAGCAAAATATCTTCTTTTATCATATAATGTTGCAAAAGGAAAAAGCACGTGTGCAACAACACAAACACTATCAATATAACCACACAACAGAATAGCAAAGACAAGAACCAGAATAGAATCACACATCACATATAACACAATAATTTACAGTTCAACAATTAAATTATTGAATTAAATGCAATCTTGTTCAAACATTAATGGTCGGTAGGTAATTATACTGTTTATGAGGCAGCTAAAAACTGAACAAATCTCGATCGAGCGTCCACACGATACGACTTGCATGCGCAAATCTCCAAAATCTATGCTATTTTGCTCAAACTTTCAACTCCGACTTTCGACTTTGCGCAGTTCTAAAATTTGTTCAAATGTGCTGTCCACACGTAACGATTCATCTGCAACGATTTACTTGCACATGCAAATCGAACGATAAATCGTTGCGTGTGGACCATGCTTTACTATAGCATGCGGTTTGAAAGTTTCGTTTTATGAAGAAAGTGCTGTAAAGCTCAGATTTTTGATTATAATGTATTAGCATTTATGAATTACCGAAAAAGAAATTATGGCAGTCAAATAGAATATAACTTACTATTAACTAACAAATATTAAAACTTTATATTATACCGAAAATGATATTCTTTGATTATATAGCTTGTATATTTACCTCTGCATAACAAACCCTCTTTATAACGTAGATGTAGGCGGATAACATATTCTTGCATAAAATAGACTTTAAGATCTCTTTTTGAGACAATGTTGTGTTTAGAAGACGATTAAAATCTAACCTTGAGGGGCAGTATTAATTAAATTTGATCATATTTGTAAAGTTTCACTATGAAGTCAAATTTTACTAACGTAATAACCATGCTTTTACTTTTATTTAGATTACAGTAAATTTTATAGCACTTATTAAAATTCTCTAAACTAACATGATTTTTTACATTTGTATTTTACAAAACTTTAACATCCTGTAACTTGGTAAGAGTCAGAAACCAAACTGCGCACACTGTAGGAGTTTGTCATCAAGTAAAGTGTAGCTCCTTGTATATAAGACTAGGCATGTATGTTAGCATTTTTTACAATAACTGTAAAATGTAAACCTAAATATAGTTTGTTGTTTTTATAAGTATTAGCAGTTATCGCTCGTTGGGGAAAACAGTATGGTAAACATTATTGAGAAAACCACAAACACCTCTGCAAAATGGACACTGTAAGAAGTTTTGGTCCCGTCTATGTGCTTAATAGAGAGATTACACTGTACTACTTTAGGGAAATAAAAATTATTAAATATCCTATCTTCTAATGTCAAAATAAAACGCATTAGTTGTTTGCATATCTATAACAGAAGACTCGGAATTAAAATGTAATATGTATGTATTTACATAGTAATAAAGATAAAACCATCCTATTTATTTTAAAGGCAGTACATCGATAATGCGGTTTCAGGACAAAATAGGACATAAATGCAATACCAAAATACATTTTGTATCAGGCAAGTGATGCACGTAGACGTAGGATTGAAGCACGTCCTGTTGTGCAGCAGTAAAACTACGATAGCATCGTCCACTGGAAATAGCTCTATACAATTTTTATGTGAACTCTTGGCATCAACAAGATTGAAAAGTTTATTCATAGCGGACATTTCTTGTTTCATCAGAGGGTTTAAGAAAATTGTAATTTAACGTCCATTTTCATTTTCGTAGCTTTCACCACCTGTAACAGTGACAAATAACCATAATATGTTTTAAGTTTGGTCATAAAATGAGCGTCAATGAGATCCGGCACTTCATACTTATTACTACTGCTACTACTACTCTTACTAGCTTTATAAACAATTTAACTAGACTAAAGCGCTCAAGATATAAATTAAAATTTTTATTAAGTTAAATTAAAACCTTTTAACAGAATAAATAGTAACTAAAAACTTTCAGGAAGCTAAAAATTCAGCTAGCGGGAGTTCTGTCAAACCGATTAAGTTCCTCCACCCTATCTCGAAATGCAAATTCTGTCCTTATAATGAAACTCTTAGTTATGCGTTCCCGTGCTGAACTTTTCTAGGGCACATATTTTAAGAGAGATTAAAAATGTCGCATTTTATTCCGAATATTAAAATTTTAAAACAATAAAAAGTTTTAACTAGCCGTTCGTTCCTCGTATTTTATTATTTTGATTATGAATTATGAGAATTTCTGCAATATTTCTGTTGAGCGATTAATTTTCAACATACATATTTATGTATGTAAGTGCATAATTTCATCTGTACATAAAGATATCAAAAGTAACTTTTATCCAACACCTCTCAATAAATGCTTCGTGGGAAGTGGCTGATTACCCGCTAGGTGTATTACCCAGTTAAGTTGTTTTATAAAACAGTTAAAAACCTGAGACACAAAAAGAACTTACTTGGAAACAAACTAGAAGTAAGACAGGTGAGATACTAACAGATGAAGAAGAAATTATGGAGCGATGGAAGGAACACTTTGAAGAACTACTTGACGTGAAAGGAAATGAAGGAAGAGACAACGATAGAAGACAACAATAAGAAAATATTAATCCGGATGAGAGCGGAGGAGAAAGCGATACCAGGAGATGACGAAATTTACCCAGAAATGCTAAAATTTCTAAGTGAAACGGCGATAATCGAACTAACTAACATCTTTAATAAAGTATGGGAAGAGGAGAAGATACCCAAAGACTGGAAAAGAGCAGTTATATTACCCATATACAAAAAAGGAGATCCAAAGCAATGCGACAATTACAGGGAAATATTCCTTTTATGTGTGGCTTTCAAGGTATACGAAATAATACTAGAGAAAAGATTAAGAGATATAACTGAGCAGCAACTAAAAGACCAACAAAGTGGCTTTCGAAAAAAACATGGAGTACAAGATCATATCTTTACACTCCAGCAAATTTCGGAGAAGGTGATAGTAAAAAACAGAAAGGTATATCTCTGTTTTGTAGACATTAAAAAGGCGTTTGACAAGATCAAAAGAGATATTTGGAAAAGCCTTAGAAGAAAAGCAGTTAACAAAAAATTAATATCAGCGATCCAGTGCCTATACGAACATACAACAAATATAGGTACGATTGAAGATGAATTAAATAATAGGATGAAATCAGCTGAAAACCTGTTCATTGAACAATAGTTTTCTAAAACATAGAGAAATTAGTAGAAGAACACAGACCACGGTACACAAGATGATATATGTGCCAATACTTACGTACGGGTGTGAAAGCTGGGTGCTGAACAAAAAACAAAAGAGCCGTCTACAAGCATGCGAGATGAAATTCCTGCGTAGAATACTAGGTGCTAGAAGAATAGATCAAATTCGGAATACAAATATAAGGAAACAACTAAACACAACGCCACTCCTAGAAAAGATAGATGAGCAGAAACTAAGGTGGTTTGGACACATGAGTCGTATGAACGATAGCCGACAAGTTAAGAAAGTGTGGGAAGCCAGGGCGATCGGTAAAAACAAGAGAGGACGACCCAGACAATCATGGAACCAAAGTGTAGCGGAGATACTAAAGGGGAAAGGGCTAACATGGCCAGAAAGCAAAGCAATGGCAGAGACAGGAAGAAGTGGCGCAGTTTTATCCAAACCACTGCAGAAATGTGAGAGAAGACATCCTTGACACCCCAGAGTACAAAGAGGGCAGGATTATGTATGTATGTATGTATTACTTAATAATTTTGTCAACATTGCCTAAACCAAGATAAAACACCACTTTTAATTCCAAGGGCCACTGAAGATGACCTTAAATAATTGGATCAGTTGATATTTTTTCCGTTATATCTTGACCTTTATCGTTGTATATCGTGTGTCCACGGAAAGACGGAACAAAGCAATGTATCTTTTTGTAAAAGATACGGGCGACGTTTGGAATATGCATTCAGAACTCAACGTGCGTTATTAAGGTGCTAGAAAGAAATAAAAAATAATAACTAGCCGTTGAACTGTGCAAGTCATTTGAAATATGTAGTTGCCTTAGTAAACGGAAACAAATCGCTATATTTGAGGAAAAGGATTTGTATTTCATTACAAACTTAATAATTTGTTGTCAAAATTTACAAATATAAAAAGTAAACAATGAACTGGTTGCGTGCCGTGATAACACTGAATCCATACATATTCCAAAGGTTACCCGGATCTTTTCTAAAGGACTACCTTGATGCTTCCTTATATTTCGTCGTACCGTGGACACCCGGTATGTATCTCTTGGTATTTAACGCCTGTTAATAAAATAACAATAAGCATCTATATGTAAATATAAATAGACTTATTGTATAGATTAAGGATTAAGGTTACTTCCAAATTAGACTATTCGTACAAACACGAAATTCGTGGGTATCACTAACTTTTAGTACCAAAATAATACGAAAATTATAGTCATTACCAACTGTTGTATATCGATATTTACAAGTTGAATTTAAATTTAAAATGCAAGGAGCTCTTGTTTAGCGTGAACAGAATTGAGGTTTGAGCAACACTAAATATCAAATTTCATAGAACGTTTCGTGGTGGACAAAGCACGAAACTTTATTATAATTGGATGTAGTTATGTTCCAATCTTGTTTTATCGAAGATCTGTATTAGTGGCATTGCAGAGATAAGACCTCTTGTAGGTATAATTATATCGAAACGAGGGACCCGATCTACATAGAGTTATTCATGTAGCGGTAACTAAAGGTCTCGGTTTGACCTACATCGCACATAACATCTAAATTTCTGAATATTATTCGAACTGGGTATAATGGCGTGAGTTTAATTCTAGTTATAATTTTCTAGACTCTCTCTCTCTCTCGTAAATATATAAGTAATTAATAAATTAATTATATATCCGTCTCAATATGAAAGAACGTTGTCTTTTACCAATTATTTTTTTTTGTTTTTAAATAATTGGCCTTAGACAAAGATCTTTCATACATGGTAATTTGTAAATAAATAGTTACCTGTACAATTATAACAAAATTAAGTCTTAAAAAAGTAAGTTTCTTAGAGAAGTAAAAGTATTAAAGATTTATAACTAGAACAAATTTTAAACAGCTCAACATAACTTATTTCACTTAACAAAGATGTTCGTTGAGAAATTCTTCTTAATAATTCCTGACAACTTGCGTCGCCCACCCTAATTTTATTTGCGGGAACCGACAACCAACAAGTGGTGGAATTGTCGCATGCAGGGTGAAGTTAGTTGTCAAGATCCCTAATGAGTTGATTTCAAATTTGGGTTCTGCTTCGCGTGAGCGATAATGAATGCGTTCGCTCCTAATTTATAATCCGTCCAGCAACTCATATTAAAGCAATACATCATTGTAAAAAAAATTACGTTGTGTTATTTGGTTCACGTCAATAACAGAAATCTGAAATTGAATTCAACACAGGCGCCCCTTTTCTGTTTTATGCGTCTGTCTTTTTTAGTTGTCCGATACATTTAGGAATGATACAACAAACTCCGTTGACTTGTGACGCTTTCAACCCCAACATCCTTTATATTTAACTTATTAGATTACCATGTCACATAAACTTATAAGTAAATTTTAACAACCATTTCGCCCCTAACAAATTTTCGAGGTTGCGTTCAGTTAATAAATAACGGGGCGTGTCAGTATTTGCGCGTTTTAAAGCAGCGATTTATCGCGAACAATTTTCAAGGGTAGTTGTAAGAGTTTACAAAACCGACGACGTAGTATTTTAGAAGTGAAATAAGGGTTTGTTCAGTCAAGCAAGCCTTGTAGGGTGATAAATTTCCAATGACCATTAAGTCAATCTCGACAGCATTAAAAGTCTCTTGAGAAGTTGGCGCGTATACTTGAAACAAGAGCACTGTTTCAAAGATAACTGCGATACTTAATATCCTCTGAGGACCTTTTTGGAACGAACTACAAGCTTTCTGACAATCGATATTCCGATATCCTTGTTTTAACAGTTTAATAATGATATTAGGGATATACTATAACAAGGCATATTAAAATATTGAATTAAGCTACTTGAGAGAATTTTGAACTTGAGTGTATTTAAAGTTTAACTAGCATTTTCTCTCTAATTTACTTAATTAATCAAAAAATTTGCATCTTTTGCATAACAACATTTAAAGGTGTGTAATGTTTCTAAAGTTAAAAGAAACTTCAGAACATTAAATCTGTTCAGGAATTTTCCAAAAATCTACCATCATTTTCAGTAACAGAGTATAGCAAGAGTATTTGAATTTGACTGATAAACTTATGGTAATGATAGGGTGTATTGAGGGCGGCAATGGTTGTAAATTGGCACTAGATTGGAAACCTAAATTAAAGCCGCTAGAGGCACCAAAAGAAGTCCCTGAAAACACCTTAAATAGTCAAACCCATCATTCATGATTAAGGGCGACTGCAACAATTATGTATATGGACGGTAGAATTTAACAATTGATTACATTTACATTATTTTAAGGTGTAAATTAAAAGGTCATTGTATGCTATTGATTTAAGTCTCAATAAACCGACCATACAAATAAATTACAAAATTAAACCAACCCCATATAGTTTATATACATCGAATAATTCAGACAATTTTCACAGACAAATTTACGTCCTGATATTTTTCAAACAAATTGTCCATACTTGTTCTAGCCTTTTTTGAACAATCACCGCAAAAGTTTTCTTGAATGTAACTTTCTGAGTATTTTGGAATTCAGTAAACGTCAGGCATTCACATCTGTAAAAACTAACGTATTAAATTTATTTTTAAAATTTTTAAACTAAAGAATGATATTAACATGACAAAAAAATTTCTTAGTATTCTTTTTAATTCTACTAACTTTAACCTGTTTAATTTTGTATTATAAAATCAAGTCAATAAATGCGTTATAATTATTATTGGTTTAGTTATTTTGAAAATAATTTGAAAAATTTTATTAGTGGGCAGCCTCAAAGCAAATAAAAGAAGTAGAACATCATAATATTAATTTTAGTGCATTTATTTCTGGTGTTTTAAGTATAATTTATTTAACATTTCGACGGTAACCTTGCTTTAAGCCCTTGACTTGTCTGTCGTAGCTGTCTGGGCTGTAAGCCAATTTCAATTCTTATCTTGCCATTGAATCTACAAACTATTCTTAATATCCAATTTAAAAAAGATTCTTTTTCGTAGCCGCAGATTCTAATTTAAGTGTCACTTCCTATTCATTTTGTAGTCTTCTTAATATTCCCTCTATTTTTCAAACATGTAATATATGATGAGCTGGTGTTTTGAAATATTTCCCAAGGTACAATTCCCAAAACATGCATGTGGTGGAAGCACACTGTCTGTTTACACAAAACGAAATAACTCGTCAATGTTTAATTTAATTATTAATAAATTAATATCTTTTAAGAAAATTTCGATCTCACTGTGTTACCTAATTTGTTACCTATGTTTTATTAACCTGACACAAGCCTTTGACAGGATAAAATTACATGATGTCTTAACTACGTTAAAAGAAAAGAACATCAATCGAAACATAATGGAAACTATTAGAGAGCTAGACATCAATAATAAAACTCGAGTCAAAACTAATAACGAGCTAACAGAAGACGTTCCAGTCAATACAGGTATCAGGCAGGGAGACAGCTTGAGCCCTACACTATTTAACATCATAATGGACAAAATTATTGAAAAGGTTAAGACGATGACCGAAGGCTATCGAATGGGGAATAAGAAAATAAATATCATGTGTTATGCTTGACGATGCAGATTAATACTAGCGGAAATATAAGTTTAAAACAACAGCAGAACAGCTCAATATGAAGATCTCAACAGAAAAGACACAATCGATGACAATATCCAAAGACCCGATCCGATGTAAGCTAGCGGTTAATAACAAAACAATTGCGCAAGTTATGAACTTCAATTACCTTGGGGTAAGCACGTCCAGCAGCCGAAATCTGAGACAAGAAGTTCGCACACAAGCAACAAAGGCCTCAATGATATCAGAATGCCTGCGTGACATAATATGGAGAAACAGATATATGACCATCGAAAGCAAAATACGTATTTACAAAACCTGCGTATGACCTATTCTGACTTACACCGCGGAAACTAGAGCCGAAACGTGTAAGACGAAACAGATCATGAGAACAACCGAGATGAAGATCCTCCGCGCCATATCAGGTAACACCTTACAAGACAGAATCAGAAATGAAAATATACGAGAGGTTTGTAGAATCGAAGACATCGTAAGATTTACAAGATCAAGACGTCGTCAGTGGAAGGAGCACGTGAGCAGGACGCACGATGACAGACTGGCCAGCATAGCAATGAAAGAACAACCCAGCACAAAACGACAACGAGGACGACCGCCTAAACGGTGGAAAGAGAGCTGGACATCGGCATCGTAGGAGAACCAAATATAAACAGAGGCACTGATAGAAAACAGGATTTGATCCTACATTAAGAAGAAGAAGAAGAAGAAGAAGAGACCTAATTTGTTGTGGAAATCTGCGTTTTCGACTTCAGATGTTGATGCAATCATGATTTTGTATTTTTTTTTCATATCTGATTCTTTTTTGTATGGTGTGACCACAGAATAACAATTCGGTCAAATAATAATACAGTACAACATCAAACATTTACAAATATCGATTTTCTCGTATATTAAAAAATTTAGATTTTATTTTCTCCCTTCTCCCTCACTTTCCTTCTCTTTGTGGGATTTTTCTCCCTTCCAGGATCAGGTAGTGTAGACCATATGGAGCTCTAACCTCCTCCTGAGTCTGCTTTATCAACTTTTCCTTATCCTCGTTCTTAATAACTCTTCTATTTTATCCTTGTCACTTGTCCGTCCCCTTGTAACCTTTGCCGAAGGACCATGTTTTAGCTGTGTTTAGGAAATGTTGAAAAAATACAAAATCAATAATGATTACATAAATCTAGCCATGTTACCCTTTATTCTTAGATGCCATTGAACATGAAACGCCGGCCTCGATAATGTCAGCGTTTATCTTCAGGATAGGCTGAAATCTTTTTAAGTTAGTATTTGGTATCCTTTAGTTTCATTTAATGAATTTTTAATATATACTAGTTGCGTTTTACTTGAGTTGAAACTTGGTCTAAATATTACCTACGCGTAAAATTAAGTTAAATATACTTCAACACTCAATCGCTGAAGTGGCTGAGTAGTTAAGGCATTCGGCTACAGCGCTGACAAGCCTCGGGGTCAAACCCGAATCGGATATTCGGCAGGTGGCCTACGCAGTCACTGAAAATAATTTGGGAACCGAAACACAGTAGTGGAGTAGGGAAGGTAGACCGTTGTCTAAGGCGTGGTGCTTACCACATCGCCCCGTACGTAAAGCGTGGTGAGACAATCGGGTATGAAAGCGACTCAGGAGGCCTTAACCCCCCGTGTTATCGGTCATACTCCCTCACGGAGTGTAAATGCCGATACCTTTATACTTCAACACACAGATTTACTACAAAAATTGGATTAGTTCAGATGTTCAGACCAGTAAATGTTTAGTATGCTATTAAGGACGACTTATATTTCAATAACATATAACAAAACAATTAAAAACTGCAGCAGCAAAGTTTGCGTAATTCATACCTTTGTTTTGAGAAATGGGTGCTCAACTCCGAGTATACTAGTTATTAACAAAACGTTTTCCGGATTGGGACCGTGTCATTTTGAGACAAAAGACTCAACGTTTCGCCCACTTTTATAAAGGGCTTCTTCAGGAGGAAAGGGAGGACTAAAAGAGCACGGTAACTCAACGTGTCAACCACGCCATAGGCGAAACTCTTTTAGCAAGAGGCAGAAGGGTAGCGTTAACTCAACTTGTCAACCAAGCCAGAGGCGAAACCCTTCTGAAGAGAATATGGTATTTAACGAAATAATTTTATAAGCATAGACTCTAATGAAAAGCAAGTTCGGTTAGTCATTGTTTGTCAGACAACAAGAAACACATAAAAATTAGAACTGTTTAATTGTATAAAAATTATCTGTGCCAACCTTTATGGCATTTAGGTATACTTACCTTATAAACTATTCTTACTTTCATACTTAAAGTTCAGTACGGTGTCTTATGGAAAGCGAGGTAGCCGGATTTCATCACAAAACTGCTTGGAGGTGAATATATACCTGTCAACCATAAATAAATCCGGCTATTGCATTTCAAGGCACCTAACAACTGCTAGTCCCTAGCTCGTAGCTTATTTTGCATGTATCTGTCAGCGGTTTTACTTTAAGTAAACTTAGACCGCTGGCCTCTGCCGAGAAGTGACAACATTGACCACAAAACTCTCATAAGAATAACATAGCCGTATCTCTCCCGTACTGAAACGAAGAATAGAGATGTCGGATTCGATCCCAGTCTATCTTGGTGAGAGTTTTAACGCGAAAAAATAGCTGCTTTCGGATATAAGGTAAAACCGTAGGTCCCGTGCCAATACGATGTTTGCTACTATAAAAGCAGTGGGGAAATCTATCGAGTTCGGCAAAATTCCAGTCGGATAGTTCAAATGACCATAGTAGTCGACTCGCGTTGAAATCCCTGGCACCCGTAAGCCTAGATTTCGCCCAATACATAAACAGGCAAATAAATAAGAACAATCCGTGATATTGCTCCTGCGCAGCTTTGGTAGAGCATGTTGGGTACCTACTGTAATATGAAAAAAGATAGTAGACAGGTTTCTTTTCCACTTTACACTTTACAGACTAATAACTATGTAAATGTACACATTTACACCTGCAAAAAAAGTAGCAACAATTCTTTCAGAAAATTTTAACATTTAAATGATGGTACCAGATAAGTATTTGAGATAAGTATAGATAGACAAAAAAGCACAATGCTGTAACTGTACGTACCCCAGGTGTGTTACCCTTTACAGTTTTTCGCTGTGATCGTCTAGTTTTTCATTAAGATTTCCTTTACCCTCAACCCTTATTGGTTAAGTGAAAAGCTTACCCTTTACTTAGATAACTGACTATTTAGTCAGAGTACCCTTAATGTTGTTGTGATTCGTTGATCTAGAGTAGCTCACCTTATAAAACAAGAAATAAAGACTCCATCAAGTTTAATACATATATGTATTATAAAGTCATATTATTTATGTACAGATATTTACAAATACAGCAAATAATTAAGCATAGTGTATGAACAATAAGCTAGGCAAGTCAATTATGGCCAGTGGCTTGAATAATTAGTATTCTTTTGTTTTATGACTTTGATGTACTTAAGGTGGCCTGTGTACGTGGTTGATCACAAGAAATTATGCTGGAAGTCGGTGCGTTAGTCAAATATGCGATACAAGATCGATCTTTTAAGTGATTGATATTAAAACCAATCTTAAGTGGCCGAAGCCAAATGTGGTATTATAACCAATATTTTTGACGAGGGTGCAATATCCCTCAAACAGAGTACGTGCGCTATGCTCTTAAATTAACGAGTATATGCGCGATGCATAACTCTAAATTACATGAGTGAGCGTTGATCCACATGTACCAGAATCTACGAGGCACTAGGTGCCCTCGCACATTGCAAGGAATATTTCACCCTATCGTTGATTGAGAATATGCCCAAGACATATATCAGTAGTCAGAATTGTCGTTTTGTTGTAATTAATTGTAATCAGTACTTACACCAGGGCAACCATAAGGTAATTTCGATAAAGTCTAATGTTGAATACGTGAAATACATTAAACTTGCTAACTTTTACGTTTCGATTAATTTGGATTTCGCAGGGAGACCCTTTATGAAAGATTTCTACTAGTTAATGCGAAGCAACAAAGTGCAACATTACTAAATGTATACTTTACAGTAAGTAGATACACTCGATCAGCGTACTAATCGAGATTCCAGACCATTACACAGCGCGTAACTGAATAATGAAGACTGGTTCCTGGAGTGAGATTTGATCCCGTATTTATATTTAAAATTCGCATGTAGCGGGGAGTGTGATTAAACGTTCTCACGGGTGTTTTCATAAATAGATTGGTATCCAAATGTTCCCATGAGTGACCCTTGCTCTCTAAACTAATAAATTTCATGGTTGAGTTAAAATCCTAATACTTTGGCATATTTTAAATTTCTTTGAAATTTGATACTTTAGTTTAGTAGAACACGTGTGGGTCCACTTGTTTACATACAGGCGGCGACCTAATTTGCAAAAGGGCCGTGATTTTACACCGAGGATTTATGATATTTCTGTTATTAGTTTAGAAATGAAATTAACTTTCTGCCATATTCTTGCCCCAAAGAAACACCCCTAGCGTTATGCTTTGAATAAAATAATTACATTGAAATTCTAATCCCTGAAAAATAGAAAATTAAAATTATATTCGCCGGTGGTCATCACAATGCTTTTGTAATCTACCCCGTAACTTTTTGTAGCTTGACTGAATATTATGTTTAGGTAATCATTCAATATTTGGTAATAGGAATAAATTTGTTTCGCCATAAGTTTGTAATTTATTCCAAATTGCTTGTTAGTATGAGTATTTTACCTTATAAAATATAAACGAATAAAAACGGGTTAACATTAGAATTTTATTGCACATAGTTTTTTTGATATTTTATTAGTTTCAAATGGACTGTGAAAAATGTTTACTGTATATTATTACACTGGTTACCGTTTTGAATTTAAATGTGTGAATTTATTTTTCGTTTAAAATTTAATTTATTGTATAGATATTGCGTTTCAAAATCGTTCATTGACACCTTTAATTACATGCACCCTACGGCTATTTTTCTATGAAATGGCTTTCATTACCCATACACACAGGTATTAAATTCAATTTTATCTGGAACGTGTGTTATTATTAGCTACATTGTTTGCTCCCCAGGTCGCAACGGTTTACTTTGATCTAGCGTATTTGGAATATAATACACATTTTTAATAATAAGTAAATAAAATCGTATTTTCAGTCAAATGAGAACAAAGCAAAACTTGGTTTTCAATTTAAATTTTATAATTTATAATATTTTATTCGTATAATGGATAAAGAGATTTATATTCAGCGTAGGTCTTTGAAGCATACATTTTATATAATTACCAAAGAGCTTAAGGGAATAACTGACATTTCTTTATTTTCGTTGCTTTAAAAATGTAAAAGGTGTTGTGGCGGAGCGTCTTGAATGCTATAATTAATTATTTTCTAATTCATAACCTGCAGCGAATTGCTTGCCATATAAAAACAATTTTGATTAAAGCTGCGTTACCTAGTTTTGAAATTAACAAAGCCCTTTTAACAAGGAGCTTTCGTTGAGTGAAAAGAGGAACGAGTCTGTATTACCAGAGAGCTATATTTTATAGCCATGGCATTTCACTCGGTTTAAAATTAGATTAGAGCCGGTATGTTTGCGTATAATTGAACTAGCATATTGAAATGTTCTCCCCTCGGGTCACTGACGTTTGTTTATTTGTTTGTTTTCGTTTCCTATATTGTTTCAAGCTCAACTTCTGCATTTAATTAAACTTGATATGCTCTCGAATAATCATAACGTGTAACTGTATGACTTGAACACACTAGTTGTAATCTTTGACTTACGTTTACTTACTACCTGACTCAAGATTTAAAAAATTACCAGATTTCTTATTTACAGGGTGTACACGAATTGGGTGTCCGCCTACCTCTACAGTCCTACGCCGGAGGCCATGCAGTCTTCATGTATAGCACAGCAGCAGACGGAAACGTTACCCTTCAATTACGGGAATCAGATGACCTGGATAGGTCGGGTTTAGCAGCAATGTTGGCACGTTTACAGGATGATGCTACCTTTTCTATTTCGTATCAGGATAGCGATATCTTGTCTGATGGAAGTATTGATGTTCTATTGGGTACAGGAACTGGAACACTACAAGGCTCAGGTTAGATATTAAGTTTTTGTGTGTTTATAGTTCCATTTTTCTTTAACATTTAATTTAAGGACAAAAGTGGAAGGAAAATGCATATTACGAATACAAAAAGTTTTTAGGAAAGTAACAGGTCTTCCAAGAACGTGATTTCAGAATATAATCATAATATTCGTTTTTTGTGTGGTTGATATTCTTTTACGAGTTTAGTTAGATGACTATTTGTACGCGCTACACAAGAATGTCTAAAAGTTTTCGTTTCTGTGTCTTTAAACCCGTAAACTGACCTTTCTATTACTATATATTTTTCATTTTAAAATTTAAATATATCGAACAAATATGTTCAAAGAATGATAATGATATAGGTGAGCCTCATAATTTTGTAATTTTACTTCAAGCATCTACAAGCTCAATTACTCTTTATCTTTTATTCTACCTAACTTTACGACAGGAAGTCACACGAATGACTGATGGAAGCGATTACTCGGATACTGATGTAGCGTCGTTCAATCATTAATTTGATGGTAGTTTGTATTCGTCTATCTCCCAACGTTCTTTGTGGAGATGAAGATAGCAACGGTTTAATTTTTTCCGATGTTAATTTTGTTTCTTATGCCATTTTCGTTACTTTTTCTTTCGTTAATACAAGATGATTTTCAGTAGGCTTCCACTTAGATTATTCAAATTTTTTAACCTGAAGTTATGAAACTTGTTTTAAAAACGCTCAGCACAAGAACATGTGAAATTGCTTTCTTAAATGGATTAATTATTAGTGCTAAACTTTTATTTATTTTAAAATGTTTCCACTTTTTCGGGAAGTTTATTAAGCCACTTCACTAATATTTGCTAACAACATTATTAAATTTCGTTTACATCCCTGCAGTGCCCTCCCAGTTTACATAGAATTTAAACTAAAGTTTGCCCATAGAAACTTTCGTGCAACGTATACTAGCTACTTGCTTGTGTTTACTGTGTGAACGCACTTCTCTGAAAAGCAGAAATATTCCCTAGGATGCAGTATAATGTGCATAACGACAGCGTTCTATGTTAATTAATTAGACTACCGGAGTTTCAATGTGATCCAGTTCTGCTCTACCGCAGCTTTTGTAATTATAACATGTAATCATAGTTTTAATTATGATCCCATATTATATTTGTAATGCAAGATAGTTTTTCGTGTCGAATAACAATCGTATTGTTAAAACAAACGAGGTACTTAATTCTGTTGCATTAAAGTATACAGGGTGATACAAATACCCTTAAACGGAAAACGAATTTGCCCATAAGGCGTACTTTAATCCAGCTTTTGTTTTGCAAATATAACTCAATACAGTAGACACGCGATAATGTGAACAAAATAAAACAAGGCGTGTTCACGTTTGCGATTTGTTCACGCTATCGATTAGTAATGATTTTCTACTAGAAACTGATAAAAAAAGATCAAAAATAAAGTAAAAACTGTTTATTAACGTTTTATATTAAAATACAAACTACTGTTGCAGAAAAAAATCGAAAATTTTGTATTGAGACGTTTACTGCTAAATTAAACACACTGAACACAAGCAACAATTACGTTTTTAATGCATCGCATCAGCTTTAAAAGAGATTTGGCGCCATGGAAAACGGCCGTATTTAATAACTGTCTACTAAATAAAAACGCGTATCAGTAGACAACCCAAAATTAACCAAAACACATATTATGCAGTCACATTTGTTCACCGTCAACACTGTTATGTCTGCAAATACCTTTAATGCGGCATAGACATGTAAACAAGTTACAGGAAACGTCAGAAATTCAATATGTTTTATTGTTTTCATACATCATAAACAATGTTCACGTTAGTGAGGGTTAGTGTGTTCACGTTATACGGTGGTCAATATAATAAAAATGTTGTTCATGTTAGCCGGATATTCACGTTACCCGATGTTCACGTTACCGCGTGTCTACTGTATTTATCTTTCTCACAAAAAATTAAAAATTACTTTTTTGTTAATAAAGGTACAACAATAATTTAATCCCGAAATGTAAGTACTTTTCGATGCAAAATACTTTTGTGTCATTACATTGTGTATTGTTACTTCGACAAATTACATTTTTTTCAAACGCAGCGTATAAATGGTCGTGCTAGTTCCCAGACGTTGTTTTTTCTTTACTTTTCGGTAATACATATATAAAAGAAATACAATATTCATTTGCAAAATTACCTAAAATGTAAATGATTACCTTTGTTGGCCATACATTAATTAAAATTATATTCTGATTTATGCTTATTATAATTATTATACTTATAACACATTCACGACTCTTGAGCTCAACGTAGGCTGTGATAGGACAGTTCCGTTGGCGTGAACGACATACTTACTGGTATCAATTTGTCTCGTCGGTAAAACTACAATGATTTCATTTATGGAACCAACATTTGGCGGCATATAAAATTCCTTAATATTCTGTTCTTTATTTTGAGTTTACCTAAATATGAATTCAGTAAATATTTCATTGATATAATATAATTTAAAAAGCACCTACGTACAGCAAGGTGTAGAAGTAATGACTACTGCGCCTTGCAAATATGCAGCCCATCTATCACCAGTCCGGCTACAATATGTTTGAAACTGCTGAGTGAAAGCCGGACTGGTGATAGATGGGCTGCATATTTGCAAGGCGCAGTAGTCATTACTTCTACACCTTGCTGTACATAAATGTACTATATATTATTGCATTTATGTATAGAATATTTTTATCATAACTGAATATTAATAATATATGTAGATATAAATTATCTGTTTATTCCACTTACTTACTGTTGTAAGTATACCTACGTAAGTGCTAGTGGAGACACTACATGTTTAGGGATATTGTTGTTAGTAAGTTGTAAAGGTAACAACAATAAAGAGTGAATAATAAGTTATGTTAAAATAATGAGAGTTTCATTACCTAATTAAGGAGTTTAAGCGTACAAATCAAAACACTTACTTAATCCTATTGCCTTGTTACCGCTAGGTGTAAGGCGGGGCGGAGTTGACCTGATACTTTTCTCTGCTTTTTTTTCTGTCTTGTATTAGTTCCCTCTGTTCTCTACATTGATCCTAAGTATTTTGTAGTTTTATATTATGAGCTTTATATTCACTTGAAATTATCATACCTTTTTGTTTTGACTATATTGATCTTCATAGCTATGTTTGTTACTTCTCTATCCATTACTTCTATATTGCACTGTAGATCGTCTTCTATTTTCATTAATATGGCCATATCATACGCGAACATAAATTCGGTTCGCTGAATTTGTTTCAATTTCTAGTATCTTAGTTTTAGTGGGCTCATCTTTCTTTGCCTCTTTTATAGCTTCATCTAGTACCACCGAAAACAGTATTGGGCTCAGTACACAGCCTTATTTGGCGCCTATCATTGTGCCAAATTGGCTCTGCCTTTCATTATTTGTTTATATTCTCTTTGTGCATAGGTTTTATTACCTCTATTGTTATTTTATCTACTGTCCGCTTCTCCAATATTTTCCATATGTCCTTTCTCCGTATTCGGTCGAATGCTTTTTCAAGATCGATGAGAGAGATGTGGATATTTCTGTTTTTACGTATTAGTTAGTCTCATGTGTACCTCTCCTACTTCCAAATCTACTTTATGTATCTTCTATCGTTGCTTCAATTTTATTTCTTATTATTTTCCCCACTATTATCGCCAATATCTTTCCTGGGGCACTTCATAGCGTTATTCATCTATAATTACTACAGTCTCTCTTATCTCCTTTTGTATAGATATGTAGTATTATTCCCTAATTTCACTCTTTGGGTAGTTTCATATTGTTTATTATGTCATTTAATAACCCAGTTATTTGCATCGTCCCTTCTTCTCCCATGTACTTTATCGTTTCCGAGGTTATGTTGTATCGTCCTGGCGCCTTTCCTAGTTTTAACTTTTTATGGCTTTTATTATTTTTTCCTCCTCTAATAGTTCTACCTCTTGAATGCCATTTATTTTTTTTGTTTTTCCTTCTTCCTCTGTCTTATTTGCTTCAGACTCAGTTCTTCAAAATGTTGTCTCCATCTTTCCATTATTTTATCCTCGTCTGTATTGTGTTCCCTTCCGTTATATTTATCATAATTATATTATTTCTTCTTTCTAAGTTGTTTTAGTGTTCCATAAAATAATGTTTGATTATTTATATTATTTTTTGATCAAATCTTATCCATGATTCTTGTTCGCTCTTTTCACTGCTATCTTTACTCTTTTTTTTGTTTTCCTTATGTATGTCGTAGTCTTCTGCGCTTTTTGTACCTTTTTTACTTGTCTCTTTGTGCTTTATCTTTATTTTATAGAATGGCATAAAATTGGCCAATTATGTTGTACAGGGTGTACAATGATACCAGTTATCACAAAGAAAAGTCACTTACTTCAAACATATCAGTATGTCGAATTATTGTTACATTGTCTGAAATGTTTTCGAAACACTTTTTAATGTGGGCTTTGGTTTTACCAAAATTTGTTTGAGTGAGGCACTATAACTCCTACAGTTCCCAGTTCCTATTGGTAATTTGGCGTTCATTTATTTAACTTAAAATCAGAAAACTTGATTTATACTTAAGCTAATGAGGACATTTGCCAACGTAGTATACTTTACATAACTTAGAATTAAACAGAACTAAAAATAAGTATGGCATATTAAATATTGAACTAACAAATTAAGTGCTAGTCTCCGAGATACCAATGCCTCTCATCGTACATCCTGTTCGTATAATAAGACTTAACCGCATTGCAAAAAGGTAATTTATTCACATATTTAGAAGAAGATATCTGCCATATTGCGCATAAATAGTTTTTGCTAGTTCAGATTTAAAAAACTGTAATATCCTTGAAAGAAAATAGCAAATAAAATTCAAATTCCCAGTCATCCATAAAACAGTGCATTACACTCACTGCACAAACACAAAATCAGCGTTAACAGTGAAATATAGCTAATAACTTAAAATTAATTGCGTTCCCGATTCATGATTTAATAATGGAATTTCCCAATTACTTTTATTTATAGGGTCTACGTATTCCATTTGTAATTAATATTACCGCTGTATAAAATAGGAAATTATAAATTTATTTTTGTTTTGTGCTTTTCATCAAAATAGAGGTTTAGTAGAAAAACTGGGCTGTTATAATTTACAACACGAAACGAGAATAAAAACCGAAGTAAAGCTTCAAATAACTGAATTTAAACCTTCCGTTCTTGTTAGCCGGATTTCTGATTGACAGGGCTGTTAAGTGTTTAGTTTAGAAGCGGTGATGCTCTCGCTTTAACGACACCATAACAGCATCACACATTGTTTGTCTGTCAGAAATATCAGCTGTCAAGTGTTACAAACGAGATAGAATACGTAAACTTAATTTGTTTGTTTTTATGGGAAGTTTAATACGTTTTTTGAAAAGCGCGAACGGCGGGCGAAAGAAGTATTAAATAAAAACTGATAAAACTCGTCCTTATTGTTTTTAAAGCGCATTAGGGATTCTAACCGAATAATCATAGAACGGAGGGACGCGAGGAGATTAGAATATCGACACGAAATCGCGCTGTGCTTCGTGTTTAGTGTTTTAAAATGAGGATTGGTAATTCAATAAAGAATAAAGGTTAAAAATGCAAATTGGCAGAATAGCTTTCGGAATGGAATCCGAAAATCTCATTTCAGAAACAAAGAACAGAGACGCTCATTTTATATCCCCGAGGAAAATATTAAATTAATCCAACATAGGAAGACAAATCGGCAAAAACTCAATAACCAGAAATCGCCATGCGGAAAACAAACGGCGGGCGGTATATTACCGTCGCACCCCATCAATATCTTATATTAAAGCCTTGGTGGTTGCTGCCGAATTTACGGAGCCCGAATTTTACATTTTATGGCTCTGTGGCTTTATCAGGCTACAGCATATTGTTGTAATGTGACGTACGGCCCTATGCATCCCGTTTACGCAGCACCTACTTTACGAGGGCACAATCCGCAGATGTCGCGGGGCGTATATCGTTACTACCCCTATATACTTCACGAATGTGGGTAACTATATTGAGATTCTCGAAAGATATAAACTATACCCATATTACTCACACATCGTATAATACGATATTAACCCAACGACTCGGTTGGGTTTCTAATTAGCTAAATCTGAAGAGATTTTTCGGGTCTAACCGCTATGCTTTGAGAGTGTTTTTTTACGACATGAAATATTAAAAGTATGGGCATTACAGACTTAATTATGAAACCAGTTAACCGCTTAATATTTTCAGCTACCATTGAGCTAAAATAAATGAAAACCGTACCAAAAAAACTGAATTTTTTCACAAAAACTTTTCATATCTGAAGGAAGGGGATTTCCAGTATGTTTATTAGTTTTTGATCTTAAATGGCTTTACAGTTTTAATCATACAAGTGCCATAAGGTTAAAGTACGCGACATAGTCAGTAGTCATCTAGTCATATCGTAATGTTTGAGTTTTATTATCTGTTCAGAAAATTTGTGAATTATAAACTGTTTATTGCGTTGGTATTAGATGTAATCTGAAGATCATTCAGAATAGGAATGCAGAGGTCTGAAGAATTAACAACGTAATGCTGTTGAATCCTAAAAACCATAGAAATTATAAAAAACAGAACGCATTTCGGGATTTCATCCTCAGTGGAAAAACAATTTAGTTGGAACTCTGAAGAGTAAAGAAAATACCAAGTTACTAGAGGTTATTTGCGTGTGGAAATAGTTATTTGTACAACTAGTAATGAAAGCAATACTTTTTTCATGAGTTTGAAGTTTGATGCACGACGGCGAAGCCGGAGTGCATCAATCAAACGAGTGAAAAAAAGATGCTTTCATACGAGTTGTACACAATATTTTTTTGCATTTTGACATCTTAAATTCCTCAAAATAGGATACAAAGGATTTGAGAATTTACAGTTGTCAAACTGACAATTTACAATATTTTATTTAAAGCATACTTACTTAATGCAAAATGTAAAATTAAATAGTTAAAAAAAGTGTTGCTTTCTTTATGATTTTTTAATAAAAAAAGTCCACTTTTTTTGTCAAAATGCAAAAAAATTACTTTTTCTCACTACCACCTTGGTAAATTGACATTTCATTGTCAAAAAGTCGACAATAATGGAAACTAAAACATTTAGTTGAACAAAAACAGACTGTATCTAAGGGCAAAAAAGACGATTTACCGCGCCAGGTCATTTTCCGCGCATGGTACCTCATAACGCTACACCATAACGGATATAAAAAAAATAAATAGTTATAATGGAGAATACGTGCTTATTTATTAATATTAAAACTAATTTTACAATTGGAACAACGTTGAATGTTAAATGAAGGTGTATTTACAAAATGTTTGATTTCATTCTTTTCGTTACTGAAAACAGAAATTGCGTTTATGTGTTTGTTTGTACCATAGCAACAGCGCCGTTAAACTGTCATAAATATAAACGTCACAATTTTTGTTAAATTATTAATGAATTTTATTTTGTGGTAGTGAGAAAAACGTAATGCGCAACGCGTAGGTAAGTTTCTTTTTTATCCTCGGTGGCTTAATGGACCTCAGCTGCGCTTCGGTCCACAAATTACCACCTCGGATAAAAAAGTTCACTTACCATAACTTGGAGCGCAAATAACTATTTCTACAACCACCATGGAAAGTGGGATTTTCAGACTTCGTCTCCATAGATACGAGTATTGAAAATGAGTGTTTGCCGAACAAGTGAAAATTAGCGTGCGGAAAGTTTACTTTCCGCACGCAAATCTGATTTGCGTGCGGAAAGTAAACTTTCCACACTCAAATTTTGATTTGCGTGCGGAAAGTAAACTTTCCACACGCTAATTTTTTTACTTTCCGCACGCAAATCAAAATGTCATAAATGACATTTGATGAATGTCAGATTTAATTTTGCAGAAATATTTAAATTTTTTGTGGTTGTAGAAAAAATAGTGTGTAATACATGTGTTGAAAGCTTGTATTTGCCACACTCATGTGACTGCAGCACTCACTATCGTTCGTGCTGCAAACTTCACATTCGTGTGGCAAACGCAAGCTTTCAACACTTGTATTACAAATAACTATTCCGCACACAAATTCCACTTGATCGGAAAACACTTATTTTCAATACTCGTATCTATGGAGACGAAGTCTGAAAAGCCCACTTTCCATGGTGGGAGTAGAAAACAATATTTGAGAGCTGAAAAAGTCAAATTTTGAATTCTTAAAAACTTTCGGGCATATGGAAGTATGTCACCGCTAATGGTTTCGTCTCCTCAACTTATGAGCAATCGTCATCTTCGTCTGATACACTTGACCGGCTACAACCGGTATAAAATCGTTGCTATCTTTTGTTTTCTTCAGAAGGGTTTCGCCCCTAGCTTGGTTGGCAAGTTGAGTTACTGTGTCCTTCTTTCGTTTGTTAAAAGAGTTTCGCTTCTGGCGTGGTTGATACGTTGAGTTACCGTGTTCTTTTAGTGCATCTTTCTCCTCCTATTGAAGACCCTTACAAAAGCGGGCGAAACGTCGAGTTCTTCTTTTTCAACAATGGCACGGTCCGAACTGACCCTAACTGTGGAAGTCTTTGAAATCAATAATTTAACTTTCACAGCAATGGATCACATGTATGTAAAGATCATATTGAAGGTAATATGGGAATACAAGACAAAGCCCTATATGGTCATTTAAACCATTCTGGGTCAGCCAAAAAATTATAAGTTATTGTAGCATTTATAAGTATCTAGATAAATAAACCAAAAAATTTGAACATTTTGGATATAAGTATATATTTCTTTATAAACTTGTAGATGATCAAAAATCTTTAACAAATGGATGATTATTGTAATTTTTTTGACTAATAAAAATTGCTATATTCAAAAAGGTCATCCCAAAGTATCAAACACCATCAGCACAGAAAATTACGTATTTATTTATTTATTTTTAGAGATCATAACGTTGACCTTAAAAGATTTTGCAAAAACTCCTTAATATAAATACTTTTCATGTAACCTTACACAGTAGTAGCATGTAAATGACGTAAAGTATGCTTATCTTGTAGGTATCTATATACTTAAAGGTGCTGCCTTTGTTGTCATATTAAAAATAGTAAGTTAGATAAGAACGCTGTAAATGCCTTTATTTTTTTATTTATTCTAAAAACCTGCAGATAAAGATAAACGAACAAAAATAAATGTTTGTTAATATTACTACAAATTCCAAAATTACTACAATAAATCAGTCATTACGATATTCAAAGCACTCTAATGTGAAGAGCATAATAATTTCCCCCAGTACATACGAATATAAACATTTACTTTACGTATAGCAATTATGCGTATATTATGTAATTTCAACATTAAATAAATTAATTTGGGCTAAATCTGGATATTAATTAAATTTAACTTAGTATGCATAGCATTTGACATCAATTATTTTGATATATTACATTCTACGAGAAATATTACCTGATAAAAACAACTTTGGTTGAGGACACTTTATGCAAAGAAAGTGCAGTTTATCACCTCCGTGGCAACATTTTTAATAGCTAAATGATTCACATAACAACATTTATAAGTACATCATCAGTTAGTTGTCAGTTACTAAAACATTTTCTGGAACCTCGAGAACATACTGATATTGTTCTGTGCGTAGGATTTACAGTGACATAGGCTTGACAAATAGCGAGAAAATTTCGAAAAATCATAGTTTTCAAGTTAGATTCTTCCTTTGGCGATAGAAGAACTACTACTAGTAACAATCTAAATCAATTACAAGAGACTTCCTGCTGTGTACTGAATATTGAATTTTCCATTTATCATTGCTGCAGTGTCTTTTTTAAACAAAGTATTAATATCTTTTAAGTAATTCGTTAAATTCGACCCATACTGGTGTATCTTTTACGACTTAATTAAATATTCCTGATGGTTAGTTTATAGCTAGGTATGCTAAAGCAAAAACGCTTCTGGATTTAAGTAAACATAAAATACATATTAAAACTTCATACATCTTATTAAAAATATTTTATCGCCATGAATTTAATATAAAGAGTGAACATTTGATAAACTTTTTTTAATGTTTTCATACAGCAACTGAACTACTGTTTGTTTTAACAAATACAGATTGTCCGAAATCCAATCTAAACATACAAAAATTAATGAGTGCAACGAGGAAGACATAAAAAATATGGGTAGCACAACAAAGATAGAATTAAATCATGGCTAGGTAAATTTTTAAACTAAAATCTCTCGCCAATAACAAGCAATATCTATGACAGATGTTTTTGCTTTCTTGCTTGTTATTGGCGAGAGATCTTTAGTTTAAAAATTTACCTAGCCATGATTTCATTCTATCTTTGTTGTGCTACCCATATTGTTTATGTCTTCCTTGTTGCACTCATTAATTTTTGTATGTTTAGATTGGATTTCGGACAATCTGTATAATGATTAGAAATACATCTGCTAATAATTAAATAAGCAACAATGAATGAATAATAAATAAAATCCAAAACACAAAATCCAAAACACAGCAACTTTAAGCTGTCTGATAGAAACATATTAGAAATCTATAGCAACATATTTTTTCTATGACTATTGAACAATACGTCAATTATATATGCGTTTCATGTTAAATAATGAACTCCATAATTCACACTCACAGGCTGTGCCCAATCACAATGCTGAAAATTGAAAACAGCAAATCCTGCATTTCACAGTTGCGTTATTATTTACGTGCACGGGTATGTCATGTGCCGAAGTTGTATTCGTAAAAAGTTGTAATGCACTATACTAACTGGCTTCTGGATTCTGGATTATGGGTGGAGGGTGACTTACATCACATTCACTATGCCTATAACCTATACAAAATTGTATACCATTGAAAACAGATTAAAATACTCTATCGAAATAAAAAATAAAAAATATAGGATGTCATTTAAAAAAACAATTGATGACGTCATAACTTTTAAAACAGATTAAAGTTAAATCTGAAAATAACTTTTTCAGATGCGCTGTAATTTTAATCGATACACGTCTTTTAAATTTCGTCTCTATCACAGAGATTAACGGAGTTACCGAATTTATTCCTTACTTAATTTCCACACTGTACGGAAAAATTGAATAAGTACCTGTAAGTATAGACAACTGCTACTCAAAGAACGGAGGAAGCTGGCCTTATGTACCGCGTGCGCGTATAGAACTATTTCAAATGAGGCGGCCCAAATCACCTAAGTGATAGCGAGTATACCTCTAATCGTCTAATCAACCTACTCGTGGAGGAGAGAAGAAGGGGGGACCGAATGACAAAATAACAAAAAAAAGGATATAAGGGACGATATGGTCACAACATAGGGAGGTCACAGGTCAAAACACTTGGGCAAAGCACCTAATCCAGGACTTACCCAGGTGGTATAACAGAAAGCTCGGAGAAGTAGATTTTTACCTTACCCAGATGCTTAATTCGCATGATAGCTTCATGAGTTACCTCAAAAGAATTGGAAAGAAGAGAGAAGGAAAAGAGAAGGAAAATGCATTTACTGCGAGATTCAAACGTTGACGCGGAACATACATACATTTTTTAAACGTGAAAGATGGCATAGACTGAGACCTGAAGTGACAATAAAGGTGGGAGAAGAAATAACCAAAGACAACGTGGAGAATATTATGCTGCATTGTCGTGAAACCTGGGAAATAATCAGAAGCTACACAAAGAAAATTATCGAACAAAAGATAAGAGATGGAATCTAAAACAAAAATAAGATAATATGTATAATACGCTTGTAACAGATCTTGTAATAAACAGGGAACAGCACCCTTCTGAAGTAATGCTTCGGTAGTTCCAGAAGGGAGCTGGTGTCGTAAGGCTACTTGAGGGGACAGCTTTCGCGCCCTACAACGCATAAAAAAAGTTTCAATTTAGCAGGCTGTGTCATATGACAGCAAAATAATTTACAAAAATATTTACTTCTTATTCTCAAAGATTTTTTAAGTAGAAAGGTTGGAGATTAGCACGCCAACACGTTATTTGTTTAATAAAGAAACTCACTGTATATATGATAACCGTCTTGGGACAAATTTGGTCTTGTTTAATGTCACTATTGACTTTTGTAAATAGGTTACTAATATTTTTAGATTAGAATTGAAATTTAGTAATCAAACTGCTTTGCTTACAATTGTTTATTAATTTCAGCTTCAATAATTATCAGTAGTAATATAACAAGAGAGTGAGAATAAATTGAAAATAGTTTGACAGATTTTTCGAACACTTGTTGCCAGGCAATAGTCACGAAAGTCCGCAGGGCTTGAGTGGCTATTGCCAAATGGCAACAAGTTTGAGAAAGAAACTGGAGAATTATTTTCTAATATATCGAACTCTCGAATTATATTTAATTAGATTATTTTTTGATCTACATTGATAACTACCTATCTGACAACTGACATTTGTCAACAAAAATAAAAGCTACAGAGATTATTGCCAGGAATAATCTCTAGAGCTTATTCTCACTATAATAATGACAGGATTGGTTAAAACGCAGTCACATGACAAAAAAATGACACATTTCATTGGTTTTAAGAAATGTCAAAAAATAATCTATTTAAGAATTTTTTAAATTTTAATAACCAAAGATTGTTTAAAACTACAAATATGTACATGCAAAGTAATTGTAAGGGCTTCGAATTTAGTAATCGTAATTTTCTGAAGCATTAGAAGTTTCTGGTTGGTAGCTTGATGAAAATTGAACTTCTGACTATCGGTAATATTCTCTAATCCACAAACAGCTCAGTAAACATATGACTGTGGAGCACACAAACAGTAGGTTTTGTAATTACGTCGGATTACAATCTGCTACCATTATCACTATTTGCACAGACGCTTTGAATTAGGAATGGGTAACAACTGTTTCCTACATTAATGCAACAGAATATTCATTAGCTTGAATAAACAACAGGAATGATTAATAATTTTCACTTTTGAAAGTAGCACTGAACGATCTGCTAGACACCGTAGATACTGGAAATTGAATCTAAACTTCGTTTATTGATATTTGGGATTGAACCATTAACGAAAATTACTTTAGCAGCAGTTCGACATGTTCACGAAAATTAGTTTGTTTAATATTAACTGAAAGTCAATAGCTCACATCGAAGTTTAGATAAAAGTCCTTTACAGTTTTATTGAATATCAGATCTGTATTTTCGTCATAAAAACATCAATCTCGATAAAGTGATAGGATTAAACTTATAACGGCGCGACGCTGTTCATAAACCTCTTTAGACAATGTCTGAGACTATGTAATATAACGAAACTTTAATAACTATAAAAGAATAGCTATTATTTTTCGAGATAAGGAAAATTCGTCATTACCGCGACCTGCATCACATCGGGGAAAAGAGCGCCGTCTCTTTAATTTCCTATTCATAAATATAAGGTATTAAGGCAAACGTCGCACTTTGCATGCATATTGAAGATTCTTGCACCTTAATATAAACAGGCATTAGCATACCAAATTGGAAATATCTGAAACAGTAACTGGATGGCGGCTGCGAGACAGTAGTTTAAGCCAACGGTACATTGCGTATAATATTCAACCCATGAACCAGCAATGTAAAAATTAATTAACGTACTTGCTAACCTTTTCATTTGCTAGTATTCTGAAACATTTTTTTCCCCGTTTTTTTTTAATCTCATATTTCTATTTTTATACGATATACTTCATAGAACAGGCAGAAAGATTACCTGAGGGCGGAATTATAATGAACGCGGTCATGAAAATTAATTTACAAGACAAGAAAGATTAACCATTTTAATACAAAATTGTTTTCTAAACCGCAGAGTGTAACTCGCAAGTAATTTAAAGGGAGGAACTAAATTAAACAGAACGAGGCAACATCTGCTCACTGATATAAAGCAAAGTAGCATGTCAAATCAGTCTTAAAATCTCAAACGTGCCGGTTTCACCAAATTCATTTTAATTTTGCGTCTTTTCTTATTTCTAATTAATTTTATAAGAATCTTGTAAAGAAATTGAATTACGTTCGCTTAAAATCTAATTAGTTGAAATCCTTTCAGTCCTCTAGTTTTTCATAAATACATAAGTTGATTAAAATGATGTTTTACTTACGATAATTATCCATATTCTAAAATATGGCAAACTCGAATATCTAATTCTAAAAGATTAAAATGATTAAAGTTGCCACTCATGCCAATGGATGTTAATCTAAAGCTGTGTCTAAATAACTAACGAATCGAACTTGTAACGTCACAAGAATACATTGGCGATGTGGTTACAGGTGGAAAGTTCGAACTGATTTCTGTTTCGTCACGAATATTTTGGCGTTCCAAATATTTGAAATCGTTTTCAGTTTATTGTATTTTGTACTGGTCATTACGTTACGAGTATCTAAAATTAAGCATTTTTCTCGTTTACGTTACGTTTTAACACTTACATGCTTCATAATTTTGGATAGTGGCGATGAAATACTAAAAACAATAAATAATAACGTCAAGATAAACGCAATAATAGTAGATTATTCTACAAATAAAGAAAAGTGACAGTTTTCTAGCGAGTGGAAAATGTTTGATTCACGAGCGTTAGCGAGTGAATCACAATTCCACGAGCTAGGAAACCACTTTTCTTACGCGTTGAATACGCTATTTTTTGTGTAAGTACTAAAAGTTCGAATGAAACTAATTTTCTAGACAAATTTATCAAGGTTATGTTTGTACGGAAACATAGCAACTACAACACGTACATAGTAACAAGTAAACAAACAGACTGTGTTACTAAGTAATGAAGTGGTTGCTAATGAGTAAAGTGTTGCTAATGAGTAAAGGTTGCTAACGAGTAAAATGCCACATTACTTTGCTATTTTCTACATAGTAAAATGACCGTTTACCATTGACTATACAAAAAACACATTTATTGTGTAGAAATGGCATCTCTACCAATCTTGTCCCGTGTGCTTACATAAAAAGAATAAAGTTAGAATGCAATATTTTATATGAAAAAATCATCAGACATAATTTGAATAGATGGTTAGGTTCGCTGCACGTCAAAAATCTGTAATCACACTGTGCAACGTTCGGTATGTGACGATAAATTATTTGCAAGGGATTGAAAATTGTATAACAAGGTTGTTGCACTCCATTGTTAGGCGATAAGGCTACTTTAAAACAAGCGTACAATGTTATAGGCTTCGGTGTAACGTTATAGAGTTCGAATTTTTTCCTACTGAGGCTACCCTTCAAATGGTGCTTTCTGAAAGTCTTTTAAAGTTTCTCAAGAACCTAATTCGCTAATAACGAAAAACTACAGAGAGTACCCAAGATAAGTGAAATTCTTATAAACTGCAAGAGATACTTACTTCAAGTATAAAAAAGAAGTACATAGGACGATGCTAAAGAAATACTTCGTTTTTACTGTAGGTAAATTCTTAAGTATTAAGGAGAGTATTTGTATTATAGGCTATTTGCACATTATTAAAACACCGTTTCCTGATATTTTTTTTAACACAGTAACTTCCCATTAACTTCTTTTTGTGTAAATCGATACGGTACTTAGTAATTGCTCAATATTCGAATTTATCGATTTTTCAATTACAGTCAACATACTTTCTTTGAAATTTTATAGTAGAGTAGCGCTCAATTTACTGCTACGATATCAAGGTTTTCTTTAGTCCATGCAGAAACTTCTAGGCTAACTATACGAGCCCTAACAACTATATGTTCGGCCACTACATAATTGATATCTAAATTTTTTTTCTCAATGTACTGTTACTCGTAAAATATATTATTAATGCATTTTTTTTTTTTTAATTTTAGGACCATGGTAATTGTGGCTACTTTATGATGATAAAATATAACAGAAATATTCTATCGAACTAAAACCGACAATTAAATGTTCGGCCAAAATAGAATTTCATAATCATAAATAACAATTTAACAATTTAATACGGCGTAACATCGCCTTTTGCTACAATTACTGCTCTAATTCTTTTTGGCATGGAATTTACAAGAGATTGACATTGTTCTACTGTTACTGAGTCCCATACTTCTTGAAGTTTAGACCTCAAACCTTCCAGAGTTCTCTGTGGATTGTTTCTCAGATTTTGTTTCATTTTGTGCCAAAGAGTTTCGATGACGTTTAAGTCTGGACTGCTGGAAGGCCAATCCAGTACTGTCATGTTATGTTTTCAAACCACGTTCGGGTGGTTTTAGCTGTATGGCATGATGCTCCATATTGTTGAAAAATAAATGGCACCGCTGGGAACAATTTTTCAATACTGAGAATTAAGTTCTTTTCCAGTATCTGTTGGTATTTTACAGCGTTAATGGTTCCATTAACGAACTGCGTATTTCCTACGCCCTTTGCGGATACACAGCCCCATACCATAAGCCCCGAAGGAAACTTGACAGTACGTTTTAAACAAGCCTTATGAAACGCCTCTTTCTTGTTTCTAATTACTCTTTTTCGATTATCCCCCACACACACATCAAATTTCGACTCATCACTAAAAATAATAGTATTCCACTGATCGTGTGTCCATGATTGCCGTTCCTTACACCATGCCAAACGTTTTTTTTTTTCTGGCGATGGGCCAATAATGGTTTTTCTTTAGCCTAAAATGTTATATTTTTTGTCCCTATCATATTGAAAAATTTGTCATTGATAAAATTACCTTATAAAAACCGAGGCTACTCTTATGCATCCACTTTCTGCAAGTTTTTCTGGAAAGTGATAATCCTGTAGCCTCGGCTGTTATTTCTCTTAAAGTGCCTCTTCTGTTATTTTGGCAGGTTTTAACTAGCTTTCTTCTTTGTCGGTCCGAAACTAAGCACGGACGTCCTGAGCTTTTTCCCTTAATATTGGTGTTACCGTTTTCACCATATGATTTTATGATATAAGTTACCGTAGATTTTGATAATTGCAAGTCTCTGACAATTTGCCTCATTTTTTTCCCTGACCAAACATGCGAATTATTAAATCTCTCACTTTTTTGGGAGTTGCCACACCTCGAGCCATTTTTAAGCAAATTGTTTGCTCAAAGTTGACAAAAGTACTAAGATATGGGTTGAGAAGACGACTTTTGTTTTATTAAACGTCAAAACAGCATCCAAAGATTTTAATTTGGTGATATATCTAAAATGCATATTATTTTGGCCGAACATTAAATTTAATTGTCGGGGATTGTCAGAGGATTGTGATTTTTTTATTGCATTTTATCGTTATACGCGTAGTACAGCCAAAATACTGGTGATACCAAAATCTATTAAAAAAATAGTAATAAATACGTATTGCTGGTAACAGTATTATGTTAAAACAATATTTAGATAGAAATTATGAAATGTCCGAACATATACTTGTTAGGGCTCGTATAACATGCAATCGAAAAAATTTCACCTCAAGTTTTGGCTATGAAACATGAAAACACAAAATTAAGCCGCGTTGACATGGGTCGTGAATCACGAACGTGAGCCACGCTTTCGTAAACCACGCGCCGTGTCAACTACTAGTTTCGTGAAATATGAATCGTAAGTTCTTTTCACGAACCGAAATATTCCCTTCGTGATAATATCAAACCTGTTTGATTTTTGTTTCGTTTAGTCAATCGTGAGCAGAGCAAGAAGACAGTTGTGTTGATCATGGCTGCTCATATTTTAAAAATCAATGACGCAGACACCAGTAAATTTCTAGAATTATATCAGAATGAGCCGGTTTTGTGGGATCCAAACAAGGGAGGACTATAAAAAACGAGAGTCCCGTGCAGCTGCAGCAAGAAGAATTGCTGCTGCAATGGAAGTCGAAGGCTTTACAGACATCCATCTAATAATGAAATTCAAAAATTTACGTAGCTCCTACTCACAAGCATTTAAAAAAAATTTCAGAGTATAAAGTCTGGGACTTCTTCTGACACCCCGAAATTTTGAACCACCTCACTTTAGGGATGTAAAACCCTTATATCCCTAAAGTGAGGTGGTTCAAAATAATGGATTCTTTCCTCAAACTAAAGATCGAAGTATTACTTCTAGTTTTATAATGGTCGGTAAAGCTTCCCTCATATTAGTGTGATTTTTTTGAATTTTGGGGCTGTCCACCATCGTCTGTTGTTTCTTTTTCTTGCCAATTTTTTTTTGGAAATACTACCTGCTATCACTCCGCACATAACTTGACATGCTTCTGCCACCTAGTCCTGCATTTTCGCGACTGAGACAAATACAGAATTTTTGCCGTGTAAACCTTTTTACGAAAGAGGAATGACTCAAATCGTGAAATTACTAGATTCGTGGTACCACGAGCGTGGCTCACCTTCGTGATTCACGACCCATGTCAACGCGGCTTTATCCTCATCTACTTACATTCCACCCATATATCCAACAACTGTTGCACTTTTCTTTGATTATCCGCCACTAATAAATGTCGTCTGGATATAACAGTCCTTCCATTGTTACCGGTTTTATCCTATTATCGTTTCTATGTGTGCTGTCCTTTCTTTAGTATTTTTGAGTATTTTATCCATTATGAGTATAAATAACAATGGGCTGAGACTATCTCCCTGTTTAATTCATTTTCCCATTTCAAATTCTGACGGCCTTTTATCACCTATTTGCACTTTTCCCCTTGTTCTGTTATACGTACTTTTTGCTACTTGTATTATTTTTCTCGGGATATTAAGTTCTTTCATGGTTTACCATAATATGTTCCTGTCCACTATATCGAACGCAGACTTAAGCTCGATAAAGGTGATAAGTATATCTTCTCCTTGTTCATTTTTCATCTCCATTAGGTTCCTTAGTATGTATATGTTGTCTACGGGTTGTCTCTTTTATCTATATGCCGTTTTCACTTCTTCCAATTTTCCATTTCTGCTCTCAATCCCTGTTCTATTAGTCTGGTGTACAGCTTGTATATGTATAATCGATGATAGGCATATGTCTCTATAGTTTTGGAATTTGAATTTATCCCGTTTTTATGAATAGGTACCAATAAATTTTCTTCCCGTTCTTTCGGCATTGAGTTTGACTTTTCCTCTCTCGCCTATCCATTTTATCATCTATGGATCTATTCTAGTTGTTCCACTCGCTTTTCCCGTTCGTATTTTTCCTAAAGTCCCCTCGAGCCCCTCTTGCTGTATTTCTTCTATTTCGTTTTTATTTTCATTTTTCGCGGTCTGGTTTTGTATATCCATTGCATGTGCAGTTTGCTCCTTTTCTTTTTTTTTGTATTTTTCTTCATATATTTCAAGTACGTCGTTTATTTGTGTTTTCACTTGATTATTTTTATCTCTCATTCCTCTTATCTCGTTCCTTTTTCTTCCTCTTATTGCTTTTATTTTATTACAGGAACCTCTATTATTGTTTCTGTAATTTTGACTTAATTCTCCTCCGGATCTTTTCCAGCTCTACTTCTTTGCTTCTCTTATCATTTCTTTTACTTTATTTTGGTGTCTATGGTATCTTTTTTTATCTTGTTCCGTTTTCGTGTTAATGTAATGTTTCCAGGTTTGTTTCTTTCTTTTAAAACCTCTTCTTATATATCTGCGTTCCACCAATCCGTAAGTAAATATCTGGAAAGATAAATTATTCTAAAATTTGTTTGAAGTCTGTTACTTAAAAGAGGATCTAAAAGTAAATTTCGTCTTTCTTTAACAATTAATATATCATTTTTATTGCTATTTTATTGTAATCCCTGTTACTTATAAATAATATGTAATGCGTAGACTAATGGTTTGTCTTCATACAATTACATTTCCTACAATTTAGAAGAATGCAACTTGGAGGTCTATTTTGTTCCGTTTATTTATCATTACTATAACCAGACATACAACATTTTTTTAATACCCTACCCTTATGCCAGTGAGAGTTGGGGGTTGGAGTCATTAGCCACATATGTGAACATACCATAAAGAAACTTATGTAACTTTCTTTAATTAAAAATCCTGGCACAAATAAAATTTGAACTTGTATTTTTCCGATCGTACATATAAATATTTAATCCATTATCTCACCAGAAGGCCCAATACAACTTGAATTTTAAAATTTATCTTTCAAACATTTTACTTTCTTCTTTGAATGCGTAAAATACAGCTTTACAATTAAATTAAAGGTTAAACCAACGTATTCTATTTACGAGATATGCAAATAACTGCCCACCCGAATTAAATTGAAAACTCAGTTTTTGTGCGTGGGGTTTTCCAAATAATATTAAAGTTATGTGGGTGTAGTTATCTACATTCTTTCGAAATACTGACCTTTATTAGAGAATCCCATTTAACCAAAATACGAATTGCGATTCATCAACCGAAATAAAACAAAACACCCTCATGAATTTTCAAAAAATTACTGATAAAATTAATATTATGTTTGTTAATATTCTTTATTTGAATTAGGGCTACGAATACTTTGATTATTTAGGAGTTTGATAGTCAAAAGGCAATAAAAAATTTGGAAAAATTAACACTAGCCTGCTATATAAGAAAACAGGTTTAAATCTCAACCCTGGACAGATTTCTAAATTTTGTAGATACTATAGTACGGGTTGCACAAACACGATTTAACACTTTTGTTGTTACTTTGATCATTCGTTAATTTAACAAAGTGTTGCACGGGTTACCTTAAGATGCAAATTCTATTAGGTAAGTTAAGTTAAAATAGATGGTTAATAATCTTTATAGTCGACACCGCAATATATACGAGGGATGTTCACCTTATAACCGGAATCTTCATTTTATTAAGAAAAACAAAACAATAATGTTACAAATTTAGCCCTTATTTCTCGACATAGTCCCCTTCTTTCGCGATACACTTTTTCCTTCCTTTCACTAGCTTGTTGATTCCGTTTCCATAGAAGGTTTTTGGTTGTTGTCGCAGTCACAAATGCGCAGCTTCGATAACAGCATTAATTTCTTGCCGCTTAGGTGTTCTTTCAATGGATCAAACAGATAATAGCCACATTGTGACAAATCAGGGCTATAAGGCGGATGTGGCAAAACTTCCCAGTGAAGATTTTGTAAAGTTTGGACTGTTGCTGCCGCCGTGGTGGAGTAAACGGACGATATGGACTGAAGAATTCCGCCTTTTTGAGCGAAAAGCTGACTTAACTTTGTTTTGCAGCAAATTGCTGTCATATTCAGCATTGGTAGTTCTACGGTGTTCAAGAAAATTAGAGAAAATAGCTCCTGATGAGTATTAATATAATTGATTTCAGTCACAGCGCCCACAGCGGTTATACCTTCTCTTTTGTGGTTTTTGAGAATTTTGCACAGGTCATAAACTTGAGCATTGGATAAATAGGTCCCTCTCACCAAAATTTCAGAGAGTTTTGCCCCTTCTCTAACTAAAAACTTTATGAATATTCTTTGTGCAACAGAACTTGAAACGTCCATGTTCAACATTCAACAATTTTATTAAACAACTGAATCACTGGTGATCTTATACCAACAATATGTCAGAAAATAATAAAATTTTAATAAGAAGAAAGTTCGGTGACTTTGTAGCAACTAGAATTTAAGAAAACTAAAAATTCCGGTTATGAGTTGAACATTCCTCGTATAAGTACTAAAAAGCGTTAAGAACTCCACCATTGTAAGCTTTATAAATCGCAGCCTTTTGAAAAAGTTAGAAAATACATTTAAAATTTCCCTAAACAACTTTATGTAAAACATGGATAGGTATTTACGTAAGTTAAGAAATAATACTTATTTTCTAAATCGAAAATTAATCAATATTTACAGTATATTTGATAAAATAAAATTGTGAAACCAAACAAAAATTCCCCGCACAGCTATAAAGTAGTGCATTTGTCATATCGTATCTCAATTTTAAACGTCACATCGGCGTCACAAAACATTTTTCTCAGTCAGATGATTACAAGACGCTTAAGACTATGTGGACAGCCTATTTTCTGGGCGAACAAACTTTTCCGACGTTCTCCGAGTATTCTAACGTTAAATTTCGCATTTGTTACGACAACCGCCCCTAAACGTTTCTGTAAAGCATTCGTCACACTCTAAAATCGTTAAGGATGACAGCAAAAAATTGAGATGACGAAATAGAAATAACTAAAAATAATACTACTACGTCTTGCACAAAAATTCTCTATTTTAAAACGAACATGTGAATAATATAGTACGGTAGTTTTGAGGGCGAATTGCCAAAAACATAAGCACTCTTGGCACGTATGCGACTGGGAAACTAAAAGCAAAAAAGAAGAATCTTAAGTGAAAGCGGAACACATATATCCCATTACATGAATTACTTGCAGGCTCTGCTCTTATGACTAATTCATTAACTTACGTGAACGTCGTATCAAGTTTACTGCAGAAAGACCGAGTCCCGTTCCACTACATGACATTTTAACCCATTTGAATATTAATTCAAGTCCTCAACATAAAACAATAAACAACTATTACTAAACTAAACTATTAATGGTACCTCTGGCATAAATGCAAGGTTTAAGGTTAGGATATGAAATTGAATATACACTGAAAAACTGAATGGGGGAAGGATTTCACTGAAGGTTTCAAATTAGCAACAGCCTCTGTAATTTTCACCATTAATCAATTCGTATGCGATAATGTGTATCAGCTGAAAGGCAATGACTCTACCTATAGAATTCGGATCGCTGCGTAAAGGGAGATACAGCGTCTTAACTCGAAGAGATGTGTCGAGGTGCGTATACGGTTGCACAATATCAAAATTAGAGCTTATTGTAACATTGTATAAGTTTAGGAGCGTGCCTTATACGGCAACTGTGTTGAATAGTGAATCTAAAGTGTTAGTGAAACTTAGACGTATGCACACCTGAATTCAGCAGTTCATGGTTGAATAAATCTGGAAGCCAACACGTTACACGCTCTGCTAATGAATGCTTAATCCACACAAGTTCTGCCAAACAATATTACCAAACATTTCATTAAATTACGTCGGCGAGACTAAGCTGCAGTCGACCTTAAAGCAATTAACCCGAAATGGACATCAAACGTCACATAATGAAACCACTGTTAGCGGTTGTAACATAGTGCACTGAAGATAACGATCCCCATGTGTGATTCCTGCTGCGTTTTATCACTCCTTGCGCGTTCTGCAAGCGTCTTGTTTAACACGATCCTTCTATTCTGCTACATTTATTAGGCACTTTCTGAGCTAGAGTTATATATCCCAAGACGTTTATTAGATTCTAGTAAATACAAGTTTTGGCACTAGCAATTAAACAAGAAAAGTAGTCTAGGACTTTATCTTGTAAATTAGTAGTCCCTGTAATAATAGCATATAATACCTAAAAGAATGTTTAGTACGAAGAAAAGCAAAATATATATTTATATCGAATGTTCTATTATAATTTGAAACACTTCGAACTATCAAATCAAAATTTTTGGAAAAATGTCGTCTCACCAAATTTAATCATAAAACAAAAAAATTCGACAAATGTGTACTCAACCCTTTGTTTAAAAAAAAAAACGATAATTTCGCATAGTGATTTCAGAACACAAAACAGTCGTCAATATGCTGCTATATCGATAAACAGCCTGCTTTTAAACTATCGTGTTAGTAAAAATTACAAATAATGTTAGGTGTCACCTTTGAAAATCTTAAGAACACACTTTCAAAATTTTTATTATCAATTGTGGTATTACCATTGGTCGGTGATCACTAAAATGTGTTGCCTTTTCAGCATTTTATTTACACTCCTTATACAGTATTATTCTTTTACACTTTATTTCTTGAATACTAGGCTAGCTATATAGGTAACTTTTTTATTTGTAAATTTAGGTTAAATAGACAGAGTACTGTAGTAGACTGCTCTAGGTCAAGCATGTAATTTGAAACTTGCCAGCTTCTTTTACAGAAATAAAATGTGTAGAACGGTGGCGGATGGGGAACGGGTTGGTTGCGGTTTCCATTTTACTTTAATTATTTTCAATGGGGACTTACCAAGGAATAGCGTTCAGTCCACCAAGGCTAGATTAATGCGTAGCCTCGACCAGGTCTCGTAACATCCAAAGCTTAATACGCACATAAATGCTCACATCACCCAGGCAATTATATCACGCAGCTAACAGCGGTACATGAAAGCAAAACAGGCACACCTTACTATATTTAGCAGCATAGGTTCAGATAGTGTTACTTACAGGGGGGAGGAGATCCCCCTGTGGAGTCCCACGTTGCATCTAGTAGAAAAACCCTCAGGGATGTTGAGAAGTGATGACGCGATGGGTGCACCTTCAGCTGCCTATGAACCGGAAGATATGCGTTCGAGCCAACTATGACAGAACACAGCCGACAATGGGAGATCCACCCATGCCGATGTTCTACCCGTCCTAGGTGACCCCAACCCCTAGGAAGTTAAAGGAACAAAGAATATGCGGAGGCGGGCCTACCTAATCACCCTGAGGGGCATAGCCCAGGGATCACTGCACTGATTGGTTGATGCAGCCAGGACGAGGCCCTTGGTGACCATGCCGAGTCTCCCAAGTTCTCAAGCACATAGCAGGCTAAATGGGTCCCGGATCCTCATGATCCAATCAACAACAACGATCCTCATATGCTCACACAAAATGCCCCAGCAAGCCACAATGCTTACTAACAACAATAACAGCAAGTCTCACTACTTCACAATAACAACAACAAATATATCAACAATATCTACAACAACAACATAGCTGTTCATACCGACCTTATCTCATTAGACATGCAATCTCACATCTAATCAATTCAAGATCACTAGATTTATTGTTAAGTATATAATCATCCAAAATGCATCTTACACCAATGCACAAACACACTTTGCCTTTTTAACATTTTAAATAACACATCTGCATACTAAGGGAACCCGAGGCCGACTACTTGACCCAAGTCGAAGCCCTTAAATCCTAACTAATCGATCTATTTTAAAAGCTCTCGTTCGGGTTATACGAATAAACAGTCTATGTTTCAAGAAAACTAATGCTTGCGTTATCGCCGCCAAAAGTACGTACAACAAATGCTTCAAATACTACAACATATTTTTATTATTGAAGCCTTTATCGCTCTTAGTAGCAAATGAACGAAGCGGAAATTTAGTTAGTTATTTCACAGTTCTTTCTAAGGTCTTCAGAACTGACCGACCTCCTTAATACACTGCCCAAAAGAATTAGCGATCCACTATTAAAACGTTAATATAGCCTTATTATGTATTTACAAATGACCTATAAATAGGTAAGTGACTAACGCTACAACAGTTTTAACAAACAATAACAAAAATCAGTAAATCATTGCATTAACATTGAAATGAGAAACAAAAATGTAGGTTACAGGAAAAAGCCATCACAACAGAAACGTAAAGGTTTTTATTTATGTTCTTCAGGAGACAGTAATATCTGGTAGGTCATCCGTGGGATAAGATCACTATCTGCCATCTTCTTGGCTTACTTGAAATCAGCTGCTGGTTGGAATCTTGACTATTATCTATCCAATTTTTATAAAAGGGGTGCTGTTAATCCTTCATTAGTTCCTGGAGAAGCAAGTCGAAACCTGACTCTGCAAGTTCATCTAACATCTTTCTGGAATGCGATGAGGTGAGCACTCTTGTCCAGAACAACCGCTCCCTCGTGTGAGCTCACATCCTAATCCGACCATCACAGGGAGTTATACAAAATCTCGAACCGTCAGTAACGAGTACAAAGGACACGTTCCAATTAGCTTGGTCTAAAATCAGTTTCTTTTATACTCGTAAGTTAAACAAGGTTTACGTATAGATCTCTTAGACATAAGACAATCCACCCTCAATCTGTTCCTCGCTGTCTAATTAAAAATTTGAATTCCAGCGTGTACCTTTGTAAAACACAATAATTAATAATGGCACGATTTTGTTGAAGGGTCGCTTTTTCGTTTTCAGGTATATGGCTAATTTTTGTATGTAAATTTCCAGTTTCCCCATGCCTATGCCATTGGCTTAAAACAACTGAATGTAGTCCGATATTTCCCAGGAAGGGTATGGGCAGAACTCTAACTCGCCCGAATCTTACAGATCTTCACTCTTACAAGAGGAATGTTAGACAGACAAATGAATGGCTTATACCGGCAACTCTAGTAAAGTAAATAGAAATTTTCGCTGAGGTGTCTTATTTTTGAACTTAAGTTATGAATAAACCTGTAATGGAATATACATTCAATTGTCACCGTGTATACAGGGCTAATTGGTCCAGACAGTATGACTGCTTATTTCGCTTTTTTTTACTCAGAAAATAGTATATTTTACAACAAGACATGAAAATGACGTTTTTTTCGTGAGATGAGAAGTTGCCCACGAGCTGCGTTAGCAGCGAGTAGGGCAATCACGAACGAAAAAAACGTACACTGCCGCCAGAAAGTCTGAGATCACTAACATAAATTTCATGTTATGTGTGATAGTTGCATTAAAGGATTTAAATGATGGGTTATTTGTTGAAATATTCATATTAGACAGTAACATAAAACAAGAAATAGAACAAAAATTAATCTTTTATAAAAGTATAATGATACAATCCTAAATTAACTTTTCATCGAAGTGACGACCTTTGGCTTTATACATATAGGTCTGGCAGATTCTGTGCATCCTTGCAATAAGTTTTTGAAGAGTTTCCGGTTGTATTTGATTTCAACATCCTTGAATACTATCCCAAATATTATTTTGTTGGTGATAAGGGAATTTCCTTAGCATTCTGTCAATCTTCTTCCATAGTAATTATATCTGGCGACTGTGTCGGTCAAGTCATTATTTTCAAAACACTGGGTCGTTGATTACGTTGAATATAACTTGTACAATATCCAGAAGTATGTTTTGAATCATTGTCTTGTTGGAATATAAATCCTCGTCCAATGATTCTTAATCCAGAAGGAACTGTATGATTTTGAAGTATCCCATGAAATCGTTCTTTGTCCAGTATTCCATCGATTTTTATTAAATTTCCAACTTTACCTCTTCCAAAGCAACTCCATACCATAATACTTCCCCCGCCATGTTTTACAAGGAAGAATACACTGAAGATTGTTAAGCTTCATTTGCTAATCTTCGAACAAATACCTTGCATTAGGATCCCAACTTCTCAAATTTAAATTTCTCAGACCACAAGACGGATTTCCATTGTCCAATAGACCAATCTTTATGGACATGTGCCCATTAAAGCCTTTTTTTGTCGGTTTATTTCACAAAGTAATGGTTTTTGCTTGGCAACACAACCTCTAAGTTCAGCAACATTCAGTCGATTTTTGATAGTGCTTAACGCTGATTGAATTTATGCGATTTTTGTTGATTTTTGGAGCAATAGCTGGCGCTGTAAGGAACCTATTTTGTTGGAGATCTGTCACATGACCGGAAAGTCGACGAGTCTAAACGGGGAAGTACGTCACCGTACCTGCAACTGTCGAGAAAGGGGTTGCTGGGCGACGGGGACAAGATCACTTCCGGCCCGAGAAGCCTTGTCTAATTTTCGTGCATTGATTTGTAACTTTTGATTTCAATTTATTGCATTTGAGTTGTTAGTAATAAAATTTGTTATCCGTTTTTCTAATTTGTGAGTTAATAACAGTTTTAAATAACATCAGAAGTGGGATATATCTACAATGTCCACAAATTGTGCTGAACAAGGGGTCCCAAACCCTGACAAGCCCGCCATGACACCCGAGAGTTTTCTGGCCATGTTTCAAGAAATGGTTGAGATGACCAGCTCTAATGTGATTCGGAGTACAGTAGGATTTTTTTTTTTCGCTCTGCCCCTACTGGTCCAGGTAATTCCGGGGATATGCAAGTTTGCCTGCAGAGTTTTGATCCCGAAGTAGATAACGTCGACGGCTGGTTTGTAGAAATTGAAGAAGCGCAAAGACGCTTTGCTTGGAATGAATGGGAAACTGTGGTAAGATCTGCCCATCATTTGCAAGGTAATGCGAGAATTTGGTATAATTCGTGGCGACCTAAAGCTAATGAGCGTGTGTGGGATCGCATGAAAGCTGATTTAAGTCGAGCGTTTCCTCGTAAACGAAACAATGGTGTTTTATTATATGAGGCTGTCAATTTTAATTCTGACAGTTCTGAGAGCTATGACGAATATGCTAGACAAAAATTATCTAAGTTGAGCAAGGTTTGTGTGGAATGGCAGGAGAATGTATTGATTGAAGTGATTATACACGGTATTACAGATTTAAATGTTCGAACTAGTGTTTATAATCAAAATTGTTTAGACGTATCCAATTTAATTTCAACATTGTCGTCTTACGATAAGCGACGTACGTCAAATAACGATGAATCAAGGCAGCGCATACAACAAGAACGTCATTTGAAACGTAAGCCTGATTCATCATAATACGCAAATCAGCACCGACCGAGGGTCTCTTTTGGGTGTGGTAAATCTGGACATATAAAGCGCGAATGTCCAACGCGTGATTCTAATGTAAACATTGCTGAGCATACTGATAAAAAGCCAAAAATCACTCTAACCTGTAAATATTGCAAAAAAGAGGGAAGAAAGTTGTTGGGCAAAAAGGCGTGCAATGAAAAAATAATACTGACAAGCGTGTTAATTTTTGTCAATCTGTTAGAAACAAGCGGTTTCTTACTGCTGTAATAAACAACATTTCTATTGACTGTCTTCCAGACACAGGCTCTGATTGTTCTTTGATTACAGAACGTGTAGTGAAACAACTTAATTGCAATCGACTGCCTGTTTGTTTGAATTTATCTGGAATTGGCAATGGTCAATGTACTTCTACTTCTTTAGTTATGTTACTCTTAGAATTTGAAACGCTTAGTTGTGAAGTTGATTGTTACGTTGTTCCAGATCGCGTTCTTGATGTCGATCTTATAATAGGTAACGATGTGTTTACTAGACCGGGCATTGTTTTAATTAGCAACAAAGAGGGAATTTCTATTCATAATGATTGTGCCATCGATAAGTTTGTTTCCGTGCGTACCATTACTGAAACAGATGTTTTAGCCGATATAGTTACCGATATTTCTGGTAATGATAGGGAACATCTTCTTGAAGTTTTGCATGAATACAGAAATATTATGAGTAGAGGTTATTGCGTGTCTACAGTCAATACTGGTAGTCTTGAAATTAGATTAACAAACGATTCGATTGTCCGTTATCAACCATATCGCCTTTCTCTATGCGAACGCGAAAAGGTACGATCCATTGTAGAAGAACTTTTAAGCAACGGTATTATCCGAGAAAGTCAGTCACCTTTCGCTAGCCCCGTACTGTTAGTAAAAAAGAAAAACGGTTCCGATCGAATGTGCGTAGATTTCAGGGCGCTTAATAGAATAACGGTCAAAGACCGATATCCCCTGCCCCTAATAGACGATCAAATAGATCGTTTAGGCAAGGCAAAGCTATTTACCTGTCTTGATATGGTCTCTGGATTTTTACAGATCCCTGTTCATGAAAATTCAATAGAGAAAACAGCTTTTGTTACGCCGGATGGGCAATATGAATACTTGCGAATGCCGTTCGGGCTTGCGAATGCACCTTCTGTCTTTCAACGGGCCATCAATAAAGCTCTACGACCCCTTATTGATGAAGGTATAGCCCTGGTGTATTTAGATGATGTTTTAATTCCATCCGTGTCTATCAAGGAAGGCTTAGAACACCTTCGGAAAGTACTTATGGCTTTGAGAACCGCTGGGTTTTCTTTAAATATTGACAAATGTACCTTTCTTATGAATAGTGTTGAATACCTCGGTCGTGAAATCTCTTCAGAGGGTATCCGCCCTGGTAAATCCAAAGTGAAAGCTCTTCTTAATTCACCAATTCCTAAAAACGTACGCGAAGTTCGACAGTTCATGGGACTTGCTACATACTTTCGTAAATTCATCCCTAATTTTTCTTCTAAAATGGCATGTATAACTAAGTTAACTAAAATCGGGGTACCTTGGGAATGGACCTCTGAACAAGAAACTGCGAGACAGTATGTCATGTCTACTCTTACTGAACGTCCCGTTTTATCTATTTTTGACCCTAATCTTCCTACTGAGCTCCATACAGATGCCAGCGCCCTTGGCTATGGCGCTATACTATTTCAGACAAAAGATAACAAGAGGTGTGTTATAGGTTATTTTAGCAAACGTACTTGTAATGCAGAGTCTCGTTATCATTCCTACGAACTCGAAACGTTGGCTATAGTGAAAGCCTTGACATTTTTTTCGCGTATATCTGCTAGGCATTCGATTCACTCTTATAACCGAATGCAATGCAGTCAAAGCCACCGAGAAAAAGAAAGATCTTATACCTAGAGTAGCTCGCTGGTGGATATATGTATATGCAGGATTTTACATTTGATTTTCAGTATCGAAAGGGATGTTTAATTTCGCACGTTGACTATTTGAGCCGTAATCATTGCACAGTAAATGTAATTACAAATCGTGACCCATGGATAGCCGTACAACAACACAATAGTCCAGAGGTTGCTGAATTAATTAAGAAATTTAACGATGGCTCTTTAGACCAAAGTAGGTATATGATAGAAAAAGATATGCTGTATCATCTAGATTATTTTGATGGCATACCAATAAAACAGTGGTATGTTCCTAAGGGAAGCCGATTGGGTCTTCTTCGTATTTTTCATGATGAACAGTGCCCTATTGGGTATGATAAAACGCTTGCAAGTGTCATAAAATATTTTTGGTTTCCGGGTTTAAGGAAATTTGTGCGTAAATATTTACAACATTGTATCGGTTGCTTGACACTAAAAAGATCATACGTTGCACCTAGAGGAATGTTACATCCTATTCCGAAAGTACTAAAGCCATTTCACACGATCCACGCTGATTATTTGGGTCCTTTACCAGTTACAAAAAATAAAGAACAGTATATTTTAACTATTATTGACGCTTATTCAAAATTCGCTCTGTTGTACCCATTGACGAGCACATCAGGTGCTGATTTTCGCGAAAGCTTTAAGAATTTCATATCGTTGTTCGGTACCCCGACACGCCTTATTGCTGATTCTGGGCCGGCGTTTGTAGACGCAACAACCAAGCAAATGTTGCGGACGTGGCAGATTGAATTACATATTATAACGCCACATGTACATAGAGCAAATGGGCAGGTAGAGCGCTACATGCGTACAATAGCCAACATGTTACGAGTAGAGACGAAAATTGAGTCAGAATGGACGAAGCGGTTGTGGAAAATACAATTGGTATTAAATTCCACTATACAACGAACCATTAAAACATCACCATTACAATTACTTCTTGACTGTGATGGTACTGTCCCAGTTGTTCGTACCCTGTTAAATGCTATGGCAATTGTTAAGAAAGAAAATAAAAGAAATAGCCGATGAAGGCATTAGGGCCAATTATGAAATTCAGAAAAGATATTTTAATAAAAATAGAAAGCTTGTGTGCAGTTTTTCTGTTGGCGATCAGGTCATTTTGAACAGAACAGCTTTGGTTAGGAAATTGCAAAGCGGGGTGCGAGGCCCTTTTAAAATAATAAACGTTTTGCCGACATGATGGACTCCGAATCTGAGTCAGGTGAGCAGTGTTCGGTGTTTGTCAGTGTATTATATGACCTGAGATACATGAAATGAGTATAGAATGTTTTGTTGGTGTTTACGATGCCTGTCGTTTGGCGACCTGAAGCACGTAAACAAATACAATATTCTGTTTAGTTATATTTGCCTGTCATGTGAATTGACCTGAAGCAATATAACAGATTATTACGATGCCTGTCGTTTTGGCGACCTGAAGCACGTAAATAAATACAATATTCTGTTTAGTTATATTTGCCTGTCATGTGAATTGACCTGAAGCAATATAACAGATTATTACGATGCCTGTCGTTTTGGCGACCTGAAGCACGTAAATAAATACAATATTCTGTTTAGTTATATTTGCCTGTCATGTGAATTGACCTGAAGCAATATAACAGATTATTACGATGCCTGTCGTTTTGGCGACCTGAAGCACGTAAATAAATACAATATTCTGTTTAGTTATATTTGCCTGTCATGTGAATTGACCTGAAGCAATATAACAGATTATTACGATGCCTGTCGTTTTGGCGACCTGAAGCACGTAAATAAATACAATATTCTGTTTAGTTATATTTGCCTGTCATGTGAATTGACCTGAAGCAATATAACAGATTATTACGATGCCTGTCGTTTTGGCGACCTGAAGCACGTAAATAAATACAATATTCTGCTTAGTTATATTTGCCTGTCATGTGAATTGACCTGAAGCAATATAACAGATTATTACGATGCCTGTCGTTTTGGCGACCTGAAGCACGTAAATAAATACAATATTCTGCTTAGTTATATTTGCCTGTCATGTGAATTGACCTGAAGCAATATAACAGATAATTACGATGCCTGTCGTTTGGCGACTTGAAGCACGTAAACAAATACAATATTCTGTTTATTTATGTGTATTTTGCCTGTCATGAGATTTGACCTAAATGCACTGTACTATTAATTACAAGTATACCGTCATGCTTTTAATGACAGGTGATATGTAATTTGAGGACAGATAAATAACAACATTAACGCTGTAAGTTCTCATCTGGAGAATTTGCAATGTTGACATTGCTAACAAGGTTGTGACGACTCACAAGGTCGTGCCAACTAAGTTCGCTTCTCGAATTAATAAATAACATAACATATACTAATGTTTTGTGTAGGCGCAGAGCTCGAATCGGAAAACGGTGACTCTTGCTTTTCGCCTATCCAGTCTGTTACAGAGGATTGTTTGCTGCCCGGGACATCCACTCACACAGTCAGTGAGGTAAAGGCCGGGAAAGCACTTCGAGAACGAAGCGATTGTCAGAATGGCCGTGTTGGAGATCTGTCACATGACCGGAAAGTCGACGAGTCTAAACGGGGAAGTACGTCACCGTACCTGCAACTGTCGAGAAAGGGGTTGCTGGGCGACGGGGACAAGATCACTTCCGGCCCGAGAAGCCTTGTCTAATTTTCGTGCATTGATTTGTAACTTTTGATTTCAATTTATTGCATTTGAGTTGTTAGTAATAAAATTTGTTATCCGTTTTTCTAATTTGTGAGTTAATAACAGTTTTAAATAACATATTTCGCTTGCTTGTTGTTATACTAACATGTACTTCCTGAATAGTGGTAGTTCGTAGCCTCCTACTTCGTTTTCTGCTACTGCAAACCCCTGTCTCCTTCTTTCGCTCAAGAGTTATAACAGTATCATCACATGAAACTGTAACTTTCTTCGCAATTTGGCGAAGTAAATGGCCTTCCTTTCTAAGAATACATATCTCAGGATGTTTTTCAACAGTTAATTCTTTTTTGAATTTTACCATTGTCACATTACACAAAATTTCTTTTGGGCAAACATTGGTTACACTTCAATATCCTCAATGCACACAAAAATAATAAAAATGGCATGAACTAGTGTAATTTCGGTTACTGGTTGGAATTGTCAAACTTATATGCAATGTAAACAAATTCTAAAGGCACAAGATAGATAGTTGAGAAAACTAGGAAGAAGTTATCAAAGATACTTTATCAAAACGTTTCCAGCTGCAGTAATTCAATAGGACTTAAGAAAATTGCCAGCTTTCTTAAATAAACCAATCAAAATTTTTTGAAATTAACACTATAACAATTAAGAAAGTCTATAATGCTTCTGCTATACAATAAACATACATTTTATTCACCAAATTTTGATTTATGCTAAAATGTCTGGGTGATCTCAGACTTTTTAGCGGCAGTGTATTTCATGTCGAGTAGTAAATGCTATTTTTTCTACGACATTTTAATTATCTGTTTGAAATAAGTTTTAATTCGACTTAATTCAAACCGAATTGTGTCAATGCAAATTATTAATTGTTTGTTTAATCGGTTCCATAGTAACACACGCATTTTTTTATTTTGTTGCCATAGATTTGGAATTCTTGTTTTCATCTCTAGAAGTGAATATGTTTTCATCTCTAGATAGAAAATGTAGCGTTTTCGCATAGGGTTTATCGTGAAGAAAATACTTGTTTTCGTATCATGTGTAGAAAAAGTTAATTATCACAATATTAAAGCATGGTTGCCGAGAGAGGGTCATTTTCTACTGAGAGGACTCTAATTTAGTAAATACATATACCGGGTGTCAACGAAACCTGGGGCGCCTCCATAATTTTTTTATTTTTTAAGGTATCTAAATGAAATTTGGTATATGTAATATACTCTTTAAATGGCGTTTGCTGACATAGGAAACAAGTTTCTGTCACTTCCGGTTTCGCCGGAATTGACATCAACTTTGATATTTTAAATGGAACATCCTGTATATTTATACATTTTTGGAATTATTTATTAATCTAAGGTGCCATGACCTTCGTAAAATGGAAGTCAGGGTGCTACGACACTCAAAACAAATTATTTTAGCACTTCAACTGTAACAAGTCTGTCTTTTTTTGGGCATTTCATTTGTTTCGCTCGTTTTGAAACCCAGTATCTAGATTTAAATGTCCAAAATATGGTTTTTTTGAACGGAGAGTGTTATTCCGAATTAAATTTTCATATTAATCCCGTGTTATTGGTATCAATAAAATCCTTGAAAAACGCTCGTTTTTAATATCGTAGTGTCCCATCCTAGTGCCATTTGAAAAAATAGAGTTATTCTCGAAAAAGCATTTTTGCCAACTTTAGGCCAGTCTAATACAGCAACTAAAATTGTTACAGTTCTAAAACAATTTGTCTCGAGTGTTGGGGCACCTTGACTTTCATTTGGCGTTAGTCATGGCACTCTAGATTAATTTCTGCAAAAATGTACTTTGTCATCAAAATGTTTCAAACTTGATACTACCATACGTAAAATTGAATGGAGATTCCAAAAATGTATAAATATATAGGGCGTTCCATTTAAAATAACAAAGTTGTAGCCAATTCCGGCGAAACCGGAAGTGACAGAAACTTGTTTCCTATGTCAACAAATGCCATTTAAAGAGTATATTAAACATACCAAATTTCATTTAGATATCTTAAAAAATAAAAAAATTATGAGGGTGCCCCAGGTTTCGTTGACACCCGGTATACCTATTATAACAGTGCCAAATGTAGAGTTCATTGCATATCTAACAAAGGTGTTTTCAGTAGTGGTTAACTGATTTTTATGCTTTAATGTACCACCAGTTGGCCGAACATCAGTAAAATATGTTGTTGTAATTAGCTCAAAAACTATTTGAATTGCTTATGGTGCATTACATTACAGCACGTAACAGAATCTTTCCAGTATAAGTTATTCTTACTCTCGAACTTTGTGTAAAAAGTGTTAACATTTTTTTTTCCTGTGGCGCAAGAGCCCTGGATCGTCTTGAGCTAATTTGTTTTTACAGAGCAGGGTTGCTACCCCTGCGTCCAACTCCAATCGGAGGTTCAAATGTATCTTCTTAGCTTCCACTTTTTTTGTCTACTCTTCCATAGTGACCGGTTCTCGGGAAAGAGAGGTGCCGCGTTAACGGAGCAATCGGGCCACCCATTCCAGGACTGACCGAAGGCAACGAAGCTTAACTCTCCTGATCGTACCGGACTGGGGACCTAGCTACTGTAACTCGCTTCTCTCGGAAGACAATGGCAAACCACCGAGGTATTTTGGCTAGTAAGTCTTCTCTGGAGTAGAAGTGCAAGCACTTCCATGGTTCGGAGCCCACGTAAAGCTGTAGGTTCCCTATGTATGTAGGCTACTTTACACGAACACGACAGGCATATGTAGAGAAGACGGCAACCCCCTGTATGGGTATGCCACCCTAAGAAGAGGAAGTCTTTGAACGCTTTGTATCCAGTAAGAGTGATACGGTAATAACAACCTTTCGATTTTAAGTACCTATATGAAACATTAGCAAAGAAAATTTCTAGTACCATAAAATCATAATGGTAGAGGCCAGGGTGACGCAGTGGTAAGAGCGTCAGGCTAGCGTTGCGCTAATCTTCGATTCGAATCTCGCAGGGTGCAAGATTTCCCGGAGTTCGGTATCGAGCCCTGGTGACCATTCGTCGTTGGGCACCTAACTAACGACGCTCTCCTCCGAATACAGACCTACGAGGTAGAGTAACAAGGTTCTATACGTACACACACATACACTATACACATGGTGCGGTATGTAGGCAAAAAACGGCGCACCAATCACGTAACTTGCAGAGCGGGCCTGATTGTGCATTTCGCGCGTAAGACCATATACGCTAACGCACCAGCCTCAATACCGAAAGGTACAACAGGTTAAACGATTATATACAAAATCATAATGCAATGCCTGAATTGTCCTTTATTCAATCTAAAAGTTTAATAGAAATAATATTATACAAATACGGTTTTTTTTCTGGGATTCTTAAAAGTTTTAATTTTCATTAAGTAAAAAGCTTTAGCAAAGCTGCTGAAATTTCACATCGAGCATTAAGATATCATTAATAGAAATTGACGGCGGTAATCCGTAAGTAATCCCTAATCCCGGGTAATGCAAAAGTTCGAAAGCCATATCTTTGTGTCGCTTTTGAAAGCCTTTGTAACTTTTGGCGCGGTGTCCGATTATTACGCTTGATGTCATGCGGCGATCACGATTCGCGATTTGCTTCACGCACCAAGCGCCACGGTTCGGAACCCTAATCGATTAGTCCCACCGTTCACCAGTTCTAACAGAAAGACAATTCGCGAACGCAAACTAAATATTCCACGCGGACGAGCGGAAAGTTAAATGGACAAAGCGACGCCGTAACTTAGAACGAACCGCGATTTTATTATCACTGTATCTGCTTCTGCCTTTGTTTTCTTTTTTGTTTTTATATAACCTGCATAATAATTACTTTTTACCATAATAGTCCGGCTGGGATTTTAAAGCACCGACGTCCAGTACGAATCTGCGAATTTTATATGATTACGCTTTATAACTTTCCGTTTTTCTATACATTTTGTTTCAATAAACTATTCAATGGGATAATTTTTTTATAAATATTAATTATCGAATGTTCACTTCAATTAAAATGAAGTTCAACCAAATCAAGTATATCGAAACTGCTTGTAGGAACGATCTTCTTAAAATACTATACGAATTCTTCTTTCTTTGGTTGTTATTATTTATTATACATACCTACCGGGTGTCCACGGTAAGACACAACATAGGGAAACACCAATATATTTTTTCAGCAAAGATCGGGTGACCTTTGGAAGGTATACGAACGCAGCACTCAAAGTGCGTTATTGGAGTTACTTAACGTTAGAAAGAAATAGAAATAGCGCAGGAGTTTGTTAGCGCAACATGTGATTGTGTCAGTGTTCACTTTTTGTAATTGTCAATTTTGATAGCTCAAACCGACAAATTGTTAAAATTGTACTGAAAAGTAGCGATTTGTTGCTTTTCAGCAAGACTATTTCAAACACCTTCAAGGGAAATTCAACGGCTAGTTATTGGTTGTATATTTATGAGATTATTTAGCAAGAACTCAAAAGTTCGATTTGCAGTAAAAATACGCAAAATTGGTGATTTTTTTATGTCATTGTTTCTGCATTTTGCATATTTTAAATTGAGTTCGCCTTAATACAATAGCACGCCTAAAGAAAACGTGAGTAAATTCTCTTTAGGAGCAAATGGTCATTAGTCAGATACCAAATAAACTTAAAATATAATAAAAATATTGAAATAACAATTTGTCTAGTTAGTTGTACTCAAATCTGTAAGTATTAATTGGTATTAATGCAACTTACAAATCTTAATGGTCTATGGAGATAGGTGTAAAATTACTTACATAGAGAAAGATGTAGAATTTGCAGAGGTCAGAGGTATAGGATTGTTGTGCAAGACGAATTTAACAATAAGACGGTTGTACGTAGGAAGTGATTTTAGTAAATATGTAAAATGTTATGGCTTTATAAATAAATAAGGGTGTGTCAACTGTCAATTAAAAATCCGCACAAAATTGATCCTTATAGAAAAAAATAATCTAGCAGGCTAGAAAGTAAATCGCTTTATGAACAGGATGTTAATTAGTATTTGCAATGTGATCATTTAAGTTCATCAAAATACATTAGTTTTGAAGAATGCAAGCAAATAAAGAAAATTATAGTAGAGAGTTAATTTGCGAATTTTATAAAAGGCACGGTATTAATGGAAAAAGCTATGCTGAGAAGCAGTTTGAAGATATTGGTATTTGACGGAGAACTAGTTCTGACACTATGGAAAGGTTTGACGAAGAAAAAAATGTATAAAAATCAAATGGAAGTGAAGGAAAAGCTGAAAAAATAACAAATACTAACTAAAAGGACAAACCATTGAAAAGAGGCAAATCACCTGCGTTTATGGCACGATCAAAACTTTGTATTGATCAAAAAGACGTATACGAACGAAATCATTCGCCCAAAAATAGCATAATGACGAACAGTATGTATATTGTTGGCTAGACATGGCACGTTATGCTTTTACCAGGCCATTAAGGCCTCTAGCTTATCGAGGAGGACACACCGAACCGTAGTAAGCTGAGCTTGGCTCGGGTCACCCGTCCAAGTTCTGACCATGGGCACCGATGCTTAATTAAGCAGAGCGATGCTCCACATCAATACATACTCAGCACCATACCGCCTCAAATTTCATTATATTACCACCAACAAAACTATTACAGATGTGTCACAATTAAATTAAAGCCTATTAAAAGGTTATGATTTATGATGTCAACTAAAATAAAAGGTGTATAAAAACCGTTAGGGATTATAAGACACTGAAGAACTAGCAGAAGTTTAAACGAAAGCATCACCATTTTAAATCTGATCGCTTTACTATTCTAAAGGCTGGAAGTACTAAGTATACAAGTATAGTAATGTAAGTGGCTGATTATGGGCCTAAACTTTTTAAGTTCTTTTATCATGGAATAATTATGGGACATTCATAAATTATGTGATCAGCGGTTTGATCGCCCAAACTACAGTCACAAATAGGTTCATCAGTTATTTTAAATATTACATGATAGTACGCTTTTAATTTGCCGTGTCCGCTAAGAATTGTTGTTAATTTGGATGATAAGGGAAGAATGATTTTGTTACTTCAACTTTCGTACTATTTCCCCAAATCACTGCCACAGCACTTCACTGTCTTATTTAATTATTTCACTCACCACTGATTTTTTAATATATCTCTATTTACGTCTTCAGCTTGTCCTTGTTGGTCTGGTGGTGCTGTGTCCGTCCATCTCTTTATTTTTTCTGTATATCTTTGCCTTTTCTTCTACCTTAATTACAATTGGTGTTATTCCTGTTAAAATACACGTTGCATCATATGATATAGTTCTAAATGCTTTTAGAATTTTTGTATTTATCAATCTTTGGATTCTGTTTATTCTTTTTTGGTTGAATTTCTTTTCCAAGACGTTGTTCCAGACTGGTCCATATGTAAGGATCGATTCGATTGCTTCCTTATAGATTATGCTGAGGGCTTCTTGTTTCAGCCCCCAAGATATCTTTGCTGATCTTGATAAAATTTTAATCATTTTAGAACATTTTTCTGTCATTTTATATTGGACGTGATTGTTGAATTCAAATCTATTGTCTAACATTGTTCCTAGATATTTCAAATTTGTGACTTCTTCTAGCTGCTTTATAGTTTATGTATATTTTAATTTTTTGTTTCCTTGAAGTTCGTTTTCTTGTTATCAGCATTACTTTTGATATTTCTTCGTTGAATTGTATTTTCTTTTCTTTTGCCTATTTCGTAACTTTTTGAAGGTCTATGTTTGCATAATTTTCTACATCTAGCGGTGTTCTTCCTTTTGTTAAAAGTAATGGGTCATCCGCAAAGGCGATAATTTTTGTTCTTGTCGTGTAATTTAAATTTAGAAAATTATTGTATAGGACATTCCAGAAACCACGGCTGAAGCTTGCACCTTGCGGACAACCTCTATTTACATTGGCCTCTATTCTTATGTTGTTCATTTCGATTTCGGCTGTTATTTCTTGGAAATATTTTGGGTAAGGTTATACAAATTTTTTGGGCATTTTAGTTCTCTTAGAGTATAAATGATGGCAGGCCACCACGCAGCATTGAAGGCACCTTTTACGTCTAAACTAATTAGAATTACGTTTTTTTTTCTCTTTGAAGCATTCTTCAACGAAGCGTTTTACGTCCATTATAGCGTCTGTCGTTCCCTTCTGAGGTGTGAATCCGAATTGATTTGGGTTCATATACTTCTTTTTATTTAAATGTGTCATTATTCTGTCTATTAAAATTTTTTCTAGTACTTTCCCACTTACATTAATAAGGCTGATTGGTCTGTATTTGGATACTTTTCTTGAATTTTCTTTCCCCGGTTTTGTTATAGGTATTATCATTGCAATTTTCCATTGTTTCGGAAAGTGTGGTCTATTTAGGCACTGATTGTATATTTCAGAATGAAAAGCGGGTATTGTTTAAAGATTCTCAGTATTATTCCGCTTGTCACACCATCTTTTCATTGAGGTTCATTTTCTACAGAATTGCTTATACAGGCTGTGTATAAATTGGCGAAAGAACTACACATGGCGATGTTGGTCATAAAATCTTAAAGTCAAAAATCTTAATACCAAAATATTGTACTATGCTTCCTGGGTATGCACGAAATCTCTAAAGTTTGAAAATGAAGTCATTTAATAAGTATTTTAATTCATTATCTGTTGACAGAAAGAGCTGCAAATTAGAAGAAAGAAGAATTGTAACAATTATGTTTTCATAGATGTTGTTTTTCAGCCCCAAAAGCGTGTTTTAAACATTTCTTCGTTAACTTATTATTGTAAAAAATACATATGGCAACATTCACGGAGTATTGCGATGTAACGGACATCCTCAGTTACCGTGCTATAACAAAACACCTGTGGAGTGTGGATCCAATGTTGTCAAATGTACGTTCTTTTAAAATGGTTCCTGAGGACAAAGGAAGCATTTTCTAACATTTTGGTATTAAAATTTTCGACTCAGAATTTTATGACCAACATCGCCACGTGTAGTTCTTTCGCCAATTTATACACACCCTTCTTTGATCTTCGCTATCTTCTTCATGATTGTCATTTGGTGCAAATTCTTGAATCATAATTATGTTTAAGAGTGCTTCTTGTATCTTGTGTGTTTTAATGATATAATTGCGTGCGTGCAGCCACAACAGATGCCGACGCTAGTATTAAAAAAACTCAATTGCGCAGATTGAGCGCTGAATTCGTGCATATTCTGCAGGTAACCCAAATCTTTTCTAAAAAAATACACTGATGTTTTCCTACGTTGTGCCTTACCGTGGACACCCGGTATATCCTAACACCTATTTAAACTATGAAGTTGCGAATATTTAAAAGTATTCCGAATACCAATTTGATGTCAGGGAGGCGCAGTGATAGAGCGTCAGCCTAGCATTACGTTAGTCTTTGGATCGAATCTCCCGATAAACAGGATCTTTCCTGCTGTTTGGAGGTCGATATCGAGTCCTGATGACCATTCGTCGCTAGGCACCAAATTAACGACGCTCTCCTCCAAAAACAGGTCTACGAGGAAGAGTAACAAGGTCCTACACATACACACACACTAACTTACACTATACACATAGTGCAGTACCAGTATGTAGGTATTAAACGGCACACCAACCACGTAACTCGCAAAGACGGTTGTGAATTGTACCCGCAAAAGCCACATACGCTAACGCACCAGCCTCGACGCCGAAAGGTAAAGAGGTTACAGATAAAAACAGACAGAATACCAATTTTGAATAAACAATATTCGCCAGAATAAACAGTACCGAAACTAAGAGTGTTGTGGAATTACGCGCACAATATGCATCTATCGTATTTGGCTTATTTGTTATTAGTTATCATATTAACTGGTGTTTTAAAATCGTCTTGAAAATGACTCTTACAACTGAGGAAAAAGTGTTTATAGTGGAGCATTATTTCGGCTCATACGGAAATGGACGAGATAATTGCCGAAATTTGAGACAAAATATCGACAAGAGTTCAACAAAGAGGCCCCAAGTAAGCAATGTTAGCAGTTGTTGAGAAATTTCGTCGCACTGGTAGTATATTGTGTTAGCGCAAGGGCTCTTCAGGTCGTCGAAGAATAGTTCTTACCAACAATAACCAAGGGCGCGTTCTTGATCAGGTCCTACAGTCTCCAAAAGGAAGCCCCTTCGACGAACAGCATATAAACTGCAACTCAGTGAAACATCCACACGTCGACTATTCAAATCTATCGGTGGTTATTCATATCACATTCAAATTGGACAACGACTAAACGCCGCGGACAAACGTGCAAGAGAAGTTTAATGTGGACGAGTGTTGAGCCTAGTGTACGAAGACCCCGATTTCTTGAAAAACGTATGGTTTTCAAACGAAAGTCACATTCACCTTAACGGTTACATCAATCCACAAACAACTCGGTTCCTTGGATTCGAACGTCCAGACGTGATTGTGGAGAAACCACTCCACAGTGCTCGAGTTACCATTTGGTGTGCTGTATCTGGGTATGGGAGCATTGGACCTTACTTCGTTGAGGACGAGGATGAGCATCCAGTTACTGTTAACCAAGAGCGTTACAGACAAAATATTATTACATCTTTTGTGCGAGATTTAAGAAACTTTTACCGCGCACGAAATCTGAAGGTGCACAGCCAATGGTTTCAACAGGATGGTGCAACGAGGCCTAGCCCTAGCCCTAGGCATAGCCTTACTTCATGAACATTTTGAAAACAGAATTATTTTTCTTGGAACAGATTTCGAGTACCCTTCTCATTCACATGATCAGACGTCACCTGATGCATACATTTGGGGCATGCTCATGAAATGAGTATTTTGGTCAGAAGATCCGCCAACAAATATTGGAGAACTACGACAAAAGATAATAACCTATTTTCAGCAACTGCAGCAACCACTGTTTAGAAATATGGTCAACGATCTGCAAAATCTGTATGAAGCTTGTTTGCGCCGCAGTGGTACACATTTTGAACATTTAAATTATAAATATTAAAAAATAAATACAATTTCCATTTTCGGTACTGTTTATTTTGCTGAATACTGTAAAATAAATACAATTTCGAATCATGTCTGTTGGATTATTAATAGTTAGTTTTTTTGTGTTTGTTGTTATCTTTTACTTTTATTATTATGAATATTATGATATTAATAATTAATTCGCTCGTTGGACCAACAACATTTACTTTTTATTATTTTCCTTCCAAGGGTTGCCTTGAACCGCCAATTTTTTATTTTGGAGTTTGTTTGGGTTTCCGGGGTAAAAATTATTAATTAATTGAAAAAAACTCACATTACGTGTCAATTTAAAAAACGCATAACAAAATCGTTGAAATTCGCATTGGAACCGCCAATTTAATCGTTTAATAAACGCTTCAAAATAAAACGCTAGCTCGGGTGTGTGAAAAAATATAAAATTAAACGCAAGATAGAACATTAACCTATGGCCATTGGAATTGGCGCAAAACCATCCCCTGCAGGAGCTGAGTGACGCTGTTTTCAATTTCAATCAAGGTGAGTCGAGGCAAATCCTATTTATCAAACATTCATATTGAGAAAAAATTATTATTTGTCACGCGTACATTTTTTTGGTCCTTCGACGTTCGGATTGTTTGTTTGATATCTGTTATCATATGAATGCCTTTGTTCTTACCTTTTAATTATTGAAACGGTGTAGTGATCAATTCTACTACTGGTATTACAGCGCATTCAATTTTGGCAGTGGACATTGGCTGAATTGGTTATCCAATTTATATTTTACCCATTATTTATATTTGTTTAAACATATTGTTATATTGCATACAATAGTTTCGCTAAACGCACGCACGTCATTGTGACGTTTGAGGGTAAAATAGATTATTTGGTTACGTCAATTTTGACATTTTTGTCATCTCAGTTTTTTCAATTCGCATCGTTTTTGAATTTTTTTAAATTCAAAAATGCCACCTAAAGTTAACGCTAAATTTGCTGAAGCTTACGCTTTTCGAAATGCTTTAATTAATAAAATAAAGGAAACGCTAGATATCGCAAGAATGGCACAAAACGATAATTCGTTTATTCCACTATTTAAGAGACGCTATCAAACAACAGATGATATTTACGCAAAATTGGAAACCTCTCACAATCAGGTAATATCGCTTATAGCTGCACAAGAAAACCCTGATTTTCAAGCAGAAGACGAGGTAAGGAAGGAATTCGATGCTATGTATTTTGAAATAGGAGTTCTTTATGACCAAACATTACCTGTTGATATACCGTCTTCAAACAATTCATCCCATGTTATAAAGGAATTTTCAAATGTTCGATTACCTAAAATTAATTTAAGAAATTTCGATGGTAAATTAGAATTATGGTCGCCATTTATTCAATTATTTAATACCACAATTCACAACGCTTCACATTTATCGAATACAGAAAAATTTCAATATTTAATTAGCTGCCTTTCTGGTGAACCCTTAAATTTAGTAAAGACCTTAGATTTATCAGATGATAACTATATAATCGCTTATCAAAATCTAGTCAATAGATATGACAATAAAAGGAAGTTAGCTACACGTTATTGGGAAGGAATGATTTCGTTACCTCAACTAAAAGAAGAATCGTCTAAAGGGTTACGCGATTTGTGTGATAAATTCCGGGAAAATGTAGCAGCATTACGTGCTTTAAAATTCGCTGATTCTCTGGAAGATTTCATGCTGCTAAATCTCCTTTTGGAAAAATTAGACCCAAACACACGAAGATTGTTCGAATCGGAAATCCGTGATTTAAGGCAGGAAATCCCAACGTTTGGGATGTTAGAAGATTTCATCGAAGGTCAAAGTTTGGTATTAGATCAGTGTAAACCGAAATGCTCTAATTTTAAGCAAAATAATTATTCTAAACGCACGTTCCATGTTACAACGGAACATACATCACCAGATAAATGTTTTATCTGTAGTAAAACACATTTAACTTACTCGTGCCCACAATTAGTAGAGAAACTACCTACGCAACGCTACGAATTGGTAAAATCCAAAAAATTATGCATTAATTGCCTTAGTGGTTTTCACACCACCAAAACCTGTAAGTCAAAATCACGTTGTCGAAAATGCAATAAAAAACATCACAGTTTGTTACATTTTGAATCTTCCGCTACGCAATCTAATCGTAATGATGAACCTTTTAACGCTGTACGATTAGAACCTACAAATGCTGTAAGTAACACACTCGAAAATTCAAACGCTACGATTTCTTCAGTAACGGCTCTAGTTAGTGCCACATCTAATAAATTAGTGTTGCTGTCAACAGCACTGATAGATATTCGTGACGAATCCGGATATCCACACGCAATAAGAGCAATCCTCGATGGAGGTAGTGAGGGCAGTTTTATAACTGCTGCTTGTGCTCAACGCTTAGGATTACGTGTTAAATCCAACCGCATTCAAATTCAAGGAATAGGTTCATCATCCGCTCTTCTATCTTCTGGAACGGTTAGTTGCTGCCTATACCCGCATGATGAGTTACAACCATCATATTTGATTGATGCTCACGTCATTGCATCTATTTCGCATAATATTCCAGCCTTTCCAATAGATTCTTCTACGTGGACACATATTAAAGGCTTACGCTTGGCAGATCCACAATTTTGTATCCCAGCAAAAGTAGATCTTTTACTAGGTGCTGATATTTATACGCAATTATTACGTCCAGGCTTAATACTGGGATCAAATAATACGCCCTCAGCTATAAATACTATTTTCGGATGGGTTTTATCTGGTCAGGCATGTGCTAACCAACCAACCCATTTGAACTCTTTTTTTACTGCGCTTTCTAATGAACCTTTAGAATCAACGCTAAAGAAATTTTGGGAAATTGAAGAAGTTAGCGTTGAAATTCCTCCTTCTCCAGATGACGTTATGGGCGAAAAATTGTACAAACAATCAGTATCTCGCGAACTTAATGGTAGATATAGTGTTGCGTTGCCTTTTAAATCAATTCACAGACCCGAGTTTCCCAATTCTCGCTCTGTCGCTTTACGTCGCTTTTATTGTTTAGAAAATAGATTTTCACGCGATGAATCTCTTCGAATTCGTTATTCAGAATTCATGAAAGATTACCTTGATAGTGGACATATGTCCATTGCAAAGGAACCCATTACATCATCTGAATGTTATTATATACCGCATCATTGTGTTTTTAAACCAGATAGTACTACAACGAAATTGCGTGTAGTCTTCGACGCCTCAGCTAAATCAGCAAACGATAATTCACTTAATGATTGTTTGTATTCTGGTCCAAAATTACTACCACACATTGCAGATATATTACTAAAGTTCAGATCGCATAGAATTGTCTTTATCGCTGACATAAAACAAATGTATCGGCAAATATTAATCGCACCCGCTTTCAGAAATTATCAACGAATTTTATGGAGGTTTTCGCCACATGAGCCGATCGAAGAATATGTCTTAAATACTGTTACCTACGGGGTTTCTTCTGCCCCATTTTTAGCAATAAGAACGCTTCATCAATTAGCTGAAGACGAACAGCTAAATTTTCCCCAAGCCGCTGCACTTTTAAAACAAGATGTTTACGTTGATGACGTTGTTTCTGGTTGTAATACGCTGTTACAAGCACAAATTCTCCAAAGGGAATTAATCGAACTTCTAAGAAGAGGTGGTTTTTTACTACGCAAATGGGCAAGTAATGTACCCGAATTGCTGTCCGGGTTGGATTCCAGTTTGTGCCAAGAAGGTCTTTCGTTTGATAGTGAATCCGAATCCACCATCAAAATTCTAGGCTTACAGTGGCTTCCATCGCTTGATGTATTTTCTTTTAAAGTTGATACTATCAATCACACTTGTACTAAACGACAGATATTGTCCGAAATCGCAAGAATATTTGACCCACTTGGTTTTCTTGCCCCATTAATCTTTTTTTGCAAGCGATTAATTCAACATCTTTGGTGTTTAGGTTTAGATTGGGATGCTATCCCGCCAGATGAAGTAGTTGATCGCTGGAATTGTTACCGCCAGCAGCTTTTTTTAATTAGTAACATTCGTTTAAACCGCTACGTTTTTTCGCCAGATTACTCAAGCATTGAGTTACACGGATTCTGCGATTCATCGGAAGCAGGATATGCAGCCGTTGTTTATTTTCGTATCATTGATAATTCTAATACCGTTTCTGTTAAATTTGTAACAGCCAAAACTAAGGTTGCGCCATTAAAAAAACGGTCTTTGCCACAATTGGAATTGTGCGGAGCCTATCTCCTCTCCAATCTTATAGAAACCATTGTTCAAATATACTCTGAAAAAATTAATAAAATTTTCGCTTGGACTGATTCCACAGTTGTTTTGGCTTGGTTACGTTCATCTCCACATCGTTGGAAAACGTTTGTTTCAAATAGGGTTAGCCATATTCAAGAACGCGTGCCACCTTCCTCGTGGCGTCATGTACGATCAGTGCATAATCCCGCTGATTGCGCATCTCGTGGTTTATTACCCCAGGAACTAATTTACCATCCTTTATGGTGGGCGGGGCCTCCTTGGCTTAAGGCTTCACCCAATTCATGGCCCACGCAACAAGTCAATCTGTTAGATATTGAAGACGTAGTTACTGAGGAAGAAAGAAAGGTTAAGGCTTTTATTGCCCAAGTTGACAATCTGAAGCCTTGGAATGAGTTATTAACTAAATATTCTTCGCTGAATAAAATTTTGCGCATAGTCACTTACATTTGTCGTTTTACTAAAAAACTTAGGAATATGCATCAACCCATGTCGGATACAATCACATCTTCTGAATTACACAATTCCTTACTTATATTAGTTAAATTAGTTCAGCAACAGATATTTCACGCTGACATAAATAGTTTGAGACAACACAAATTATTGTCACATCCACTACGCAAACTAAATCCTTTCTTGGATCAACAAGATATCCTCAGGGTGGGCGGTCGATTATGTCATTCTGCATTATCATTTGAAGAAAAACATCCCGCACTTCTTCCTCAATCCCATAGATTAACTGTTTTGATTATAGAAGACGCTCATAGGAAACATCTTCACCCTGGTCTTAAAACGCTTCTTTATTTAATTCGACAAAATTTCTGGATTTTGTCCGCAAATCGAGCAATTCGTCGATGTTTATCACGCTGTTATCGATGTTTCCGTACAAAGCCGCAGTCACTGCAACCACCTATGGGAGATTTACCCGCAGTTCGAGTACAGCAAATCAAGGCATTTAACTCTGTAGGCATTGATTTTGGTGGCCCATTTACAATAACAATGCGAAAGGTTCGAGGAGCAAAAACACACAAGGCATACATTTGCCTATTTGTATGCTTGGCAACTAAAGCCCTTCATCTTGAGCTCGTCTCGGAGCTTTCGACAGCGGCCTTTCTTGCCGCATTGCGTCGCTTCATTGCTCGCCGTGGTCGATGTGCTTTAATAATGAGTGACTGTGGAACAAATTTTATTGGAGCTGCACGCATAATATCTAATTGTTTTAAGAGCGCTGTGGAGGAAGAAGGTATTACATGGAAATTTAATCCGCCAACTGCTCCACATTTTGGTGGTATATGGGAGGCTGGGATTAAATCTGTTAAAACTCACCTCAAACGCGTAATAGGGGAACAAATTTTAACATTTGAAGAATTTTCTACAATATTAGCACAAATAGAAGCTTTACTCAATTCGCGACCACTGTGCCCCCTTAGTAGTGACCCAAATGATTTAGAGGTTTTGACGCCTGGTCATTATTTAACTTTAGCTCCTTTAACATGCATACCTGAACCCGACCTGTTAACTATCAACATGAATAGATTAACTCGCTGGGAGCTGCTTCAACGTATGCACCAACATTTTTGGAAAAGATGGCATCATGAATATTTGCATACTTTACAACAGCGCTGTAAATGGGTTGCCAATTGTCCACCTCTTGATCAAGGAACCATGGTCTTAATAAAAGACGATCTTTCCCCTCCTATGCGTTGGCGTCTGGGTCGTGTGATTCAACTCCACCCAGATCCAAAAGGCATATCTCGCGTCGCGACAATTAAAACCGTTCAGGGTACCCTCAAACGTCCTTTAGTAAAGTTATGTCCATTGCCAAATCAATAATGCATTGTAAAATACTTGTATTTTGGTGGGCGGTATGTTGGATTATTAATAGTTAGTTTTTTTGTGTTTGTTGTTATCTTTTACTTTTATTATTATGAATATTATGATATTAATAATTAATTCGCTCGTTGGACCAACAACATTTACTTTTTATTATTTTCCTTCCAAGGGTTGCCTTGAACCGCCAATTTTTTATTTTGGAGTTTGTTTGGGTTTCCGGGGTAAAAATTATTAATTAATTGAAAAAAACTCACATTACGTGTCAATTTAAAAAACGCATAACAAAATCGTTGAAATTCGCATTGGAACCGCCAATTTAATCGTTTAATAAACGCTTCAAAATAAAACGCTAGCTCGGGTGTGTGAAAAAATATAAAATTAAACGCAAGATAGAACATTAACCTATGGCCATTGGAATTGGCGCAAAACCATCCCCTGCAGGAGCTGAGTGACGCTGTTTTCAATTTCAATCAAGGTGAGTCGAGGCAAATCCTATTTATCAAACATTCATATTGAGAAAAAATTATTATTTGTCACGCGTACAATGTCCATTCTTACATTGTACAAACTCGAAGTCGAATTTAAGGACTGGCCGAAACTCAAGCTCAATTTTAAATTCGATCTTTCGTTCTTATACAAAATGTGATTCTTCAATTTATAAATGAAAGCTGAAAGCTCCTCTCTTATTAGAATGATGACCAAATCTTTTAAGTCTTATTTTAGTATGCAGTTAGCAACCGTAAGATATGTCTAAATTCAAAATGAACATTTTATTTGTTGCACTTGCATTAAAGGAATTTGTTTTCTACTGGACAGTGGTTAACAGAAAAAAAAGTGCAGCATACTAAAATTGCACTCTTAAACTGCGAGATAATTTAAATATTAAATTTTTCTATTAAACTTTATACTTTTTCTTATGCGGTTAACAAAGTTGGCCCTATACTAACCACAAACAAACGAATGTATGCTCTGCAGGCTTTGACCTGAAAACGTAACTCAATTATTTAAATACTACGTACGACCAATGGGGCCACATCTTGATAAATATTAATGTATGTAACTTTGTGGAAATATTGACACTGTATTTCATGACGAGCAAACCGTTGGATCCTAACAGATGTTCTCTCCGAACAGAACCCAGAGATTATAATAAATCAGTAATCAAATTCTCTCGTAAACCTATGTCAATTTCATTAGCAGGCGGCCGTATTTCCTTCGAACGTAATGCGGAAAAGCAAACTGTACCCAACAATGTTATACTTCGAATTACCGTTCGACAGTTTGAAATTATTTTATTAAAAGGCGCATTGAAAAATTTCGTAACGATAACGTAATTGTCAGAATCCGTTATGTTAAACGTCCTTTTTTGAACATCAAAGACGTTCATTTATTTCTATTCTGAATTGCTTAAACGCCGTTGCTTTGCCACAAAGATGAATATGAATACAACTATCGGAGCAGTCACTGGAACAGATTTTAAGTGCAGATAAAAGCGCTAAAGGATTTTAAAATCCTACAAACGAGTGCTCTAAAGCTCTGTTCATTTAAAACGTTCAGCTTTTGCATCAGCTGCTTTGATTTTGATCATATCTCTTTAAATTCACTTCCACAATGTTTAAAGACTTTGTTAATATTCCGAACTGAAAATTGAGTATGGGTGTCGGCAAAGTTCTACAATTCTCAACACGTTACTGGGGAGAATAACTTTCAAAACTCCTCGGTATTTGCTTAAGCAATTAGCAATTAGGTCCACGATCTATAACCGCGGATTGTCGATATTCGGGGTTATTTTTAAATGTGTTCTTGCAGCGCTAACTTCATCAGGTGGGAAGGCCGAGCCGCTAACGAGCGCCTATTAATTGGCTTTCCCTGCTAGGCGGTGCTAGTCAAGCTCGTTAGTTGATTACGTGCGCCCCATATTTGAAGAGCGGCTTCTGTATAAAAGATAAAGCCCCTGAAACTGAAAAGTCAAAAATGTAAGATGCGAATCGCGAATAATACCGCTAAATTATAAATTTCTAATTAAGGAACTCATGTTCTTTCGTTTGAATTTTAATTCGAGATTCTTTTCAGATAAATATATTTTTCCAAAAGGAAAACTTTTTATCATACTGCTCAGAGCCATTTACAAAATTGCGTTTCGTTTTAGAATTATATCTTGAATAAGGAAATGGGGCGCACATCTAAACCTTGTATAAAATATATGTAGGTAGTAATAGCAAAGTTTTTAAGTTTCAGAAAACTATGATAATATAAACTTGCCATAAAACAAACGGGCATATCTTTCATTATTGTTAACTGTTCTTTTATCATTACATTTATGTGACATTTCCTTTCTACTTTCTTATATATTGGACAATATCTCAGCCCTTTTTTGTTATTTCTCTGTTTAGGTGTTTAGCTTTAATTTTTCCTTCTTTTATGCCCTATTTTATAATGTAACGCAGTAAACTAACATAGTACCATAAATGTTGGCTAATTAAAGTATATTTAGGAGTTTGATTATTAAGCTAAAGTACAGCACATTTTGGTAATATGCGTATAAGCAAAAAGTGTTTCTATCTTTTAAGTAATTAAAAAAACTTTAAACATTCGATTTTATGGTTTAAATTTGTAAAACTGAACTTAAAACTTGAACTTACAAATTATTTTTAAGGTTAGTTAATATAAATGAATATGTACCAAATTAGAAATACTGTCTAAAAGTCAAATTTAAAATACGACTACGTTGATTAATTATTAACGTTATCTCTGTTGGGAGTATGTATTATCCTTCGGGATTAATGAATTATGTATGACAGGAAATAGAAGTTCGTCCCTTTAATCTAAAAGCATTTACGTATTTACTCCATTTTCCTGATGACATTGACGTGAACTTTGAAAATTCATAAACGATAATATTTATAAACAAATTGAGTAATAAATTCGTAGATTGCCTTTAATGTTGTTTAACGAATATATACACATCACCATAAAAGCACTATCTAATGATGTTATCTTAATTATAATAATTATTACTCATTTATTAATTCAGTGGAGTTTTTAGCGTTAAGATATACAGTATTTGTTATTGTATTTAGATTATTGTTGTATCATCAAACATCTAACAACCAAAAATAGCTCAGCTTAGCATTGAAATTAATTGAGAGAACCCCTGGAACATATAGTTTCTATATTCTGCTTTCCAAAGGCATACTCGGACTAGCCTTTACCTTTATTTCAGCTATTATTATTTCAGTCACAATAAAACATATGAATATGATAGATCTCCAAATTCCGCAGTTCATAGAATATTTTCATTCGCCGTTTCCCTAATTTACTTGCGAAAGCATGTGTTATAAGAAACGTCAAGTACTAATTTTCTAAGGATCTGAAAAGTGATATTAAACCTTCAAATATATACTTAACAGTTCTGCTGTGTCAACTTAAAATATGCAGTGAATTATACTTCTTTGAAAGGCTCGTACTACTAGATTTTATTTTAAATCACCGTCTGTATACCGGGTGTCAACGAAACCTGGGGCACCCCCATAATTTTTTTATTTTTTAAGATATCTAAATAAAATTTGGTATATGTAATATACTCTTTAAATGGCATTTGTTGACATAGACAACAAATTTCTGTCATTTCCGGTTTTGCCGGAATTGACATCAACTTTGTCATTTTAAATGGAACACCCCATATATTTATACATTTTTGGAATCTCCATTCAATTTTACGTATGGTAGTATCAAGTTTGAAACATTTTGATGACAAAGTAAATACTTGCAGAAGAGTTTATTTATCAATCTAGGATGCCATGATCTGCGTAAAATGGAAGTCAGGGTACTACGACACTCAAAACAAATTATTTTAGCACTTCAACTGTGGCAAGTCTCTCTTTTTTTTGTGCATTTCATTTGTTTTACTTGTTTTGAAACCCAGTATCTAGATTTAAATGTCCAAAATACGTTTTTTTTTTGAACGGAGAGTGTTATTCCGGATTAAATTTTCATATTAATCCCGCGTTATTGGTATCAATAAAATCCTTGAAAAACGCTCCTTTTTAATATCCTAGTGTCCCACCCTAGTGCCATTTGAAAAAATAGAGTTATTCTCGAAAAAGCATTTTTGCCAACTTTAGGCCATTCTAATACAGCAAGTAAAATAGTTAAAGTTCTAAAACAATTTGTCTCGAGTGTTGGGGCACCTTGACTTTCATTTTGCGTAGGTCACGGCACTCTAGATTAATTTCTGGAAAAATTTACTTTGTCATCAAAATGTCTCGAACTTGACACTACCATACGTAAAATTGAATGGAGATTCCAAAAATGTATAAATATACAGGGTGTTCCATTTAAAATAACAAAGTTGGTATCAATTCCGGCTAAACCGGAAGTGACAGAAAGTTGTTTCCTATGTCAAAAAATGCCATTTAAAGAGTATATTACATATACCAAATTTCATTTAGATATCTTAATAAATAAAAAATTTATGAGGGTGCCCCAGGTTTCGTTGACACCCTGTATAAATACAGTATTATCAATGTGATTTCAATTTAGTTCAGTTTAACCGAAATAAATTTTACTAAATACTAACTTATTTATTCTCTATATCCTTATTTCTTTGAATTCAAAAATATTTTTTTGTGGATATGGACAAGCAACATACTAGAAAGTGATCTTTGTCTAATAACATTGGTTTTTAACAACCATGTTAACAAACATGTTTATGTTTAAACATTCCCAAGTATTTGATTCATAAATTTCAGCTCGGAAACTTTCCAACGTTTTTGATCCATCCGTATACCAAGTGAAGGCCAACTGATTTTGCAGCTCCTATGCTTTTTCCTCCACCCTTTGCTCAGGTATATCAACCCTGAAAGGTTTCCTGAAGTCAAAGACAATGCTGATTTTATCAGAGTATATATTTAAAATAGCATGGCTATTTACAGTTTCAAAGATTTTGGTATGGCGCCCTTTTCTCCAGGTATTCCTTCCGTATCCATTAATATTCAATCTATGTACTGCCAGAAGTACCTGTGATTCCACTACTAATGCTAGCGGAGGTAAGTTGAGCAGTGTTTCCATGGCTGCAGTTGGCGTAGTGGTAAGCGCGCCTGTTATTGCTAGATAAGCCAGCCTCTGTAACTTAGAGAGTTTATTAGTAGCGTTCCTGGTCATGATTTTATGTCACCTTAACAACTTTGGTTTAGCCCAAGCGGAGGCATGCAAGTTGAAACTTGTTGTACCTAAGTTGATCCAATTCGTGCCGCGATTTTCATAGTTTCCTCATTGTAACTGGGCCAAATAAGAACTTTTTGTTATACATATAACCTAGGATTGTTTTTGTCAAAACAATTCAAATAATTATTCTTATGTTTGTGGTAAATTTACTACATTAGACAAGAATAAAAGGATAACCCCAAGAATTCCTATTCTGTAGAGAGAAAGATGGAACAATGTTGAATATTGCTATTTCTGCATAAATATGACTGTGGAACTCAGTAGTCGTAAAAAAGGAAAACATGATTATATGAAAACAGCTTCAATTCCAAAACGTCAACCATCTGATGAATCCAGTTCCTCAACCACCAAGCGCCTTAGCATCTGAAGAAGTGAGAAGATTAGTTTTGAAAATGTTGATGATCCAACAGATCCTGTTTTTATTCTATACTTCACCTGAACAGTACTTAACCAATCAAACTAAATGAACTGACTTAGTGCGAAATCTAAACATGTCAAAATTACAAGCAGAACTTCTTGGATTACAATAGAATGTCTTGAAAAGCGAGACCAGAATTAGAATTTTTTTTAAACGGCATGATAATTTTCTGGATTTTGTAGTAGGTGTAGATGGCAATTAGGTCTACTGCAATATTCGTAAACTTTTCGAGACTTTCGGAATAGAACACAATTCAAATTCTTGGAAATTAAAACTTATTAAAACTTGATAAACATTTTTGTTAAGGTAATAAATCGCGAAGGTAAGGATTTCAAATATCTTGGAAAAAAGTTTTCAAAAGTAACAGAAGGTTTTTATATGGCCTCAGCAACTAGAACTAGTACACCATAAAACATTTAAGAGCAAATTACTGGCATCGTAAAGCCTGTGTGCCCAAGGTACAAGTTTTCACCAACTTCTTGGAAAATAAGAAAGCAGATGATTCCAGGCACGATTCAAACATTTCACATAGTTAGTTATAATATGTCGCTTAAAGTACACATCCTACTTACATTCTTACCTGGATTTTTTCTTGGCAATATATAGTTGAACGCTAGGAAGGGTGTTATTGGTATAGTTCATGAAGTTTCTATTGTTTTTGTAAATTCAAGTGAGATATAAAAAAATATTCATTTTAATATTAAAAAAAAGTTGGACCTAACTTCAACCTGAAATTCTTACTAGAATAAATGTTAGTGTCTTTCCTACTAAAACTATTTAGTATACCTCATTTTATGGCAATGCCAAAAGTTAAAATTTGTTGGCCAGTGTAATTAACTCCCTAAGGTACACAATATGTTACAATTTATTTGAAGTGATTGTCTATTGACTTTCTTGTGATAAGTCCGAATGCAGAAATTCTGCCGAGTTTGCGCATTCGAATTTGCGCTATGCCAGTGAGCTAGCAAAAATTTATTGCGTTAAATTTTGGAAGTATCTTTTATTATCTTTAATGCAAAGATAGGTATTTCAAATTGATAAATTTTCGAACTTCATAATCTTGATTATCGTTAAATTTTAGTGAGAAGAATTTATCATTCTTTTTCAAAAGAAGAGATTCTGAAATTTTCAATTTTATCACCAAATAAATTGCTTCTCACCGTACTTGTTATACATTTGTTACAATTGTTTTGCTTAGCAAGTAAAATTGTATCAGTTTATGTCAATTTCCAGTGTTGTTTAAGTATTAAGAATTTTTGTTGTGCTTGTTTCAACTTATTTTCTTCTAAATTTCCCATTTTACTTGATTAATTCATATAGTTATTTTCCCTTTTTTTATTTTGTAAAGGTTTTTTCTTTTGTTCGTGGTTTTGACAGCATTTGTAATGCTTTATTTCCATGTGCCGGCGCATAAATCTCCATCTTTAAGCGATGCCTTGTCATCTGGTTCATTTGCTTGTCTTAATTTCATTCGGAACTAAATTCTTTTCGGTTTTACCGACTCTATCCTTTAAATTTTCTTTTGTGTTTCTTTATTTTCCATATCTTGATAGCATTTCTACGTCGTTGTGATTTCATTTCTTGTTACGCACCGTGTATATTTCGTGTTTGAAATCTTTCGAGCGAAATTCATATTTTTATGTGATTTTTCCGCCTATTAGTTATGCTACTTTATTTGCATAATGAAAATAGGGTGGGAGTTTGTGGCTTTGGTATTCGCGCATGCGCAGTGTGAATTTTTCTGTCGAGGTGTCGTATTGAAATTTTACACGAGGTCTCTTTTGCTGTGAATCGTCATGAAATTACAATCATCTTTTGGTAATTTTTAACTTAACAGACTATTTAGTTGCATTGGCAATTATTTCCTGTTAATGTAAATTTTCGATGTCCGATGTTTAGATGATTTTTCCGATTTATTAATATCTAAATTATTCGTAATTTTGCAGAATTGTTAGCACATGTGGTGAGTTTAACTTTTCTTTTTACATTCATTTACTGATGAATTTGAATCTTACAGCAACCTGGTTGAGGTTTAATCTTTCATCTGATTCCAATGTTCGGATGTAGATGGTTGTTCCGGTTGGTGCGGTGTTAAAATTTTAATTTTACTTGATTGGAAAATTTCAAAGCACGTGGAGGACGCCATCTTGATGTGCCATATTCTTGTGCTTATTGCAGTCCCACCTGGCCGCTATAATTTTATGTAGCTACGTTGGAATCAATTATTCGGCATCTTACACCTGTTTGATGCTAATTGAGGAGATAAGTGCCTATCATTATACTTATTTTGTAGTTAACTTTTAGATATATTTTTTGGTCTTTAAGTATTATTCATAACTGATTATTCTAAGCCTTCAGCTTGATATATTTTTTGTATATGTATATTTAAACTTTTGTGTACTATAAAAATTCCTATCAAGTCTTTAATTCATGCTAGTCAATACTTAATTCTGTTTTGTAATTATTGTGAATCCTCGCCTAGCGCCGTTCAATGAGTACCCGATAAAATAAATTGTTGCACTAATTATGGCTTTTTATTATCGTTTTGGATAAGTTTCGTAACACATTTATCGGTACTATCGTTTTAAAAGGTTGAAAATTATCCAGAACTTGAACCCAAAAGAAGCACTTCAGGTAGCTTAAAAGAGATTTTTAAAAAAGAAAGCGCGTGAATCTTTAATTCTTTTCATGTAGGTATATGTTTTTCTTAAGTTGATAAATTCCTTCCCTATTTATTCTTTTTTGGGAAGTATTGTTTTTTCCAATTTAACTACTGTAGGTAATAAATTGAAAAGGGCAAATTGATTTTACAAATTACCAATTAATGAGAAGAATTATTCTTACTAGTTTCGTGTATTTTGTAATAGCAATTTTGTTTAAAATTAAATATACAGGCGAATGGCCCAAAAAACAGAAATGAATACACGCGATAACTGGAAAATCAAGACAAGACAGAAACGAAAACATAAGAGGGGAGTGTAAAGTAACGGATGTAGTAAAATGGGTAAGAAACAGAATAAGAGAGTGGAACGACCATGTTACTAGAATTGACAATAACAGAGTAATAAAGATAACACGAGACTATAGACCAACAGCAAAGAGGGACCCGGGGAGGCCCCTTAAGCGATGGGCTCAGAGCTAATTTTCGACTTCAATAGAAGACAATTAGTAGCCGGAAATAAGAACGTGAAGAAAATCAGGTTTTGACCTAAAATAAAAGAAGAAGAAGAAGACGTAATTGTATATACGTAAATCTTTTTTTTGTGAAACCAAATCGTACCTTTTTTTATTTTACTTTGTTTCTTTACAAGCCCTTCCTACAGCTGTAGAAAGCTAGTAGTTATTTTGTTTTGTACAACCATCTTGTAAGGTTGTAAGTAAGTTAATTTTGTTAGAAAAGGAGAGGTGCATTAACTTTGACATCCGAATGAATTGTAAGAAGTCCTAATGATAATAATGATTTTATAAACTACCGGAACGTTACCTTATCGCTCGCTGGAAATTAGAAACACCAATCAGAGGTACTTGAAATCTTAACATTTCGTCGAACAAAAATTTTGAACCTTTTGTTGCAGTAACTAACATAAATTAAAGAGAAGAAAATAATTTTATATTTATATAATCACATATTTTGGTTGCAGTTTTTTCTTGTGGTAAAGTTAAATGTCTTATTTACTCTTAAAGTCTCTATTTTTTATGTAACATTTCATGAAAGATGTTACCTGCCTAAAACGCATCGTAATAGCCGTGTAAATTATTTTGGGCCATGTTTCTAAATCTAAATTAATTAAGCACATGAATCTTAAACTAACTGGTATTCCCTTAATACTTTTCTCTGGAAATGTCATAAACTTAATTAAGTTTAAAGGTAGCTTTGATCGAATTGGCTGTGATTTGTAACTGATTATAAACTTGTCAGCTGCTTTAGTGCATGATTAGAACTACACTATTAAACATCTCAGGGGAAACTTTACATAATATACAGTTGGAAATCCTCCCCAACATTTCTCTTACTCTTCATTAAACTGACTGACAGACCCCGAAGAGACAAGTTACAAAGGTGTTTGCACTGCAGTGCTCCTCAAGATAACGTTTATTTTCCTCTTTATTCTCGAGCTTTATCAAACGTTACCTACCTTCCTGCCTTCTGTACTGAAATGATCATAAGTCAGTAATAAGGGGCGCTGTACTAAAAGATGTGGCAGTAAATTAGACGAGATTTAAATGTCTGTCTAGACTAGATAAGTGTTACTTTGACAAACCACCCTGCCAGTGAGTGCCATTTGTATTGTCTGACAAAAGACCCTCAGACACTTATAGTTCTCGTCCATGTAACAACTTTAGAACAACAAAAATTTAAATTTTTCTGTTGCTTTTATTCGCACCTTTGCTGTTCACAAGTTTTCAAACTGCTATCGCAATAAATTGACATGTTTTTGCTGAAGGCAATGGGGCGAAAAGCAAAAAGAGTTATATGGGAGAAAGCTTGATGCTACATTGCTTACAGAAATGGTTATTGCCCAGTTATACTTAATAATGTAGTATGGTGTTGCCTAGTTTGTAGTTTTATCGTTGAAAGTTTCTTAATAGGAATAGATATATCCATTTCAAAATCGCTCGCAATATTAATAATACCGGAAACTCTAAATAACTGATGTGGATACAGAACATCTAAACTTTATAGCACTGAAGTAGGCTAATGCGGGACAAATGTATTTGTATTGATTATACATTAGTTACATTTTCTGTTTTATAGTGGACTTCTTAATAGATTTCGCTCTATAAAAGGTCATACACAAACTTGACAGCTTAGGAGTGGTTACATTAGTAAAAAATAAGGGCGAATGTCTATTACTTAAAGTCATTTATTTATTTATAAGAAAATTTGGTTAATTGGTTATCAACTATTACATAAACATAATATGTAATTGATTAAAATTAAAACATTTCTAATAAAAATCAACAGTTTACATAAGATATGCAATTATTTTCTAAACTCCCAATATTTAAAGCCACACCCGTCAAAGCTAATGCAAAAATTAAATGTAATTAATGGTTATTTTACAAATATTTGGAACGTATACTTTATGTACTTCAATTGATGCTTCTGTAAAGAAGTTTGTGGTTTTTAATGTTGTGTTTTAATAAGGTTTAATTTCAACTCATCGGTAATTAAAAATCCTTGATTATTATACTACAAACATTATATCATTTTATTTCTTTCGATAATTTATTGTCTTTACTAAACTTACTGAAAACAAAGAAAACTTTGTGTTGAAGTAAGTTTAAATAATTCAATTATTTTACTAAACATTAGATATTTTAGTTACCTAATACCCACAGAAACGTATTATTAGTTTGGTGTAAAATGAAACTTCGTATGTAGAGTTAAGGCTACCATAATTTAAACACAAACTTAACGTTTAATATTTAACGAAATTGGGAATTCCTACATGTTGTGTAGGTATATCAATCTAGTCATCTAGTATGTCGTATGTGGCCGGAACTTAATCAAATTTTCTACATCCGTAGCCTTCTGCTTCTAGTAGATTAATTGAGTTCATGTTCCAGGTTTCCTTTTCACCACTTTATTAACTTTAGATGTGGCGTATAAACAGTTAACGGATCAATTCTAAAACAACCAAGAGGAGTAACTTATTGCTGAAAATCCGAAGCGGTGGATGATTCACACAAGATGCGCCCCTCCCAACATATACATATACAGGGTGTAAATTAATGTCATGCAGATATTTCAAGGGGTGATAGTACTCGGCAAAATAAGAAAAAAATGTTAATATACAGATGATCAAAAACGCGCTATTTTCGATATACAGGGTTGCGAAGTTTCAATTTCTTTTTCGTATTTTCTCCCGAATGTTGAGAGATAATTAATTGCAATTTAGTATAGCTACTATCTTTTCAAATCTCTACAATAAAATGTCAAAATCATCAGTTGCAGTATACAGGGTGTTACATTTCTTTGGGTTACCAATCATTTTACCTTCCGGAACTTTTTTTTGGAGCACCCTGTATAAATTTTTATATCTTAATTGAATTTCCTGTTCTTTTCTCCAGCTTTTTGGTTTATTTCATTATTCTCGTATCTGTCACCGTTTTCTGGTTATTTGAAAAAATAGCGATCAATACAAACCAAGTGTAGTCAAAATAAATTTTTTTTGTTTATTTTTTGTAGCACCCTGTATACTGCAACTGATGATTTTGACATTTTATTGTAGAGATTCTAAAAGATAATAGCTATACTAAATTTCAAATAATTATCTCAAAACGCAAAAGATTAAAAAGAAATTGAAACTTCGCCACCCTGTATATCGAAAATGGCGCGTTTTTGATCATGTGTATATTAACATTTTTTTCTTATTTTGTTGAGTACTATCACCCCCTGAAATATCTGCATGACATTAAATAACACCCTGTATATTATTTCCAAAGCTACTAGAAATACATGCAAGTTAAAAAACAAAATTTGATCCTTAAGAGATATATACCATGAGATCAAAAAAAAGATGATTCTGAGCAGGCCTTGACTAGTACAACACGATTGGTTACACTGGTTCTAGAATGCCTATGAATTATAATGTGACAGTGACATTTCAAATGTAAGTCAGTTTTGAAATCTTGTTTCCAGAATTATTTAAGTTTATCGTTGTAATACTAGTGAAGGATCACATTTTGAACACCTACTCTAACATGTATTCATCTTAGTTTTCAGTTTGTTCCCTAAATAAATACTGTTTTGTGTTTTAATTTATTTGACATTTATTAACCTCTAACTTACTGCCACATTTTGAAATCAGTCTTGCCAATCGTGTTGTACTAGTCAAGGCCTGCTCAGAATCATCTTTTTTTCGATCTCATGGTATGTAAATGTATATTCACAAATATATTGTTTACTTATTCATAAAACGTGACGGTTAGAAATTTTTAGCCGCGAAAATTGTTATTTTATTGCGTTTTTGTAATATTTTTTCACTGATATATTGGTATAGATTTATTTTTGTTAATATTTTTTTAAATTTCTTAGTTGTAAATTTTCAGTTTGGAGTATAATAACCCTGACATGACATTTAATTATGTATTGTCATTCTGAAGTAAACTATCTATGGTTACCTATATAAATTTAAGTAAGAGAATAGATCAACGTTATTTATGAATTTTGTAAGTTGGGTTGCCTATGTTAATTGTTAAGGGGTCCGTCTTTTGTGAATCCCCAGTATTACTGTTGCGACATTTAACTTCAAATTTATGTAATTTTTTCTTGTTCTGTGAGTATGGCCTTAGCCTCAGCTAGCACATTTTATGCAAAATACGAACTCGTTTTAAGTTTGTTTAAATTAAAATTATAATTAAGAGTACACTTGAGAGCCTGTAATAATAAGCGACACTTAACATTTTCATGGTTATTCAAATGTTTACGAAATTGAAACAATATTTATATACATAATTTAACAAAATTTCCAGTAATAAACGAGCAAAATTCATGGTTTACTTTCCTGTTGCGCAAATGTTATTAAAAATTTTCTTTTTGTACGTTAAAGTAAATATTTACAAACGAAACGTACTGAAATGTTTTTCAGTCGCAAAATTTATATTGATCTTGCGTGTAACGTAAAAAAGGATAAAATAAATAAATATACCAACATTCTTTACTATAGCATAGTACGAAAGGCATTCCTTAAATAGCATTTCACTGAAAATTTGACAAAGAAGTCTTTTAGGAAAACAAAAAGTCGGCAAAGGGGCAGGTATTTTTTTAAGCGGAATTACCGCTCAGTAAAAATAAAAAGAATACATAATTCACCGTTTCGTTCTATATGACTTTTCGAACACAATATCTCTCCTATTCCGCTTCATTTGCGATAGCATGAGCAAACGAGCTGCTGTTCAATGTTTTTCGTATTTCAAAGCTTTGCACGTAAAAGTACAGACGCGGCTGTTGATTTAATACTCCTACTTTTGCTTTAAGCTTTTTCAGTCGGCCTCCTCTTGTAAAAATATTTTTCTGTGTAGATTTTCAAGATATATTGTTCTTAATCGAAAAAGCTGCATTGACCGTTATTAAAAAGATTTCTAGGACGATTTTAGGAAAACAGACATTACGAAAAAAATCAAAAATCGAATTTACCGTTATATTCATATTTAATTGCAACTCTATAGAAAACGAGAACTATTACTGCATTCGAGGAAATTCTAGGGAAGGAAGCTTAATTTCCCGTCTTTAATATTATCCGAAATCTCTTCTCTAAAAGCACGAAAATCAGACTTCTATACATTTTTCTCGGCATTCAAAATGAAATGCAAAACAATCTATTTATAAATGCATGAATCGCACTGCTTCGGCAGACTTTAGAATGAGAAGACTTCATTTCCTGCAAATAAGGCAGTTACTAACTTTAGGCGACATTTATTAAAATGTCGAATCGAATTACGTCGGAAGTCGTTGGTCGTTAAAGGCGCAGTTTTATAGGAAATTATATCGGTTGATCTCCAGATTCGATTAATACAATTATTCTAGATATTTATCTTTCTTTAATTATATCTTGTTTAAAACATATTTATTATAATTTAAGTTTTAATAAAGTATTTTCAAATACACTGGCGAGCAAAAAATTGAGGTCAACGTATAGTTGTGATATCTTTATGGAATTTTCTGTTTTAAGCTTATGTTGGCCAATTGTAAATCATAGCAGGCGCTTAATCTATTGTTCTTCGAGAAATGTTATCTATCATATTTGTTGTCCATCACGTATTATCACCGTATGTACGACTTCTATGAAATAGCGTGCATTCGCTCTAATTAAAAATTGACATTTCTTTTTTTTTTTTAAGTTAGCTTTGATTTCTCTCAGTAGAACCTTTCAGTCGCACAGTGTAGTGTTTGTAGTATTCATTGCGCTTTAATAATGTCTTTAGATCCTATTGTTGTGGCAAGAATTGTAGCGTTGATACAAGATGACCGAGGACAACGAGAAACTGCAAGAATTGTTGGTAAGAAGCTTTGTGCTGTACAAAAGGTATACCAGCGCCATGAGGAGACTGGCCTGCTAACCAGAAGACCAGGATCCGGGCGAAAAAGAGTCACCACCCAAAGAGATGACGGTTTTTTGGTGTCCGCTAGTTTGCGGAATAGAGCAGTTTCTGCGGTTTTGCTACGAAATCAAATCCAAGAAGTTAGACATCTAAATGTTAGTGAATGGACCATTAGGAGAAGACTTCGTGGTGCTGGATTGCGTTGTAGAAGGATGGCTACAGGTCCACCATTGCAACGTCGGCATCGAGTTGTAAGATTAACTTTTGCCCGGAATGACGTGGCATGGAATAATGAGGACTGGAGCAAGCTACTGTTTGCAGGCAAGTCGGGTTTTTGCCTTACTGGGCCAGACGGACGTCGGCGAGTATGGAAAAGACCCGGAGAAAGATACGTTCAAGTTTATATTGACGAGCGACTTCCATTTGCCGGTGGGTCTGTTATGGTTTGGACAGGAATCACTTCACAAGCACGCACAGAGTTGGCTTTCATACAGAATGGTTCCATGACAGCTCACGGGTACATTACCGAGGTTCTAGAAGATCATGTTATGCCTTTCATGATCATTATGGGGTAGCGTGCCATTTTTATGCACGATAATGCTAGACCTCACGCAGCTAGAGTTGTCGGGGAATATCTTGATGACGAGGGAATTACGCGGTTTTATTGGCCAGCCCTCAGTTCGGACATGAATCCCATCGAACATGTCTGGGATGAGTTGGGACGTCGTATTCGAAGGCATATACCAGCTCCAAGAACTGCCCAGGAGCTGAGGAACTTACTATTGCAAGAATGGGATAACATCGACCAGAATGTAATCCTTAACTTAATTCAAAGTATTCCTCGTCAACTTCAAGCAGTCATTGACGCAAGAGGAGGGAATACACGTTATTAGTGATGATTTTTTTTCATTTTTTAGTCCCATATTGGTCTTAATAACAAACTGTCGAATTTCGTTTAAAATATAAATTTGTTGCTCTTTCGAAATAAATCGTAAAAACCAAAAAATATGCTTTGCAATTCATCATTGAATTTTTAATTTAGCCTACAAACTATAGTACAATGGTTTGCAATTCGCTAACATAAGCTTAAAACAGAAAATTCCACAAAGATATCATAACTATACGTTGACCTCAATTTTTTGCTCGCCAGTGTATAACCTTTATTTTAATACCATTATTGAATTGAATTATCTTATAGATTTTACAAGACTTTCATGGTTTTATCTTGTATTACAGCAATTACAGCTAAACATATATTTTAGTTTGAAAATATTCACTTGGTTTTGAGATTTTGTTATGTATCGTGACGGGTCTTCTAAATAGGAATTGAAATTGTAAAAATTCTTAATTGAGCAGTCAGTAATTCAGTTATCAAGGGTATCATGTATCATTGATTAACCACTCTTCTCAATTATTTACGTCGACTAATAATATGTAGTTTGGAATGCATAGATTAAATGGTTGGTTTGGTCTAACAATATGCATTTATTATTGGGTATTATTAGTTATAAAATTTATCCATGGAAATGTATAGACTTAAAAATACAACTCCATTTAAACAATTTTAGGCTATGAAAACGATAGAAGACAAATAAGCAAATATTGACATTTCATTCAAGTTATTTGTTATTTATTTTTTATTTTAAACTAAACGCTTTTATTGGAATCCTAAAGATTATCCTGTGACTAAGGCAGATGTGCTTTGTACGAGCTAATCCTAGATAAATTTCTTTTCAAAATAGTCTGTAGAAAAACAATAAGCATTAGCATATAAATTCTTGTTAAACAAGTTTAGATTTATTTCGCTAAAAAATTCGAATCACGAAAATTTACATTTCTAAAGATTTTAATTACAGCGACTGTATTCTAGATGGTGATAATTATCACCATTTCGATAGTTATGGTATAGAGTTTTATTACTGTTGTTTTAATTTATATGTTAATTTTATTATTTAATTTAATAAACTAACAAAAAGCGACCCAGAACTAAAATTGATAGTTTGACGTTTCCTGAAAGGAAGGTTACCGGGATATTTTATTATAAACATAGCTAATGATATTTATTCAGCGGTGCCAAATATTGTTGAATGTTTGTGAATTATCTATTTTTTCCTTCTTTGAAATCTAAAAATAATATTACATTTAATAAATAATGCGGTATATTAGTTTATATTAGCCACAAATATTTGTCTGTTCAGCTTACTCATTAACTTTAATTGGCACAAAGCGATATTACAACACAGAAGTCTCGTACCGTTCTCGAAATAGACATCCATAAATTTCATAACTCACTAAGCTTTGTTAACCTCTGTAACATCACATGTTTACTTTTGTTTCCTAGAAATTTCATCATGTTGCTTCTAGACGTTAATCAAATTTTTGTTTAGCTGTTATAATTTTTCATTTTTATACTAACTATGAGCCACAAGTTCTAAATGCGACTACAGAAATATAATTCCACTATTGCTGTTATCACATATACATTGTGCCTAAAATTGATTACCTATAATATTACTGTTTCTGTATAATGCTTAAGAAATATTTCTTCAAATATAAAATCGTTTAGTTTCAATAAAAAATATTCTAAAAGTAATTGTTTTAAGTGGATTCAGCAATCTATTATACTTAGGAAATATAAGAAGCTTAAAAAATAATTAGTGGTTTTGATTATCAAAATAAATTGCTTAAAGTCTAATGTAATAAATAAAACAAAATATTCTAAATTCTGAACTTAAAACCATATTCCCCACCAAACTCTGTTAATTTAGGAAACCATATAAAGCGGAACTAACCTTTCCGTAGGTATAGAATTAGGGTAAAGCTAAAATTAATTTCTACAATAATATTCAAAATTAAACTAAATAAATTAGAAACCCACTGTTCCGTTTCTGAAACTCTGAAACTAGAATGAGGTTGTCGAATATGACGTAGAGTAGCTGTAAGTTGACCTGATGCTTCGAAGCAGCTGCGACAGTGTACCTATATGTGTAAACAACCTAATGCTCAAATGAAGAGTATGTTATAGTGAATAACATATAAGCATGTAACCTGTTAAATAAATCGATGAATTTACTCAAATACGATTTTTCTTTAAAATAACAGGTTTGGTTTGTTGGTCCTACACTTTAGGGTTGACAGGAAACCGTGATGTCCAAATACAACTGTCGCTTTCAGAGGTATTATAAACAAAGTTGAGAAATATAGTTAAAAATTGTATTATTCCAGTGACTGTTGGCTTGGTTATTTGAATACCTTGGTTACTGTAGTTAAGTTTTTAGAATTTTTATTCAGTACAAATGATTATAAAACAAATTTGAGTTAATTTCGAAATTAGGTAAGCAAGAAGTCATATTTACTTAACAGGTTAACAGTTTTGTTTTCTTCAGAATGCATCTTACATACACCGTGTCTTTACTTCAAGTGCAGGGTATGCAGTAATGACCACCGTACAAAAAAAAAACACCAAAGCACTAACCAAACTTTCAGTTCGGAATATTCTAGAACCTAAAGAACAGTAGTTTGCAAAATTTTGTTACTGACAAAAATAATTACGATGATTTGTTTGTTTATGGGCAAGAGCTAGGCTTGGAGGTACCAAATATCTCAACGCGCATTGACTGCTTTAGAATTTTGCGGAACTGTTGGGACTTCCACCCGAACCTACCATTTTACTTTGTTTGCGAAAGAGGGCAAACTTTCAGATTTTTTTCGTATTAACAATTTCGCTTGACCTTAGCCAGGACCCCAAACCTTTTCTTTACAAGGCAAACTTGCATTTCCCTACACCACAGACGCCGGCATATTTTAGAATTATTTTAGTATGAGCTGTACTCCTATAACTGTACTCTTAAAGTCTACCGTGGAATACAAAGATCGTGAATGCACAATATAGGTACCATAAAATGATTAATAATAAATTTTGTTATTCGAATCCGTTTTTACACCATTCAAATGTAGAATTCATCATCTTAAAGGTTGATTTATAGTTCCGTAAACATACAACATAACATAAACATATAAGTTAACATAACGTAGAATTTAAGCTTACCCTTTCATAGATCCATAACCTGTCAAATTTACCAAAATGTCAGACGAAAAAGTAGAAGCTGCTATAATAGGAGTAATGTTGTATAGATATTATTATAACAGTGAAAAAGTTCATAAGCGAAAGAAAAGAGCATTTAAACAAGATTTATAAATCGCTTTAGAGAATCAACTGGTTTTTATTTTTTCACTTACATACATCTAAACAGAATTCTGCTTACTTGATCTGTATAATTTCATATGTTTATGTTAAAAATTAAAATTGAACCAATTAATATGTAAACGATTATGTATAACGGTTATGTTTATGGATCTATGAATGGTAATACTGCAGTACTATATTTTATTTTGTTATGTTTATGTCATGTTGTATGTTTACAGAACTATAAATCAGCCTTTTACGTTGTATTGTGTTGTACATACTTTTGGCGGCGATGACGTAAGCAATAGATTTCTTGAAACAAAGACCACTTGTTTATTAAACCTGAACTAGAGCTTTTAGAATAGGGGAATTAGTGATAGTTAGGGCTCCGACTCCGGTCGGAATCTAATAAGAAATATAGTTGAGCGCAGGACGCATTGGCGTACAGATATGTTAATGAACGCAAAAGGACCAAGTGCGTTTGCGTATGATAATGCAAATTAGTGGTGCATGTGTGTACAATGCATTTTGGGTGATTATTCACATAAATACGCAAAGCTAGCTGATCTTGTATTGAAGAGATGTGATTGCATGTCTGATGAGATAAGGTCGGTATGAACAGCTTATTTATGTGGATAAGCATTGAGGCTTGTTGGGGCACTTGATCAGAGCATGAGGCTCATTATTGTTTATCAGAGCATGAGGCTGCAGTGCACTTACTCCCGGGCATGCCCCCCTAGGTGTTCAGGTAGACCCACCTCCGCATTTGCTTTGTTCGGTTGGACTTTCTAGACCGTACGGGTCATTTAGGCTGGATGGAAAATCGACATGGATGAATCTCCCATTCATTGGTTGGCTATGTTCTGTCATAGTTGGCTTGCGGTACATTTCTGCCTGCTTTCAGGTCTATAAGTAGCTGAAGGTGCACCCAACACTCATCTCTCCCCAACATCTCCGAGGGTTTTCTACTAGATGCAGCGTGGGATTCCACAGGGGGTTCCCTCCCCCCTATAAGTAGATAACACTAACCGAACCAATACTGCTAAATGTAGTAATGTGTCTGTTTTGATTTTATATATCACTGCTGTTTGTATTATATAATTACGTGGGTGATGCGAACATTAATGTGTGTACCAAGCCTGGTCAAGGCCACGCATTAATCTAACTTTGGTGGAATTAACGTTATTCCTTGGTAAGTTGATCGAATGCGCTTTTGTAAATAAAAGTACGCCATTTCAAAAATAATTAAACTTAAATGCAAACCACAACCACCCGCTCCGTCCTATAATTATTGTTTATTACGCGTTGAAAATTTTAACAAAATATATGCTCCGTTTGTTTTGACGCAGAACACATATTTCAGGAAAATGTTTTCTGGGGGACTTTAAAATTTCGAATGATTTCGAAATCATCTTTTATAAATCGTACTTTCATGCCATTTAAATCGGAACGAACTTAGGTATTCACGGCGGCAAATGCAGCAGACGGACGAGGTGATGTATGGACGTAATTTGGGCCGGACATGGCCAACTATGATGGAGTGTTCCCATGGGTTGCTTCTTGCACGTCCGGCTGCAAAGCTTCCTCCAAAGCGGCAACTGCAACGACATAACTTACCCAAAAACACCTTGTTATATACAGTGAACGTGCTTGAAATTCCGCTGTAAGATTTTATCTGTACAAGTTTTAATCGAATTTTTTTCCGAAGAATGATTTTATAAAGCAAAGAAATATTATTTGCCTGTTCAGAAAATCGTTAAAGTGCGGTACGGAACTTGCGTTGCACGGAACAAAGGACCCGAAACGCCGTGGTAGTCTATAGTCGTCGTAAATTATCACTAATGCATTTTAGCCGCTGTGAATTAAAATATTCAGACAATTTAGAGCTACGACAGTTTGGAAAATCGTGATTTGTAATGCTCGATAATGGAGTTTTGCTGTTGGATATAGAAATGGTGCTGTCGTATTTTCTGTCTTTTCTTGGCACTCTAAGTAATGCCTTGAGCAAAATCTGTAAATTATCAACATTAACACATCTCAACGTTTGCCACTTAACAATAACTATGAACCTTAGTTGACTAGATTGAGGAAGACAGTTTACTAAGACAGAGTATAAAACTATCAACAAAGTTTTGAAAGTTTACAAAGAATTAATTAAATTAAAACGAGCTAAAATCCCTGCATGTCGTTATTCTTTACCCTACCCGTGTCAAATTATCTTAAAAGCTTTTAAAGAAGATTTAGCGGTAACGAATAACCTTCAACGCTTATTATAAACTAAAATGGTGAATTTGAATCAAAGTTAACCTAAAGCTCACATAATACATCTTAATTTTAATAAAGCTTAGCTAAGACGAATATGCACTTTAACGAAACTACCCAGAAAGTCCATAAATTGTTCTAATCGTATGCTAGCTCTTTCACACTAGCAATTTCAAGTTCAAATTAGATTCATTAATATGAATGTAACAGTAAAACACCTTTGCTTGATATTTATGGTTGCTTTTCCTTATACAGATTTCTGTACAATAATAGGTACCAAGTTAAAATGAAAAAAATGTTCGGGGCTATACAAAATTCAACGTGTTATAGAAAGTACGTAATATTTTAGTGCTGCCGTGAAATCTCGAACTTTTCCTGTTTTCCAAGTGTTACACACATTTCCAACACATTTGTCTCAATTATTATACCCCGTAAGCTGAAAGGCAAGTTTATGGAGGTCAACTATCAACTTTTATGTATGGCTTTCCGATAATCCTTGAAATTGGCTGCATGACTGCCACTATTCTACATAAGTCACGTTCTCAATGGCGTATTTTTGTAATATTATGAAATTGCATTTCTCCAGCGGTCGTAATAACACCGAGAAATCGATTTCCATATTGAATAGTCTAAGGTGGCTGTTTTTCAGCGTTTTATGCCACAACACCTAGAAATGTCTGTGGAAAAATTGGAATATTTTGCTATAACTACATCGAATATCAATAAATAAATATCTTTATGATCTTTTTTGTTAGAGGAAAAGCAGAGGAAATTCAGTTGAGAACCTTAGGAGGGATTTTAATCTAATTTAAATGCAATCACTAAGACTGTACAGGATATTTAAGTCCCATGTTGCATCCTTGCGGAGCCCCGCAAGAAATTAAGTGCTTGTTGCTACGAGCTTTTAGCGAAACAGGCACTTAATTTTACGGACAGGTTTATGGGTTAAACTGTTTTAAGTCTAAGAAGTTCAACAATATTACTATGGCCGATTCAAGTACTTAAAGGAGTTAAATTCGCTGTAAAGAAAATATGGTCTGCATGCAGTTCCATTCGATTTTCACATTAATACTAAAAAATAACAAACATAAATATGCATGTAAGAAAAAATAGACCGAAAATAACAGAAATTACTGCACTCTGTAATTCTATCTAATATAAACCAAATTTTCAAAAAACTTATACTACAATAAATCATATTTAATCTCAGTTCATTTACTTGTGTTCTACTTGTAAAATTTATTTTGGAGATTTTTTTATTATAGAGGTCATGTAGAATATTTCTTTTTCTAAAGTTGAATTTTATGACTTAATACAACAATTGAATCTGAACAAAATCTGTGTCCAATTTCCTTCTTGTTACAGTATTTGTCTTGGTAAACGATTCAGGCACAAACTAACGGGGTTGGCCTAGTTAGGGAGGGCAAAAACAAACTACACCGCCTGTAACATAAAGGCCTTAATTAGGGAGCAGGTGGCCCCTTGCTACCGTCTAATGATGGGGCCGCATACAAATCGACGAAGTCACTTCCTTTAGTAATTTACCTATATATTATTTATAAGGCCGTTCATGTTTTATAAGCTCTTCCATTCAAAAACTTTAACACAATTTTTAGTCTTGAAATTCTAATAAAGTAATTTATACTTCACTAACAATGGCGTTTATTGTTATGTATGTTATAAAATATTACGTAAATGTAATTGAAAGAATTCATTTAAAAACAACTTTTAATTATACTTTATATTTAGACAGACAGTAGATTTATTACTGTTACTAATAGTTTTGGATAAAAGCCAGTTTTAAAGGCTTTTGTTGTTGATTAAAGTGATACAGAATTTTCTATTACCGTTTCGTAGCAAAAGTAAAAAGTAATAAACTTCATATCGTTGTTTAAAAAACTGCACTTTATTTAATTGTAAAATAAAAAGTACAAAGAATATTTCACAGGTGGTTTAAGTACGTTATACTAAACAAAAATATAAGTACGTTGGACAAGTTATGGGTATACGAAATGTGAAAATATTATTCAGGGTGGTAACAAAAGCCATACATCTAATGTTCCCACTAAAATGAAATACGCCGCTCTCATGTAATTCAATTGTTTATATTTGGCATAGGAATATTACCATTCCCCATTTATAAACTTTTCCGTTTAAAAATGTGCCTCAATGATGAAGAATTTTTCTGAGGAAGTGTACATTTAGCTTTATTAGTCAGTTAAAGTTATTACTCAAAGTGTATAGTCTCCTTGTCAAAATATAACATTTAATTATAATTCTTTTATTAAATCTCAAAGCCTTATTTTTATAAACCCTTCTAACCACGTTATATAATCGAATATGTGTCATGAAACAATTGGTTTCCGAGTCAAAACGAAAACTATGACTCTAGTTGTGAACTATAATAAATATGTGTTATTAGTTAAAATATGTGAACATAGTGTGATGTGCTTAATTTTATCATATGGAAACAGCATTATATTAGACCTGATTGGTGATATACTACATATCTTTTTCTTCGACTATTTACCCCTTGGGTTTGCCATCTTTTGTTTCCATAAACCTCTTGCCAATCTTCTTCCTTTAAATCTCTGTACTCCATTGCCGTTTTTATGTATGTCTTCCATCCAATCCTTGCTCTACCTCTCCTCCTTCTTTCTCTTGGAGACCATTGTGTTAATTTCTTCGACCATCTATCATCTGGCATCCATCGAACATGCACATACTAATGAAACGCCCGATTTTCTAGGGTTCTGGTTGCTGAACAGGTTATTCCAATATTTCTCCAAATTTTCTCAGTCCTTAACCTACCTCTTCTTGTGGCGCGTAGACATCTTCTCATGTACTCCAATTCTACTGTCCTGAATTGATTCCTGACTAATGTTGATAGCGGCCATATTTCAGCTCCACATATTACAATATTTTCCACTATACTATGAAATAGTCGTTTTTTGGTTTTGTCGCTGATATTTTCCCCCCACAGTAGACCGTGTAAGGTTTTTGTAGCTGTTTTCTCCATAGCTATCCTCGTAGATATGCCTTTTATGCCTGTTGAGCTGATGATCGTATTTAAAGGTATTACACGTGTTGATATGCTGGTCGTCCACTGTTAGATTTTGTGCCTTTCTTCCTATGCACATATATTCAGTTTTGTTGAAATTGATTTTTAGGCCCCATATCTTTGAATTTCATGTCCTCCTCATCCTGCGTCAGTACAATCTGGTCATCGGCGAAGCAGAGAGTGGAATATGGTCGTGTCATTTATTTTAATTCCCATTCCTGTACATTTACAATACCAAGTTTCCAGTGTTTGTTCTATGTAAATATTAAAGAGTAAGGGTGGTAGGCTGCATCCCTGTTTGAAGCCCATTGATATGTTTATAGGTCTTGTTGTCTTATTTCCTATTTTTAATTTTGCTCGGTTCTTATTGTACATTTTCCTTACCACGTCTATCCATTTTTCTCGAATTTCCATTCTCCTCATAGCCTGCCATATTTCACCTCTGGGCACACTATCGTAGGCATTTTCCAGGTCTATAAAGGCTATATGCGTATCTATTTGTTTTTCTTTGTCTTTTCATAATAGCTGCCTATCTTCTCCTTCTTCTATCTTACTTTTTATAATGCTCGAGAAAAGCCTAGCCGTATAGGGTATAACACTAATTCCTCTATAATTGGTACATAACTTTTAATCTCGTTTTTATAAATTGAGGTGATGAATGATAGATTCCCTTCTTGCGGAATGTCGTCCCTTTTCTTCGATCTTATTGAATATCGTTTTTAAGTATTGTATAACTTTCTTTCCTCCGTAGGTACTTAATAAGTTCCATTCGTAGGTTCCCCGGTCCTGGGGCTTTGTTGTTTTTTCGAGTGCTTTATGTATGACGTTTTCTCTGATTTCTGCCGCTTTTCCTTCATCTTCCATCAAGTTTTCTGTATCCTTATATTTGTCTCTGTGTTCTTGTATTAAATTAGAGTAATGCTTTTTCCACTGCGTAGGAGATATGATTTGTATTATTCCTCTGGTGTTGTTATTATTCCTAATTTTTTTAATTGTTTTCCAAGCTTCTGCTGACTCGTTGCTTGCTAATGTGTTTTCGATATCTATACGGAGTCTGTTCTAGTATTCGTCTTTTTCTTCTTTCACTAGCCTTCTTAAACGCGCGTATTTTTCTCTTAGTTCTGGTTTGTCTTCTAATATCGTCGTAATATATGCTTTCTTCTTTTCCTAAATCGACCTTTCTAAATCATCTGAAAAATTTTCTACATATTTGGTATTTTTCTTTTCTTCGCCAAGGGCTTCTTTAGCTACGCCATGTTTTATTCGATACCAAACTATCTTTCAATGACCATATTGATAAATTAGTCATTGAATCTTATAAAAAAACTTGGCTTTATTTTTAGAAATACTCAAGATTTTGCGAACTCCGATGCGTTATCAAACCTATTTACTAGTTTGGTTCGAACCAAACTAGAATACTGGACTGTTATCTGGAATCCTATTTATCATTACCAAACCGTAAAAATTGAGAATATTAAAAAAAATTCCTCAAATACTTGAACTATCGTATAAATAGGCCTGCATTCAATTTTGCTAACAATCTCACTAACACTTACGATGATTTACTCTCCAGCCTAAACTGGATTACCCTAGGGACTAGAAGACTGCTTCTTAACACAATGTTTTTGTATAAAATTATCAATAACCTTACTTGTACTCCAGAGCTCCTCTACAAAATATGTTTTAGAATTCCTTCTATTAATACACGTAATAATATAATGTTTACATTTAGAAATCCTAGAACTAATTATCATTTTAACAGCCCTCTTATATTAATGTGTCACTTATTTAATAGCTACCTACTGTACAGATATTGATTTATTTCACCTTGGTTCAAATCAGTTTCGAACTGCTTTGTTAAATCGCCTCTCAGACATTACTATGTAATTATCTGTTTATGTATTTTATTCTTATTCTTGAATTGGATGCTTTGCCACCTGTGAATAAAGGCATGTTGTTATTATGTATTACTTTTTTCAAAGGTATTTATTTATGTTCAATTTGTTTTCTATTCTGTTATGATATAAGGTTTTTATACTGTATTGTTTTAGTAAGTCTTTTTTGAATACCTATGGCTTCGGTCAAAATTTCGATTTCAGGTTCTTCTTTATTTGTCTTTCCACTTTTATTTCCATATACAAGGTGGCTCATTATTATGTAATTATTACTGGCACATTCCGGTTGTCTGTACACTCTTACATCATTTATCTGTATTTTTCTTTCTCTCTTCATTATTAAATAGTGGGTCTGTGATTGATTTAAGGTTTCGCGTTGGGTCTATCCATAGGTATATATTTGTGTATGTCTTTGTGCTGGAAGAAAGTATTTGTTGTAATACGTTTATGTATTCTGCAGAAATTTATTAGTCTATTGCCATTGTCATTGATCACCTCTTCTCCAAATCTTTCCAGTACGTCTTCATCGTCCTTTCCCACTTTGCTGTTTAGGTCTCCAATTATAAATGATTTCCTTCTGATTTGGTGTGTCTTCTACAATAGGTACCTCCTAATTCTCCAAAGAAAGATTTTTTGTTTCATTGGGGGCTTTGTCATTCATCGCGTATATTTCCAGGATAGTTATGGGTTGTCCGTATATATTTATGTCAACTCTGACTTATTCTTTCACTATATTGGTCGTATGAAGTGATATAGTTCCTCCACTTTTTCCTTATTAATATGGACACTCCACTTTTAGCCTGCTGGTGTTTCCGTACTCCGCACCAAATACGATAGTAGTTGTTTAGTTCCTCCTCGTCTACGCCTTTCTTTGTGGTCTCACTGAGACTATTATATCTGTTTTTAATTTTTCTATTTCTGCGATTCCTTCGTTTTGCTTAGTCCGTAAACCCTAGATGTTCCAAGTTCCGATAGTTACCCTTCTTCTTTTCCTCCATTCTTGTATCTTTTTATTCTATTTGCGTGTTGTGTTTTCGGTGTGTTGGATTGCTTTTCCAACGCCACAACCCTCCTCCTTTAATTTATCTCTTAAATGGAGAAAACTACTCGTAGAATAGAATAAAGGACATGTTATATTAGTCAGAAAGGATAAAAAACCAACTAGCTAGGTAACAGTGAGTAATAGGACATTACGTTCTATTGTATTGTATTAGAATCCAAAAATTAGTGCTTTACAACAAAATAATTTATTCATTATAATTAAAATAACGAATTGCAAAAGTCATGGAAGTGTAGCGTTATTATTTAGAATAAACAGTCTATTTTAATTTAGGCCATATTTACGAGTACAATCAATTATAAATTGATTACAAACATAAAAAGGGTTTACCTTTTAATATTAAATTTTATGTAGGTACCAGCATAATTGAGTGAATGCTTTTAAATTGTATATTGGAGCTTCAACAGGAATTTAATCAATATGCCAATAACATTAAAGTATGTATTTAAAAGCTAGTATATGAATTAGTAAACTTTGCTAATTACTAACGTTATTAATATTAACCTCAAATAAAGAAATTTAAAGATGAGGTTTTGTATGATCGTATTTTAAGCACCTGAACTATTTAGCTGAATAAGAAAAGTAGGGTTAACACCTCCTAAGTCATTTCACATCTGGTTGTCTCGCACGCTATACGTACAGGGTGATGTGGTAAGCCACACGCCTTCGACAACCGCCTACCTTCCCTTCTCCACTACTGCGTTTCCGCTGTAGCCGAATGCTTTAACCACTCAGTCACTTCGGCGATAGCTGAATAATAAGATACCCAAATTTATTCTAAGAAAAACTGCATTATCAGGAAATATATTAAGGCAAATGATATTTCTAATTTTCTCACTTTCGCTTCGGGATTGCGATAAGGAAAAATAAAAAAATTGCAATAGCTCATTAGCTAAAATTCTGATTTGTCCTCTTGGATAAAGTACTCTTCATATTATAAAATAACCTTTCCAAATTTGTCTTGGTTTTATTTTGGTATGGTTACGGATTTAACAAAAATATACCTTCGGATACGAGGGCACTATATGTCTACGTTGGTTGTTAACCGATATATTTAATTTGTCGTGCATAAATTTAATAAGACATTAGAAAATGCACTATATTCATAAAAGTTTATGAAAGAAATGTATGTGTATTAAAGCCATAAAAGCTTTTACAGTAACCATAACAAATGTATCTATAAAAGTGAATGATAGAACTGGCATAGCTCACACGCTGAAGTTAATATATTTTATAGATTGGTAAATATTGTACATGGTATGTAGGGTGGCGATTTTAAATCGTCGAATGTGAAAGTTATGAAGTAGGCAACACACATAACATTTCACAAAAAACTATATTCTTAGATTATAATTGTTTGTATGTTTCTTGGGCGAGATCTATACTTGCGGGTGCCAAAAATCTCAACACGTGTCGACTGCTATAGTTATTGGAAGATACCTTTAAACATGTCAAACATGGCATTGCACCGTATTCTTGGTAGTTTTTCAATTCCTTTTAGCATTCAGCGACGAACATTTTGTAAGTATCAACAGATACTGCGACAAATGAGTACCTATCATTGAATTTAAAACACAAACTAATGAGTTAGCAGAAGATCAAGATGATTCGGATGAAAAGGCTAATAAGGTATATGACGTACCTTGTCGCCCAAAAAACAAGTATTTAGTATGTGAACTTGTACGAAGTTTCTGCAAAAAGTCAGTAATCATTCGTGAAATTAGTATTATTATCACATTATCAGTTATATTACTTACGTTCAATATGCACATACAGTCTGCCTGAAACTACTAGCCACATAGGTACTGATCCTGTTCCATATATCCAAGACAACTAGAAAATTTCTATTATTTTCATTAATTGTTGCTTGTAATGTATGCCTTCTATGCATAAAAATATAATAGCCTATGTGGCTAGTGAAGCCAGACAAAGTGTATATTTGCTTATAACCAACTGCATTTTTGTGAATAAATTCAAATATCCAGTCTTCGAAATAATAATATAAGCATCTTGAATCCGAAATATGAAACGCCAAACGAATTTACCGTAGGAAACTAGAAAGCCTATTTACAATAAAATCATGAAATTTGCCATTTAATTTTAATGAACGACTTTACAGAAAATTGTAAATTAATAAGTAAAAGGAAAATGTAGTTTATTTCGCATACAAAATATTCAAAAGCTGCTTTTCAGATTAGTCATCATAGAGGAAGCCAACAAGTAGTTGGTTTCATTTAAAATGTAGCTGGTAGCTAAGTTCATCAAACTGAAGGATAACAAAAATTGCATAGCCTAGTTGAATAAGCACACATGCCAAGATAATCCTCGAAAATGAAGCGTGTTTAAAGAACATGCCAATTTAGCGACGTGGAGTGTAAATTGGTCATTTTATCCCGCTTCCAGTTTCAGCGTTGAGCTTTCTAGCTTCGTCTACGTCACTACAAACTTCGCGAACGCCCTCCAGGAATCCGTAATGAGGGCTGCATTCAGTAATTTTGCCTACTGCCAAAACTTTTGGTTAGGTATGCAAAAACTTTACTTACTGTTCGCTTGTCAGGGATGAAGGAGATGAGAGAGGTGAGCTTATGCAACGTCGAAATTTTTCTCCCTTGAGCATTTTAAACGGTGTTTGGTTTTCAAGGTAATGCGGCTTTTCGCTAAGTAAACCGATATTTTTTGTGTAATCTACACGAGATGCACAACGGCTCTAGATCATGTTAATACTTTTACTTTTTTATATCTTATCCAAACTCTATACTGCCGTAGAAACAAAGGAAACGCAATTATATTCCACTGCAAACGATGTTGCAATTATTAGGCATTATAATTAAATTCAGTAATTGAAAATACTACAAAAAACAGTTTAAAATTTATCTGTGAAAAATTTCACGAGTTCTAATAATTACTAGGAGTATAAAATAAAAGATCTCACCTCTCCGTTACTCCATAATAAATAAGAATCGGCGGAAATCGTTTAGAGATAGCGAACCCGCCATTCGAAACCAATTTAATATCCGTTTATGAAAGGTTTGCGATCGTCTCAGCATCCTTGTTGCCTGCTATATCGTCATTCTGTTGAACAAGGACAACAATCGAGGGTCCGTAGAGACGATCTGAAATATGAAGTGCAAGATTCCATTTTCCCTGACTCTGCAATTATTTTATGTCGGTGTTTATTAATTTTGTGTCGACAGTTTATTTATAAGGGCCCCTGGTTATGAAGCTTTCCAAGAATATTAGTGAAATGTGTGCAACTAACAGATTAAAATCGTTACCGGCTACCCTTTAACATAAAAGTTAGTTGCTATTGCCGTTTATGATAAGATATTAGATTTGGAAATTTTTATAATTAATCCTATCTATATTAATATAACCCCCGTATATGTAGATGTAGAACAAGATATGAGGCATAAAAACCATGTTTGCCGAAAACCCTCGGTTGATGAACTAGTGTTAAATTAAATATATGTACCCAAACCGTTCGTTTCGTGTTCAGCAAGCTAAACAGTACATAATTAAATTAGTTGGGTTCGCACCACTCACTTGTGTCAGAAATTGAACTCAATAATAGAACGGAAGGGAACTGTGCCATGGTAGTTGTTTAAAGTGAGAGAATAATTTCTAAGTTATCCGTTTATCAAGCACTTTGAAGTTAATGAAATAACTTTAAATACCTTGTGTTTGTTCATCGCATTTAATGTCAAACTACAACTATTATTAGCCAAACTAATTAACAGCATTGTTATACAACATTTGTGCATTTATTAAACATTATAAAATGTAAACCACTAAACGTTACTTATTGTTTTAATATAAATCCATATTTCAGAGTTATATTTTTTATTTTTATATTTCACCTTATAAATATAATGCAGTCACTGTCTTTTTCGGCTACAGTAAGTCATGATTTGGCTTTAAACTGTTATCTTGAAATTAGCCTTATTTAAAATTCTAACAGAATATTTATTCCTTTTCCTTGTTTTCCCTCACATTTCAAGTTGAATATCTCGGATACCTTTCATTATTATTAGCTATATATGTCCATACCACTAGAGTTGTTTCTTTTCGACTAGTCCTTTTAGTTTTTCTCTAATGTTGATATCTCTTATTCGGTATTGCCTCGTTTTTATTACTGTTCTACAGAAGTATTCCATTTTCGAGGTTATGATCTCTGATCTGTGTTTACCTAGAATGACCCTAGATTCTGCTGCATAAGTTATTGTTTGAACTAAAATCGTTTTTTAAATGTAGTTTTACTTTGATGCTTAACTCTCTCTTTACTATCAAAGTGTTGTTAATATCTGGCAATATATATCCTGTTAGCTTTACTAGTTTCGTTCTTTATTTCTTGTCTATCCTTCCGTCGATACTGATGAATGTTCCTAGATATTCATACCTATCAACTTGTTCGATTTATATGCCATTAATCTGTATTATGTTCCTTTCTAATAGAAGCAAACGATATGATTTTCAGTTAAACGAAGTAATAGAGGCAATAGCGGAAAACAAAAAATGGAAAGGCAGCAAGGACAGACGAGTTGGCTCCAGAAAAGATGCCAGATAGTTATAAATTTGTTAAAGAATCTGTTTAATGAAGCATGAATCACGCAAAAACCACCTGACGAATGGGAGCAAAACTTAATTATCCAATATTTTAAAAGGGGATACTCAACCGACTCGGATAACTATAGAGAAATATGTCTCTCCTCAGGAACACTGAAAATCTTACTTACCTACTCCCTGACGCGATGTTCCATCCAGGAAGTTGGCCTCCCAAGCGGGGTACAGAGACTGGTTTTTAACAGAACGCGGTGGTCACCCGCGCCTATTCCTCCTCGCACTTGTCCAGTCGGGGTGAACTCTTACTGCTTCGTCTTATGGTTGCTGCGATTATTTTCCAGCATTTTGGCCCTGGACGCTACCTCCTTCCACTTTTTCGCAAGTGTCCAGCCTTTTCTGTTCTTTAGAGAGTGATTTTGATTGTAGGATTCCCTTAAGCCCAAAATAACACTTATTACCCGTTTTTACTCTGGCTTTTATATTGTAACGTCGTGAGTTAGGGCTGTATAATAAAAAACAAGTTAAATTAATAATGATGGTAGAGTCTTTGGCCCAACTCCGTTATGTGAGGTTTACTTAAATAGCTGTTGCGAGAGGTTTGAATTAACTAATATAACATATGTATATTGTCCGAACTTTGAATTATGTTTTACAAATCTTAGTTACTGACAAAGTTACAAATAAATTAATTAAACATTTCTAGTGACAAGTTACCAACGTTAAAGTTAAAGTTAATAAATAAGACAAAGGGTTACATCCAAACTATTAGCAATGGCTTGAATTACATTTAAATTAAATGCAGAAAAATATTCTTACGTATACATTGCAGCAACCACTAAGTACGAAGGATGGGAACTGACTTCTGTACACAACGACTGAACTAGCTTGAGAAGTCTAAGTGGTTCAGCCTCAATCTGCCTACTCTCAACATTTTAACTAACTCACCCAGGAAGTTTAAGTGATAGAGTCTCAATCTGCCTACTCTCCACCATCTCGACTTCACTGGAAGGATCTGAATGCATAGGCCTCTATCTGCCTACTCCTATGCATCCTGGCGTTACGGGTGGCCTGTCACTGACTGACCATACCAAGTGCATCTAAGCTCTTCTATATATACCTAAAAGTTAACTCCCACCTTGCACCACGAACGTGCTTATCTGTATTTTTCAAAGAACGCTGATTCATCAACATCTGCTCTGCAGGTGGCTTAGTAAAATAATATTAGGTATAAGTTGCAGCTAGCTAAATATCAGGTTACTTATAAATTATAATTTTAAATTCTTTTTACGACTTGCAGCTGCACGAATAATCTTGTTACCAAAATAGACTTTGTAGTTTATAACAACTGAAGCAAATGCAATTTACAAGCAAGGTTACTTTATGCTAAAATAATACTTTCATATTATTATTATTTCATTATTATGTTACAATATCTTCGCATATTTCATTAGTTTCGTTGATAACCACATTCACTTTAAGACCCTGGGTTGCCGCTGCTTCCTCTAGGTACGTGCATAGGTACTTCTTATAAATCTCTGGTTCTACTTATTACGTCTATATCGCCAGCGTACGCAAGTATTTGACATTGCCTGTTAAAAATTGAACATCCGGGATTAATAGGTACCATCCTCATAATTAATTCCAGCGCTAGATTAAAGAATGTGGTTGACAATGCATCTCCTTACCTCAACTCGTTGCTAATTATAAACTCCTCTGATAGCTGGTCTTGGATTTTAACATTTGCCTTGTTCCCCGTTAGACATATTTTAATTAGGCGCTTCAAACTCATCCAACCCACATAACAGCTCTTCCCTCAACAATGTGTCATATGCTTGGCGGGAATCAATGAACAAGTGATGTAACTCAATATTGTATTCCCGGAATTTTTCTGAGATTTGTTTGAGTGTGAATATCTGATCAATTATCGCTTTACGCTTTCTGAAGGCAGCTTGACAATAATAGAATAGAGACTACGTACCCAAATTGAAAACTTAATAAAAGAAGAACAATGAGCTTTCAGGCCGGACAGATAGGCTAGAGTCACATTTATAATGTAAGGACAACCTACAGAAAATGCTTGAAAAACAGGCGCCTCTTACTAGCTTTCCTAGACTTTAAAGCAGCCTTCCGCAGCGTACCCCGCTCACTTATTTGATCAGAGTTAGAAGAACTAGAGGTGGCTCCAAAATTATTAAGAGTCATTAAATGTATGTACAAAAACGTATCTGCGAAAGAATTTAAACCTGAAAATGGAATTAAACAAGGTGATAGTCTAAGGGCCGGTTGCACAAAGCTTTTGTTAAATTAACGAATGATCAAAGTTGACAAAAAAGCATCATTTTTTGTTTACTAATGTGTTATTTGCCATATGCATTCGAATTTTGATTCGATTTTGTTCACTTTAACGAATGATTAATTTGACCAAGCTGTTAAATCATGTTTGGGCAACCCGCCCTAAGTTCCCTACATTCCCTATAATGGTTTTGGGACAAATTTCGCCGTTTCATTGAAGATTGCGATCGAGATACCACGGTGGATGGATAAAATACATAAAAAAGGAAACACTGATGCCCGGAAAAAGAATTTAGAAGAAAGTGGCATGACTATGAATCTGTACAAAAGCCAAATTTATGCGCTTAGCAAAAGATAACACAATAAATAAGTGTAATAATTATATTAGGGAGAAAACAGAAGAGCACACTATACATTTATTACTTTTAATTTAATACAAATTTCACAGTGCTTAGCAAATTACGTTTTTATCAATCAGTAAACTTACCTACCAATATTTATAATAATAAATGTGACGTACATTTCAACATGTAAATAAGTTCTATTACTAGTTTTATTTCTTGAGAAGATCTTTATTGTATAGTATATTAGAAATTGCTTTGTGCACTTGCTTTGAACGCAAAAGTTTGTTTAAATATTTTATTTGTACTCGGTGTTTCAATACATACGAATATATCCCCCTACAAACACAGCGCAGCGCAACAAGAATAGAATTTATATTTCTTTGCGTGCTCTGCTAGCGAAACAGTCTCCTGCTATTGTACCTGGAAGGGAAATAATATTTGTTTAAGGTTTAAGCTTCGGAAAATTTATCTCCAAAATATAACAGGTTCAACCCTTGTTTCTTTATAAATACAAGGACAAATTTGGGGTAACTTACATTACAACGTAGTCGAAGCTTTTGTAATAATAATCGATTTTGATATTATGGTTATACAATTACCAGAAGTATTGTTACAGTATCATACCTGGTAAATTATAAAAAGGCTTGGAAAGACACCGGTGTGGTTAAATTTTAAGTATTAAGTTAATACTGGATTGGATCTGTATTTACAATCTCGTAGTTTATATACAAATAAACTAGAGGTAAATCTAGTAAAATTATTTACTAAATTAGATTAATAACACCAGCACGAGAATATGACCGAAAATTACATGATCTTGAGGGCCAATGTGAAATTATATTATGGTTAGATTGAAATTAAATTATATATATAGAATTAAATTTTCAAGAGACTGATATATTTTCTGCAGCATTGTAAATTAGGGACCCGAAAATAAATACTTTTCAACTCTTTTGTTTTCATTTCTGTTGTGCGAAGTTTTTCTAGAACGAGTGAAGAGCAACAACATATTTATTTTTGTACAAAGAGTTTCTGAGTATATTTCAAAGGCTTTCATAAATTATGCAGCTTCGCCATAAAAGTATAAAAATCGTAATAAAAATTGAAAATTTTTTAATAAGGCTTTCAAAACTCATTATGCAAAAGTCTTCCATAAAATTTTATTAAATTAGGTCGAGACGAGATGAGACTTTCTACTTTGAAGAGTTTCCCTCGGAGCTTTCCTCTTTTAGTTGCGTCTCCACGTTTATATTCAACGGCATGGATGGAAACTTGGTAGATTAGCGTTAAACTAAAAGCAGCTGCACATCAAAGTTGTCATCTCATAAATAGAACTTGTAATATGATGGATTACAATTCGATAACATCGCCAGATAAACGGTTCCAAGTTTCAGATTAATCAACCATCTCGTACGCTCAAAATAACTTCGTGAATTCTCCCTTTGGACATCGTCCGATTACATGCTAACATGTTTTTGCTGAAATTTTGCCGTAGAATTACGGCACGGTTTATTCACCTACGATGCACTTTATAACGCCGTTACTGTAGGTATTTATATTCAAAATGATGTTCGTTATTCATAAAACGAGGTAGGCGCAACGGCGTAATTCACGCTCCAGGAACGAACTTTGTTTAAATTGCTACTTTTTGTTCTTTCATTACACTTTAAACATTCTACACGAAATTAAAGATAAAATTCTCATTGGTATTTCTGAAACTTTGTAACTTAAAATCAGGCTATACATTTTCTAATAAAAATAAAATCTCGTAATGAGTTCGATTCACTTCAATTGTTATATAACTGACATACAATATGGCTATTCTACAAATAGCAAAATAAAAGGAAGAAAATCTTTTTTAAAAGCGTTTCTATGAAGGAACTCTTTCTGTAGTCAAAGACGCGCGTCCTACACTAACGCTGCAAAATTTTTATTAAATAATGGACTCCTTCATAAATAATAGAAAGCAGAAACTACAGAACAAAGAAGAGACACCTGCTGCTACTTTAATTAGGGAAATTGTGTCTCTACAGAGAATTAAATTCCTTACGCTGTACACAATTTGTAGAACCAAAATTTGGACGACTGTGCCTAGTAATACAAGACAAAAAATTTTGGTTTCAGTTCCTCTGCTAAATATTGTTTTATGTTTAATGTGAATTAAATCTATTTCTGTTAAAACACTTATTAGCATGGACAATATTAAGCATCATCTTAAGAAAATAATTGCAGTATTTAGAAGAATAAATCAAATTAAGAATATAACAATATTTTAATCATTTATTCTAAGCAATTTTTTCAAAATAAATATACAATATTTGTATTTCGGTTTTTAATTTAAGGAACACCAAAAATAATGAATATCGTTTATAGTTTTCAATAACAAATGATGTTCAATACAAAATACGTTTGATTGTGAACAATGGAATGCAAACCCTCAATACAACACTGTTAAAAATATTTATGTTGTATGTAATTTAACACTGAACAATTCATGAAATGTATGGAAAAACTGGAAATGTTGATGTTTATCATCGTATTAGATTCTGTAAATGATAATGTAATGTTGGATGTATTTGAGGATATTTCAGAGCCTCGCTGTGCTGCAAATAGGGCGATTTAGTAGAAATAAAAAAAGTAAAAATTATCCTTCTAAATCTTTGTGTTAATTTGTAAGTAAAAGCGGCAATAGCAACAGATGCGAAAATTATAAATCAGTGTTTAAACAAAGTACATATTCGAAATGAACAGTATCTTAAGAAGTTAGTGATGTGGCTTTACTTTTCCATAACTTATTAGGCTATTGTCTTATTACTCGTTATGGTTTCAAAAAGAAGGCGATCCTTATTTTATAGCTTAACCTTTTCGATCCCAATTTTTTTTTTTTACGATTTTTAATTAAATCTTTATGTATACATTTAGATACAGTTGCAAAGATGTCAAAATAAATATTTACAGAACAAATTACACAAGGGTTGTGGTTTAGGGGTGGTGGGACATATATGTCCCACTGGATAAGAAGAGTAGGATATACAGGGTTCGTCAGTGAAGCGGGAAAATTTAAAACTCCTGTATCTACATAAGTTTTTATTTTAACATTAATGTTTTTACAGTTTTCTGTTAAGTTAGACTTGCCATTTTATTTTTTAAAAATAACGCTTGACAGGTGCGCACCATTACGATCTACGCACTCTTGTAGTCTTACTCGAAAATTTTCCATTACTCGCCGTAACATTTCCGGTGTAATACGTGCAACTTCTTCTTGAATTTTTAGTTTTAGTTCCGGTAACGTTTGCGGTCGCTCGACATACACCTTGCTCTTGAGCCAACCCCAAAGAAAAAAGTCGCATGCGGACAAATCAGGAGATCTAGCCGGCCAAACAATGTCTGCATTTTTTGATATGATATGATATGGTTCGGAAAGAGTTCCCTTAAAGCAGTATGACTGGTAGCACCGTCTTGCTGGAACCATCTGTGGAAATCGAACCACTTCTGACATCAAAAATGTTGTGATCACGTTTGTGTAATGAACTGCACTAACGGTTGTAGCGTTTCCTCGATCGTCTTGAAAAAATAATGGTCCAATAATGCCAGATGATGAAAGTGCACACCATACTGTCACCTTCGAAATATGCAACGGTTTCTCATGTAAGACTACAAGAGTGCGTAGATCGTAATGGTGCGCACCTGTCAAGCGTTAATTTAAAAAAATAAAATGGCAAGTCTAACTTAACAGAAAACTGTAAAAACATTAATGCTCAAATAAAAACTTATGTAGATACAGGAGTTTTAAATTTTCCCGCTTCACTGACGAACCCTGTATATGTCCCACTGGTATAATAAACGAAACAACTAAAATATGTGTTCGTCTGAACATATTCTGAACCGCTATCTATAAATGGTTCCTCAATCTCATACTCTATATCGGAAATATTTTCGGCTGTGTATCAATTCCACTTCGGACAATGGATTCTTTCTGTAATGAAAGTAGGACATACATATCCAATTAATTGATATTACGAAAAATATTGTGATTTGTGAGCACACTATAGCAAAAATAATTATTTGTGACTTATCTCGGCATTTTTCCACAAAATATGGTTAATAAATTACGCTAGATTCCACTGAATACCACTAAACTAAGCAAATATCCTCACATACCACGTGCACTATTTTAGAATAACATTGAGGCTATGCTTAACATCGACATATGCGTGGGAATTTTTAGCGGGGATAGCTAATACGATGTCAGGTTCCCACTGGGACAAAGGCTAAGCGCATTTATAATGCATTTATTTACCACGGGGTACCTTCAAAACTTTACTTGGACGTATATGACCCATTGGGACTGAAAGGGTTAATGAGGGCCTTTGTGTCTGTAATGATATTAATGAAAATTAAAAGTGAATCAACACCAATTTTCATACGGTTATTGTACATTGAAAATATTTATTCTCTAAATGGAGTATGTAATTGTCATACCATGAAATACGTTTACGCCACAAACCTATTTGAACAAATTAAACATGTGTGGATATGACGTCAATTTATTATACTACGAAGATTATATTGAAGGAGTATACAATAATACAGAGTACCGCATGCATCTCTTTTAGGGCCCCTTCTGTTTATTATTTACCAGCTATTTTAGATTCTCGATCTAGTGTGACATTACTATTTTTTTCTAACACTAATATCTTATACTGTTTCAATGGTGCATAAGAGCTCACCTGTTATGTTGCCTTTAAAATACGCCTTTCTCTATAAAATACGTCATCAATGATAACGTATTTTATATGCCTTTAAAATACGCTTCTCTCTATAAAATACGTCGTTGCCTAGCAATCTTCGCATTTTGTGTATAGTGACGCGCCTCAAATAATAATTTATTAAAATTTCTAATAATATATTAGTGAAAGATATTAGTGTTAGAAAAAATCTTGTAGATAACTCGTGTTTTATAGTTTAAAAATCTCGGTCTATCAAATTCTCGGCTCACTTCGTTCGCTCGGATTTGAACTACGACCTTGATTTTTAAACCTTCTATAAAACACTTGTTGTCTTAATAGCTATAAATAGCGATTTTGCTTTGAATTACTTAGTTAAACAAATCAGGAAAATATTTGATAATAATTTATTTCACTTAAATGAAAATAAATCGTAGAAGATAATATTTACATGGAATAATGAACCAAACTCACATAAAGTTTATAAAACTGTATCACATACAAGCGACTTGTCGTGTTGGGTATTTTGTAAGAATGTTAAGTAATACATCTTCAATTATTAAGAATGCTTTGGCCATAGCTTACAATTCACCACTCTAAATAATAAAACTTATCCTGAAAATAATTGTGTTGTATCCTTATAGAGTTTAAACATATACTCATTAAAGTAAGCATGCTTATTGTGTGAGTTTCTATGCAAAGTGTGAGATAAGGGTATTCCAAAAATGTTGAGATTTAATCGGAGGTTTAATAGGCATTCATTTAAAAATTCTAACTAATTATCTTTTGTTCTTTTTCTGTATCTGCTTAATTAGCTAATTATTTCCTCGTATTTTGTTTTAAGAATAAACTAAAATTAGTTAGTATGAGAATAAAGAAGTAAATTTGTGATTTTTTCTATTACAGTAAGCACTTGAAAAGGACCTGAAATATCGTTAACTCAATTACGTTATTTAAACTAACTGAAGGTAACACCTTTTGCTTGTCGATAACTGCAAACGGTGCACCTTTAGAATAAAAATCTCGGAAAATGAGGATATTCTCTTTGTTTCAGGAGCAACGGAAGGAGTAACAGCGACCTTCGACCTGTTCGATTCCTCAAGCGGTCCGGACCTAACGCTGTCTCCCCAAACATTTACGAATTCCGCAGAGGCCTTCATCAACGACAACTCTAACAGTCTAGGAGTCCCCGCGGAAAACGAGGCAGGTAAGTCAACTTTGCGGTTTTCATTTTGAAAATAGCTCATTCAATTTATAATTCAACAAAAACGTCGACATTTCTGTACTTGAATAAACATCGTTTTATGTAACCAAGTACGATTGTGTCCTGGTTTAGGCTGGTATATAGATAGGACTGTAATGAATAGATGAAACCCCACGGTCAAAGCGCCCTTGGTGTTACAGAGCTTTGTGATACTTTGTAGCTTTGCGGCGGCTTCGCCCACTGTTATTAATTGGAATTAATTGATTTGCTGATATAGAGGGAGGATTTGTAAGTTTAGTTACGAATTCCGAAAAGGTTTCGCCTCTATTTAGGTATTGGCAAGGGTTTTTAGGGAGTTAACTTAGAGAAAGGTTATTAAGGTACAAAGGGATTTTTAACCACCCACACGTAATTACTCAGAGATCAAAGTAGTCTCGTAACGGTAGTTTTAATGGATTTTGTATTCTAAGGAAACATTGTATTTTAGAGTAAATACATTTTTTCGGTATTATCTCAAATTAATTATTCGTAAAGATGTACAAAACCGATTTCAAATTCAAATTAATGTGTCAGTTAAGATTAAGACGTCACCAAACAAAATATACCCTTTTGTCAATTTTGATCATTGATTAACTTTCTTTGTAAATTATTTGATTCCATATTATTTAGTACTGAGATATTATAAAATATATTTAATATTTAAATTATAAAATAGGCCGGCAATACGGCAGATTGGAAGCGCACGTAGTACTGCAATATAGAAAGTTAAGCAAAGATCTGCTTGGTCAGAACTTGAATCGTTGGCCATTCTGCGGCTTGGTGTGTTCGGCCCCCTCGACACTATAAAGATATAAGAGAGTAAAAGAAAAAAGATAATTATAAAATAAAGTTGATTGATCATTTTATGCTTATGCTTCGGTGCGAGTAGACGTATTTGTACACTGGTGTTCCCGCGTAGTGAAGTTTAAGTTGCAAGTTCTATAGAATGCCTTTTACACGAGACCAAATGAGTGAAATTCAGGCATGTGTTTCTTCTGTTATCAAAGATATTTTATGCCGTGATAGCGAATTCCTCAACTCAATTATAAGTCGTGTAACAGCTGAAATTGGAAAAAATGTAAACACAAAATGGCAAGAATTGGATAATCGCTGTAAAGAATTATCTGCCGAAAATCAACAGCTGCAGTCCAAATTAGATTCTTTAGAGCAATACACGCGAAGAAACAATGTGCGACTATTTGGCGTACAGGAAACACCAAACGAAAATCTTCAGCAAGTTGTTACTGATATATTTGAAGAAAAAAATGGGTATTACCTACGATTTCTGACTCCCACATTGACTGCTTACATTTCATTTTCATAAAATTAATTTCCTACCAGTACAAACACTTACTAATGAGCAAGAAAGCCAAACTGAAAGGAAGTTCGTATGTGCTCCAAGAAGATTTGACGTTAACGAGATTCTTACTTTTTAGAAAAACGAAAGAGAGATATGGGGCTCGTAACGTATGGACGATGGATGGTAATATTTTTATAAATATTAACAAGAAAAGAATCGGTATAAAGAGCGAAGACGACCTTAAGCAATATCAATAATCTCCCTAGAACATTCAATAAATTTTCATTGGACTATTCAATGTAGGATATTTTTATGGTTTTAGTTATTTTATTTACTTTAAATTTTCCATGTATTAAATATCATTTAATTTTTTGACGTTACGCTGGGAACATCGTACATCTACAAACTGTTTATTGTATTTTTATTTATATTTCATATAAATTTAATTAATTAGATTAACTACTAATTAATTTGTTTTTTTTATAATTCACAGTAAGTTTGTAATTATTGCTGTAATACTAATATTAATAACGGTAATTATTGTATTGGAAATTCTTTGGTTTTTGTATGGCTACAGACTGCTTAAGCGTTGCACATACGTTCTTTAATACCTAAATTAAACGATGTAAAAGAAATTCTTTTCAAATATCAATATGATATTCTAGCAATTTCTGAGATGTGGTTGTGTAAAGATATACAAACGGATGTCGTATCAATAAATGATTATAGATTATTTCGTAGGGATCGTGGCACAAGAGGTGGAGGTGTTGGTTTTTACATTAAAAGTCATTTTAATGTTTCAGTAATTAATACAAATGATAATATTGAACAACTTTGGATATCTGTTTCTTATAATTCAGGAAAAATTGTTTTTGGTGTTGTTTATAGACCCCCCACATCTTAATTATGAATTTTTTGTTAACGAACTAGAAGAATCCTTTATGTTATGCACACCCATTTCGCAAGATATTATTTGCTTAGGTGATTGTAATATAGATTTTTTCGCGCCTGATCATCCTGTAACAGCTTATTTTAATCTTATGTTAGAATCTTTTAATTTTAATCAAATCATAGATAAGCCAACTAGAGTAGATTTAAATAAAATTTCATTAATTGATGTTATTATTACTTCTTCTAAATCAATAATTAAAGATTCAGGTGTAATAAGTATCGATATTTCTAACCACGAACTCATATTTTCTAATATCAGTAAATATATACCTAACATTTCGCCAGTTGCTCGCACATTCAGGGATTTTATAGTTATTTATTATACATGCGGATTAAATTAATGTTTAATGAGCGGTACGTTTAACCGCGCGAGCGGCGGTAGCCGCAAGCGCGTTAATACCGCGAGTTAATACATTCATTTAATCCGCAAGTGTAATACAACTGTTTATTCAATTTTGACATTTATATGACATTTTTAAAGCGATTTGACATTTTTAAAGCGCTAGCGGAATAAAAATTTTAAATCGCTAGCGGAATAAAAATTTTAAACGTTTGTTTATAAAACATCAACTTTTATGGGCAGGCCAGAAACAAATAAACGTCAGTTTATACGGCAAAATTGAATAAAATACTTTAATCTTGATCATTTTCATGCAGACTTGGAGATGCTTCCTTTATATCAGCCATATACCATAAGCGATGTGAATCACAAGGTATTATTTTTAAATAATCAAATAATCAATCTTTTTAATAAACATGCTCCATGGCGATCTAAAATTTTCAGAAAAACACATGCTCCTTGGCTCACAGACAATGTTAAATTGCTTATGAGACTTAGAGATAAAGCTAAAAATAGATTTAAAAAAACTCAAAATCTGGCTACTTGGGACTACTATAAATTGCTTCGTAATTATACAAATTTGGCTATTAAAAACGAGAAGAAAGCTTATTTTCAGTTTAAATTTTCTAACATTAGCAGCAAGAAAATGTGGAGTGAATTAAACCAACTAAATATACGTGGACGGTCAGATAAAAGTGTTTCAGAAGTAATTAATGTGAATGAAATTAATGATTATTTTATTAATAGTGTGCCTAATGTGTCGATAGACGAAGATGTCTTAAATTCGTATTCGCGTTTAAATATTACAAGGTCTAAAGAAGTTTTAAACTTTAAACTCGTTATCGCATGTGATATATTAAAGATAATTGATTCCTTAAAAAGCAATTCTGTTGGCTGTGATGGAATAAATGCACAAATGCTAAAATATTGCTGCCCTTATATAGTACCATTTATAGTCCACATTATTAACACTTGCATTACTGGAAACATCTTTCCCGATGTTTGGAAATTGGCTTTAGTAACTCCTTTACCTAAGATTGACAACCCTGTTGAGTATAAAGATTATCGACCAATTAGTATTTTGCCAGCAATGTCTAAGATTTTTGAAAAAGTAATAAATATTCAGTTACGTGAATATTTGCAAGATCATAGCTTACTTCCGGAGTGCCAGTCAGGATTTAGACCTTTACACAGTTGTGCAACAGCTACATATAACTGATGATATTATTACTTCACAGGTTAATAATCTCTATACGATTTTGGTACTATTAGATTTCAGTAAAGCATTTGGCACTATTAACCACAGAATACTTTTAGCTATACTTTGTCATATAGGACTAGGATCTAATGCTATTGACTTAATGAAAAGTTACCTTCAAAATAGAAATCGGAGGGTCAAAATTAAAAATAATGTGTCACAGCATATTGCTTGTATGCGAGGAGTTCCCCAAGGATCTATACTGGGGCCGTTACTGTTTTCTATTTATACCAGCAATTTTCATAAGTACATATCGTTTTGTAACATCCACATGTATGCGGATGATACACAAATGTATTATTCGTTTCGAAGGGAAGATGTTTGTAATGCTTCATACAAAGTAAATCATGATATTAACTGTTTCTTACGCTTAGTTCAACAGCATGCACTTATTTTAAATCCCAGTAAGTCTCAGGCAATGCTATTTGGCAAAAATGTTGATAATTTTGATGTTCCGGATAACTCTGTTCAAATAGGTAATACTGAAATTCCGTTTGTTAATTATGCAAAAAATTTGGGTTTAAGTATAAACAGATCTTTTAGGTTTAAGCAACAAGTTTGTAAAAGCATTCAACGAGCGTTTTATAGTTTAAAACTTCTCTATCCGCATAGAAGCTGTTTAAACACAAAAACAAAAATTTTATTATGTGACACCTTGGTGCTGTCTCAGTTTACATACGCTTCAGTTGTGTACGGACCTTGCTTAGATTATGAAACGTCGCAACGCATACAACGTGTACAAAATACTTGTCTACGCTTCATTTATGGTATTCCTAAGTATTTCCATATCTCTCACAAGTTGAAAGATGTCTAGTGGCTTAATATAAGCAATAGGAGATATCTTCAGTCTGCTGTATTATTTCATAAATAATAATCACTAAAAAGCAACCACCTTACTTATATAAAAAGTTAAGCTTCCGTACGGATGTGCATCACATAAACCTTCACCACAGAGGTCTAATATCCATCCCGAAACACAGTGCCTCGTTTTTTCAAGGTTCGTTTAGTAATAATATAGCTAAGATTTATAATAACATCCCTAAAGTTAACAAACAATACTCTGTTCCACGATTCAAAAAATGTTTGCGACAGATTTTGCTACAGTCTCAGTAATTTTAATTTTATTAATTTTATTCATATGTGCAACACCATAGCAGTTCTGATATTATTTTTGATTTAATTAATCTATAATTATTCGTCTTCTACTTGTAGTATTAACAGCAATATTAACGTCAACGTGCTCGAAAGCATTTAATCAAATATAGTAACGTTTCAAGGCAGTAGTGGAAGATCAGTTGTTTACTGAACTATTGCCTTGGGATTCTGTTCTGATTGTTACATTTAATTATTGTGATTTTCTTTATTATTGTTATTTTCTCTATCATTGTTATTTTTTTTATGTATACAAGCAGTAGAGAATATTATTACTATTATTATTATTATTATTATTATTATTTCAAATTTATACTTTGTGGCCCATTATTGCTGTTATTATTGTTGTTGTTGTCACACCTGTTAATGCAAAATACACAATGTTATATCTAATAAGCATACTAAAATTTATTACTCTCTTTTTTTAACATATTTGAAGGTTACACATGTCAAAGTTTTAAACTGCTTTAAATAATATTTATCATAAAAAAAGAGATACAGGATGTAGCAATGTTTGCAAATCAAAGCCGGTTCGGCAACTCAGAATAACGACGCCAGACATCAAAATAATTTCATAGTATGGATACCTTAAAGCAGCGGTTCTCGACCTTTTGGGTACCGCGTACCACCCAAAGAATATCACAATTTCTCTGTACCGCCCTTTATTAAAAATATCTGCTTCAAAATAAAAGAATTGGTAGGCAGCTAACAAATATTTATTTTAGTTAACATAACTACCATAATATTAAAAGTTAAATATTTAATTTATTTAATTCGAAGACTTCCACGGTCAGTGTCAGTATCAACAAAACGTCTTCCGGATTGGAACCGTGTCATTGTTAAGACAGAAGAACTCAACGTTTCGCCCACTTTATTTAAGGAGCTTCTTCAGGAAACACTTACGGGCTGTAATTGGCCGTTTACAGCCCGTATAAAGTCGCTGCCTTTTTTGTTTCTCTTCAGAAGGGTTCCGCCTCTGGCTTGGTTGACAGGTTGAGTTACCGTTACCTTTCTGCCTCTTGCTAAAAGAGTTTCGCCTCTGGCGTGGTTGACACGTTGAGTTACCTCTTTTAATGCTCCCTTTTCCTCCTGAAGAAGCCCCTTAAAAAAGTGGGCAAAACGTTGAGTTCTTCTGTTTCAACAATGACATGGTCCCAATTCGGAAGACGTTTTGTTAATTTAATTTATTTCGATATCTAGTATAATATACTGTTATCAAGAAGTATTGGGAATGGTTAAGTTAGATTGCGCGCGTGCGGGTGGGCACTGTTGCCATTTTTTCCCAGTTTGGTACGACTTTCAACGACATCATTAGCAATTATCATTTTCAAATAAACGCTTCTTTCTTGCATAGAGACGATACTACTCCATCAAAAACAAGAGCTTTCGAGTGATACAGAATGTTCAAGGAAGGCAGAGAACGCGTTGTAGATGAACCACTATCTGGTAGACTATCCACTTCAACTGAGGAACAACACGTCGCTCAAGTCAAAGATTTGAGTTGATACTCAGAGATCGTATCATTTGGATCTTGTTATAGGCAATTTTAAAACATCATTTGGGCTTGCGATGCATCGCTTCTCGAGTCATTCCGAAAACGTTCCAAACGTGTTAAAGTGGCCGAGGAGATACTCTCGACGAATCCTTCTTTGAACGCATCATTACAGGTGATGAAACCTGGATTGGCGTGTTTGACACCGAAACAGCCCAAAAATCAATTGAATGGCGCTCAATGTCAACGTCAGCCAAAGATCGAAATAACGCTGACGGTTTTCTTCAAATGTCGTGGTGTTGTGCATAACATATGCCTTCCCACTGGCCAAACCGTCAACAAGGAGTACTATTTGAGCGTTCTACGTCGTTTAACTTGAAGCAATTCGTAAAAAGCGACCTCAGAATATACCTGCTCACAATACTTTTGTTATACGTGAATTTCTGGCCAAAATTCAACCAACATGGTTCCGCAAATTCCCTATTTACCTGACATGGCACCCTGTGACTTTTTCCTATTCCCTCGACTAAAATTTCCTCTTTGTGGTCACCGTTTTGAGTTGATTGACGCCATCAAAGGGAATTCGTTGCGAGTTTTGAAAGGATTTCAGGAAAATGACTTTAAAGCATGTTTCGAGGATTAAAAAAAAATGTTGGCATACATGTATTGTAGTGGGAGGGGAGGGGATTACTTTAAAGGGGGCAAAATTAATTTTGACGAATACGTAGAAATTTTGCATTTTATTGAACCATTCCCGATACTTTTTGATCACAGTGGTATTATTACTAGCTTTTCCAAAATTATTACACAAAAAAAACAATTAAAAAGGCAATCAAAATATTATAAAAAACTTTTTAATTAAAATTAATGAGAATCTTGAGCTTGTTTTGCAAATTACAATTTTTCAGTATCAAGTTCTATGCTACTTAGGTTTAAGCGTAAATTAGGCTCAAATTATTTAAATTTCGCATACCACCTGTGAGTCCATTGCGAACCACCAGTGTTACGCTTACCACAGGTTGAGAATCGCTGCCTTAAAGTAAGCAACCCCAACCAGTCATTAATATTTAGAAGGCTACAATGATTCTTCGAATGATTAAATTTGAAGTACTGCGGGCATTTCCAAACTGCATCTTTTGACATTCATGACGTTGTTATTATATGTTTCTAATCTATCCTTAATTATAAAATTACTTTCTTCAGTACCTTATTTTTGACAACACTGTGGTAAAATTGTTGTTTTAAATTCTAGTCCACTGCGTTAAAACGTTGCCTCGTATTTGTTTCGTCAATTTTCTTACATACTTTTGATATTATAGAATTACAATTAAAATATCTGCTTTGGCACCCTGCATCTCTTTTAATATTAACTTTTGGCTAAGGTACTCCTAGGTAAAGCATAGTATTTTAACCCCACAAATAAATCGTATTCCATCAGTTAGGGCCGTGTTTGTAAGTTGCTTTCATATGTACTCTGCATTATATACTCACCATCCTTCTGAAACTCAAGTTTACTTTTCAATAATAAAGTACATACATTAAATAAGATCGAAAAGTAAAATACTGTAAATAGTCCGTGTTAACAGTTTGACTACGATAATATTAATTTTTTATTAGTAGTCTTTATCCAAGTAAGATGTTATTTAAAGCAATATTAAAGAACCCTTCCCACAGAATTATTCTGATTGTCCTATTGCTATAAATTAACATTTTCGAATTAGGAATCTTATATCCTACCTGATTTTCACATTTCTGACCTTGCTAAGCTTGTACGGATATAATTCTTAACTTGTTTGCGGTTACCGTTCAACATAGACCTACCTTAGAAATCCCCCAACTGTCTTGATTCTCACCGTTCTCATCCATCCCCTGACCATTTTAATTCCCCCAACCACCATGTTAACGGTCTTCCTGAGTTTCTAATGTTTAACCATAGTCTCAAGTACAGGATCATTTTCCTGTATCATTCTTACTTCATATGGTTAAATGTTGGTCCTCAGCTGGCGGTTTCTCTAAATAAACCCACCTAACTACCTTTTATGTGTGTAATTTATTTTAACTACATGAAAATTCGGGGATTTGTGTTAAATAAAATAGAGATATTTAAATAAAGTGAAGTTTAGTTTCAGTGTATGATTTGTAAATTGGGAAATTTAAATTGAAGATTTTTTTTGTATGCTTAACTCAAAAAACTTAACTGCAAAAATGAGGAAATGTTAGCACACCTGTTTAGTAGCCCTACTTATTTTGCTACCACTTAATGTTTCTAGTTGTTAGTATAGATAATAAGCCATTTAAATGAAATGTTTCGGCGTTAACAGTCTCATTAAAAAAGAAGTCAAAGGAAAACATCGAATTAGATAGTGTCTAATTTCTAAATTTTATTTATCCCAAAACACTTTTGCCGTGTTGTTTATTATTTGCTAACTTGTTATTAAATATTTTTACTCATTGACGAATATTTGTTACAGAAAATAATTTAAAAAAATCGCTAAATAAAATCGAATTCCACGTGTATTTTGGTCTTTTCTCTTAATTTTCAAAGAAAATCATTAGTAAACTTCCTACATTCAACGAACTGTTCTAATCTAAATCCAAGAGAACAAAACTTTGTTGTGGAGTATTTTTCGGTTCAGCTATCCTTTCAGAAAGCAAGTTAGTTCGTGGCAATTTCTAAAAGCTATCGCGTCCGGTCATTTTAACACTAATTAAAAGTTTCCACTCCGCAAAGGTCACGCAGGAAACTATGGCGGTATTAATATTGCAAATTGGTGAAGTGTGACTACAATCTAAAAACGCGGAAATCAAATAGTAAGCACACGTAGGCAATAAAATCTAGCATTCATAGCATAGTAGAGCTCAAGGGAAACCAAAAACCTCACCGAAGCTACTCAGCCCTGTTTGGAATTCATTTGGTGTGCGAAAAATGTTGGTATCTAACGGTTACTGCTGCCTATAGAAGATAAAAGCATCGAAAATTGATACGAGAATGCAATGAATTCGCTCACTGTTTTATTATTGAACGCTGGCCGTCAAATCAACTACCTTCTGGAAATGTGTTTTATTCATATCCTCAATTTTCAAACGCCATTTAATTCGAAAAATTTTAATTCAAGTTAAGCCGCTCGATCTGATCGACAATTTCTTAATTCTTCTCAGATATTTTAGGATAAAAATATTCAAATATGACGATGGCACAGAAAACTTTAGTGGATCGTTTCAACGTGGCCCTGAGTTTCAAATCTACGTCGAGGCAGTTTTTTTGAAACGGTTTTTTCTTTTTTATAAAACAAATTCGGAATTAAGATCTTTCGTGGATGAATAACCGATAGAGATAAGAAAAGTCAATCTCGTGCCCACCCCCTTCCAATATCGTCGACTCATTGCATATGGATGAGCTCTTTGTAACATGTGCTTTATTTTGTGAATAATGTTGGATGAAAAACGGCAATAAATATCGCTCGAAGCAGACCAGCGATATAAATCAATATCTCGCCTTTTCTAGTAAGATGTGGCTCTTTCGAAACACGTAAACTATTATGGGTAACGTGTTAATGTGCATTTCAAAGTTGTTATTTCTAAATATTATATAGAAAAAATACAGTACAATTGTTTTTTGTTGCCTCGTTTATTCAAAAGAATAAAAAACTAGTATAATAACTAATTTTAAACTGCGCTTTGAACGTACAATCGGTTAATATTTGTAAATTGGAAATGTTTTATTTGCCCTGTATAAACACGATATATTAATGTAAAATATTATTATTTATAATTAGGGGTTTAATGTTATTAAACCCGTATTAGCCCAGAAAATCCCAAGGGATTACAAATCAAATCCATTTCAAAAACTGTTTGTTTACGCAGAATGCAAAATAAATACATTCGGTCCATGTGCATAAATATTAGTTTGATTTATATTATTTGCCCAGTACGCTGTTTATTGAGCACCCTAATGACTAAAATCAGTTATATTGGTATTCCGATTACTACAGTAGCATAAAAGCTAAAGAGAAAGCAAAAAATGTAATTTAATTAAAACAACGAAGCAACTGTTGATTAAATACGTACTAAATGAAATAGTAGGATTTTATTTTGATAACAGTAATGGAAAATACAGTAATTACATATGTGCAATGGATATAAAACGAGATTTATGAACTCTGCTCAAATAACGCATTACCTGTAGGATACTATTTCACAATTCAAATACGACAAAAATTGGAACCTGGTGCATTCAATTTAAAAAACACCGTCAACCCGCAACATTTGTTAATTGCGATAAATAATAAAATAATATCTTCAATAATAATAATATTTATTCTCTTAAAATCCTTACAGATTAAATACTTAGGATCTAATACATATATGGCATGTACATACATGAGAAAACTGTTAAAAACATGAACATTGCCTAAATAAACCCAATATTAAAAAGGACACATCAGGAAAGAAGAAGACAAAGTACAAAAGATGGAATATAGGAGAAGTCGAGGTAGAAGAAGTTAGAAGAAAATACTTAAATGAACTAGAACAAAGATTACAAGAAGGTAAAGAAGAAATAGTATGCAAGAGAATGGAGGATAATAAAGGAAGGTGTGAGAAATGCAGCAACAAATATAATTGGATGCGAAAACAACAAAAGAAAGAAATCATGGTTTGATAATGAATGTGAACAACTGCTACACGACAAGAAGAAAGCACGGTTAAAATGGTTACGCAATCAAGAGAAAAATACAAAGTAAAAAAGAAAAGAGATAGATAAAATATTCAGAAAGAAAAAGTAAGTGGGTTGAAAAAATAATGACAGAAATCGAAGCAGAAAATCAAAGAAGTAATACAAGGCCACTGTACAATTACCTACAGAAAAGACAGAAAAATGCACCAGTTATAACAATTGAAAATGAGAAATGGATGAATTACTTTGGAGGCCTATATGATGATGAAAAAATGTTAAGTGGAGAAAGCGTTAGAAAATAATATACCAACATTCGAAGAAGTATCAGAATGCATAAAAAGCCTAAAAAATCAGCCGGAAGTGATCAAATATGCCGCGAACTATTAAAACGTGATGGTGAAAAGATCCATGAAAAATATGATTTACTAAAAAGAGCTTGGAAAGAAGAAGTGATGCCCGAATACAGAAAATTGGGAGTATGAAGGCATCCCTTAATTTGCGGCTGATACACAATGGGCATCGGGACTAAGTGCTGCTACTTTGCACCGCCGAAGAAAAAGAAGAAGGGATTGATAATATCTAGATACCTAAGCAAGGAGACATATCAGAGTTCACAAATTATAGAGACATAGCATTGTTAAATGTTACGCACAAAATATTAACAAACATATTGAAAGAAAGACTTACCCAACATACTGAAAAGGTGGTAGGGTAATACCAGTTCGGGTTTAGAAAAGGCAGATCAACCATAAATGCGATACATACCATGAGGCAAATCACTGAAGAATGTTACAAGCAGTACATAGATCTGCATATACTTTTCATAGATTTATAAACAAGCGTTCGACAAGTTAAATAGAACAAAAATGTTACAGGATCTAAAAGTAATTAAAATACCAGAGAAATTAGTGAACCTAATCAGAATGAGCATGGAAAATTCAATAACAATAGTAAATATCGGGAAAAGCATCACAAACAGTTTTGAAGTTAATAGAGGGGTTCGGCAAGGGGACACATTATCTGCCCTATTGTTTATTACTTCATTAGACTACATAGTAAAATATAGGGAGTACAGAGGGACAATAAATAATCGTACAAGTGGTGGCATATGTGGATGATCTGATAATTGTAGCAAGAGATCAAAAAGAACTAGAACACACATTTAGAGTAATATCAGAGAAAGCACGAGAAAAAGACAAAATACTTGTTGCTACACCAGCACTAGGTGAAGTATATCAATTGTTATCCGGAGGTGATAACACTAAATAAACCCGCTACTCTGTTGCGTGGGCGTGAGGTTCCTAAAAGGAAATAGTAGTGCTCACTAATTACTCAACTAACGATGTTCCTTGGGCGCCAGTCCTTACAACGTAGACAGCTTCAGTCCGGACCTACTGAAGAATAGACCTCCAAAAGTCAATTGACTTGACAATAAAACGCAAGACTTGGTAATTAACGAATAGGATATATATTAACTCAAGAAAAAAAACATACACAAAATTGAAATTGAAAAAGTAATTATGAAGTAATTAATTCAAAGGACAAATAAAGAAATTAGTAAGATCGTAAACAAACTAAGTTTAAATGTTAAATTTCTAATGAGATCTAATTAAACACAAAAAAAAAGAAAACTATGAGGAATGTTCAACGACAATCATGTAACTAAACGTAAGAAAAATGCAAGGTTTAAATTAACCCAAATCGTAATTAAACGTACGTAGACTCTCGGAGGGTTCGCAAGAATAATTCTTAAATTAACTTAAATAACTAACGAACACAGATAAGAGTGAGCTCACTTTAGTCGTTTTCGCAGCTATAAAAAAAACAACATAATAACACAAGAAAATAATAATAATATCCTGCGTACCTATCGGAAACCCCAATTTCAATTACGATATGATATATAAAAATAAATTAAAGAAAATAATTGACTAAGTTGAAACACGAAATTGAATACTCCTTTACAAATTTAAAATAAATTACAGTTTATAAATTCCCGTTGCTGTGACCGCAACTACAATGTTTAAATAATCGCACGGAGTACGATTTACTAAATAATGACGATTAAAAATTTTACTAATATTTTGGATTACAATGAAAACTACAATTTCTGTAAATATTTCTGTTAAACGATTCCAATTAAATTACCAACAAAAGTTAAATACCAAAATTCAATCTACTAAATGGTTAAGCATTTAAATTCAACTAATTAATACAGGATAACCTCAAAATTAACTCTTAAGTTATCTGACCTTCAACCTCTTAGCGTGGGGTGTAAAACGTATAGATAACGAACTGCAGATCAGGAAAATTCCAGGCTAATAAACGTATCTTCTAAACCACAGGGTAGAATAATTTCTTCGGATTAATTACGAATTCCTCAAAATCGTGTTGAACTAACAGGTGCGCAACAGATGTTTTTCCACCAACGAACACGTTGTTCGTACAGGAATACAAAAAAAACGTACTTAACGTACTGCCAGAAAAAGGGCAACAGATGTTAAAATGCCCTTCGAAATGCTTCTTTCAGAAAAATGGTCGTCGGATAGTTTAAATCCCCAATAAAGGTTAAAAATGGTAATTAAATATAAAACTCACTAGCGTTTCAAATTCTCTAAAGGCCTCTAAGGCTTACTAAACCCTTTTACGTAAAATCGAACCTCGGATGATTCCACTAATTTTAGAAAACTAAAATTCTAAAACCAAGGTAAACGACGTCCATCCGCGACGAATGTTTCAAGCAGAAGAAGCTAACTACGAATCTGCCAACAGAACTCTTTGGCGAAAGCCAATCTAAAATTTGCAAAATTCCCTAAAGATTCTAAACCCATTAGTGACTAAATTCATAGTAAGAGGCGTGACGTCAGTATTAGCATTGTATGCAACCATGCAATCTGTAGATATAACTGGGAAATCTAACTGGCTAGACAAAAGTAAATTCGAGAATTTACATATACAACAACAAGAGCGTGAATTCTACTGTAACATTGTATTGCAGCAGAACAAATAAACTATCAACGAATCTATTATTAATGAATTATAATTTTGACGAAGTAAAAACAATACTATTACATAGCAATGAACAAACATATATCAGGCAAAGAATACAGTTGGGGTTTAAAGCATTTTCTTCAAACAAGCAGTTACTAAAAAAGACAAAAAAACTTAGTAAAAAGACTAAAATGAAAATACGTACGACAACCATTAGACCTATAATGTATAACGTATGCGGCCGAAGCAGCAAACTTGATACAGAAAGAAGAAGAACAGCTTAAGGTTTTTGAAAGGAAAATAATCAGAACTAATAATGGGGCCTAAAAGAGCAAGTAAAGAGGAAACAAGGCCTTTGCTAAATTACGAAAGTAATAAATTGTTAAAACAGGAAAACATAGATAGAATAATTAAGGGGCAAAGAATCAAATGGTAAAGACACATAATGAAAAGAGAAAAAGGCAAGCCAGGCAGAATTTTAACGGAATAGGTGCCAGTGGAACCAAGACCGAAAATGAAATGGAATGAGCTAATAGATACACCACTTTAAAGGCAGGAAAACCCCAAAAAGTGGGCAAGTAGTTATTACGTCAATAATACATTTTTAACTAAAAGTTTAAAAACCGTTCAAACACACCTGAGCAACTACATTTAATGCTATGCTGTAATTGCGCTCTACAAAAGGACATATAAATATTTTTTGAATGCTCTGCGAAATTTAGTTATTTATTGAATTATTTTTGGTTTTTATAAGAAAATGACAAATTTAATTTTTCAGTGTAGCTTTATCTTCTTCTTCTTCTTGCAGTGGCATGTCCTTTACAGGGCGTTGCCGATCCTCTCTCCTTATGCCTGTGGTGTGCGTGTTAAGTAGCCTAGACACATGCGACCTACAGCTTTACGTGGGCTCCGAGCCACGGAAGTGCTAGCACTTCTACTCCAGAGAGGACTTACTAGGCAGAATATGTACACCTCGGTGGTTGGCCATTGCCTTTCGAGGGGAGCTGTCGGGTGTCGGGTGTCGGTGTATATGTGACCCTGGGAATCGAATCTAGGCCATCTCAGTGTTCAGACGCACGCTGAACTAACTGAGCCACGACCGCCGATGTTTATAAAATTTATAACCCAATTGCACTACTTTTGGGACACATTCTTAACTTTTATATACCTAATAATACCATTTTAATTTTAAAAATGTAGTAAAGGAAAAACCCCAAAAGAAGTCGGCCAAAAAAAACAGTAATGGTCAATAGAGACTTCTTCTCAAATCTGAAAGGCTATCATCATTATTAGTGATCAAAGTAGGAACAGGCTGATAAAAAAATTGTCAAAATCTGCTTAGACCGCAAGTTATCCAAAAGAAGACAACCAAACAAAACTTATTAAAATAAGAGATATAGTTTTAAATCCAACAGAAGCTTTACATAATATATAAATACCCACCTAGATATATCTTTAATATACTTTATAAGCAACTGATGAAACATTAAATATGATGGACTTTTGCAGACAAATATTTTATTTTACAAATGGATGAAGTTGATAAATAAAGCGATAAAGGTAAAGGTATCACGACTTACACTCCGTGATTGAGAATTTCCGGAAACATAAAGGGTTAAGGCGAAAAATGCCAATTAACTTTTTAATTTGGTTTTGTTAAGAAAAACAAAAATTAATCGGTCATTGTAATACTCTATTATTGTATTTTATTATCCAATACTCAGTCGACAATAAACGAATATTTGAGTTGCCCATTCGAAAGTATAGTTTTTATCCCATTTAGTCACCTTAATACTTATACTGTCTTTAAATTCCAATGATGAAACTTAAATTTCAAATGTGTTCCGTACTGTACACAATGCACAATCAATATCAGTTCTTATGTAAATGTGCCTAACTTTTCAACACGTTGTTCGTTGTCTTTGATCAGTACTAACAACATGTTGACAGCACTCCAAATGTTTTATGTTGTACCACTAATAATGCCCTATTATTTAAATATTTCATAACAGTTATTATGTTTACGAAATTTATTGGCATCGAGATCTATGAAAATAAATTTAGATTACATTTCAAAAGTCCAGAAATGTGAAATATCAACTAAAGAAATAATAAATAAATTTTAATAAGAAAACTAATTATGAAATATTAATAAGTTGAACAACTTAAGTAAACAACGCAATACTTCAAACAATAATCAAAAATAATTAAATACATTGATTAACGTAAATGTATATTAAGATAAATAAAACGTGTGTTATTAGTTCAAAATTCGAAATATTTATCAGCTACCTACAAGCTGCATTCGATATTTATACACTGCTACGGTTTGCAATACATTCGATACAACCCATGTATTATTTTTTGGAAAAAAATCCTCGAACAAATCAACTTTGTTTTGAAGAAACATTCCTTTTCATAATTTACTTGTTTCTACAGCACTTGTTGTTCGAGTATTGACATCATCAACTTTTTTCAATAGTAGCCAATGTTTTTGTGTTAATTTATGACAAGACACTGATTTTAATCCTGTTTTCAACGATACATACATATTATACTATACAGGTTGTATAATCATTTTTGAGAAAATATTAGAAACCTTGAGAGCAAAATTAAAACTTTCCAGAATGACTTTATTTATAAAGAAATAACAAGATTTATAAAATTGACATTTAATCGCCTTCAAAGTAGTCTCCTTCCGAAGCCCCACACTTAATCCAACGTTGATGCCAGTGCATCGTCTTCTGAAATAGCCAGTAGATGCTTCGTCGTATTCTGCTGTATCTCTTAAATGTCTTGACATCGTTTGCCTTTTAACTGAAATTTGATTTTGGGGAATATAAAATAGTTGCTGTGAGCAAGGTCTGCCGAATATGGTGGCTGGCGGACTTGTGGAATGCCATGTTTTAGCAAGGAACTGCTGCACAAGTTGAGATGCATGAGCGGGGGCATTTTATCATGATAGAATTGCCACTTGCCATTCTCATGCAGTTCCGGTCTTTTACGACGAACCGCGTCCCTTAATCGTCGAAGAACTTCATAGTAATACTCATTGTTAATTGTTTAGCCAGGTGGAGCATACCCCTTATGCGCAATTCCCTTGTGGTAGAAATAAACAGTTAGCATTGTCTTAACATTGCTGCGGCTTTGTCGTGGATTTTTGGATTTGGGAGAATTTGGAGTCTTCCACTGTGAAGATTGGGCCTTAGTTTCGGTATCATACCCATAAACCCATGTTTCATCGCCAATGCAAACTACTTACTAGCAGCTAGAACACATGTTTTGGTTCAGCTGTGAGAAGTTTTGGTACCAATTTAACTCAGGCGTGTCTCATACCCAAATCCTTCCTAAGAATGGATCGAATCGAACCATAACTAATGTTTAGATTTGTGGCTAACTCACGAATAGTAATTAGGTGATTTTTCCGCACAGCTGCACGCACAACTTCGACATTTTGTGCACTTTTGCTGTTTGTAGGACTTCCAGAACGCGGATCACTCTCAACACCTTCACAGCCGTTTTGAAAGCGTTTATACCACTCATAAACTTGCGCACGACCCATACAATCCTCACCGTAGACTTTTTGTAATTTCAAATACGTATCTTTACAGGTTTCGCCAAGTTTTTGACAAAATCTGATGCAAATTCGTTGATCCTTTTTTCCAACATGAAAAATGCGACAAACAACTACGCAAATGTCAACAAAAGCATTACTGTGAAACAGCTGATTGAATAACACATATCAAGTGCACTTTGTGCAAAACCACAGCCCTTTGTCTCCAGTTATTACAAAGTTATAAAACCATTCTAGATAGTTTTTGATCAGACCTCGTATAATGATAGCACACGCCACGCTTATCAGTGAAATAAGCATCAGTTTTCATTTATTTAGAAAGCTGTTAACCCTTAAATACTTGCTAAATTCTACAATAAATCATATTCTATGATAATTTCCTCACAAATATAGTTATGTAAGCTACAGAAAATTTCTTATCGTTGCAAAAGAATTTAAACTTTGGTCACAGTAATAAGCAGAAAATATAGGTTGCCACTAAAAAAATACTAATGACTTTATTATTCAAGGATGTAGTGTTCTAAACTTAAGTAAACTGTAGAAGAATTTTTTTAAACAAAATTAATCTACTCAAAGACTTTTTCCAGAAATTAATAATTATGATTTTATGGAATTTATTCCACATTTTATGAATATGGGATGTACATGGGATTTTCCGAACAGTAATGTCATTTCAGGATAATAGGGATGATGCTATACTTTGCATACGCATAGTATGGACGTGGCCATAAAATGTATCCGCATCCGCGTTTATATAATTTTGAATTATGTGATAGAAACAACGATAAAAAAATAATTATTATATTCTCCAGAGACATAATACAACTGTAACGGCTTCATGACCAAGAGTTATTCAAAAAGATAGTACCTAAATATAAAACATCCGTCCAATTTCCTAGGTATAAACGAGACTTTTCGTCATATAAATTCGCCTTGTTACTAAAAATCTGATTGAATTGGTTTTAAAGTTCATGAGAGACTCAGCGGTGCCACTTGTAAGGGTGTGATCACTAAAAATTGGCACAAATGATTTTAATTTTATTTACAACGTTACAAATTTTATAATGATAACATATTAATAATACTAGTTACTACTATATTTAGAGAACACAATCTGCTCCGAAGTCGGCTGCTTTTCTAACTTTTGTTTTTGTAGAAGCTATTAAATTAGCAAACACTGATTTTGGCGTTTGGCGCAATTTAGATTTAATTTGTGCAATTAAATCGGCATGTGAATTTGCAGTCCAACCGCCTTCATACGTTTTTTGTTTTAAATAATGCCAAAATCTTTCAATTGCACGAAGTTGGGGCACATTTGGAACGTTTTCTTCGCGAGAAATATAAGGAATATGGCACCTCTCGAAAATGCTCGTTGTCAGTGCAGCATAACGTGAGCTCGCCATGTCGGGCCAAAAGATATATTGGCCATCAGAATGAAACTTTTGCAAGAAAGACACCAAACGTTTCTTCACACACTCACTACTGTATGTTTCAGCGTTTACAGAATTTCCAGAAGGAACAATATACGGTGCTGATCTTCCTTTCTCTGAAATCGCAAGCCACACCAAAACCTTCTTTGGGAACTTTGTATGACGTTTGAAACGTACTTCTGCTTCTACCGGAATATTTTCTTACCTATAATAATGTTTATTTCCCGCGCAATCACTCCCATCTACTGTAAAATAGGACTCATCATCCATTGCAATCGAAAGACCATTTGATGGTTTGAAAACACCACTTCGTAGTTTGCGCAGTTTCGTTTGCTGTTGTTCCAATTGTTTTTCGGTGTAGAGAGGAGCAGAAATCCGTTTTTTAACTTTTATATTTCTTTCTTTCAGTATTTTATTTACATATGCCTGACTTATCTTATATTTTCTAGCTATTTTTCTCTGAGTTTGTCCAAGAACTCCAACCACGTCATTTTCCAAAGCATCTTTTTTCTTTATCGGCATTTTTCGGGCTTTTCGACCAGATCCTGGCTTACGAATAAGCTGTTTACAATCTTCTACTCTTGAAATAATATTATAGATGGTTCGCCGTGGAATTTCCATCTTCACAAAATGGTTGACTGTATAACTTTTGGGCTTACTTCTATTAGCAACGTAGAATTGGCCAATGATATTTTGTTTATCATATTCATTTAATCCGCCCATCGTACAAATAACTGCAACTATAGCAGCAGCAGATATCTCTGTTTGACGTTTGATATGTCAGAAACAAATGCTGAACAAACGAATACCGCGAAATATGCACAGCCTGCTAGATTCAACAGTTTAACTGTGTGCCAATTTTTAGTGATCACACCCTTAAGTATAGCATTTCGGATTATCAGAAAAATTGATTTGTTTTATGAGATCCGCGTTTATTCATAATATGTAATAATAAAAGCTAGGTATCATTTGGCAAAATTATATCGTCTTCAGGGCCAGTTATAGGATAACCAATTTTCATCACCAACTAAATAGACTTGAACCATTGTTAACTATTGTTCAATTGCATAGTTTTTTGATATGTGTTGTTTCATTGATGTAATAAAACCAGAGTTATCATCCACTAAAGGTATTAAACAATAAGCTATTTAGCGGTTAATTACAGTATAATGTTTCTTTACAGAACTTGCATCTGTATTATAGGTAAACGTATTAGTAGCACAACCTTCAAATTTCATTATTATATCTACATAATAGAAGACTAATGATGTTAAAACTACAAGTTCGAAGTAAACTTGGGAAAATTTTAAAATTTAATGCAAACACCTGCCGGTTATGTATATTAATTATAACAGAAAAATCGCAATGATGGTACTCTTTTCTCATTTCCTGGATTGTATTTTTTATTGTTAGGTATTATAGAGAAAATGATGATGAAATTTAACTAATTTTTCTTAAATACTTCCAAAAAGCTGATCGGTATAACTTACTTTCAAAATGTGAAATAATAGTATATTGCGTCATAAGGGAAGATATAGGCATATTTCATCCCGAAGATTTCTGCTGCACGAGCGAACGTAGTGAGCGAGGGCAGCAAAAGCTAAGGGATGAAATATGCCGTTAGATTCCCGTAGGGCACAAGTTATTTTTCCGCATCCATGAGAAGTTCGTATTAAATAAAAATAGTTATAATATAATACGTACCTATGTTTTTGACATATAACCTCAAATTACACATGTCAAATTTGCGTATTAAAAATAACTTCTATAATGAATTTATGTAAAAAATAATCGTATTTGCTTGAATTTTAAAAAATAATTACACTTATCAATCACTCAAATGAAGATTTTTGTATAATCAAATAATAATTTTGATTCTAAATTCTATCGGTAGATGTCACGTCGATAGCATGCACGGTAAAAACCCGCAAATGTTCATATCATCCCGCTTTTTCATATTTACCCGCCATCCGCCATTGTTAACCTCAAATGAGATAAATAATCTGTCAATTACATACCATGGATACGGAAAAACATTTTACAGATAAATTTATTTTGTGATATTTAACAAAGATGTAATTGTCTCTGAAGTGTTAAGGACGATCCGTTTTCATTTTTCTTTATCTAGAATATACTTAAGCCGTGTGTGTCGACCTCTCCAAAGCAAAGCTGATCGATCTGTAGGGTTCGTTTAAAGAGCGATATCTGTAGAAGGGCAAAAAATTGAAGGGCTGTGGTTCATTCTTTATCGGCGTCGGTTTGAAGACTCCCATCGCTTCAAATTCTATTTCCCCATCCATTGAAAACTTCTAATATGATTTCAAAGTTGTTGAGTTCTACTGAAACCAGGCAAATTGCAGTACCGAGCTAATGAATATTTGATTGTCAGATATTGCGGGTGCTGCACTGCCGTAGGCAAACTCAATCCTGCATTCTAATGTAATCACAAAATTAAACAACTATCCGAGATAAAGATGATACTCGAATAAAAAAGTACTGAATTTTTTGAAAGTGGTCGATTCTGAAAGTGTCGTTTCCTTACGAGCCATTAAAAATTGAAGCCTTAACTGTTTTTTAGGCTGGTCACAAAGAACGCCGGCTGTCATTATTCCGGTCAGTATACAACATGACCCTGCTTTATTTCCGGTAGCCAGTCATTAGTGTTCCTACCGAATGAGAATCTCGGCACTGTTTTACTATATTTTCCTTTTTCACCGCCCTTATTTGATTTTCGTTTCACGGAATTCCAGAGAATTTAATTAACTTCTAGGGTAAATGGCTAAAATTAACTTAACATTGTATTTGGTAACCGATATTCAATGAATGTTATGTAATAAAGGAAATTACAGAAAATGATAATTATTGTTTATATGAATATTACATTTTTGTTTGAACTTTCTTCGAAAATATTAGTATATTTTTAAACAAGTTTGGCACTCCATATCTATAATAATTAGTGACATATTTCGATAATAAAGCAATGCATAATAATAACATAACTCATCTTAATTTTTATTTATACACAATACCTTTTGAGATACGAGGTAAAAAAAGTTTGGAATCAAAGCTTTGTCTTAAAACGGTTAGAGGTTTAAAACTTAGTACAGTGTAATGACTAATGAGGTAAAGACGAAAAACATTTGCCTGCACACATTTTTCAGCGTCTGCCATCTTGAATTTTTTTAAGTAACAAGTGAAGGTGTGGTACATAACATAAGAAAGCTCAGTGTATGCTCTTTCTAGCTAACATATTAACATATTTTTTTCTGAAACTATGAAAAATGACTTTATGCATACATAAATTGCTGAATGTTATATTCTGTTTTCATACTGTTCATTTTGTAGTTATGTGTAAGTTTACTACTTATTTTCGACAACTGCGCAATATTTACTACTAGGTAATAATTTTAACGTTGAAAATGTTTCTGTTTTCGCGTATATAGGGGCTTAAATTCCCTTAAAATTTCGTATTGCATTTTCTGCTTTTGCGAGAGTGACCGAGCGGCGTTCGGAGCTGTTCGGCGCTGTACTCTGCTCGATAACTTAGACTGTGAGCGGAGCGTATACAAAGTTCTCTATACTAGCGTCGTATCCTTCCTAAGACTGTGTATTGTTTAGACTGTGACCTTCTTGTAAGTCGAGCCCTATTGCACATTGCACAATGTTCGAAGTGCACAACTACAGTTCGCCCATTGCTATGTTTTATATTTTTAGTGTGTTTTGTTATGTAGAACAATTGGTTCTTGCAAGAAAACACTTTTACCTTTTAATTCAACTTTAATGATTTACGATTTTAACAATTTTTGAAGACTTTGTATTTAGAATGATTGACTTAGAATGAACAATTTAGAATGATATATCACTTGAGTTTATATACGTTTTACTTATTGATAAGAACGTGTTATACATACCGTGGACTTTAACAAAGTTATCAATACAAATATATTACTTCTAGAAATAGTTTTAAAGTAAATAATAAACTGAACAGAAAGTTCCTAAGTGCGAGAATTATAAGCAATAGATAAGTGTTCAATGATGAAAACTAAATTTAAATTACAAATATAACATTAGATAGTAAGCGTTAAATATTCCAAAGTGATAAAGTTATAACAGTTAGCTCCGTCTAAATTAAATGAATGTAAATAATATAATGTTTTATTTAGCAAATGATATTACATTTTAACATATTTAGAGTGAATTTAAACATAGTTGAACTTATAAACTAATCTAAATGAATGTTATATAATTTTAGTACACGTCATAGAAAATACTTATCAAAGAATAAGCCGCTTTACCAGTGTGTAACACCGCCTTTTTTTTGTAAAACTGCATCAATCCAACGTGGCATAGTATCCACAAGTTCTTTGCAATAGGTTGCAGTAAAGGAGTTCCAAATTTCTTCAAGCCTTTCTTTTAATATGCTCGAAAACTTACAAATAAATTAATTATCTTGTAAAATTATGTTTCTTAAAAAGTAAAAACCATAATTCATGGTGTTCCTATTAAAATTAAATGGATATTCACATTGTATGTATTCATTGATAATTATATAAAATTGTATATGGGCGAACTGTTGTGCAATAGGGCTCGTATATAATTCTATCTTTGCAACTCTTTAATACTTTGTAACACATTTTATCGCATCCCAAATTTCACAAGATTTACGTAATACTTCATCATTTTCAATGTCTCCTCCGGTTGCATCTTTGCGAAGGACTGTGAATTTTTTGTGAATTTTTCTGATAGTGTGTATTGGTTAGAAAGAAGAACTAATAAGCTCCCTGATAACATATAATCATGGATAGCTTCATGTGTCTCTTATGAAGTGTTCTATGGTCGATCTAATTTACCTAAAACCGAGTTCAAAGAAAATAATCTATGGCTCCTTTTCGTACCACCATCTAGTAAATACAAGTTGCCAGTTGATATTTTCGAATTTTGATTGTTAAATAAGTTTGTTGCTTTTACTTTTTTTAATTTAAACAAGTGTTAAGAAAGGGAAAAATTGTAATTTTATTTATTTAACTGTCTAAATAGCAAGGCACATAGAAAAAGTAATGGTTTGGCTTGGATAGTAGTTACATATCCATGCAGAGAGGACATTGAGTGGAGAATCTATCAAAACTTTTATAAAATCGAATAGGGACGGCTATAATCAAGCAAATCGCAGATTCAGTACCACTTAGCCATGGTATAATATACCCCAATTTTTATTTAAAATATTCAAGATACCAACCGTTCAAACAACATATGCCTGCATTAAAACAATTGTTTTTTGTTATAAAAAGGTTCCCAGAAATGTCGCATTACACCATGCAAAAGATTCAAATTTGTATCTCTGACCGTTATATCAGGAGAGCTTTGATTCTAAATTTTCTCCATTCAAGGTGATTCATGCAGAATGTCTCCCCTAGTTGTTAGGAACTAATTTTTTACCACAGTCAGAATCTTTTGAACGCCGTCAACTAAATCGAACTGTTGTTGAACGGTTAGAAAATAATTTAAAATCAAATGGATCTTTTGAAAGGCCAAAATCGAAAGAGTATGCATAAAATGCAGAAAATTGGCCAATTTGGAATTAAGAGAAGTTTAGCTTCTCGTCACATTTCTAGAGTAATGATGTATAATGAACTTACAAGCTTCAAATATCCTGCTTTACAGATCACGGGCCGCAGGGGCAACTCGTCTTTAAAAGAGTTGCAGAATTGTGGATCCACCAAAAATAGGATTTATGTAATTGGAAAATAAATTACCTCTTAGTAAAATAAAACAATGCATAGCCTATCCGTGTGCCTTGTTGTAATGTTACTTTGCCTATCGAAATTGATCACCAGTTAACCAAGTGAATATTTTAAATTAATATAAGTGCCGTTTCACATGGAGCGTATGATACGGACGGATCGTCAGGACGTATAACCAAGCGCCATGTGTTTAAATGAGTAATTTCACATGAAGCGCTATGATCCGTCCGCGTGATTTGGTACGACGGCCATACGTCGAGCCCATGCGTCGTCGTATTGTCAGCACGCGCACGGGCTGTTGTTTATAATGAGTAGCTTCACATGAGAACTGATGGTCCGTTTCGTACCATCTCGCCTAGTTGTCGGATTTGCCTTGTTCTAGTAAACACGTGACCGTCTAGCTCTAGTACATAATAAATATACTGCACCTCCGCCATGAATTATAAAATAGATACGGAAATATTAATTTGCACAATAGAAAATCAAAGGTGCATATATTCTATTACGTCGATACATTGTTAAATGAACATCCCCATAATCAGCAAGAATGGCAACAGCGACTTGTCGGTTGCTGACCATATGATATGCATGTGAAAAGGCGTAAGTCGCGTATACAGTATTTTTCACCTAGGATTTGGGTTGTGTCGTCAGTAGGATTGTGAATTTATCAACAGTGCGTTGATAAATTCACAATCCAACTATACTCTATACTTCATCTCTTTCTAAACTAGGTTTTCATTACCTACTGCGCACGAATGCGTGTCTAAACAGACAGATTTTGGACGGGGCAAGTTGACGTCAACCCAAATGCTAGATGAAAAATACTGTAGAAATGGCTCGCATGGTCAGCGCGGACGATCAGTGCTGAACATACGCTCCATGTGAAACGGCACTAAGGCACTATACGTCGTTTTGTACTCCAAAATCTGCTTATTAGGTAAACATCGTTTTATGTGATGAGACTCGAATTTGCAAAATTAAAGCTCGAATTAAACTGAATTTCAAACGTGATTTTGTAGTAGTTTGACTGACTGCTGTCTGACTAATTCTTGAATTTATTTTTTTGCACGACTAGGTTTACAACGGTCCTAAAATAGAAATTAAGTACATTTAACTTAAAAAAAATTAAATTAACTTAAAAGGATATTTATGACTGATTGGAGTTGGTTGATGGCAATGTAATGATAACAGCTATGTCGTCAGCAAAAAGTGCAAGGCCGCTCATGTTGAGAGTGGGCATGTCGTAAATTAACAGATTGAAAAGAGTGGGTCCTAAAGCACTTCCCTGAGGAACTCCGGCGTGTATGTCCTTGATGCTAGAGATGCTGGTGTTTATGCGTAGGTTGAAAACATGCACGCTGCTAGATAATGTGGAATATTTGCTTTTAGAATTTTATATTTTAGTCCTATCCAAACCTTGTCGAAGGCTTGAGTGATGTCTAGAAAGACCGCCGTTATATATTGTTTGTTTTGGAAGCCTTGCTGCACTAGTTCTGTTATTCTCTTCAGTTGATGGGTGGTTGAATTTTCTTTACGAAATCCAAATTCGAAAGTTTAGATGATTTTGAGTTCGTTCAGAGTTGCATTCAATCGATTAATGATTACTCGCTCAAAAAGCTTAGGCAGGGTTGGCAGAAGACTTATGGGTCGATAATTGTTGCAGTCGTCTTTTTTTTTACCTGGTTTACTAAACATGTGTATCTGGACATGTTTCTATTTGGAAAATATCTGATCTTCATACATGAGTTGAAGGGTGTGGCCAAATACATAAGCTAGCCCCTTTCTTGTTAAATATCTCAGTGCCACGTTGGGGATGAGATCGTGACCCTGTGCCTTTTTAATTGGCAGTGCTTTAATATAACTTTCAATTTCATTTGGTGATGTGGCTTGGTCGAAGTCATGCGGAGCTGGTGCGTGTGTTACTATGAATTTATTAATTATGTGTGCGGTTTGACGATTTCCATCAGTTATAGTCGGAGTGAACACTGTTTGGAGATGTTCCGCGAAGAGATTGCATATTGTAGCTTATTATGGTAGGAATAATATCGGTCTGTCGTAGTGTCGTGTTAAGGTCTTGGTAGCTTTCCATAAATCCATGCCGTTGGGTTCTAGGCTTTCGAGATATTTACTATAATTATAGATACTTACGATATTTGTCGATTTCGCGTTTGATGGTATGTGGGAAGTTGTTTAGTATGTTTTTTAGGTTGGGTTGTCGTGCTGTTTGCCATTCTCTTCGAGTTTTGCTTCTTTTTTGTGTCATTAGTTCGAGTATATATGTTGTCGGAGTGTTATAATTATGCTTGATGTTGGAAGTAGGTGGTTTTGTTAAGTATTCGACTGCTTCTTTAATCGCATTCGTTAACTTTGCTATACTTACATCGATGTCTTGTTTGTTATTTATGTTTATGGGACTAATGAGGAGAGAAACCAGTTTTCCTTGATGTTTTTCCCAATTTACTCGTCCTTTGATTAGTCGTGGCAGTGAGGAAACATTATATGGTGTGGCGGAAAAAGGTTATTAAAATAGATTAAAGATTGAGGTATATATGATTTTTATTATGTAATATTAAAATTACCGTCTTTTGTTATTAATTTATACTCTGCGGCCAGTAGTTCTAACAGTAAAGTAGCTAAAAAACCGTTATTTCAAGATTACGCTAAGACATACGTGATTTTTCTCATGGTACACTCTGAAGACAAATTTTGTGGATGAGTCAATATAACTACTGTAAATAGGTACCTGATCAAATATTCTGTTAACTGCAAATGAGGTGTTAATTAAAATAAATATATGTTGAAAGAGTTCAAAACTAGTATGAACCAAATATGTTAGGTAAGTTGTATTTTTTTAACAACTGTGTTTTTTATGTTCTTTTTTTACTGTGGATTTTAAATCTGAAAACGTTCTCTGGTACGATATTTTTTACAATGTAATAAAGTATATATTAGATATGAGAATATTATGGTGCTTCTATTCGTTCAGTATCAGTAAAAAGTTTCTAAAATTAGTTTTTCACAGTGGTAGGCGGCGGTGGTGTTTCGTATATCACACTCAGCAGGTTGTTGTGATAAACGCGAGTGCAAAAATTGAGTTATGAGATGAAGTCTTCTGTTGACAATTCCCGGTGGAAATAAGTTGTTTGCGCTAACTCCGGCACTCCATTACCCGCTGCGAGAGAAGCGACGTGTGTCAATATCAATAAATGCTCTCCAATTCCTCATACTTTCCTGACGTAGGTAAATTAGAGATGTTTTTGCTCCAAATGCATCCGACGCTTACCGAGTAGATTTATTTGTTGAGTCAGCAGTTTCCATCTTGTAGAACTTAAAACGTCTCCATCGTTTCACTTTAAGATTCGGTTTATTTTATTTACTCTTTTAGAGCTGAACGACATACAGAACAAGTGATAAAAGCAAACGCGTATGATAATTCTTTTCCAAATAAAATCGATGTGGATGTGTGTCATTCAAAGGAAAAATATGAAATTATTAACTTATCTCGAATGTGGAGGAGTAAGGACGTGCCAAATAAAATCACGTCGGAACATTTTTCTAAAAATTCGCGTTAGTGTAGAGAATGTAGTTTAATTTATTATCAGTGGAAATTTAACACGGAGTGCATCGTAAAACAGGCCGCGTTTGATGATAAAAACCGCTATCTGCATTTTGTCGTTGCGCTCAGGGAGAGTTACCACTCATTTCAATTGCAAAACTGAATCGTGTGAACCCGCTGGAAATGGACATTCGAATTTTGTCACGTATACTTGATGCAGGCAACTGTAAAATACGTTTCAAATTGCACACATGACCTACAAAATAATTAGCATGTTTTGCCAGACCTGAAATCTGAAATGTCAACCATATCATATGCAATAACGAGTAAAACTGTTTAGTTATCTTGCCATTTAACCAAATATAAAAACTTGGCAGTCCGGGTATTGTACTTTCAAATAAATATTTTTGATTTATCGGCACATGCCTGTTTTTAATGTCAACCATCATCGATATATGTGACCCCTAAACAATGATATTAATTTATAGCATAAAAACGTTTGGTTCGTCGATTTTCCTATCTGAAACATTATTTCATGATTACATATTGTTATCCAATATTTACGCCGTTTTTGTTTCAGTTACAACGACAACGGAAGATAAGAAACCCCCAGTAGGATCTTCGAGTGAAGTAGTGAAATTAGCAGTAAAACGACCGCGGCCTAAAGCTGCCTCGCCGAATAGACAGGGTCCTCAACAGTGTCAGGTATCTATTGTTGGTACACTTCACTTAACACTATAAAAGTAAGCCCTGAAGTACAAACACAGTTAGGAACAATTCATTAACTAAGATGTCACTAACTATTGTCGCTGTTTTATTAAAAAATATTCGAAATCGTAAACGTTTCGCTAAAGTAAACACGCCGACTAAAATTTCTTAAAGAGTTAAGATATGATGAACGATATATGGAAATTCTAAAGAGAATACTGATATAAAACTCCGAATAGCGGCGAAGACAATTCATATCGTTATAACAAATGATATCATATTTTGCCATTTTACTTATCACTAAATGAAGTTCGGTGTAATTTCCTGTAATTTTACATTAATATTTTTTATAAAATATAAAGTATAAGCTTAATTATTGAGGTTTAGCTAAACTCTCTTAAAGATTATTTCTAGAACGTAGACAGTCACGCCATCAATCACACAATTTAAATACCCAGTTCTTCTCTTTATTCAGGCCCTCCTGTCCTTTCATTCCCTGTTTTATTCCACGTATTTTCTCTTTTATTTCTTTTAAACAACATTAATTAGTGTTAACTTTGATCTATAGGTTATTAGTTTAACATTACGTAAAATACAAAAGTTCCATTTCAATTCAAAGGGTTACTGAGTTACACCAAACACATATCAACCTTAAGCTAATCTAAAGCTACCTATACACAGTATACTTCAATGGCTGCTTAGAGCTAGTCTCCTCTTCACCCTAACCATTATTTCATTGTAGCTATTGACACCGGTGCATTTTTATCATCTCAAGCTGTTCTTAATGTTGTTTATTTCTAATTTACTGTTGTTGTTAGTACCCGCAACCATATTCAGGTATTAACTTTGAATTGTAGTTTTCTCTCGTCTTCTACGCGAAATATTTACTTTTCCTGCTGTAATACATGGTTTCTCTTCCATTGGCTTATATCTTACGTTTTATTTATTGTATTGATTTAATTTTTTTATGTGCCAGATTTATTGTTATTCTGAATAATCTTATATTTATATTAGTTGTACCCTCTTTCATAGCTCTGTTCAATGTTAAATTTAATAGGGTTGCTTTATATGTATAACGATATTAACTTCAAATGTGCTTGCCAATATACCGATCATTTTGACCCTAACATCTTTACCGTCCGTAACTAAATATTGTTTTTACTACATAGAAAATATACTAAAGGGTTGGTCACGGAAACCTGGTGATTTTCAAAGCGAAACGTGAAATATATCTTAAATATTTATTTCTTGTTATATAATAGTGGGATACAGAATGCCATTTGGGTGCATTACTTAACTATTAGTTACTACTGCAATTCTACTTCTAATAATGGTACCTAATACTTACTTGATATTCCCGTAGAGTTGTTTTGCTAAATCAAAGCGGCTTTTTGTGTTATTAACGTATAAAAGCGAGTAATTAGGAGCTAATAGGTTCTACAATGTAAATCTTCAAGGGACTAGGTTGCATTTTGTTTATTTACATACACGGTTATGTATTTATGTATATAACAAGAAGAAGTATTAAATTTTAATTATAGCATATTGATAGGTATTTTCGTATTTAACCTTTTTCTAGCATAATAAGACCTAAATATCAAATATATGCAATTAAAAATCCCATTACGAAATTATTAGTACAGTATGTTCATTTTATCTCCTACCCCTTACTGGTTCTGTAAATGCAACACATATTACACGTCACAGGTGAACCTTATGGGAACAGTTGAACAGTAAGGATGGTGGTTTATTCAACCAAAATAAATTAGTAGGGCGCCCGTTTTACTACATGAAACCATCCAAGAGCAGGCCCTCCTTATCCATTGGGCTAAATGGGCTATAGCCCAGGGGCGCCAATGATCCAAGGGCGCTGAAGAACTGAGTTTGATTTTTATTTAATTTGAAACTTCGTTAAACTTCAACAAAAAGTTTAGAAATTTCTGTGAAAATCATTAACAATGTATGAAATAAGCGAATGATTTCAAGAATAACGCTCCTGTAGGCTACTCAGTACCGGACGTTAATTATACGTATTATTTAATTACTGTTTAATCCAATGTGATGAAGGCGCCAATTGCTTTTAGCCCAGGGCGCTCAAATTTGTTAAGACGGCCCTGTCCAAGAGATGAGAATTTAGTGAGAACGTAATAAATAATTAGAAATGTGGAAGTAATAGTTCAGTAGAGAAAATAGTAATTATCTAAACTTTACTTGAATAACCAATGACAAATTTCAATTTGTAGAAAAATGATACCACCGCAGGGAATCGAACCACCGACCTTAGGTTAAACGCACCCACGCTCTAACCATTGAGCTACGGCAGCCGTTCTCCGGGGCAGCGTCAAATTTCTACAATAACAATTGAAACCAAATATTGAAGTCTATTCAAAGGCCGGAGAACGGCTGCCGTAGCTCAATGGTTAGAGCGTGGGTGCGTTTAACCTAAGGTCGGTGGTTCGATTCCCCGCGGTGGTATCATTTTTCTACAAATTGAAATTTGTCATTGGTTATTCAAGTAAAGTTTAAATAATTACTATTTGAATTTTCTCTACTGAACTATTACTTCCACATTTCTAATATCATTTTATTCAGTAATACAACCAATTAACATCATAATAAATAATAATACAAAAATCAGTCATCCTAAACACCTGTTCAATAGTACGCAGATTCCTCAACTTATAATAAACATATTGTGACTTATTATCCGTCACAATAAGAATCTCCGGTTGATAAACACCGAGACACAAGAAAAAAAAATAATAATAACACTAATACTAATAATAATTTAAACCTATGTACTCGTGAGCAATTGAATGCTTTAATCATTCTTTATCTTTAAAGTTCCAATTTGCACTGAAAATAATTTTTCGTTAAAGTAATTTGTGTACAAAATTCTTATTTGTCTGCGTTTTTCCGTTTTGTAAGGTTCCTTTTGTTTATTTTTGTACTAACAATTAATTTTGTAGTTATAGGTTGCGAAATTTTTCAGTTTGGAATATAACCTTAACATGACATTTAACTACATATGTATTGCCAGTCTTAAGTAAACCACCTCTGATTATACATACGCGTTTGAGGATTGACATAGATTAATGTTATTTCTGAATTTGTAAGTTGGGTTGCTATTCCAATTGTTAAGGAGAGTATTTTATATGAATCGCCCAGTATATATGGAATATAAACTATTGATTGTATAGCTGTATTGTTACTGTAAAGCTACTAATATAATAATTGTAGTCTGTACTATCATATTTATTAAGATATACCTCCAAAGGGGGTTTTAAAACCACAAAAATATTTAAAAAACCAAGAATTGCCGTTTTACCTATAATAACAGAAAATTAATAATTATACATACAGATTAGTGAATCTTGCTGATGAAGTTTGGATAATACAAGCAAATCCGTATCAAGTCTTCTACTACCTAAAATATTCTAAAAGATTCTTATTTATACAGTTTCCATTTGAAATTGCGATTCTTTACTGGCTATAGTAGGCAACTTCACAGGTAAACAACGTGCAAGCAGCACGGGTGGTTACCTATTCAGTATGGGTAAAGGACGGCAAATAAAATGAGTAGCTTGTATAGTAATTATCTGTTTGTAGTTTGTTTCTAATTATGATTCTAACAAGTCACACTTTACACCCATATAATAACATTAGTTTGATTTTAGTTTTTAATATAACTGTTATCGCGCCAAATATTTTTAACCTTGCTACTACTAATTTACGTTATACGACATTTTATGTCCTGTACCATCCCTTCATCTTCTAGCACTGCACTTACTAGATATATAAAATTGTCCACTTAAGTACTTTATTATTTGGTTGTCTAACACGATGTTACTTGAATTTTAAATACTTTCCCATACTAATTTTGTTTTATTTTTATTAACGATTGGCCTTACCTTAGCCAACCCTAATTGAAAATGCTCCACTTTATTTTGCATAATTATGTTTGGCACCATGTGACAATAAGTAGATGTTGTCGGCAATCTTTAAATCTCTCAAACTTCTGCAATTTTCCACATAACTGCTCTATTAATATTCTACATAGACTTAACTTCATATGATTATCAAAAATAAGAGTGATAATAATAAGGATCCTCATGTTTCATGTTTTGGTTTACAACGCAACTTATAATCTACGTTCATGTGAATGAGGTTTATTGTTTTAGTAGAAAACCCCCTTTTTTATTATTTAAAAAATTAAATGTTCTTTAACAATCGACAAACAGTATACACAATACTTGCTGATATTCCAACGGCCGCTTTTTATTGTCCTTACTGTATTAATTTTATCCATACAGGATTTCTTTGTCATAAAACCACTCTAGTCATTGACTAATTGCTGATCACCTACTTCTAGTTATTATTATATTTAATATTAATTTATAAATAAGGGAGGCGGTACGGTAGTGAGCATTGTGATGGTGCATCGCTCTGCAAAATAAAGCATCGGTGTCCTCGGTGTCCTCCTCGACAGGCTATGGGCCTTAATGGCATGATAAAGCTTAATACATAGGTACATTAATTTACAAATATCTTGTCAACGACACTGAGTAGGCTTATCACCCTCAAATTTTTACTTTTTGGTGGTCTCATTTTTTAGAAGTTTTATATGGAAGGGTATCTTCTTCTAATCCTTTTAATCTTTGGCATTATAATAACCGCAGTGATTTCTATACCTACTGTTATGAGATTCAATCCCGCTATTTTTCCACTTTTAAACTACCGTTTGGCTTTAACTAACGTTGCATAATTTTTTTGGTTTGTTCCAGAAGCCGCATTTATCATTTGTTCTAACAAATTGTTATTCCACAACACATAAAGGTTGTTCTTCTGCACTTTTTATTGAAATATTCGCTTTTTCGTTTATTTGTCATCGGTTTAATTCTAATTTTAAAAATTCTTTATCGTCCCTCTTATTAGCTGCGATTTATGAATGCCTTACTAAATCTTCTATGTAGTTTTGTTATCTCGTTTAATCACTCTCTCTACCTCTTGACATTTTCAATCGATCTCTTTACCGCTTTACGTTTTCGTGTTTATTGTTTTTTTATTCTTTTCTTGTTGTTTAACAATGAGTCACCTTTCCTTAATATTTCTTCTTGTTTCTATTTTATTCCAAGTATCAATACCAATCCACTTCTTCTGCCGTCTCTTTTATCTTTCAAGTATTTCATCAATTATTCCTTTTGTGTTATTTACAATTATTCTATTTATTTATTTATTCAGTTTCTGTAGATAAAAGCTTTCGTTAATTTTTTATAACGTTATTATTAATTAATGGTTTGAATCCGCATCAGCACATCTCTTGTCGGACAGGATTTGTTCCACTCTTTGTTTATACAAGGTTTTTCAATAAGGGTGATATGTATTGAAATTGACATAGCGACAAGTGTGTTTAGTAAAGTCTGCAATTTCATCATGGAAAGATATACGCTTCAGCAACGTTTAAGAATGGAGATTCTATTATTATCAATGGTGAGCGGTACATATCAATGATAACTTTTTATGGCCCGAACTGAATAATATTGATTTAACTAACATCTGGTTCTAACAAGACGGCGCTACGTGCCACACGGGCCGTGAAATGGTTGGTTTATTGCGTCAAAAATTTGGTCAGTTGATTATTTCCAGAAATGGACCTGTCGAATGGCCTTCAAGAAGCTGTGATTTAACACCTTTAGACTTCTTCTTGTGGGGTTATTTAAAGTCTATTGTTTAAGAGAATAAACCAGAGACAATTGATGCATTAAAATTAAATATTCAACGCACCATTCGCAACCTAAAGCCTAATTTATTGAATAGTGTTCTTGAAAATTGGGTTCATCGAAATCGTCTCGCAGAAGAACCAGAGGCGGTCATTTAAATAATGTTATTTTCAGAACTTAATTGCATCGATGACAATTCAAAATAAAACAAAAATTTTTGGTCTATTTCTATTTGTTGTCGTTTCATTTCAATTTAAAAACATAACGCTCTTATTGAAAAACCGTTTACATATAGAGTGATTTGATTTGATAGCACCCATCTTACATTGTGGCATCGATAATCTTCTAATAGTGTTCCATTAATTTGCTAGTTATAATTATGATAGAATTCTATCTGATCTTCATTTTCGTTCTTATTACGAATACAATGCGTACCTACCTATAATGTGTTCTAGATGTATATTAACTGCCCTCAGTTGGATATAAAATCATCCATCAAGATCAAGATTGATATGTGCTTTTTTGTTAATTTCAACTAATATTCCTCTATAATTAGCTACAAAATTTCCGTTTTCTTGGAAATTAAGGATTTTAGTATGTGCATAATATTGCACTAATGTTATCAATGGTTATAAATTGAAACTTACTACTACAGTCTTAAGATATTGGTTTTTCATCTAATAGCATATTTCTAGGTTTCTTATTCAGAATTACTATGACTCCGTACTAGTACAGCATTTTTGTTAATTATACAAATACATAGTTAGAAGCAGAAACAGATTTCATAACCATATGTAATTTACCATGGTCCCATCGAAATAGAAATCGTAAATACAGGGTGACATTGAAAAAACTACAATGCATAGTACCACGCGATAGAGGACCATAAAATAATAAAAAAAAGTTCTTATACGCTAATGTCCGATCGTCTTTTTTTTAAGATACAGGATGTTAAAAGTTTGTTAGAAAATTTAAATTTTTTTAAATTTCTTCCGATTGTGAAGACATAATTGAACCAAAATTGGTGCACACTATGCCCTTGCAGGTGGCTATTTTGTGTATTTTAGTTTCGAGTATTATTAGAATATTATCATATTTTTAACGCGTTGAAACGCTTTCCTGTAGTTGGCTAGTATCTTAAAAAAAAAGGCGATCGGACATTAGCGTATAAGAACTTTTTTTATTATTTTATGGTCCTCTATCGCGTGGTACTATGCATTGTAGTTTTTTCAATGTCACCCTGTATAGGTTCACCATGCCTTAGAAATTGCATTTTTTACTTTTATATGTTTAATTTTGAAATAATTACGTATATATGTTTCTTCTCGTTGGCTAATATTTTTAATTATGTAAAAGTTGATATTAGGTATTATTATGATATGCCTTAGCTTGAAATCTTTTAGCACAAGTACGAACGCCACGAACGGTACTAATAAATATATTACATTTAACATGCTTTGTGTGCCTTAAACATACGTCAGTTTGGTCTTCGAGTTTCTTGTAATTATTGTCGTTTTTCAAAATTGAAGAGATGAAAAATTATTAATATTTTATCTGCAAAAATAGATAACAAAATTGTTTCTTTACAAACATTTGCTAAATGAAATGAAATCCCAAAGGAATCATAATTAATACCAACATACCAACCATGTAATTATAGTAAGGACAATAAACATTTCTATTTCTTTTGATTGTTAAGCAAAATTGTAAATATGAAAAGAAAACTCAACAAATATCCCAAAACTTAGGAATGTCCAATCTTTATAAGAAACAGAATAGCACCTCGTTCAAGTTCTTACGAAGGGGCGTTTATAAAAGTTTAGGCCGAGAATGTCTTTGAACTTTCTCGGTTATGAATTTTTCCCAAGGGTAGTCTAACGAAACGGCTTTTGTTGTACACGTACACAAGAAAATCTTGATCTCTTACGCTGTAACTGCTTTGGTGATCAAGAACTTTGATTGCCTTCATAAAAAACTTTATTGTAAAAAGTTGAAATAAGAATTTTAAATAATTATAAAAACTGGTTATGTGCTAAATGATTTTAAACTTCGCATTCGATTTGTTTCCTTTCCTTGAAAACTCTTATATTCTTATTCCTGAATTGTCAACGAATCGGATACATTTTAATATTATAAACGAGCATAAAGACCTCACGTTCTGCACTAAAAACGTAAATATATATATCCTTTTAGAATGTATTTCGCATAATCAGTTTTCCAGAGATTTATGCTTACTGGCATCAAAGCTATAGCATGAAATTTAATTTCACAATTTCATATTCGACGAGATAATGTAATGTAGAATCCCAGATTTGTTGCTTTCTCAAGAATGTCGTTTATAAGAGTTTCCACTTTCAATAAAAAATATCTGTAGATGAGTCAAGCTGGAGGCTCTAAAAGTTTTGACAGTTTTTTCTTAAAAAATAACTTAGACGCATTTGGTGCACGGAGATTTTAATTACTCGTTTTCATTCTGCTTTCAGCTTATTTTAATTACATTCTTGAGTACGCTCACAAATTTTTAAAATCTTTACTAACTGAGACCAACTCTAGCTTATAATTAATTAATATAGATGAATACTTTAGATGGTAAGAAATATTTGATGCTTTTGTTAGACAATAAACAGCCACATTTGTTTTTCTAATATATATTTGTATACAAGCAATTTCTAAATTATCCACCTCCTAATTGAAATGAATTCTTGAAAGCGAGTAGTTTTAAATAAATTTATCAGAAGACCTCGGATTTTTATGAACGAAACTTAATTAAATGCCCAATATATTTTGAAAATGCATATTTCCAAGCAAGAAAACACATATATTTAAAGCTTTTAGCAAAATAATTAGGAATACAGTTTTTAAGAACTTGCGATGCTTAGGATAGATTGCACAAACCTCTTATTAAATTAACGAATGGTCAAAGTTGAAAAAAGCATCATTTTTTTTCTTTAGTAATGGATTATTTTCCACATAACTATCAGTTTTTATTCGATTTTGTTTATTTTGACGAATGATTAATCTAATGAAGCTGTTAAATCACGTTTGTGCAACCTGGCTATTCTTTAAACTTACCGAATTCAGAAGATCGTCTACGGTTAAATAGGCAAATTTTCATGTAAAGACCTGGTGAACGAGCATTGAAAAACAAGTTATTGTGCTCTGAACTCACCACCACCATTGAAAAACTGCCCTTCAGTACCTAAATCTTTAGCATTATTTAAGTTGCTGTATGTTTCGGTGGCGTCTCTTAACAAAGCTCAAAATACATGTAAATAGTAAAAATTAAGTGATTACCTTTCCTAATTTAAGGACCTGACGTTTTTATTTATTATTTATTTTTCTAGCTCTAAGCTTACGGACACCAGGTATCTTAACCCGTGTCATTTGCTTTGGTCATTTAGCATTATCCGATTAGAATTTTTTTAAATCAAAGGCACTTCCAGCCCTGGCAGTGGTTTTTATAGTTTCAAACATCGTATGGTCATGAGATGTATTGTTTTACCTCGTAATTAAAGCAGAATAAAATTTCAGAATTGTTCTGCATGAAAACTTGGGAGGATTTCGACCTGGATCGATCAGGTTTTGGATTAGAAGGTAACCATGCGATCCTCTACATCTCTGAGACAGGCATTTGCGTTTTTTATTTTAGTAGAGTAGCATATTACGACCCGTAATAAATACCATTACACCACTAGAACAGAGTTTACAAAATAATTTAGAGATATATTATTACTATGTTAGTGTTGCAGTTCGTCTCTGTTCATGCGGTAAGATTCTTTTGTGCAATTTGTTAAACGTTACGTTTTTCAGCGTAACATAAAAAATTAAGCCCAACCTTGATGGTATCATACTTGCTTCGTAAGCCAAAGGTGTTAGATTCGATTACGGATTGAAGTCAGTGAAATTTTTATTGCAGTACAAATCGAAAAGCGTATCCACTTTTTTGATACGAAAATCGTAAGTATCTTGCCAATGCTTGTCGCAATAAAGAAGTCCAGAAGTTCAGAAGTGGAAGTCCTTTGGATATGTCAACATTCAAGTAATTCCAATGACCAAGGTATTATGAACATTGCGATACTACTTAACACCCGAAAATCTAGTTCCTGTTCAGTAAATAAACGAACCAACCTACTCGTTTTACTGATTTGTTTATTATTGCACATATAAACGCAGACGATAAAATAATGGAATAAGTGAAAAAATTACTTCAAATAAGATAATAGATGTGAAAAAGGCAATAAAAGGAAATGAGAAAATAAGCATTAATAATGTAAAATAAGCACAATAAGCATTTACTCGTATAAATATAACTCATATTGCCGACAATTGTTCCAAATGTATTTATATTAAATTTTGCTGATATATTGTACTCGTATAAAGCTACATAAACATTTATCGGTAATCGATATAATGAAACACAAAGTCTGGGAGAGCAATGTTTTGAATTTTTATAATTAATGAAATTTCTTGAAAATTTCCGGTGAATATTATCTTAAGAAGCTTCCTTCTTTGCATGTTGTTTTTCTTTGTTAGTTATTAAATTTATTTTCATGCCAACAAAAATATCCTGTTTGATTAAATCTTTACCTAGACTTCAAATAACCCCGTATTTTTCTTTGTGCACTCCATTAAATAATATTTTAATATTCAGCGAAAGGGGCAACATTCTTCTGCTTTAATCTTGTACGTTGCTGACATATTTGGAGCATTCTTTATTGCTTATTAAACGCCAATAATTCTCTGCATGAGTTTCGAAGAATGCGGACATAAATATTTTGTCGGATCTCGTGTTCGCTACCATTTAAAATTATTAAATTAGGTGGGTAATGTGGGGATGGTCTTTTAGCAGCTAGCAAACTTTGTTAGAGTACCCTGGCTGAGTTCGCATCGTTCGGCTATCAGTTGCATTAAGAAGTTTCCTGCAACTAAGTATTTTTGTTTCTAAACGAATTAATCCTGGTATCTTACTTTAACTTAATTAATAATGGTAAACCAAAGTGTTAACACGAAGTTTTTATCTACTGAAAGACTTGACTTATGCTGGAAAACACATTCATATTGTTGTTAGAAATACTGTTTGTCGTATTCTTTCTACTTACACATATCTTCCTTTAAATATTCTTTTATTTTAAATGTGTAAAAGTGTTATAATGGTTTTAATTTAATAACGAATTGTTTTTCTGTAGAATTTTTCAAATTTTCAGCAACTATAAATTTTTTAACTGCCCACGTGTTCTACAAATATGATGACACAGTGACCTACTTTTTTGCTTTATAATAACCAGACGTTTGTTCCAATTTTTACCACGCCGAAAAATCTATTAGTACATAATTGTTTACGTTATTGTAAACGCGTTCGTGACCAAATTTTTGGCACATATACTCATATTGAGTCATTAAGATAATAAGTTCTGAGTTATGGAACAACAGGTGCATCGTGGTTTATTTTAGTAACTTGATTGTCTGGCAAGCTAGGTTGGAATGTCGCATTTTTTAGTATTAAAGTTAGTTATTATTGCAGTTAGTCCTGTATATAACAAGAATAGTTTGCTATGTTATTTAATTAGTTGAATTAGGAAATAATCTTTTATCAACTTTTTGTTGATAAAAAAATAAAACAATAATTAAGAAAGGCTTTTGCCTTTCTTAATTATTTAGTTGAAAAAATCAAAATACCAATTTAATCTGAAACTTTAATCTGATGCCATGGACACAGCATTAGTTGTGTAAGTCACTTGAATGTAGTACAATTGATTCAACAAAGCAATGAACAAATACTAAACAACTATGTATTCAGAATATTTCAAAACTGTTTATGTTTGAATTATCCCAAAAGGAATCAAAGTTTACCATTTTTGGAATTTAAAAATGCGATACCGATTATCGACCCAGGTTTAATTTAAAACTTTAAACTAACAATTGAAATATAAAAAAATACTATAAATAAAGACTAGCAACTTTTTTTAATTTTCTAATTTAATTTTAAATATTTTCATCTCACTGAAAGCGAATACACTTCGAGCATTTTATATTTTTTAAAATAAACCTATAGAATGTAATTTGTAAATCATGTCCCAACTAGTTTCGATATTAAAAGATTTAAGAAGCAGTGTTACTAAACAACCCATAGCAACATCATCAATGTGAGGGATGAACTATATTCATGTGCTCTTAGTCTTAGAGTGAGCCCCCAGGTGGTCTTATTCTAGCCAACCAATCCTCACAGTAAAACTGAGGATGCTAGCCAAGGGTATGCTACGGATTTCTAACATATCAGGCCAAAAATTCCCCAACATGACTCCTCTAATCGATGCAAGTGCAGGGCAGTCACATAGAATACGCTCTGCCGTCTCTTCCTCCTAATTACAACCTCTACAGGTCGGCCTGTTAGTTAGCCTAAATCGGTACATATGTTTTATAAGTTTGCAGTGTCCTGAAAGTAAGACCTACAAGAAATCGCAGTCTCGTTCTTGGTAACTGTATACAGACTTTGTGCAATGTCATTGAGTGGGATGATACAGCAATCCAATTAGCCCATCTGTCATACTGGAGACTATGAGTTTCTTGTTTTATTATTGTATACATCAGAGTCAGGGATAGCACCACTGCTTGTTCAGGGCCCCAAAAGAGTTGCGTTGAACCACGTCTGGCCATCGTCTGGCCAATTCATCAGCCTGTTAATTTCCATACAATCCTGCGTGTTCTTTAACCCATATAAGTTTTAGGGCATTGTTTCTGGTAGCTAGCTCGCTAGCTCCAGTGTGTTGTGGCATTAGGGTACTACTTTTGACGTTATTTTGCAACTATTTAGAGTCCTCAGTACTGCTTTACTGTTACTAGCTGCCCTGATGATTTTATTCTGCATTTTTCTTTCTAGAATTTCATTTTCACCTTGCATAATTTCAAATACCTCCGCTTGAATAACGATAGTAAGTTGGCCTAGTGCTATATTTGTGTGGAGGTTCAGGTTATGTGAGATTCCTACACCCTTCCCTTTCACGGTTTTAGATCCACCAGTATAGATGGATATATTATATTCAGAAGCATCATCGGCGTTCATATACAAAGGTATACACCGAAGTATTTCTTGAATAAATACTTGGGAGGGAGGAAGTCAACCACCGCTTCCAGAAGAGATTATTAGCATGTTTAAGTGCTACCGGTGCATTGAGAGCCACTCTCACTGCAGCTCTGGAGACTATCCTGGACCTCCCTCCACTGGATATCCGCGTCGGGAGCGACCCTGAGACTACAGGCGATAGGGTTGTGAAATAACAAGGGCACTGGGGGACGACATCATCTTATGTTTAGGATAGCTATCAAAAGGACACATTACGAGCATTACCAACTTTTGAATTTATTATTATTACCTTTGAAAAAAATAATTCAGATTTACGAAAACCTTATAATGGATATTATGGATAGCTCTTCTTCGTAGTGTAAAATCCGATTAACATTTGCTAATAAGAATTTCTTCGTTTATTTTTTTGTTTCTTCTGCGGAATATTGTAAGCCACTGATACCTTTGTGCTCTATTTATTTTTCTTTTATTAATATCTGTTTAGTAACCACTTCCTTATTTTCTTTTTCGATAGATACACTTGAATCTATTTTTTGGTATTGTTCTCAATGGTATGACTTGAAAGATTTTTGTTTTATTCATATTTTGGGTTGACTCCTAATGCTTTTAGTGTTGCAGACAATTTCGTTTGCTTTAGTCTTGCATTCTGTCGAGTATTCTTCATTGAATACTGTATTAAACAAACTATAATGTTCGAACAGATGTTTCTCTCCACAACTTCATAATCTTTCCAATGTACAACAAGAATTTTTTCAAAAATATATGCCTTTTTTTCTTCTTTGAAAGTGCTTTCGGCTATGTTTTCATACTTAATTCTCCATTCCCTGGATAATCTCTTCTATAGATTTTTTATACATTGAAAATGCATACGTCGTTATCAATTCTTTTGCCTTATGAGTATTTCCAAGCAATTTTTCAAAGTTCATTCATCTTATCTAGATTAGCCGTTCGTTTCTTTGTATTTCTATGTCTATCTGCTAATATAATTTGAAATCTGCGTTAAAATCGGCATCTTTTTTGAACTAGGCAATATTATACTTAATTCTCTTTATCTTCCTATTTTGGTTATGGTTAAAGTTTAATTTTGATTATTACTTCGCCTAATTTATCGCTTCGGTTGATTTAGTTGTGGCACTATCCTCCTCATACGGGAATTGTATGTTTGTGAATCACAGTATGCAATTAAATTATTAATAGAAGAGAAATTAAAAATATACCTCTATTTTTCCTGAGCCCATCCTGCGCTTTCTCTTCCTATAAATCATAAAACTAGTGTTTTTGCAGTATACTGACTTCTTCAAATTACGTTCAGTTTTCACATTTGACAACATGCAAATATATTATCATAATGGTAACAATTACATAAAATGGAAACAACTGTTTTTTTAAGCTTAGTGAATTAAATTTCCACAAAATTTAAAAGTAAGTTCGTCCAACAGTAATTTTCGCTGCATCAGTCAACAACAGGTAAATAATATGTTGCTGTCAAGTATTATTGGTTAGATTTTAGAACGTTAGTAGTTATTTTTATTATTTCTGTGTTAGTAATTTATAAAATATGTTTTGATCCATTCGTAAGTATATGCAATCCGGTCTCAATCATTAGGAATGCTTATTACTGGTGGGGCTCTTTACTGTAGAAGTATGTGGCGGTCTTCCACTTCTTGGGGAAGATTTTTAAATATTTGTTGTTTTATATCCTTATCTAGACTCACATTATACAATTTTATGTCGGCTATGTTTCATGGCCCAAGATATTTATTTATTTATATTTTATATTTGGTAGAAACCAGCACGTGAGGAAAATTATAGCCAGTTCCAGTGGTGTGGAACTCATCAGAGTTATTAGGCACCTCAATTGTTTTGAGATATTTTACCCTCATCAGGTGTATGTAGTCAACCTATGCTGAATATATTATAAAACGAAAAATAACGAAATGTTAAATACACTCTGAAAGTGAGAGATTAGTGTTGAAATTCACATCACTTCGATCGGGACAGAGCTGTGAATTCTTAACTAAAAGCAAAAATTATACATAGAAAACTAGGAACAAATGTTTCCTTTAAACCAAATGGATGAAAAAAAGTTTCTAGGCGTGGAGCTGAGTTTCGAATTACGCCTTTGACATCTTTTTGACAATTTGTTATATTAGGTTTTGATTTTTATTGAATAGCATCGATTGGCTACGTTTGCCTGATGACGCCCAAATACCCCAAAACCATGGTCGTGTACGACTGATGCTGTCTAGTAGTTCAGTTTAGCAAAAATTATTGCTCAAATAATTTATTATTTTTGTCATATTTAGTAGGGAAGGTAAAGGTAACTTTAGAAAATAATGAAGTACATTCTTATATTTAACTCCGCTAGAATACTAAGTTATTGTCATGCTTAAGTGGCTCCACTATAATTGATATGGCTGAATTGAATAGCGGGGATTCTTCTAATAATAATGATTTCTGTATTACATACTAATGATCTTCTTATCTCGTGTTTAAACTTACAGTCATATTTAATTACCATGGTAATATTGTATATCTTTTTGCTACACATCAAGGTTATACATAGGTACCTATATTGTTTGATGTTTACTTTAAAGACGATTTTAGTTAAAGGCAACTTTAAACACGAGATGAGAATATCGGCCTGTGTGTATAGCGGAAGGTAATTATCCCTGCAGATCACTTTACCCTGCGTGTTTATATTGATATATAAACTGGTGAAGCAAAATTTTGCTTCATCCATGCAGAAAACATAGATATGTACGAAAATCAGTACATTCTGAGAAAATCCGTAATATCTACTGCAGTAACAGTTAACAGCTCCCTCATTAAGTGACGGCGAGTGTTTCGTATTGCACACTTTGCATTAAGTATAAGCTGGTATAAGATACATAGCAATAATCAGCACTTGTTACATTTACATTTATTTGGTGGTTTGCCGCTAGTTAACAGTTAATATCTGGATAATATCGAAATACAAACACTTTAATTTACCCTGGAAAATGACATTTTCGCTAAAATAAAAGTTAAATATAAAGCGATCCAATTTGAAGTCATCGTCAGTGACCCATGGAATTAAAAGTCATGCTTTAATATTTAGGAAATTTTGTCACAATACAAAACAAATACTGATCGCATAATGCAAGTCTAAATACTTTAATTTTTATTAGTTGCACTGGGGATAACCTTAAATTGAATCAATAGATATATTCGATTCATATTTACTAATTTTTAATGCTTCCAGATAGATTGCGAACATCTCTTTTACATTTTCAACTTCAGTTCAAAACATCTATGTTGTAAAAGCATCGGTTAATCTATATTTTAATTCGACGACAAACTAATGCAAAAATTCATTATTTAGTTAATTTTGAGATGCATTTTCAATTTCTACAAAATTCAGATTAAAGAGAAATTATTCGGAAGAGATTATTTCTGGTGAAGTGTAACCGTATTATTCAACACACGCTGGCAAAAAGAATACATTATAAAATTGTTCGCTTGGTGATATGTAAATTTATGGGTACTATTTGTAGCTTCAGGGCTTGCTTTGAAGTAATACAAATAGCTAGCTGTGATGAATAACACCAACTCAGGATTGACAGAAACATTTCAGATTTTCATCTAAAACCCAGAAATGTCTTTAGAGCACAGCTTGTAAGGAGCTTGAGAAATTGCAGCTATCAATTGTTTCAAATTGAAAAAAAACTTAATGTCGGTTTGAACAACAGAATTTTCTAGATCTGTTCACTAAAATGGTGCGATTTTTGTGAAACTCGCATATTTAAATGACCAATCAGTATTTTCTTTTAGAAATTTTGTTTGGCCTTCTTTTATATTCTTAGTACAAAGCTTCAACGTTCCCACTTTACCACATCAATTATTACAGCATTAACATATGGACACAGAAGTTTTAGGATGTAAACATGTAAATTGTGGGTGCTTGCCAAGATGCGATTTTTGCGTCTGTTGCAGGTGTGTGCCAAGGTCTTTGGAAACGCCTCTGCCCTCGCCAAACACAAGCTGACTCACAGTGACGAGCGAAAATACGTGTGCACCATGTGCGGAAAAGCATTCAAACGTCAAGATCATCTGTAAGTTTAAATATTTATACTCCACTAAACAAACCTTGTGGATCCAGGAATCAATCTTTAAAATTCCAAGCTTGTGCGTAAATATACTTTCATTCATCTTGGTTTACTGAAAAAGCTTTTAGTAGCACAAGTGACATTTTAAACTTTACCTAATAAATTTCATATCAACTTTACAGGGTGCTTTTCACCAACCATTTTGCTCGATTTTCGAAAGATTGTTGTCTCTGAAGGATAAGCCTTTTGTAAACGTGTAATAGTAGTGTACATTACTGGGAAAAAAGGCAACTTAAGCCGACATTTTTAGGTTTGTTTGAACTAATTTTGCTGAAAACTTTGCTACCTAAACGGGGACAAAACCCGAGATATATAGGAATTCAAGACGGCTTTATTATTCTTGAGAACCACTTAGAACCTTATACATTTACATATCGTATATTTGTTAAGTGCATGTAATAAGTGTTAGAGCTTTGCTATAAATTTATACTAAATTTAACGTTTTAACTTTTTCCAACCAACTGAACGAACATACATGGTAAAACCTGATAGTAAACGATATGTGATTACCATATTTCAACGTACTCGTATAGAACATCGCATTAGTTTGTTACCTATGGTATGGTGATTTCAGAAATGGTCACATGCTCACCCATCGCAATAAAAAACCGTATGAATGTAAAGCGGAAGGTTGTGGAAAATCGTACTGCGATGCTAGATCGCTAAGAAGACATACAGAGAATCATCATAGTTCTTCAACTGTAAGTGCTAATACTACCACCATGTCGCCAGCACAGGGGGCAGCTTCTGGAGATGCTGCATCACCCCATGGTTCCAGCTGTATCCAGTATGCACCACCTCCAACTTCAACTTCTTCGGGGAAGAGTCAACTTCAACAACTTTTGGCTACAGAACCTGCTAAGGTAATCTGTGGTAGTAATATACACAAAATTGACACAATAACATACGAAATTATTATTAAGAAGTCTTTAGACCAGAAAGCAAACTAAGTTCTAATATTTTGTTTGTCCAGCTAGGGTCATTAAATAAACTCATGGTTTGATAGAAAAACTAGTTAATGTGCGGTTGAAGAAAAGTTCGTTAATTCTTATCAAGCATACCTAGTTACTGCAGAAGTTTGGTTCTGGGTAGTCAGAATGTTTTTAAATTAGATATACTTATTGCGTATTCTCTGGTTACAATATTTATCGATACAAAAAAATTGTCACATTCCGTAAATGTAAAATCAAACGTAGTTTTAAAATTCATTCTTTTCAAAAATGCAAAATTTTGAATATTATACAAGTCACTGTTTATAGCTTATTTTACTTCTATCCTATTTTCAGTTTGCATATAGAAGAATGGAATTTAACAATATTATTATACTGCCAAATAATAAATATTTCGTGAGATGTTATTCAAAATCTCAAAATTCGCCGGTAGTCTTGGAACAATGAGGTTGTAATTGTAAATAAATTCATGTTTTACATGACGGCGTCAACTCTGACATTTAAACTTGCGATGCGAAAATCAAATTAGGACGTTTGTTTTTTGGCCACCCTGTACAGTTTCAAGAAAATCTGACAAACTTTTAACATTAATTTCTAATGTATTTACTTATCGAAAGCAATATAGATTTGCAAGTGTACTTTAGAAACTAAGTTACTATTGCACAAATAAATTAATATTTAGCTTCTTAAGAGTGCTGTTATAAAACGGGTTCTTGTTTTTCATAATACATTAATTTCCGGTGTGTCCCTTAATTTTATACACATTAAACGTTGGCAAGAATGTATGACAATAACCGTAAAATTATATGGTCCTTTTAACTCAGCTGTCTTTAATAAATCTTGAAACTCTTTGTTATAAACGGTTTAATAGGTGTGTTATTCTGCATATTGTTAACAAAGCAGACAAGAGGCTACTGTCCTATTATTCAAGATAATTTGTTTAAATTATACATGTATTTCACAACAACTAATATCCTTGGCGCTTTCGTTAACGATATTATTATTAATATAAAAATACTAACACTATCAAAGCAGGTATTCACATAGAAAACTTTGAATCTCTAATTTTTAAGTTGAATAAACGAAATAAATTCTAGAAACTATTTGTCTCTATAGCAGATTTAAAAAATATTAACAAACAAATACCCATTTCTTCAAAGATCTAATATCAGTAATATCTATCTAAACCTGAAGTTTTTTTTTATTTCAGTAATCCAGATAAATTCAAAGAATATTATATCGTATCACCAGTCATTTTCAGTTCGGTTGACGGGAAAAAACATTTATGGATGATTTCGGCCCTGATATATTTATAAAATAATGTTTTTCACCTACTTCCCACTTGTAAGGTTAAATAAAATATTTCAGCAGCTGTCATCAGCATCGATCAATGTTTTCAAATTGGAATCATGAATAATTTTTGAAAATGACGGCGAATAATTTTAGATGCCAGCAGTAACTACAAAAATGTTGCTATATAACCATAATTCACCTCAACGCACTATTTTTTCTAAGTTAAAAGAATTTTATTTTTAAAAATAAACCTCGTAAGATGTCTTTTGAAATTTATACGTTCCATAATAGAAGGTGACAGTCTTATATTTATATTTAAAAAACCTGGCAAGTGAGTATAACTATTTTTAAGAAAGCAAGTAATTCATAGAATTTAAAAGTTTGTTAATAGTGAAGGGTTTTCTTTCTATTATTATCAGCCGCATGCTTAATGATTGTAATAGTTGCATAGTTTCGGATGGAAAAAGTAAAAATTGAAAATGGGTTGAAATTATGTTAATTAATATAGTTCTTTGGCAAATCACGTTTTTTAGTTTATAATTTTAAATATAATGTTTAAATGCTGGTCCTTTAATGACGAAAAAGTAAGAGTGAGAATAACACGATCACAAAACGTTCCCTCAACTTTAGTTAACAGAAAAAGCAATTATGTACGAAGAGCGTTTCCTTTCTCTATTGTTCTGGAATGTCATAATGTCCTTTAGTCCCTTTACAAAATAAATTTTAAGCTTCAATATAAATATTTTCTGAAAGTTTATTCTGGCGAATTTTGTTTTGGGTATTTATAGTTTCCGAACTAGTAAAAACTAGGTATCGAAACAACTAGTAATGAAATACCCGAAAAAACGTACACAAAATCTTTAATATAAAATTAAACATAGAGAACAAAATACATTAAAAGTGTTTCGCCAACGGAGTGAATCCTTAAAAATTTAATTTCTAAAGACGGAGCAAAAGATATAATTTGAGGTGGATGTACCTCGATATCTCGATACAACGTTAAATAGACGAAGTTTAAAAGTTACGGATATAAACAGTACAAAAAACAATTGATTTTGAAAATGCTCTGCTTATTCAATCGTGTAACGAATATTTAATCAACTTCATCTAACATACACATCGAAAGTCAAGAGTCAATCAATAAGAATTATCTAGGTATATAAAAGAGCTTTCACAGGCCTTTTAAGCCCATTGCTGTATAATCTTCCTCTACTGTTGTATATCCATAGCTTTGGTTCTCCAGTTATATATGCCTTTTTCCTTTAGGTCCTCCATAACTGCTTCCATCCATTTACATTTTGAACGGCCCACTCTCCTAACACCCTCTAACTTCCTATACAAGATATATTTTAGCATTCTTCGCTTTTTGTAAACTCATAATTTCGTAATACGCGATACATGTTTAATTAATCGTGCACCAATTTCGTTTGCTTCATCCCCACGTTCTTCTATCAGGGCTCCTAGGAACACATAGCTTTCCACCCTCTGGATAGCCATACATTCCCTATTATCAAATGTAATATTCGTTATCGTTTGTGCATACTTCTCGTTTCGCTAGAATCATAAGGTTGGTCTTCCCCTTATTTATAGATAATTCTTTCGAGTGAGAGATTGAATAATATTGTTGACAGAGGATCGCCTTATCTAAACCTCTTGTGAACTTCAAAGCTTTCATATAGTTTTCCGTTTGCTCTAACTTTAGCTCTGGAGTGTCCCAATATAATTTTGACCAGGTTTAGTAGCTTAACGGGTATTTCCAGGACTTCTACGTTATCGTATATTTTTTCCTATTAATGGAGTGAGTCATATGCGCTTTTGAATCTATGAACGCCGCATAACTATGTGTGTTGTGGTCATAGCAAGTTGATATAATTTGCTTGGCTCTATTTTTTTTTTATTATTATTTTCTTAGAGGTCTCCTTGTAGTCCCTGCACTACGGCCAATAAGACCTATTGTATCCTCCACATCAGTGAGACATTTAAAGGATATGTGTCTTTAATAAAATCCAGAATTTTCTTTGAATGTACCGATCTTACCTCTTCTTCGGTCAGTTTTCCAGCCCCAAGAATGTACGCCTACTACCGACAAAACCGCCGCAGTGGCACAGCAGGTGGAGAACAGTTTCTTCTTCCTCTCCGCAACCCTCTGCACGTTGGTTCTTCTTTGATTCCCATTGTGTATAGGTGTCTATTTAGTTGATAGTGGCCCGTAATTACACCCGTCAATAGTCTGACATTCTCCTTACCCATACTGAGTAAGGTAGCCGTTAATTTCTCCGAAGGGTGCTCTAGAAAAGGTTTTGACTACCTTTGACCAGGGGTTTCCTCTTGGTGTGCATAGTGCTATTGCTTGAGCAACGTTTTAACCTTCTTCTTATAACTTCAGAGGAAATTCCACAGGCTGGCTTCGGTTCTATAAAAGGCTTATTTCTCCCGTGTTTTACTAGACGATCGGTTTCCTGGTTTTCTGTTATTTTTGAGTGCCCAGGTACCTAAGCTAATTCCACTGTATTGCTTGTCCCGAGTTCTTTAACCCTACGAACGCAGTCTAGTACTAAGCCTGAACTAACCTCGCAGGGCAGCCTGGCTGTCAGTCGCTATAAAGATTCTCTTACTACTGTAGTTTCTCTGTAGTAGTTCATACGCACAAGTTAATATGGCATAAATTTCTGCTTGAAATATTGTAACATAAATACCGAGTTTAACTGATATTGAACATTCCAGTTTCCAGTCCACCAGTTCCTGGTGAAGTTTTGGAGACACCTTAATAAAATGCTAGTCCGTTGAACTCCACCGGTTTTTGCTTACATAGCCAGTCTTTCCTAGTAGGAATTATAATTCTAAATGTTCTGCTGGCATGCGTCTTTCTAATCCTATCTGGCACCATACTAAGTGTAGGGTGATTATCGATTTCATTTAGGATGACAAGATGCTGTTCCCTATTTTTAACTCCCGAAGAGTTTAATTTAAGTTTCTTAAGAAGAGGCAGATTCAGAAGGGTTTCAAAGGCCGCTGTGGGTGTTGATGACATCACCCCTGTAATTCCTAGGCAAGCTAGTCTTTGCACCTTGTCTAACTTGTCTCTGCAGTCCTCGACCACCATACTCAAGCTGCGTATAATTATGGGTATCACCACAGTAGTAAGTATATGTCCAATAGATTATTTTAGTTCTTCTCCTAACATAGTCTACAAGTCCATAGGGCTCTGGTAGCTTTGTTGGTTATCCTCTCCAGATGGGATTTAAAGGTTAACTTGCTATCCAGAATAACTCCCAGATATTTAATTTTATTCGCCACCTTTAATGGAGTGTCGTAGAGGTCCTTCCTATAAGCCATATGGCTTCCTTTCCCTTGTGAATAGTACTACAATGGTCTTTGTCAGATTGATCGATAAGCCCTCTTCTCTGCACCAATGCTCAACAAAGTTTAGAGCCCTCTACATGAGGTTTGAAATAATGCTTCTGAATTTACCGGAGATCCGTACCGTTATAATGTCGACATAGCCAATCGTTTTATGTCCTGCTTCATTTAGCTCTCTGAGAAGAGCTGCTTTACTTAAAGATCTGATCAATTACAGATTGGTTTTTCCTAAAGCCGCATTAGTATTCCCCCAGCGTTCTTTCTGCATAGACTTTTAATTTTTCTTTTACTAGTGTTGCCATTACTTTATACAGTGTGTCCCCGGATTGAGTTCACTATAGGTATAATCGACAAGAAATTTGAGAATTTCATTTTCATGATTTGGGAATCCGCCCTGCTTGGTCTGAAAAAAATTTGAAGCAGATTTTTAGTTTTTTAAAAATTAAGAAGGCCATGAAAAGTGTGAAAACGCTATTTTTTATTCGGGTAAAGTGCCTTTTCGGTCAATAATACGGCAAAATATTATTGAGAAAAGTTGTTCAGAATATGAAATTATGGCTCTGTGCAAAATTTCAAAAAGATTTTATATTCTGAACAACTTTTCTCAATAAGATTTTGTCGTATTATTGACCGAAAAGGCACTTTACCGGAATAGAAAATAGTTTTTTTCACATTTTTCATGGCGGTCTTAATTTAAAAAAACTAAAATCTGTTTAAAATTCTTTTTAGACCAAGCAGAGTGGAATCCCAAAACATGAAAATGAAATTCTCAAATTTTTTGTCGATTATACCTATAGTGAACTCAATCCGGGGACACACTGTATATTATGGTGTCTAGTAATGCCATTCTCCTATAATTCTTGCAATCCGTTTTGTCACCCTTCTTATGTATTGGCATCAGCACTGCGTTTCTCCAGTCCTTAGGCAGTACTTCCTCTTCCCTCGCCTATTTAATTAGGTTATAATTATCATTGTGAAATTCCTCCCCACCATATTTGGTAAACTCAGCAGATATTTCATTTTCCCCTGGAGATTTTTTGTTTCTTTGTCTTAATATTAACTCAATCACTTCGTTTGATGGTGTGCTTACTTGTTGATTCGGTTGTTGATAATTCTTTGATCTTCTACCTCCGCTATATCATCTATGCTGGGACCTTTTAGTGCTTCATCAAAATATTCTTTCCATCTTTTCAAGGAATAAAGAAAGCGAGGCAGGGATATGTGGGTAGTGCAAGATTTTATAAAGATAAAGAAGTCAATAAAAGTTACAGATTTTAAGAATTATGATAAACGTATAAATAACTATTTATTATTTTTGAAACTAAGTGGCGTTTAATTTCATTTGACGGAGTATTTGTAGAATATGTTACTTAAATAATAACACAGTTTCTATTACAGGTATAAAATCACTGTACTAATAAATGCTCAAAGGAAAATATTTAGAATTCCGTGTTCTTCAGATTTCCATAGAAGTTAATGAGCTATGTTTAGTATTATTTTATCAAAGGTTGAAAATTTATCAGTTAATTAACTTTATATCTCTTGTTGTATTAACTATTAAAAATTAGTTCTAATATTTATTCAGAATACACTATACTATTTATGCAAAAATCTGTCATTAAAAATGTTTACATAATACGATAAGTAGAAAAAGTGCTCGAAATATCAAACAAACTTTAATGTGTCTAATGTCGTTATACTGCCAACAGAATTCTTTAAAGGCGTTGTGGTCATTCTGACAATTAACAATATTTTAACCTTAATGATTGACAATTATTTAAGAGTTAATGCGTTCGTTTTAAACAAAGTTCAAACTAATACCACCTAATATTACAAACTAAGTATTTGGAATTTCCGTACTCGCATAACCAATATAACTTTTCCTATGGAAACAGTTCAAGATCGTCGATAATTATTACTATCTATTAAATACTAATAAAGCTGGTAAGACTTGATAGTTTACATAAGTTGCCTCGACTTCGTATTTCATTCATGGTACGAAGTTTAATTGAAGTCCGCGTGCTTCCGCTTCGATGTTGTCAGACTAGAGTCGATCGTGGGTTAAATTTTCGAATTCAGATTCATTTAGTGTAACTTGCATTAACTAAAATTTAATTGCTTTGCATAGGTATTCTTTTTTTTAAGTTGAGCGAATGAGTTCCTTCACGTTCATCTGGCTCAGTTTTAATTAAAGAAATTGATAGTTAATTAACGTTAAAGTTAAAAAAGTCAAATTTTAGAAATATTTTTCATGTATGACTGTTTGCGAGAACTGATTTATAACTTTCTCGGCCTGCACATTATTACTAGGATTACTTCGCGGTCTGGTATACCCTGACATTATTTTCCTAAGCATTACAAATTGCAGCCTTCAGCTGTGATTTAGAACCAGGTGTATTTTTCTTAGTAAAAAATCGGCTTTACAGAAACAAAGATATATTCTACAAATTAGTTACATAAGATAACTCTAGCACTAGTATTTTCCAGACATTAATCATAAATGCCGTAAAGTTTTCCCCTCGGAATCTTGAAAAACCGTTGTTTCTGATAAGTCGCTATAATAACTAATTTTATGTTTCTGATTCCTTCCAGAGTGGAAACGGTGGTAATAACGATGGACTGACCAAGCAACAGCTAGATTTAATCCATCAAATCATGGAGCAAACTCAAAGACAATCGCACCCTGTCACTAAACCTCCTGCAAAACCAACAACTAAACCTACTAGTAAAACACCTAACAAGATACAGAAGGTCTGGACTTCGACGGTAAGTAACGCTTTTAGACAGTCAAAAAAAATGTTAAAATGGTAAAGGCGTAAAGGCAAAGGTTGGATAAACAATATTATAAATAAGCCTTTTCCTTTAATTTTTTACAAAAAATGTACAAGCAATTAGAAAATAATAGTTTTCCCTTTAAATCATTTTACAAAAGTTAATAAATAATATACGTTTAAGACATTTAACTAAGATCAATATTCTATTAAGTACATACCAATCTATAATAAGCAGAAAAACAACAAATTGGAGATATACTTTGGGCCATCCACATAAAGTAGCAAAAGATTGATATATTATTTCGTATATAGCACAAAGATAGTACTAATGCGATGGAAAAGAAAAATATAAGTTTATAAAAATTGTACATTCTAATTCCGACTTCTGGTTGCCCATAATCCTCTAATACCTAGCTACTTTTGCAAACGTTATTCCTGGCATTCCTTCTACATACTGAATCCAGTTTATACGCCGTGCCTTAATAATTTCTATTAAGATCGATTCTGCATCTTTTTCCTGAAAACATAGAATTTTTTAATGAGTTGTAATTAATGCCAATGCTGCCAGTTTAATCACAGTTTTATGAATTCATATTTTTATTTCGTAACACTGCAACGCGAAATACTATATCTCACACACCAATATTTCTGTTATAACCATTCCCAAGAACTTTATTAACCATATATTCGCCGTACCGGGTGTGATAATAGTTTTTCTAAACGTCTGGCCCCTCGCGGAACCTCAACAGCCACATGGCGAACAATACCCTAGTACGTCAACAAAAAGGAAATTATCAGCAGTAAATGAACACCATCAAAAATATATCTGTTCGGACCTTGCTCCGCTGTCCAAAAACAGATATTACTTACCTGAAAGTTTAGAAAACCAGTTAACTGAAGAAACACAAAATCAATCACAACAACAAAAAATTCCACCCATATTCTTACATGAAGTGAACAATTATCAAGCAATAGTCAATGATATCAAAACTTTAACTACTAGTGAATTCACTACACAGCACAGAACCGACGGACTAAAAATGAATTTAACCTCGGCTGAAGATTACCGCAAGTTATCAAAATATTACACAGAACACAATCTCCCATTCCATACATATCATAATCCGGAGCAGGAAACTCTAAATGTAATACTACGTAACGTGCCGACCTGTCTTCAGGTACAAGAAATTTACAATGAACTTATTAAAAGTTATCCCATCCAAACAGTGACTAGATTGCTAAATAAAGACAAAGCTCCTATGCCTCTCTGCGCTGTGCAGTTAACAAAAAACGATAAATCAAACGATATTTTTAAATTGAATAAATTGTTTTATTCTATAATCAGTGTTGAACCTAGACGTAAACCTAAAACCATTCCTCTGTGTACACGCTGCCAACGGTACGGGCACACAAAAAATTATTGTCGTCTCCAAATGCAACGGTGACCATATTTACACAAGCTGCACAAAATTATCGAATGCCAAACCTACTTGTGTTAACTGCGGTGATTCTCATTCTGCGAATTATAAGGGATGTTCATATTATCAAGCAATAAAAAGCAGAAATAATTTTTACAACAGCAATCGACTTCATTGATCGCAGCAATCACACAGAATATCTCCAACGACCCCTAACCAACCCAGAACTTCTAACTCATACGAGTCCTACGCTCACGCAACTACAAATAACTTAAACAAACCTAGCATCAACATTCCAAGATCACACATTAATCAAAATCTGAGTGATAATTCATTTATTAATACGATCCTGAACCAAATATTGGAATCTATAAAACCTTTCATCACAGAACTAATCACAAACGTCATTGCAGGATATTTTAATGTCAACAATGACAAATAATGCTCAAAAATTAATTCACAAGTTAACCCTCTTAAACTTTAATGCAAATGGCATCATGAGACAACAAAATCAATTCAGCTTATTTCTCGTAAGACAAGATATCGACGTAGCATGCGTTAGCGAAACGCATCTGATTAACAGTGAACCGCTGAGAATTAGCGGATTTCAAATTTATAGAAATGATAGGGATACTCATCACGCATCCGGTGGTGTCGCTATAATAATCAAAAGAAGAATTAAGCATCACTTAACTACATTGTCAAACCTAACATCAATTGAAGCAATAGCCGTTAAGGTACAGTTGGAAAACGGTACTGACCTAACTATTATCTATGGCTATAAACCACCACATTTCCCGCTAAATAACTATGACTTAGCTTCTCTGTTTACAAGTAATCACCCAACGCTTCTGTTAGGAGACCTAAACAGTAAACATAAAAATTGGGGTTGCATATCCAATAATCCCAATGGAATAAAGCTGCACACTATCACTGCAAGACTAGGAATTCATGTAGCGGCCCCCACAGAGCACACCCATGTACCTTACAGGACTAATCAGCAATCTGACATTTTAGACATTGCTCTACTTAAAAATGTCACTATACTCTTGCAACGGTATGGTTAACTGGGAGTACTTTCAAGAGAGATTAGACCAAAAATTAATTATCGACAAAATAGAAACAAACAATGATATTGATAATAGTATTAACACTTTTAATCCGCCTACATATATTCTAAACTTGGTAAGAGAAAAAAATAAAGTAAGAAGGCTCTGGAACAGAACAAGAGAACGGCAGTATAAGCAAATCCTAAATCGCCTTACTCACCAGGTTAAAAAAGAGCTCGATAACTTTCGAATTGCGACTTATCAACACTACATCTCTGAAATAAACCCTAATGACAATTCACTGTGGACTCCTACTAAGAGAATCTTAAGAAAACACGAAGAAATTCACACCTTAACGCACAATGAGGATAACATCGAAAGCGATGAAGAAAAATGTAACTTGTTTGCGAAGCACTTGGAAGAGGTCTTTGAGCCCAATCCCTCTCAAGGTCAATACGAACAACAGCTAAAAGACATTATATTCCAAAGACTTCCAGAGAGGTAAGTCCAACTTCCCCTAGAGAAATTCAAACCATCATCAATAAACTACCGCTCAAAAAATCTCCTGGATATGACCTAATACCCAATGTCGTACTCAAGAATTTAACTCGTAAAGCCACAGCCTTCCTGGCAAGTTTATTCAACGCCTGTTTGAGAAATGGATACTTTCCGAATAACTGGAAACAAGCAGAAATTACCGTATTTCCTAAACCCAAGAAAGACAAAAAGATAGTTACAAATTATCGACCAATAAGCCTGCTCCCAACATTATCAAAATTATTTGAAAAAATCATCTATCGACGCCTGAGTGACATATTAGATGCCAGGGCCATTATTCCTGTAACTCAATACGGATTTCGCAGTAACCACTCAACGACCCATCAATTACTACGAATCACTAATACCATAACAAACGGATTCGAAACGAAGAAGCACACAGTAATAGCCTTTTTCGATATTTCTCAAGCGTTTTATAAAGTCTGGACAGAAGGTCTTATCTACAAACTTCTTCAAATCAACCCACCCACCTATCTGACTCGAGTGATTGCATCGTTTCTGACAGACAGAACATTTAAAGTAAGGGTCAACTCACAATATTCAAGCTTAATGAAAATTATAGCAGGGGTCCCACAGAGCTCGATACTCGAGCCAGTTTTATATAATGTGGATACCCATGATATACCCCACTTCAATAATGTCGAAGTTGCTATGTATGCGGACGACACTGCGCTTATTTCTCAGAATTTAGATATTCAACAAACAACTGATGAACTCCAACTTGCTATTGATTCATATTGTCAGTGGTGTGATGTATGGAAAATACAACTTAACACATCAAAGTGCCAAGTCAAAATTTTTACGCTTAGACGTCCGTCCAACCCGGCTGAGTTACAAGTGAACGCAACTGCAGTACCTTGGGATGCGAACGACAGCGCAGTAAAGTATCTAGGAATGTATCTAGATCGAAAACTCACATGGAGTATCCATATAAACAAAAAACTTTCGGAATGCTACACCAGGTTGAGTCTTCTTTACCCTCTAATAAATCGCAAATCTAAACTAAAAATTACGTGTTCTATCTTGCTATATAAATCTCTAATACGCCCCATCATCATGTATGGCTCCGTCATCTGGGGTACCGCAAGCAAAACTCACATAAGAAAAATTCAAGTGATGCAGAATAAGATACTGCGCATTATCTGCAACGCCAGCTGGTTTGTGCGCAACGACCAACTACACACAGAATTAAAAATGTCTAGCATTGAGGAGCTCGTAAGACTAACAGCATCAAACTTCTTTGATAATGTTCACAAATGCCCTAGTGCAATCTTCCACCAACTCGACACTCCGCCCCCATACGAAGACTTAAAGGACGTGCACCCATAGACTTAAGTTTTGCCAGTGATAATTCTTTGGAAAGTGATTAGATTATTTTTATTGTTATTATGAAAAGTGTAATCTATAATTTCTGTTATTGGAGTATTAACCTCCTAACGTTATTTATGTAACTGCGATTAAGTAATTATTGTTATAACTACCATGTATAGCATTTGTGTGCTGAGCTGGTAAATACACTATTAAAAAAAAAAATTCCCAAGTACGTGAATGCTTAAACTTCTTTAATTTTTTTAATCTATTTTAAGCAGTTTGATGTCATATTTACCTACTACCACTCTGATCAGCACAATTGGATTCCTGCTTTAGATTTCACTTCTTGATCTTCAGATTTACTTACTAAGTTCATTTCTGTATAGAATAACATTGGAGCTAAATTTCATGACTTCCAATACTCTTGTTTTTCTTCACTCCTTTTATTATTTGGTTATATCTCTTAAACTTGAAGATCCTGCCTTGTTGTTCCCTACGCTGGTACAATTTTAACCAATTTCACAGTAATATTTTAAGATAAAAGTGTTTACAATTAATAAATTTTCTACGTACTCCTGCTAAAAGTGTTATGCAGATTTTATGGCATTTCTGGCATTGAAATTCCGTGAATTTCATTTACGACATTTTAATTTTCAAAAACATCTAATTTGGACATTAAAAAGTTTTAATGGTAAAAAGTAATAACTGATTTGGTCCAATATTATAAAAAAATGAAGAAGATACATTGAATCTGAAATATTTTCAACACAGGTTTTCGAAAAATTCATGTTGAATCTCATTTTAGCAGAACTACTTTTTAATTTTAATATTTAAATTTTATTACGTTGTAAATCATCAATCACAACTTATAAAAGAATCTATGTAATTTTTAGCTTTTCATATATGATTTAATATACATACTGTAAACATCCATTTTCTGTTTAATACATACCATTTCTAAAAGCTTTTAGCTAGAAAATTTAAGGTACCTAGGTATCGCGAACGTCTAATATCAGATATGATACTTGTAAAAGTAGTGTGTTAAAAAAACAACAGCTAATATGCCACACTGCCCCCATCTACTGCAAAGTATGATTTTCTTACTTTTCAACAAAATTTGTACTATAAATATCAAATGATTTTGTTGTCTTTTCTACGTAGCTGAAGGGTGATTGAATAAAATCAAACTCATATTTGGTCAGCTGTTGTTTATCACTTACACAGCGTTTGTTTTGCTTTTGGTTTGTGAAAATACCAGAATTTAAAAACCACTGTGAAAATGTTTTGCCAGCTTTATAGGTTATAAACTGATAACCGATCGACATTCTGTATAAACTAACTATAATTTAATTTTATCGAGCATAGGCTGCTTTGTTTAGATATAAGTGTCCAACGGCTGTTACGGGTAGTACCTGTCCAGTACAATTTACAAATAAAATTATCGCAGTAGCTACTAAACTCTCCCAGTACAAAAGTTTATTTTTAAGTTTATTTTCATGTCGAATAAACTTTTGTATACGAATACGGTTTAAAAATGTTGAACACATAAAAACTTCGGCCATAATAAAGCAGCGCCCATCCGCAGTAAAGTTTTCAGTTGAGCGTTTTTTACGAGTTTGTAATTACTTCGCCCTGTAATTAATCACTTAAATTTGAACATCACTAAACTAATTGGAAAGCGAAGTAACAACCACAGAGTTGTTAGTAGTGGTTATGCCTGCGACGAATTAATTCCATGAACCGAGCAAAAATGTACGCGGCTTAAATTCCCCAATTAGCGAAATTGCGAATAAAACGGAATGTGATTAAAATGGACAATATTTCGTTTAAATTGATGACTACAAGACATAAATTTACAACTAACGACTTCCTCTAATGCTTAATGGTTTTTCCATGTACCATTACTGCTGTTCTAGATTTATAATGCAATTTTACAATTTTTACAAGCTTTTCATATTAAGCTTTTGTTTTCCGCCAGTTTTTAAAATTATCTGCTACATAAATCCAGGTTTTCATTTATCTCCGAATATAAAGGCCAATACACGTATTTAATTAAATATTTACAAAAATTTCTGAAATTAATATGTCTTGCTTGAGTAGTCTAAGAGATTGGTACAGCACAACTTTCTGAAACTGTTCAGCTCAGCGGCCTACAAAGGTGTTTAAAAATTATTCTGCTTAAATTTTTTTAACTAAAATTGTTGTACAACTGTATAGTTAAACGTAATACAAAATCTCTTTATATCCATAATATTCGTTAACCGTAGCCACAGATAGAACGTTCGATATTAATTAATATATTGTTTTCCAAATATAACTATTATATATAACTATTTGTTATTAATAATGACGGTAATAAACTGAAATTCTGCTGCTAAACCTGCATAAAACGCATATCACAAAATGGAAACAATTGAATTGGAAATTATTTTATAACTAAAATTCCCATATAAATGTATTTCAAATAGCATAGGTTATGTGGCATAAGTTAATACAAAATTTTTACGTTCATTCGCTGCCTTTTCTCCCGACTTAACTCAGTTTGATGTTAAGTTCAATTAATGTAACGATTTTCAAACTTTGATTTTGTTAAAAGGTTCTTGCAATGCCGATTCAGCTGTTCGAAGTTTAAGAACAAAATTTTATGAGCAAACTATTCAAAAACATTCTATTATGATTAACAAATTACTTCCGTTTCACTGCAAAGATATTTATTGAGTTCTTATCGAAATCCTACATTTCAACATCCAACTATAAAAATATCTTTTGGCGCTTTTTGCAAGAGACCAAACAAATATAAATTAATAATCTGGCCAGTATGTAGCATAATTTCAATATTTCCCACTAAAATTTCTTAATTAGATATTCACGAATTTTCAGTCGTAACATTGATTTTCTTAAATCGACTGTAATACGATAAAACAAACTCTTTTTAAGTTCCATGTTGGGGTATAACAAGTCATCAAAGAACTCCTTGGGCAATAACCTACTGAATTTTTAAAATTACAACGATATTTGGCCTTAGTAAAACAGCAAGAACAGTTTATTTTCTTGTAAATAGAAGTTGTTTTTTTAATACTTTATTAATTATGTTCTTATAGGTAAGCCTCAAAGGTGTTTGGTTTGAACATGCATGTTTAATTTTACTTGGAAAGTAATTACGTACCAGGATTGTATCACTTATTTTCTATAAAATACAAAAATTACTTTAATACAATAATAGAACTAATTAGTCTTCTTTCAACAAAAGTACAGGTAATAAAAGCTAATTGTGTTTCAGTAGAAACTTGAGCTATGATTGTCTTTATACCTTTTCAAGAGTTATCATTATCAGTTGTGTTTAAATTGCAACCAATTTTTCTCTTACATTTCCTTTGTAATCACTCTGTAAACTACAAAGGTTTTGTATTTTATTTATCTATTTAGAAAAAGCACTGTTAATTACAACATGCAATTTACTGAAACGTTTTGTTCTATACAGACGCAACAAAGTCTGGCGAATAAAACCAGTACCACAGCGACGACGCCGCAGGCGAAAGTGACTACAACAACTCCCAGTGCAACTCCTGTCCACTCCGCCAACAAAACAGAGGCCAAACCCGTTGAATGTAATCTTTGCCACAGAAAGTTTAAAAATATCCCCGCATTAAATGGCCATATGCGATTACATGGTGGATATTTTAAAAAGGTATAATCTTAAATTTAAAGATTTCGAACTGAAACTACAATATGCATATTTTAATTTTGTAAGGATGCTGAAAATAAAAAGTGTGAAAAGAAGGACGCTAGTGGACCTCCCCTTCAAACGGCGAGCGTGAGTGTCAGGGCCTTGATTGAAGAAAAAATCATAAATAAACGCAGCACAAATTCCCAAGCGTCCTCGGCTAATGAAGAAACGGCGCGATCTACAGCACCACCTCTTTTTCCCCTTACTGTGCATTCCTCTGCCACTTCTAATGACTTGGATTCAAAAATTACTTCATTTGTTGTACCTGCGCCACCTCAACAAACAACGGAAAAAGCACGGAGACATTCCGATGCGGATGCCTTTACCATACCAAAACATACTAACACTCAACAGGAAGCAGAAGCTCTAGCAGATCTTATTTTGAAAAAGGGAAAGGTATCTGTAAAAAGAACTACATCTGACCCTGGACAATCCTCCCAACAAGTGATTCAACTGCAGACTGGAGAATCATTAACGCTCACTGGCGTTACATATCAATCTGAAGATGGCGGAGGATATTTTTCTCAAAGTCTTCAAGATGAAGTTTTTACTCAGGTACAAGACACAATGCTTTTACAAAGCGTAGATGCTCAACATTTGACTTCAATTCAGTTTCAAGCCGATTCACTTTTACATGATCAAAGCGAAGACCACCTACAAGATATTGCTTCTTTAGAAGATTATGCCAGTGTAACAGCTAGCCTGCAAGACACGGTACAGTCGCCTTCGTACCAATCTAATCACTCCGTTAATCAGGATTTGCAGGCTGTTTTAGATTCACCTCTGCCAGAAAGTTTAGCTGAATTTAGTACATTTCATTCAGCAACTAACCTGGACATTCCATCGCCTGGATATCAAACCCAATCCCCAGCACAATATAGTGAATCACCTCATACATCCCTTGCTGCTCAATCTCCTTTGCAATCGCCCTTAGTAAGGCACGATTCTCCTGGTTTCGCTTATCCAACCCCTCCAGCGAGTCACGAAGGTCAGAGTCCTTGCTTCGGTCAAAATTCTATGTTACCTATGGTTTCACCAAAACAAAACGATTTTACTCAAGTAGGAGGACGAGATCTGGAGGAACCTCCACAAGCGTCTTCGCCGCTCTCAGCTGCTTTCTTTACTTCAACAATGTCGAGTTCTGCAGCTGTAGAAGAAGCTCTAGAAGAAGTGCTTCCTGGAGAAAGTATATCAACAGATGATATTTATCCATTAACGAATTCTCCCACGCCACAATCGCCACTTTCCGTTGGTCTTACACCAGTTGCCTCGCCTTTGTCGAACATACCGACTTCTTCAGTATCTTCCCCACATCCTTCCACGACCTATACCCCGTCCCCTAGCACTGTAACTTTTCCACTCTCCCCTCATTATTCGTTTCAATCTCAAATGATGCCAAATTCTGAAGATCCCTTATTATCAAGTAGCCCTAAGGACACAAAAAAGAAATTCGAATTTAACGGCCTTCCGTTAAAAGTGATAAGTAGTAACGGACTTTTAGAACTAAACAGCTCAAACTTTACTGGGATTCTAGTGGATAGCAATGGTGAATTAAAATTAATACAAACTAACGGAAATACAGTCCACACTAAGAACATTGTTGTAACTGGGCCCTCTTTAGTACACGCACAAAATGTCATTAACAAAGATTCAGAAATGAAAAATGGCGAAAGAACGCACAAGATAAATCCAGTACTACATTGCACCATTCCTAATAAGCAATCACCTCAAGGTATTAGAACTTGCATTGATGTCATCAAACAAGAGGGAAGTGATAACGTCTTTGTTAGTCCAAATATGTAAGCTCAGTAACATAATTATCGATTGTTATCCTAAACTTTTTATTATGCAGAGTACCTGCAAGTCCAGTTAGGGCTTCACGAAAACGTCCTCGATCTGAACCCCTACAATTACCGGTATTACATCAATCTAGACTTCGAGCAACAAGAAGTCGACCACATGGTTCATCTACATACACCCCTCCACCATTATTAAACCCTACAAGACCAGGATCTGGTTTGTACTGCGGGCTAAAACATAAATTGGCCAGCGGTAAGCTCGAACTCGCTTATTTTGTATTTGAAAAAAATAATAAATGTCTATTGCAGATTTGCGCGAAGATAATTTAAACATTTGGAATAATGAATCCGTTCCAGAATCTGACTCTACACCGCATATTAATATTGGTCCCCAGTTTCAATGTGCAGTTCCTCCTTTTGTCAGAGGAGTGTGTTCGTTAGATCAAGAACCACCTCGCGAATATTTACTGTGGGGTCCTTCGGTAGGCACATACGTTGACAACGAAGGTAGGTTGACTATAAACTACTATTATTTTTAATAATTATATACATATATCAAAATTTCTAATTGGTTCAAACATAAATTTATAATTGGAGTTTAGTATTAAGAAGGCTTGTTGTTTGAGCCACAATGTGGTGCAATCAGCAGGTATGTGTTAGTATTGAATATGTGCAGTTGACATGTACTTGGATTTCGCGTGCTGCGCAGCAGTCCCTGGTGGAGGACGAAATAAGGAATATGCCATGCATCTTTTGCACATGTGCGGTGGAAACGTTCACGTAGGTTTTTTCTTGTTGGTATATGAATGACCAATAACTGTAAATTATTTTATCGCAGGATGCAATGTTGAGGTTAATGCAACCATTTCCTGCTCTTCCGCTCGATCATCCACTACTTCATTATCAATACAGCGAAAGCGATAAATGGTCTCCAGAAGAAATAGAAGCGTTTCAACAAGCACTATTTAAATATGACAAAGACTTTTTCTGCATAGCTCGAGAGGTAACAAACAGTCATGACGTTTATGAAATCAAATTAATTAATATAAAAATTATCTTTAGATCGGTACAAAGACAACAAAACAGTGTGTGCAATTTTATTATGTTTGGAAGAAAGTTTGTATCGATGAATATAGGCGAATGAAGCTATCTAGGGAATCTAAGCGTGGTTATGCAAAAGGTTATGAATCCGAATCCGAAGAGAAACCCCACCCAGATGCTAAGTTATTAGGAGTAAGCAAAGATTGTATTACTTCATATGCATATAATTTCAATTTATATTTGAATAGATTGCCGATGCTGAATCTCCAATGCCTCTTCAAGAACATAAGAACTTTATATGCGAATTTTCCGACTGCTCAGCGGTAAGGAGTGCTGTAATTTTAAGAAATCACAGTTTAGTAATCGATTTAAATGTTACAGAGCTTCAATTCCAAAGCAGCCCTGAATGGTCATATAAGAATTCATGGGGGAACCGTTCGAAATTCTCCAACTCCATCGACAGTTTTAGAAAAACGAACAGCGCCTACAACTCCTACCTTGTGCCATACAGATTCTTCCGAAGATTATCCTTGTAAGATATGCGGGAAGTAAGTGTTCTACATTCACCATAGCATAGCTAAGGTAAATTTATCGATGTGCTACCATCGTTCGTGTTGCTTGCCAGCTAATACTATCGCATCACTTTCGCTCAACATCCAATGAACGGACTGAGGTACACTTTGGTTTGCTACCCACTCAGCGTCTTCTCTACTCTTGTTTGTCTTAGTTGGTCATGTTATTATGCGTTTTCCAGTCTACTGTTTCTTTAGTTTTTGTAAAGAAGCATGTTAAAGCTGTTACTTCCTTCATTTCGCAAGTGAACTTTGCCACTCAATTTAAATAGGCGTAATTTTTAAAACAATAAAAATTAGAAATACTTATTGATGTCAAAATCAATTAAGAGAGATTTGATACTTATTAATTGTTTTGAAAATTAGTCCTAAATACTATAATCAATTTCTAAAATAATTGAAATGTCAAATTACAATCTAAATTTGGAAGTCTAAACCGATACGCGCTGAACAATTAAAAGCGTTGAGTGAATTGAATGTAAATACGAATTACAAATCAGAGAAAAATGCGTTCTTTACTTCCGACTTTTGGTAAATAAAACTATAAGAAATATCGATTGTAATAAAATTAGCAATGTCGTTTCTATTTTTGCAGAGTATTTACCAAGATCAAAAGTCGCAGCGCCCATATGAAGTCCCATCGTCCTCCTGACGCCGAACCAGTGAGAAGAAGAGAGAAGGACCTTTCATGTTCCCCTAATTTCGATGTATTCGTACCAAGTCCCTTTAATACTTAGCAAGAGGATGATTAGGATTACTTCAGAGCTATAGTTATAAAAAATAAATCGAGCAGATAACAGGCAATCAAAGAAATTTCTTCGACGAATCAAATCAAAATTGCAATTTAAAGTTCCGCATTTAACACAATAACCGTAAATCAAACGATGCAATCAAAACGAGAAAGTTTTGCTACGAGTAACGTAATCGCGCAAATAGGAAATGTATAAAAGTATTTCAGGACGTTAGGCAAATGTAGTTAAAACTTAGGGTAGGTATACATCCACATATTACAGAGATTTATATATTTAATAAAATAGGGGTTGTGTTGCGTTACATTGCGTAACGTTAGTGCCTTTCGACTGTCGAGTGAGACCCTACGCTTATCCCACCGCTGTGGTGTAAGCTTGGAGCTGTACCGATACCGATCCGGTACTCTGTAGTTTGTACTAAATGCTCAGTTCATCGAGTTTCGATGATTGCGTGTGAATTTTGAGCAATAGATCTGAGTTCAGATTAATCAAATATCAACGGCCATAACTGAAAGAAAACTAACGTATTATATTATTGGTTACATAATCGCGATATTTTACTGTCGAATCTCTTATGTCCACGAAAGTTTTGATGAAACCGGGGAAACTTCTTTTATCTTCCCTCTTTCGTCTTTTGCACAAATTCGCGAAAATGGAAGGTCGCTATTAATTAACTATACCTATGATAAATGTAGAAATACTACAAAAGGTGTACATATATTTGATATATAAGTAGACGTATATAATGTTTTGTTTTAAAATAATGTACGTACTTCATAATGTGCCACAAAGAGAAAGAAATTACTTAATATTGCGGTTAAGTAACCATTTACAATGTAGTACGCGCTCAAAGGCGCTTGTACTGTTTACTCTGTGTTGTGATCTTTTTGAAAGTCTATTACTATGAATCTATATAAATACTTAATATAAATAAATATTTGTACATGTTATTGAATGTATAGATAGTGATTATTTTGTCGGTGCAAAGCCAGGGGAAGACTCGAGCTTTTCCATTAATGAAATGACAATCCACTATCGTTTTATTCGTACATTTATGTGTTATCGGTGTATTTTTAGTGTCTACAAGACGTTAAACATAGGTTAAGCAGCTTACGCGTAGATATAATGACTTAATTGTTGTATGTTGACATGTTTTATAATCTCTGTTGTATGTTTTGTAGCTTCTTAATGAAATGAGAATATAGTAGGTTAAGTAAGAACGCTAGAGATCCACTGGCTTGCGCGACACCGGGACTGCCACCATTACGATAGCTTAGGTGTCGGGTTAATTCAAGGGGCTGCACGATTATCTGGAAAAGCTCTGGATAGTGTCCATGTTGGTTACTTGGGTAAATTTCTAGAATTTCTACAAAAATCTAGAGTTCAGCTAAAGTAATCAACAAAGGCTTTGTTCAGTTTATGCACATTCCAGTAAATAATGACCTCTTTTTGATAACCTAACAGTTAACCCTTGTTAATGTACCTTCGATGACATGGCGGACATTAATGTAAAAACGAAGTAACTTTCAGGCAGTGACTGAGAAACCAAAGATAGTGTAACTACCGTTACGGTATCCTGTGTGGCAATAAGAGCAATTATGCATTAATACCCTTAAACGGAGATATTAACAAGAATAGAATGACAAATATTGTCGGTGTTGCTATTTTAGATTTTTTCCTACCAGCATGTACCCAAAACGTCACATCAAATTTTGTTTACGGCAGAATGCATGTATGAGAATATATTTTAATTTAAGAATACTTTTAAAAAGTAGTAGAAATTTTGATTGAAAAATTGCCTTCTAAAGCCCCACTATAAATCTAATACTTAATGCTCGAGGCATGTTAGATAAGTAAAATTTAATACTAATTAAGGGATCATTCTAAACTTGCAATACATGAACAAGGACTGTGATGTTTAGATTATTACGAAATTTCTACGTAAGCGTATAATATATGATTTACGGTAATATTTATTGTGAAACATATGATTAGATAATCGAATATTCGGTGAAACGTTGGAAAACGCTGCTATTATTCTTGCAGCTTGAGTTTTTGAATATCAGATATAAAATTTTACTTGTTGAAAAGATATTAAGTTCGCTCATTTATTTACAACAAACTCTATATAAAAGCAAAAATAATAACTAAAAACCTATGCAGAATTTGCGGCATCTATTTTAGGCCCTCTGCTATTTTTATCGTTTGTTTATCATCATTTTAATGATTTTTTACTAAGAAGAGCATTCGGACGAATACTAATATATTTTAATGGGTTATAAAAATTACGACTGATATATTAATTTCACTTATATAAATAATTATTTACTGTCGTTTCACGAATAAATTTAACTGTTTTAACAGTTAATAAATATTTATAAACTTATGTTTCTGATATAAAAATGGAATCTTTCCGAGTAAATAAAAATAGTAAAATTACTTTAACGGGGTAGATTACCGTTAACTTAAATCGAACCTTCAGTGTTCTGTAAACCATTCAAATTAAACCATTAAGGCAAATACGTTGCTTTATTACTCACTCGCTCACACCAGAAAGGTTTATTTCATATAAATGAAACTAATTTTTAAACTATAAATATTTGAATTTTCAATAATATAAGGAGAATTTTATCTTAGAATACCATTACTGGTATTTTAAATAGTTTCTTTGTACTTAAAGTAAACACAATTAAAAATTGCCAGCAATAACTTTTAGATACTTAGTAAATAAATATTGTCCAAAAGTATATAACGTATCTTAAAAGAAATAGTATTGATATTAGAACACATAGAACATTTTTAAGTTTTAGTATTATTATTGTTATATGAAATATTGCTTTACACGTGAAAATATTTCCTTTTCTACTTACAAGAAGCAGTATAAATTAGAACAAAAGCTACGTTTTATTTTACTAGTATACTTTGGATACTTTTCGAATTTTTACCGATTTATATACGTAATCTAAATATTTTTTAAATTTGTAAAACGTGAACAATCTCAATAATAGTTGGTACAAATTTTTAATCTGTTTTGAATAACAAAAAATGAAACTGACTTAGATAGAAATGTAGAGAATCGATGGTGGGTATTTTCGTCACTGCCTTGTTTAAACGAATGGGCAAAATTAAACGGCCTAACTCAACTATAACTAGATAAAGTGGATATCTTTCTCGTATATTTTAGCTAAAATGTTTACAGCATTTTCTTGTGATAAACTTGAACGAAGGTCTTAAGTTCCAGAAGTGCGTGTCCGCCGTGTTGCACAAAATAATGATTATTGTTGTGTTATTTAAATAAATGTAACGTTGCCCTAGAATATTTTAAGTGTGATTTAAGAACAATCATTCACATAATACAATAACCTACATAATTGCTGTGGTCTTTCAACATAAAAATACCTGATCGCCCAGCGTTGTTCGTGGAAGAGGCGAACTGCTGTTACTCATGCAGTTTTGACGCTTCTTAATTATGTTGTGGGTTGTTTTCAGCTTCATTTGCTGACTTAAAGTTGTTACTTGTATGGATGTGTGCCTGTATCGTTTCATTTGTGCCAAGATCGATATCACAGTAAAACTAAGCCGAGCTTAGTCCTTTCATGTAAAATATTTAGCGTAATTAATGCTTGTACATTTGTACATATGGCTATAGTGTATTTGCCTGTTCTTTCTAGTATATGTGTTTAGAAATGACGACACTGTTGCAATTTCTCTTTACGAGTTAGGACGGTGTAATCATTTTCAAATACTTAACTTTAATAGTGTGAAGTTTTCATAGTTTTGCCAAATAATTTTTAACCCCGTCGCATCGCCATGCATTATTAGTCAAGGGGACGTGTAGTATGCAATAAACTATAAATAGTAAAGTGTTCTCTGTGCAACACAATGTCTATTTCCATTTCAAATTACTGGTTATTGCTGCATTATTGGCATGTCTAGTCACTAAAAATATAACTAAAGGAAACAATTTTCGGTATAGTATTCTTAGTAAGAATATTTTCCTTATTTAAAAACGTCAGCAAAAATAATTTACGATATATGGTTAACGATAATAAAATCAAAATAAAATGCAAAGTAATAATACCTTAATATTCCTCTTGATACTGGTGTCATTTATATCAAATTTTTCGTAAAATCTGCAAGTATTTTCAAGTTTACCAGCTGATCTAGTATTAAACAAATACATTTTTATAAATCTGGAACTAGCTGGGTATAAGTTAATAAAAGCGTGATATTAATTCAATTCGTTAATTTAGTATTGCTGCAGAAAAAAATACTCAACTTGTTAATGTTTTGTAGTGTAACTAAATATGTGGTGACTAAACATGCTTTTTCTGACCCTCGTTTTGCTTTTTCGTAAACACTGGACCTTATTTGCAAATGCGCCGTTCCCTTTAGATACACCCTGTACCTGAGCGTTAACACTCATTCTCATTACTACGATTACCTTTACTTGTTACTAACACTGAGATCCTTTCAGCTGTAGGACATTAATTTAGTAACTTTCTTTAAAAAAAATGCGTGTAAAATATTCCCTATTTATATAAGGTTATTTATTCGAGTATAGTATTTTACATTTAATATATTGTCTCAAAATGTTGTGCTCATTTTATATCTATAAAAATCCAATGTCAATACTTATAGCTCAAACTTTTATATTTTTTTGAGTCCAAATAAAAACAATCCGTAGGTTTAAAACCATGTGTTTTCATGGCACGAGTGTGTTCAACACTTCCATTGTCATTTTCTTGCAACTAACTAATCCACTCGTGAGAGCAACCCCAATGCAATTGAATGATAAGGCTATAAATTTGACAATCCCTTCCCAAATACTTGTTAGTTGCAAGAAGATGGTTCGATAACGTGTTGTTAAAATTTAGGAAATATGTATATACATTTGTAATAATTGTACTCTCTAGTTTCATATTTTGTGTTATAAATAATTGTTTTGTTTGACTACTTAAAAAAATATTTGTTGTTAAATTCTGTCCAAAGATTTCCAAACGTATGTTTAAAATAAAGTGTATATGTATATACTTGTATTATTGTATGCACAATAAAAATGGCGTTGTACTTATTCTTTGGCTGTTTTCAGTAAGTATTAAACAATTAATAATTTTTTACGTTAATCAACGTCAAATATTAGTTCCATTCAATAAAATATTAAATTCAAAATTACTTTGGTTTATTCCATTAATGATAATATCAGAGTATATTAACTTATAATTTTTTAGTTCTTAATGTGCATTATTAGATTCTTATTTAAAAAATTCGTAGGCACAAATAACTCAATGTATAGATTTTATTGGTTGATGATAAAGGTTTTGTAAGTTGAAACGATCACGTTAATAAAGCTTTAATCAATATTTCTATCTATCAAATCACAGCCTGCTATATGAGACGAGTTTTTATCCTGCCTACGCTTTTCTCACCTTGGTAAAACGCCCATCACAAAAATGTTTAAAATAACATCATATATCAAAAAATGAGGATTTAAATACAGCCAAGCCAGTGAACTTCAATTAAAATCCACAATTTTTTAATGTATACAGGGTGGCCCTTACGTAAAGGGACACAGCGCAACGGAGCATTCCTGGGCTCAAAATTTTACGATTTACTTAGGATTAACTTAGTTCAAAAGTTAATATCAAAAGAGATTCTTTTGTATTTTGTATTATCTGTAACCTCTTATACATTTCGGTGTCGAGGCTAATGCGTTAACGTATGAGGCTCTACGAGTGCAATGCACAACCCGGCCCGTCTTTGCGGGTTACGTAGTTGGTGCGCCGTTTATACATACATACTGCACCATATGTAGAGTGTAATATGTACATATGTGTATGTAAGACCTTGCTACTCTACCTCCTAGACCTGTATTCGGAGGAGAGCGTCGTTAGTTTGATGCCCAACGACGAATGGTCACCAGGAGTATCCAAACCAAGAACTAGCGCAACCTAGCCTGACGCTCTACCACTGCGCCACCCTGGCTATACTGTGTAATTTTAAAGATTTTCTAAATATTCAGAAGAAAATTGGTGGAACTAACGTTTTCGGGACAGAAAACAATAATCTGTGTGTAACTCCTAAAAAACACTTTACTTTTACTACAACGAATGTCTTAAAAAAGCTAAAACATTTTTATACTAAATTAATCTTAACTCACTTATCTAAATTGCGTCAAAGGGTGCACGCTTCCTTAATCGAACAAGAAATAGGAGATGCCTTTTATCATCAAAAATTATTAGAATTTAAATAAATTTCAACGAGTCGTAGCTTATTGTTTACTTATAAAAAATTGTAGTTCAATATGCCCTCAAATTATCAACAGTTAACGATTTATTTAACAGTAAAGTAACTACAAGAGTCATTACGTTTATTAGTACAAATTGCTCAAAATACTCGTTTGACAATAAATTTAGCGAATTTAAAAAACGGCGTCTGAAACTTTTGCTTTAGATAACGAAAGTATAAACCGTTGGGAGTCGATTACAAACTGCGGCATTACCTTTTAGTAAAAGACATCCTGCTATTTTGCTTAACAAACATAATTTAACAATATTAGTTTTTCAAAAGGAACATCTTAGGCTACTACCTGCTGGACATAAGCATTTACTTTCTTCAATTGGGCAACTACTTGACTATTTCTCACGACTTTCAGGTCCCAATATCTCGAGAAATATAGTACATAAGTGCATCACATGCTTTCAAACCCAAAGGCCATAATGTCATAAAGGATAGAAATGAGGGGACTGCAAAATAAATTGCAAAGGCTTGCATAAGCTTATTTATTTGTTATGTAACGAAGGCCATACATTTAGAGTGAGTAACGGAACTCACCAGTAATGCCTTAATAATGACTTCAAGACGATTTGCATCATGGCGAAGTTTACAATCCCATTATTTATCCTAACAACGGATCAACGGCACAAACTTTGTAGGAGCAAATTCGGAACTAAAAGCACTGGGATAATTTTTAATGAGACATAAGAATAAATTAACAGAATCTTTGGCACCTACTAATATAAATTGGCATTTTTTATCTGCCTCATACACCTCACTTTTGTGGCTTATGAGAGGCTGGAGTCCGTTCAATGAAACCCCAGGTTGTGAGACATTCTTCATTAACGCTTGAAGAAATGTATAGTATACTCGCTACCACATTGGAACTGGAGTTTGTGCATAGGGTACCGGAGCACACAACCAGTTTATCTTCTGACTCTTGATTTAAGTTAGCGAACGTATTGCACAGATCGAAGACGTACGTATTGAGCATGTGTGTTTAGGTTGTTGCCTACGTACCTACCAGTTGGTTGGCCGCTCAAGCAATGTTGGAAAGAGATGACTTATGCTAGTATGTCCGAGTGTTACCGCAAACATAAGGGAATGAGTAGTTCTCAAACTGTTGCTAGCGGCATTTCCAAGAACGTATCCAATGCTTACGATTAAATGTTAATATGTCCTATTTAACTTTAAAATAGTAGTGTATACATGCTTTTGTTTACTTAACACATATTACGGGATAATTACAGTTTTGAAAATCTGGATGTTGCTTTTTGATCATATACGTTCTATTGGTACACGTCTACACGTAGAGCCCATATTAAATTTCAGACCAATTCCCCCCCCCCCCCCATCACCAGATTCTCAAGATCTAAACCCTTTAACACCCTCACATTTCCTAGCGGGGTGCCCTTTACAGCTTTACCTGAAATGGATCTAAAATAGACACACCGGAGCCTATTTTATTATCAACTACTTATTACACCAACATTTTTGGCAGCGATGGTCTACTGAGAATGTATCAGAGTTTCAGGTAAGAACTTAATGAACGAAGAATAAAGTAGACGTAAAGGAGTGTGAGTTAGTGATAATCTGATAATAAAGGAAAAGAATTTGGCTCCTACAAAAGTGGAGTCTTGGCCGTGGTGTTGAAATAAATCCAGGTAACGACAACACGGTGCTTGTAGTTTCTTTAAAAACAAAGAGTGGCGTGATAAAACGAGGTGTACTATTACTGTAATGTAACTTGAAACGATGGCGGAGTGGCCGGTTAAGGCATTCGACTACAGCGCGGGCGGTCTTAAGGTTAAACCCAAGTCGGATGCTCGGTGAGTGGCCTACTCAGTTACTAAACATAATTGGGCAATGCTACCACTGCTAATATCATGATCTACTTACTTACCTATATACTTACTTCCTGTGGCGCTACAGCCCCAGATGGGCTTTAGCCTCTTCAACATTTGTTGAATAGTATTTTCAGCTAATTTGTTTTTACAGAGCAAGGTCGCTACTTCTGCATCCAAATCCATTTGGAGGTTTCAACTGTATCTTTAATCTTCTACTTTTTGATCTACTCTCCCATAGTGACCTGTCCTCGTGAGAGAGAGAGAGAGGTGCCGCGCTAACAGAACAATTGGGCCACCCATTCCAGTACTGACCGAAGACAACGAAGCTAAACTCTCCTGCTTGTACCAGACTGGGGTACCTAGCTACCGCAACTCGGGGCCTTAACATCATTATCAAGACACCTAATTTTAAGAGAGATAATGTGGCTTAGGCAAAAATACAATGTTAATGTCCCTATTTATTAGCCCCACCCAATCATCTCAGTTCGCAAGAATTAAAAACGAACCAAAAGCCAATCTTGACATTGCTTTTTGATAACGCAGTTATTTATTTGATATTCGAAACCAGAACTTTGGGGCAGTTTTAACACAAAAACAATGAAGTAATATATCTGATTACTAAGAAAAAGGTATTGTTACTGCATTTAACCCCTATAAACTATATATTTTCGGAAAGCAGAGAAAATATGCAATTTAATGGTATCATGGCCAACTACGACTTATATTTAAAAAATACTAACTTTATGTCATAATTCTTAAAACATGAAAATTAGAAGATATCTGAATTGACTATCGTATTCTACTTGAAAAAGTGCCTGTAGAATGTTTTTGCCGTTTTTGGATATCTTCAAAACCAAGAGAGTTATTTGAAGTTTTCGATATGGCCAAATTTTGAATTTTGGGCTATAACTAAAAAATAACAAAAGATAGCGAAATTTTGTTTTCGGGAACTGAACCTGCATCAAAAAAGAGCCCTGGACTCCGACATTAGTTTTTGCCTATCTCCGATATTAAGGGTACTTCCCATTTAAAAACATCGAAAATGGGCCACCCTGTACAGATAGGTACATTCTTTCGCATAACCTTGTTGTTCAATCTGCACCTAACTGTACATAAAATAAGAAAATATTCGATTAATACTGCAGCTGTAACAAACTCACATCAAAAGTTACACCAAAGAACACAGCAGTTATAACAAATTAATACCATGAGATCGAAAAAAAAATGATTCTGAGCAGGCCTTGACTAGTACAACACGATTGGCTACACTGGTTCTAGAATGTCTATGAATTATAAGGTGACAGTGACATTTCAAATGTAAGTCAGTTTTGCAATCTTGTTTCCAGAATTATTTAAGGTTATCGTTGTAATACTAGTGAAGGATCACATTTTGAACACCTAGTCTAACATGTACACATCTTAGTTTTCAGTTTGTTCCCTAAATAAATACTGTTTTGTGTTTTAATTTATTTGACATTTATTAACCTCTAACCTACTGCCACATTTTGAAATCAGTCTTGCCAATCGTGTTGTACTAGTCAAGGCCTGCTCAGAATCATCTTTTTTTCGATCTCATGGTATTTATAGTGTTAATGTAATATTTTATTTCTAAAGTTACAATTATCCTTAGCAAAGAATTTAGGGATAATTAACTAGGTACTCAAAATAAGAAGATTAACAAAAAATGATCAATAACTAACTAAAGGCGGATTTATGCAGCCATTTTCATTTACATTTATTTTTAATTTAATTTTAATTTAATTTTCATTTATCATTTTTTAAATGTCCCAATTCATGCAAACAAAATAATAAATGAAAATGAACGCATACCCACATATGAAAATACGCTGACAGATGATGAATGTCATAACGACATAACCCCAATTTTCGCTGGAATACAATTATAATTAGCTCAATTAGAACTGAATCGTTGATTTCAGACATTTTAAAGATAATACATGGATAATACAACCCAAACAATACACAATAACAACCACCTGATCAACTTCTTGTCGTTGTCATACCGTACACGCATGTGTCATTTATAATTTTAATTTAAAAGATAAAAGTTGGTCATCTTATAAATTAAATGAGAATGAAAGATAAATGAAAACGTAAATGAGAATGGTGTATGCATGGTTACATTGGTTTACATACATTTATCTTTTAAATTAAATTAAAATTAAATTTAAATTAAATGAAAATGGTTGCATAAATCCGCCTTTAGACTAAAACATTTTAAATAGTTTTCCTTTGCCTTTTAAGTAAATGAACTGCTGAAACATTTTCTAAAATTAATAAAACTACAGATTACCTATGTCTATATTAAATTACAGAGTATAAGATAATTGACATCAAGCGTAATACGCAGTTTGGCAAAAGTCTGTTCCATATAGCATGAACTTGTCCAGAATGGCTACGCGCTAAAGGGCAAGAATCACACAAAACTTCACCTACATTATAGATTTTTTGTCCTGGTATATTTCCTTCAGGTAAATAATAACATGTCACGTATAATACTTCCTCTTTTCTTAAATCTAAAAGTAACGATTTTTGTATTATTTATAATTAATGTTGGCATTTTGCAACTATCTAACAACCCAATGATCTAACAGTCTCCAAAGTGACTATAATGTTTTAAGTGTAAAGGGTGTTAAAGAAAAGGTAACAAACTTTGAAAGTATGTAGTATGAGCTAAAAGAAGTGAGAAAGTTTTGATAAATAATTTTATATTAAGTAGAACCGTTTGAAAGTGTTTTATTACTTAATTTCTAACTTTTCCTCGTTTTCTGTTGCCTACTGGTTTCCGGTTTCATTTTACATCATATAAAAACCATCGCAGGAGAGCTTTTAAATGCTTCTTTAGTTAAATTACCACAAGTAAATTTATAGTCAGATTATTATTGTTCAGTTTGTTTATTGTTATCTCAATATCTGATTTCAAAGTAAGAGGGGTAATTTTTGTATATCAGTTATGATGAACATACATTGATTATGCCACTTGTACAACGTTTCCGCCATTACCCTCTTCATAACTGCTTGTATACCTATTTGTAGTTTTCCAGTCTAAGCATCTACTATTAGCTAATGTCCAAGATTTAGATAATAGTTTAGAAATTTAGAAACTGTAAGAGTCGTAAACGCGGTTTTAATGTTAACATTATATTAAAGTGCCCAAAATATGAGACATTCTCTATAATAATTTAACTTTGCGGTATATTAATTGAGTGAAGTTTAAAATACTATTTCATACCTACTTACTTAATAAAGCCCGGCTACATCCTACATATTTTGTTTCTGCCCAAATTATCTGGCTAAAATTCCTTGCAAATCTAATAAAAAACAATAATAAAATTGTTCAATTATTTCAATAAATCTTTTACGGGTATTTACCTCATCGCATTGCCATTATACCTGTCTACCGCATCTCTTTTGAAGCTGATGTTGTCTATTTCTTGAAACCAGGAATTCAAAGCAATTTGTACGCTTACTACTGGCCCTCTACTTAAATATTTATTTTCAAGTATAATGTGATTTTGACCAGCGGTAGTACCATCTAAGACATGTTATACTGTAGATTGATTAATAATTTCAAAACTTGCAGAACAATTATTGATCTTACCGATTGTTATTCGACAAGGATCTGCACTTATATGGGAAGCATTTGTCCATTTTGTAGCCATATCTTCAAGGCTTTGACTCCAAGACTTTTAAAAATATCTTTATTAGAAATTTTATTTATTAACTTATATCTTACCATTTCTGGCATAGCTGTAGCTGTTAAACCATTAAATAGTCCTGCACCTACTTGATGACGCATTCGATTATGCATATGAATGATTAAATGCTTTTCTTCCATGCTTATAGGTTGACGTCCGATGAAAGTGCAAGAATAGTTCGCATTGCATTTCTGGAAAAGGTTTTGTATTATTATAAACTAATACCCTTTCATAGCGTTTACTGTTATATTATTTTCGTGCAAAATATTACATTCAGTTTTGTTAATGCTGTATGTCATTTTAACACATAAATATAGTACAAAGAGAATGAGAAAGTGAAAACTGTAAGTCATAATTTTGACACTTGACAATTATATATCAATGTCGTTATCAAGACCTACTTTGTTTATTTTTAATTCTCACTGTACTGTACAGGGTGTCCCAAAATTAGACCGACAAACTTTGGCTGATACAATGGACACCAAAACAAGCATTCTTTGTTGATAAGCCCATGTCTGCAAATGAGCCCTTTTGGCACTAAGAAAGACAGCTATTACATCATTATTTACACAATTTACAGCAGTTGTTCGAAGTGTTGTCAATTTTTTTCAATGCGGAGATTACATCGTTGGTTCATGAATTCACGGGCTCTATGGAATATTCCCGGAATAGCTTGCACATGCGTGCAAGCGGCCATTACTCTTGCCAACAAATAGTCCTCTCCAAGTACAGGAGTCACGTACACCAGATATTTCACAGAACCCCAAAGGAAAAAGTCATCGCGCAGGACCGCCTCTTCCAATCCACCAGTTCGAAAAATGTTGTACATCACTACATTCTATATTTTAACACAAAACTGAACATAACAGAATTTATTACTAAAATGCTGAAGCTTATGGAGCTAAGATTACCCGCATCGATATAAAAGTCATTACAACAAAGAAATCAAAAACCAAATACACAAAAAATAAGATAATAAGAAAACAAATGGAAGTTAGCAAAATTATAATACTTGAAGAAATATGAAAGAGAATAATAGATAAAGTAGAATACCAAGATTAATAAAGGAATGTATTAAATCTACCAAAAACACTGGAAAAATTCTGTGTCCAAGAAAAGACTAACAGCAAACATAATATTGAACAATAATTAAAAGCGTTTAACGTATGTACCTATATGTTTGTTACTTTTGGAATATAGTTGCTTTATGATATATCTATCTTAATTCGACCGAGAAACTTACAAGGCTTTTCCTACTAGTAAGACTGAATATAAGTTGCTTATAAAAAAGAGGTAAGGCAGCATTAAAATTTCCTCAAAATTAGGCAGTTTGCTATGACTTATTTTTTTATTGCTAGAAAAGTCATTGCCACAGCAGCAATGGAGCAATGGAGATACTGCTAGACCTCCACCCTTGCACTTGTGTCTCAGGAAAGAGGCTGGTATGAGTGCACTCCGACTGCAACAGACAAAATCTTTTACACCAGGAGATCTGGTGGGACACTTAAGGATTGTGAATACGATTCACCTAGAGTCCGTGGCCAAACCTTCAAACAGAATGCTAGTCGAAACGATTTCGACTGCTCTTATCACGTGGATATTAGAAGCCGTGAAGAACTAAAATTAGAAGGATTAAAGAATGTATGGTACACCGATGGTTCAAAAATGGACAAAGGGGTTGATATAGGCATATGAGAACCTAAACGTAGGATATCGAAATCCTTTGGAAGCACCCCAACTATTTTCCAAGCGGAATAGACCTATGTGCTCGAAAGTGTATTAAAAAAGGCCTCCGAAGAACTAAAATTTATATTCATTCAGACAGTCAGGCTAGCAGCTCTGAACTATTTTTGGGTCTAAAATTTTAATATGGAATTGGGAACATAAATTGTAGGGTTCATTCACAAAACAATTTTTTTAGGTCAGTGATGTGAGGCTGCTAATAGCAAACGACATCTGCACATCTACAATGGAAAACATTATTGAATTAAGTAGCAAAACATATTTACAATGTCTGTTAATAACAATTTCAATCAATAAAAAATACATCTTTTAGGTCTAAACTGTTTAATATTAATATTATAAAATTAAATAGAACAACTTTAACACTAAAATGATAATGAAAAACTTTTCGTTTGTACGCATTTAAGAGAGTTGTGCAATAAGTTTTGTCTCCTGGACTGTAGCTCGTTTATTGGTTGATGAAACTGAAAGATATTAAACTCAAAAGAAAGTCTGAAATGTCCTCTTTCTGATATTTTCGATATAGTCCTCACCGGCGTTGGTGCACTTCCGCCATCGGTGCACTAGTTTTTCTATGCCGTTGGAGAAGAATGTGGCCGCCTTTTGACAACACCAACAACGCACTGCTTTGGTGGCCTCTGCGTCGTCAGAGCCAGAAGTCACATGGCGCCAGCTCCAGACTATAAGGAGGGTGAGGCAAAACATCCTGGAACTGCAGCTCCTCCAACACGGCGGTTGTCTCTCGACTTTGTGGGGCCTAGCGTGGTTATGTTGAATGACCGCACTTTTCTGCCGACGAACTGTATGCAGACATTCACGCAATTTCTTAAACATTTGCACGTAGCGCACTCAGTTGATAATTGCGCCACATTCCAGAAATTCATCCAGCATAACACTCTCGCAAACCCAAAAGATGGTGACCATGACTTTGTCGGCTGATGCTTCTTGGGACGAGGGAAGGTTGTATGCCTGTACTCAATGGACTGGCGTTTAGTCTCTGAGTCGTAGTGATGAATCCATCACTCATCCCGAGTTACGATGCGACGGAGAAAGGCATCTCCCTCCACCTTGTAACGCTCCAAATTTTGCTGACACACATGCAGTCGGGACTGTTTCATGTCAACTGTCAGCTGACGAGGCACCCACCTGGGATACACTTTCCTAAACCCAAGTTCATCGTTTATGATGTGATTCGTTATTCCGAGCGATATGCCAAGAATGCCTGCAATCATCCTACGATCACCACGAATCACATTAACACGTGCGTATAATCTGTGCCCACCTGCTAACCGTGCTAACGTCAACGCACGCTTCCCCATAAACGGCACTCATTCGACAGTGAATATCTTTCATTTTTATCCATTGGTAGGCGAGTTGCAGCCCAGGAGGCAGAACATATTGAACAACCTACGTAAATACACTGGCGCAACTCTTGTTCTGTTTGAATAGGTGTTTTATACAAGATGTCTATAAAAGGTCTTTACAAAATCCCCATCGCTAACAGCAATATTTTGTTATTTAAAAAAATATAAAATTTTTAAGATATTTGACTTTCGATATCACCTTAACGAAGCACTTGGATAGAGGTAAATTCATCGTTCTATTTTGGCCTTAGCAATATGTGGTAGCGTTTTGTACACACCCTTTAGGGACACTCTGTATACTAAACTCTTTAAGTGCCTCCAAAGAAAGAAATCCACTGGATTTATTTATGTCGGGTGAGCAAGGGAGTCATATCAATTAGTGATGGGTCGCTCATGTGCGAGTCTTTCAAATTGCACGACTCACCGTAGTGTGCGGTGCGGATACAACTCTTTTCTACTGAACGATTCGTTCATCGTTCATTTGAGCTCAGCACAGTGAATGACCGAATTGTTTTCGTACGTGTTGCGTGCTTAATTTGATCTTTATTAGTTCGGGGTACTTATAAAAGTAAAAATTAGCGTTTATTGTTAGTGCTCGTAGGTTTGATAAAAAAATATGCAAATAGTAAACTATGACGTAACGAAATTAATTTCCTTTTTAATTTTTGCTTTTGCTTTTTAAGCAAAAACATCCATCTCCTTAATTTAAATAACTAACACAACTAACCGAACTGAACTAATTTATCCTAGCACCACGTAAAACCCATTCCGAATCTTAAGGAATTCAAAATTTAAAGGGCTTCTTTAGAAATCTAAATCTAAAAATAAAGCTAGTATAAATTAAGACACAAGTGGTGGTTATTTATTACTTGAAATATTAGGGTATGGTATGACATCATGACTCTTGAACTGTTTGTTTCCCGTTTGTAAGGTACAGTGCCGTGTATATTCCCTATAAGCATAATACGGCTCTCTAGTTCAATTGGACGAGTCGTATGCTGTGTGAGTGGTATGTGTAACGCACAGTGCCGTTTGTATTTGCTAAAAGCACAATACGACTCCTACGACTCGCACCACTCGCATGACTCCTACGACTCGCATGACTCCTACGACTCACATCGCTTATACGACTCTCTAAAATTCAATTGAACGAGTGAGCGGGTCGCTCTGAACGACTCACCAATGTGTGCTGAACGATATGAGCGCGCACATTAAAATTGAACGACTTACCCATCACTAATATCAATGGTCTACCATTTCATATCCTTCTTTCGAAGTGCCATGCCCTTTTTACAGGGCGTTGCGGTCTTCTCTCCATACGTCTGCGTGTCAAGTAATATACAGACATAGGGGACCTACAGTTTTACGTGGGGCCCGAACCACGGAAGTACTTGCACTTCTACTCCAGAAAGGACTTACTAGGTAGAATATCCCGGTGGTTTGCCATTGCCTTCCGAGGGAAGCGGTGGGACGTTTTCGATGTATGTGTCTTTTTTAAGTATCTAATAGTTTTAATGTAGGAAACTTTAATGAAAGTAACTCCTTTCGTTAATCTTCCATTATCTATATCTTCAAACGTAAAACGATAGGTCTTTCATTAATTAAGTAATTTATGCTTCGTTTTATTAGTAGAATAAGCCTTGTACTACGTTTGTCGGTTGAATTCGCATACACCCTGTCTAGCTTCAACATTATGACTGTGGCCTTGTGTAAAAACCAAACTAATAGGAAACGTGATGTTGATAGAATAATATATTATAACAATCATTTAAATTCAACAGGCTATTTAAATGTTAACTAAACTAAAAATATTATTAATTTGCAAAATCACGTATTAATGTTATTAATCAACACCTCTGTAAAACTTTAACTATTCCCTGGTCTTGAGGTCCTTATTTTTACACAATTGTCTATATATCTGGCCCTGCCGGAATGGCTTAGTATTGTGCTTATTTAAAGGTTCTGGCGTGGTTCTGGCGCACCTTTAGTCGTAAGGAAACATTCTAGTCGATTCTCTTGAGTAACCCCTGATAGTAAAGTATGTTCATTAAAAAAAAAAACTCTAGAGTGCTTCGAAAATTTGTTTTAAGTATGTCTTAGGCTGTATGTTACATATGAAAATCATTTCCAGGGATTGCTGCGAGTTTTTTTTTTAGTGAACATACGTTATAATCACACACACTTTATAATTCGACATAATCAACAAAATCAAACAAAAAAAGCGCTGGTCTTTTATCAACTTTGATCATTCATTAATCTAGCAAAAGTTTTGTTCAATACACTCTTAAATAATGAAATTTAAATTTTGATCAATTCATGTAATAACTAGTGAACTTATGAATAGTCAATCAATGACACGGACATGACATTATCCTATGTAGATGGCTTATTTCACAATTCTGTTGAATAATTGAAATAAGAGTGTTCTCTGTACATAATTGTTGAAGCATTCGTGATATACCATGCCCTTTTCATAAAGTTTCTGACAAGACGGACAAGGTAAAATGAGTGATTTCTTACGTGTCGGTTCATTTCAGTTTATATCATCTCACAATGCAAATAATACAATTTGTTTTCTTTAAATTATTGTTTCTATTCATTTTATTAGGAAGTGGTTTATCAAAACTTCGTGCACGTAAGTTATTCGAAAACATTAAGTAACAATGAAACTGGTAGATGTTTCGTTTAGTTAAAGGTAACGAACAATACTTAAATAAAAAATATGGAGGAGATTTACCTCAAGCGATATTAGACATCACTGTGGGTTTTCCATTAACAGAATTGGCATTTGTTTTTGATAATAATACTGGTATTAACTTGTAGTTGTATCTATCCTAAGTATTGTTCCGTTAATTTTTATATTTCAGATACAGACTTGCTTCAAACAATATTAGATCAATGGTATGGTCATGATATTTCTGTAGCTATATTTAATATTACAACACTGGAACTGCAAGAAAAGGTATTGAAAATCTTATTTTTTGTATTTCTACAATTTAATTTCGTTTTTTAACCATCGAATAACCTTGCCCGCAATTATTTATTGGCAGTCACATTCCTTATTTAAATAAGTATCAAGACAGATCGTCCGTAATCGACCAGAAAATTTCGTAAAAAAGCTGTAATAATATATGAGGTGTCCCATTAGAAATTTTCAAGAAAATCAGGTTTGCATTTGTCGAACCCTAAATATAATAAAAACCTTTCTAATTTACTAAAAATAGATCTACATAATTACAGCTTATATTTCGGTTTAGTTGCGCTGCGATTATTACCTGATATGAGGTTAAACAACTGAGTAACTAGGTACAAAATTATTAATAGTCGACCCCTAAAATTAAATAGAGTTATATAAGTAAAAATAATGCAACTTTTTCTCGTCACGTCTTTCTGAAATATGAACCACCCTGTAAATCGGAAAATAATTTAAAAATATATAGACCCCTAACACTTCTCTTAATAACATTTTGATGTAACTACGGCAACAAAGACGCCAACGAAAACTTACAGATTTAGTTACTCTTATTTTATGTTTTTCTTTGCTTAATTTCTTACCATTGAAAACAATAGGGAGCTTGCTTAGTACATCACCTTTTTATTCCTACTTCGTTTTAATTTGGCATTGTTTGTTCTTGTAGTTACTGTTGTACGTTGATTTTACTACTTCTGTTTCCTTTTAATCTATTTCTCTTTCTTTATGTGACCCATATGTCTTCTCTTCATAGTCTGCCAAAAACCTTTTCCAGGTTAATTGAACTTATATGTATTTCCCTATTCTTTTTTATTATTCTTTCACTGAATTTATTACCACAAACATTTAGGGTTTGTGTTCTTCTTCTCCTCTAAATTTGTATTGCGTCTCTTCCATTATTTAATCAAGTTTTCTCCTTTTTTCTATTATCCTTGTCAATATAGTTCGTACTTAACTCTGTGCAATTAATGGATTCTCTCTTTCTCTACTTTTATTATAGGTAATATTATTCCTGAATTCCGATTTTTAACTAGTTTCGTACTTTTGATTGCTTATTCAGTATGCCAGTTAGGTTTATTATTTGCTCTTCTTCTTCTATGTATTTTGTTATTTGAATAGTGATATTATCTGTTTCTGATGTTTTACATAACTTCAGCTTTCTAACTGTATTTATCATTTTCTTAATTTATTAATTATATTCCTTACCTAGCATTATATCATCTTCTTTTTCCACTTGCATTATATTTTTCGTTCTGTTCATTCTTAGAAATTCTATCTCTTTCTTTGCATTATTTTATCATCTGTGATTCTTCTTCTTTTTTTATAGTTTAGATTTATCGTATTATATTCGTTCTTCTTCTACATTTGTTTCATTGTTCCATAAAAATCTCCTTAAAACTTTCTGTCTATAAACATAAGAAGTGAACTTATTTATACTAGTTATATATTTTCTATTTAAAATAAATGCATAAAAGATAAAAACGTAAACCCACAATTTCTATAAGAAATTGTGACTATATCATTAACCAATTAACCGATTTATAGAATAATTGCATCTTTTTTGCAAATCAGTCAATAGCAGAATGGATTATCCATTATGAAAAATTTTGTTATAATCTATTTAAAAAAAAAACGGCAATTCAATGGCCCTCAGTCCCCGGCATGCCTTCAGTGGTAAGAGGGTGCGAAGAATCCCCGCGAGTAAAATCAAATTTGGTACTTGCAATGTATGAATATGGCGGGTAAATTGGACAACACCATAAAAGAGATGAGCAGAATTGATATTGAGATACTGGATATCAGTGAAATCTACAAATAAAAAAAGAGATGAAGTAGCATAACAACAACAGTATGCAATTTAGATGGTGTAACAATGTGGCAGATTTTAGAAGCTCATTGGCTCAGAACACTAAATACGTCAACTGTCAAAGACAAAAACGTAAACAAACGGTTAGTCTACCAATAAAAATTGGTGCCGGTTGGTTGGTGTTTCAATATGGCGTGTGTGACGTATTTTCGTTGCACTTGTAGTTATGCACCATAATACCTTAGTGTCCTTCCTGTTTCTTTTTATTCGTAGAGTGAAATGCATTAAATGCGTTGGAAGGGTTGTGGTAGATTTGCCACACATGATCAAGTATATATTACGCAGGAAATGACCAGGATCATGTAAATAGAGTGGCTATTATCGTAAAGAAGATATAATGTGTAATGTTACATATTTCATAAATTTATTTTAACTAGAACGGAATTTTAAAATGTTATGTGTAGAGAAAGGAATATATTTGCAGTAGATTACTACTAAAATATGGGCATATATAAAATATATATGCACACTAATTTTTAAATATATGCAATAAATATTGACAATATGCACATGCATATGCAATAGCATATGTTCAAAATCGACTTTAGCATTTTTTTAAAATAATAATTGTAATTTTGTAATGATAACAGATTTGTAAATTAAGAATAAAAACTTCTGGTTTATTTTAATTCTAACCAAAAAATCATCTATGTCACAGATCACAGATGCAAAATCGCCCACAAGGGGCGCCAAATTCAAATTATAGTGCGCTGCAGTACTCTAAGACATGCTCTGCACTTACAGAGCCTAACCTAATCTGAAATTAATTTGATCACCCAATATATACGCATTAAAATTCACCAATACAACAATAGCAAAACATTTTTAATGTGTTTTATATGCGAAACCGCGTAACTGCGAGTTCACGCAAGTCGGGGCAGCGTAAGTCGGAGTATGACTGTAATTAGGCATTTTCCGTAATCCCTTGTTGAAAGAATAGGCGTGCCATTTAAAGTACCTATTCATCACAAGGGCTTTTATTGCACCATTAATGCTTAATTGGTTTACTTTTTTAAATGATTTAATGTACAATGATCTATAATAAACAAGGGCTTAGTGCAGAAACTGGTGTGGCTATAAAGGCTATGTGTACCCGTCATTCTGGGAAAATCAATTGCTTTTAGGGTAAGCTATCTGTACCTTACCCATACCAAATACAATACAAGGTATGATGTTATGAAAAAAACACTATTACATAAAATTGGAAACCAATTTAAAAAAAATGAAAAATATGAACTTTATGCAAGTATATGCACAAAACGTCTAAATATGCAAAATTTTCTTAAATACGCAAAACATGCATTAATTACTTGGTGTCAGTTAACTCTAAACACCATGATTCGTCCATATTATTGACTGTTTCGCAAAATATGCGAAACTAACATTAATAATAATAATAACAATAATAATAATAATAATAATATATTTATTAGCCAGTTATGTACATAAACGACACATTAGCAGTAAAGGCCCTAGTACACCTCCTTGTGGTGTGCCGAGGGTTAGACCGGTACGGTTGGAGTAAGAGTTTTTAACCTTTACCTTGATTTGTCTATTGCTTAGATAGGAGATTAGCCAGGAGTTAATTGGACCACGGATCCCAAGGTTGCAAAGTTTGTCCAGCATTAGGATTTTGTCTATAGAGTCAAAAGCTTTAGAAAGGTCGAATAACAAAGCTACTACATGTTCTGCCTTATCAACTGCATTGTAAATGTGCTGTGTAAGTTCTATGGTTGCAGTTTCAGTTGACTGGCCTGATCTAAAACCATGCTGACAATCTGACAAAAGATGTTGGTTATTTAAGAAAAGGAGTATTCTGTTATATATGACTTTTTCAATGATTTTAGAGAAGACGCTTAATAATGCTATAGGTCTGTAATTTCCTATGTCGTTGAAATCGCCTTTTTTAAAAATCGGGCGAATAGCTGCGGTTTTTAGGGATTCCGGGAATACTCCATTAGTAACAGACTTGCTAATTAAGTCTGCTAAGATTGGGCATAAGTCGCTACAGCAAGTTTTGATCAAGAACATTGGAATTTCGTCGGTTCCAGTAGATTTTCTGTTTGGCATTGCATTTATTACCGCTTCTACCTCAAACGAGCAAACTGGGTAGAAGTACATAGAAGCAAGTTGTTTAGTTTTTGATATAACATGCGATCAAAAAAAATTCACCTCAAGTTGGCTATGAAACATGCAAACACAAAATTAGGCATGTCGACTTTTAATTCATACAAATGTCAGCTGTTGTTTTATAGGTTATGTGAGGTGTGTGAGGTTATGTCTGTTTGGCTGTCAGGCATATAAAATGTCACTAATTCTATTAAACACAGAAGTCAAATCTGCCACCAAGAAAATGAAGGTCACATAACTCATCTACTTTAAAATAATTTTCTGTTAATAACATTTTTCTGTTCAATTTTTATGTAATTTTAGTTTTTAGACTAATTGAATCTGCTCTAATTTTTATCAATTAGGCGTGGTTTTAGATTTAGTAGTTCTAATGGCTTAAGTTGTATGACTTTAGCAAAGACACGGTTTATATTTTTCATGGCAAACTTTGAGGTGAAATTTTTTCGATCTCACGTTACTACGAGGCAAGTGTTTACTATTAAGGTGATTTTTTATTTTCGTAGGAAGCCACGGCTTTAGGATTGGTTATTAGGTTAGAGTTATAATGGATAGAAATCGTTTCCTCTTTGTTAAAGGGTTTCCCTTTTAAAGTATTCACTAAGTTCCAGATGATCTTGGGTTTATTGTTAGACGAAATAATCAGGGAATTATAGTATTCCATCTTTTCTTTTGTGATGTCCTTGTTAATTAGATATTTTAAAGTTTTGTATTTTGGGCTTCGAAGATTTTTTTTGAGCCAGGCGAGTTTTTCAAGCTCCAGGAATTTACACTGTAAGGCAGTGGAAAAGACGATCTTTTTTGGGTTTTTGGGTGAAAATTGATTAGGTCGCTTATTTAATCTGAAGGCTGTATCGAAACACCACAAAAAGTTTTTGTAGAAAGTACCAAATTCAAGTTGAGTATTACTTGTGGAAGTTATTAAGTGTTGGTTTAATAGTGTTTTGAATTCGTTTAGCGAGGTGTTATTAAGAGTTCTGTAGATGGTGTAGGTTCTGCTTGCTTTAATATCAGGATTGGGTTGTGTACTGATGTAGTACTTAATTAGTTGACCACAGAAAGATCTGAAAAACCTGGGTCAAAATTTTTTCAAGATACTAGGTCCGGTTGATTAGTGATAGCGTCATCAATCATTGATACACAGTTGTTGCTAATTCTGGTGGGCTCAGATAGGAGAGATGACAAGTTAAACGACGCTAGAAGGTCTGACAGTATTTTGTGTTGGTAAGAATTTGTCAGTCCATTAAAGTTAAGGTCGCCGCAAACTAGTACATGTTTATACCTACTCAATGTTTTGGATAGAGTTTGAGAAAATTGTTTTACAAATAGCTTAAAGTCTCCCATAGGTGATCTATAGATACAGATAATACATAAGCACTTATTATAAATGATTGAGGAGCTTTCACAATGTAGTTCAGTTGAGCAGTTGATGAGTGAGTTGTTCACTATGCAGTTTTGCGCGTCAGTGATCTTAGCATATATTACAGTTCCACCGTGTATGTGAGTGGAGCGGCAAAAATCGCTTATTTTTTTATAACCATTAATTACTAGTGAGTCCAATTTATCTTTGCATTATATGCATTTTGCATAAAATCCTTTCTCTCCTACTGTATTTACCGAGTCGGGTCAGTAAAATCTGCAACCCATATTGCATATTTCATTAGTGACTAGATCACTAACGTAACCTTACAATAAAATTAGATCAAAGAACTATCCAGATCCACAGAGTCGAGTCAGTGGAAGTAAATAGAACCTTGTCTACAAGTTGAATTAGCTGACGATTTGTGTAAAGCCGCATTTGTATTTAAACTTTGTTATTGCAATTTGCCTCTAAAAGTCAAATCAAGCGCCACAAATAACATTCAGAGAATATTTAAATGTAATAACAGCCACGTAACTAAAATTTATGTAACATAACCTTTACATTATGACAGGAAAAAGGCAAACTAATGGTCACGTTGATTTATACTTTAGAAAAAATCATATTAAGAATCTATTTGTCTAGGAAATATGTGATGTGGGTTGCAGATTTTACTGACTCGACTCGGTAAATACGGTATAGTTGTGTTATGAGTAATAAGTTAATTATGTTTTATACAGATTTAAAATTCAATTAAAAAAAATGTAAATAAATAATAAGTTAAATAGCTAGGAATATTGAATAAAATTGAATTATGTACATTAATTATAACATATTAAAAATGTAATATTAAGTTAGCTAGAAGAATCTGGTTTAATGATAATATTTCTAATTTGAGACAGCAAAGCTTTGAAGATAAAGTAATTTAAAGCAAAATTAGTAAACGATATTAATTATCTATATTAAAGTTATATAGAGTATATAAGATCCTGTTAATGGATTAAATATAAAAAAATTATCATAATTGATTTGGATAGTGCAATTTATAATAAAATTTTGGAAGGTTAATTGAAGAATTTGGAGTGTTACTTATATGCAATTGGACTGGAAGGAGTCTGAAGATTTATCCTGGATTAGAAAAGTGGGAACATTAAATAAGAAATCATATCCTGAGAAATTAATAAACATGAGCGATTTTAATTTAGATCCTGATTAGCTAGGGCGTATAGGGAATTTGTATGTGCTTAATTCACAATTAATATTTTGTTAATAAATCTGTATAACACATTTTAATTTAACTTTATTAATATAAAGTAACTAAATGAATTTAGAATTCTTATAAACACCAAATTAAGAACCTCATCAACGCCTAAGAGATATTGAGTTAGCCGGAGTTTAATTAAAATAAAAGTAATAAAGAAAATTCGGTCAGGGTAAGTAAATTTTAATTTGAATTAAATCGTTAAGCTAGAAGAAACCAAACAAATTATATTTTAACGTAGAACGTGCATTTGAACGTAATCTGTAAGCTGTGAGGTTTACAAGCAGGCATATTTTTCATTTTCTACCCTGTAACATGAAACAATGTGTGGAAGTGTTTTGTAAATAATAAAACCATACCCATTCATAGCAAATGATAAAAATAAGTTAATAACGTCTTACACGCCGATATTAGAACGAATTATACTGGTGCAATTAAACACAAAATCTGTCAATACAAACATAATATAGATATATCAGCAACGACAAAAAACAGAGACAAAGACGAAGAAAGATTCTATGAACAAGTTAAAGATGTTATGAAGAAACTAAAACAACAAAAAGTGAACGTCACCATTGGTGATTTCAATTCGAAAATTGGTCAGGGTAAATGAGGAGATATAGTAGGAAAGCTAACGGCCCAGATAACGTACCAACAGAACTATTAAAACTTATAGACAATGACGATGAAGATGCTTTAGTGGATTTATTCAACGCTATAGATATATGACACGGGAATTATACCACAAGAATGGTTAATATCTACCTTCGTTCCAATTCCTAAGAAAAGTAATTCGAATTGTGATGATTATCACATATAATAAAGAAATATAACAGATACTCAGTTCAGATTCCAAAATAATTTAGGAACGAGGGATGCTCTGTTTGGTACACAGATCCACCTACACAGGTGTAAAGATGTTAATAGAAGTGTTTGTTAGACTACAACAAAGCTTTTGGCAAGGTTAAACACGAAAAGTTAATGGAAATTTTAAAAAACAATGATTTAGATGACAAAGACATACGCATCATTGCCTATGTCTATTGGACGCAAAAAGCGGCAGTATAAATAGAAGATAAGTTGACGGATCTGTTCGACATCAGACTGGGGCTGCGACAAGGCTGTATCCTATTCCCCTTGTTATTTAGTGGGCATTCGCAAGAAATTTTTGACGAAGTCCTGAATGAAGTAGAAGAAGGGATAGCAGTTGGCGGAGAGAAGACAAACTGTACTTATAACTTAAAACGAACAAGAAAAACAACAAAAATATGGTTTAACTGCTAACATAAAAAAGACAAAGATCATTGGTAATAACAAAATAAGAAGCAGATACCTAATCCAATGATCACTATTGGTAACGAACCGTTGGAAGTGGTGAACAGCGTTCAGCGAACAGTATCTTATGCGATAATATCCAAGAAATAAAAGCACACATTGAACAGGCAAGAAACACATTTATGAAGTTGAAGATATTGCTGTGCAATAGACAACGGAGTTTAAATCCTAGAATCTGTTAGAAGTTATGTTTTTCCAGTGGGTGGAGAGCTAGACGACCACTAAAGTTATGATCAAGAAAGTAGAAGCATTTGACATGTGGGTTTACCGCAGACTCTTAAGAATTTCTTGAGTGGGCACGGTTACGAATGTGGAAGTGCTCCACAGGATGAATAAGGAAATTGAAATTAACCATACCATCAAAATAAGGAAGCTTAAGTATTTTGGACACATTATGAGAAACGAACGTTACCGTATTTTACAACCACTAATCATGCTAGGTAAAATTCAAGGTCGCAGAAACGTAGGCAGAAGTAAAACATTAAAAGGAAAATATTGGAAAGTGTTTTGGAAAATCCACCAGTTTCTAAACTACAAATAGCCAGAATGATACCTAACCTCAGAGAATGAGAAGAAGATTAAAAAACGATCAAAACAATCTCAACAAATAATATACTATATGCTAGTAATTTAATGGCTACTAATACGAATAATTCGTGATAATTGCTTCTGCGTGACTGCTATCGTGTTATAACTTTCACACCAAAGAATCGACTTTCGAGTTCTTTTCGTTAGTAAATATTGTGTCCTGCTAGCAAAACTCCAAAATAATGTCAAATTATGGATTTCCATTTTACGCCCTGCTACCATGATCCCATATGTATGTACCGTGATCTCAAAAAGTTTTTACATAAGGGTTGGCCATGAGACACAAAAGCAATGTTTACTGCAAGATTTAGAACGTTTGTTTTTACAATTTTATTGAAATTTGCACAACAGTATTATGTCAGCAACACAATGATAACAGGTAATAAATTCTAAATCTTGCAATTGACATTATTTTTGTGTCTCACAGCCAATCCTTATGTAAAAACTTTTTTAACTCACGGTGTAAGGCACTGGCAGTAGTCCCTTAGATTTTTTTGCAAATCCTTGAATTTTGACAATTAAGTAAAAAGTAAAGTGAAAAATTCTGTATTCTAATTACAACGAAATTTCAGTATTGAAGGGCGTACGGGTAATACCAGCCAAGATAATTATCTTCGATTGTCTATACAGCGTTGTCAACTTAAACTTTGTGTAGTCATTCGAATACAATACCTGTAATTATTAGGTAATGTTGTTTTCATACCATAAACGATTGTAATACATTTCTAGTTCTCGAAAAATTAAAAGAGCTCTAACAACCAGCCTCTCAGTTGCCCTTACTTTAAAATTAATATAAATACAAATTCTTTCGCAAATCAAATATCTATTGTTTCCTTTAGTTATAGTAAAATTAATTTTGTTTACAGTATTTTAGTTATCTTTCCTGGGTATTTTCTAATTATTACGATTTAACTACAATATTTTTCTGCAACCACAAGTTAGCTGAACATATGCTTATCGAGGTAAGTGTTACGACATACGGGTACCTATTGCTGCTTATTTCCTGATAATAATTCTATTGCAGCTTCAGCATCGAAATCTGATTAGGAGAAATTTCTTTCTTGTTTTTTATTGGGGTGACAAAACCATTAGCAGGTATTTCAGAAGAAGTCTACATGAGGCGCTCAAAACCGTCGTTATAACTAATCCAAGACCAAATACGTAAGTTAAATTTCATCTTTTACTTTTGAACTTTGAACACGAATACTGTAGGTATCGCTTATATTACAATCAAGCAACGTCCCATCAAAGGCATCATTTGGAAATGGTAAACTGGTGGAATAATTTAGGAAGACTCTTTCGTCATCCTACCTTACCGTCTGCAAAAACTGTTTTTCAAAATTTTCATGGGAAGATATTCGATGTTCCTGTTTTACATGTTCGTATTATTAATATATGAAAGTTGTTATCTTCTGCAATTTGAAAAGGTATATATCACAAAATAAAACTTTTGATGGAAAAATTTTCTAGAAACCCCCATGGCATTTTGTACGATACAACAACGACTCAATAGAAGTTGTAGGTGGTAGAGATGACATGTTATTGTCGCTTTTGGGAAACCGTCTTAACTTTAGGTAAATTGTTTGTGAATATGTTAACTTTCTTTTAATAAGTTAGTTCTTAGGTACGAATATTTTGATCCACCAGATCGCAGTCAAGGATCTTCCGTTTTAGCTAATGGTTCTTTTGAAGGTGTTTTGGGTCTCATTGGGAGAAGGGTTTGTTTGCAATTATTTAACTATTGTTATTTGAAAGTTGTTTAATCCTAAGCACCCATTAGAACAAAGATATCATATTATTTAAATTGATCATGCAGAACTAGCTCGTATAAATTTTAAAACCTTTATTATAAGAAAATAAGTGATTTTAGCGGTATAACTATTTTTTTTTTTTTTATTAAACTTTATTTATATTTACAATCTGCTGCGAGGAGCAATAAGTAAATTTGGTAAACTTATAAATTATTATTACATGAAGGATGCTTTCCCAGTGGAATGCTCCCTTAAAGATACCTAACTTAATAGGAATATATGTATGTATGTAACACTGATTACACAAATTATGTCAATAACGGTCTGGTAGGTCTAGTGTGTTGTATCTTTTCAACCTATGGGTTGTGTTGCTATTATCCAGCAGATTCATTGCCAGAGAGTTTTTGTGGCTTTCGAGACGTATAAGATACTTTGCGCTCGCGCACTTCACTTCCTCTTTCACTAATTTTACACGAAGGTCTCGATGGATGACTTCATTTTTAACGTACCATGGAGCATCCGCAATTGTTCTCAGGGTTTTAGACTGAAATCTTTGTAAAATCTCCAAATTGGAGTTACTCGTGTGGTTCCCCATAATTGCAATCCATATGTCCATATAGGCTTTAATATGGTTTTGTACAATAACACCTTGTTTTGTAAGGATAGTTTAGATTTACGCCCTAACAGCCAGTTTAGTTTGGTGAGCTTTAAACCCACCTGTTTTCTTTTGCTGAATATATGTTTTTTCCAGGTTAGTCGGCGATCAAGATGCATGCCAAGGTATTTGGCGTCCTCTGCTTGCGGAAGTTGTATATTATTAAGGTTTGCCGGTGGGCACGTGTTCCTTCTCAGTGTGAAAGTGACTTGTATAGATTTGGTTTCATTTGCTCGTATGCGCCAGATTCGTAACCAGTCTTGTACTTTGTTGAGCGAAGTCTGTAAGTTTTGTGACGCACTAGCAGGGCTTTCATGAATTTCAAGAATTTCAGTATCGTCTGCATACGTGGCTATAGTCGTTTGCTCGTCAGTAGGTATATCTGCTGTATACAGTAAGTAGAGAATCGGTCCTAGTGCGCTTCCTTGTGGCACACCTGAGTTTATAGGGTGTAATTTTGTGATTTCATTTTGAAACTTCACCTGAAAGTCCCTGTTACTTAGATAGGATTTCATCAGTTGATAGTAGGTATGTGGAAGTTTTTTCTTGATTTTGAACAATAGTCCGGTAGGTATGCCAGACTCTATCGAAGGCCTGGGCTATGTCCAAAAAAGCAGCAGAACAATACTTCTTCTCTTCATAGGTCTTGTTGATTTCATTTACTATCCTATGTATTTGTTCAATGGTGGCATGGTCCTCCCTAAATCCGAATTGATGCTCCGGAATGAGATCATGTTCTTCTAGGATTGGTTTGAGTCTTCTAAGTAACAGTTTCTCAAAAACTTTAGAAATTACTGGTAAAAGACTGATAGGGCGATAATATGATGGTTTTTCCTGAGGTTTACCCGGTTTGGGTATGAGAACTATTTGGGCTACTTTCCGGGAAATAGTTTGATCTTAGGATAGCATTAAATATAGCCGTTATTAGTCTGAATCCTTTTTCTGACAGTTCTTTAATAGTTTCACCTGTAATCAGGTCATAGCCTGGTGCTTTTTTATGGGTTTAGTTCGGACTTTATTAGGAATTTTACTTCTTTTACCGTGATCCTTTTTATTGGCAGACTTAGTTGGTCTGCTGTTTCCAAGTAGTGCTGTATTTTTGTTTCTTCCTCTAGTGTTAGTTGAGAGGGGAACGGTTGAAAGACGTTCGTTAGGTGTTCTGCAAATGTACTGGCTTTATCTTGCTCATTTCTAGCCCAATTTGGGTTAAGTATAACTTATGTACTAAGCACATTTTTAGTAATTGCTTTTACTTAAGTGTTACTCTTATAAGAACTTGTCGTCCTCAATCAGAATTTTATTATTTTCTTTCCTCGGTCGTTGTTCAAATTATTTGTTGTGGCATTAAATCGCGTTTTATTAATTTTATTTTATCTATAAGTTTAGCATTATGCAGAAAATTGTACAAAATTATAATCTACACAGTTTAAGCAAAGTTGGAATTCGGTTCATGTTATTTATACATATTTTCTTAATCTTGCACAATTTTGGTCGAAATTTATAGCCATCTTCAAACCTGTACATGACTTTTAATGATATTTATCAAAGTGGCTTTCAAATCTGTTTGAATATCTACTTAAAACCTATCTTTATTATTTTCTTTTTTAAACCACTCCAAGTTTCCTTTCATGAATTTAAATTCCCTTCTAATTTCCTCAATTTATATTTTTAGTCGTTCATTTCCTGTTTCATCTTTATTGTCCCTGACATATTTTTTGGCATTTATTTATTCCTTAAGCGTCTCTCACTAATTTGGTCATTATCTCCATTAAATTAACCATTTTATTTTCTTCGCTTTTTTATCCTTTATAGGGGGTTCTTGTACTTCCCTTGTTTTGTCAGACATTTTCCTAATTCCTTCTCCCCTTTTTTCTTTTGTACTCTTTTGAAAAATCGTTATATTTATTCTTAGAGGTTCACATAGTTCACGTCTCCTAAATAAAATCCGCGATTTTCGCCACCTTAATTTTTAACCTTGGTTTTTCGCTGCATGCTTATTACACCCCCAATCACCTCCACCATAAACAACTTGGTTCTATTCTACTTGCTTTATCCAGTAAATGTAAATATCTACATCTGCATACAATTTCAAAGTAATTTCCTTAATTCATGATTTTTCACAGCACGAGTATTGAGATTGAGATAAAGAATCATGTGTCGATCAAAAATTTTGCCGAACACTGTCATGTATTCGCTTTTCCTGGGCACTTGTAAATTTACAAGAAAAATTATTTTTTGACATGCCTAACCTGTTAGTTAGAATAAGCAATATTTTTATAGGAAGCTGAATTTTTCCTCGGAGATGTCACGTTAACTTTAGAGAGACTAAATGTAGTGGAATTCTCATTTCTAACTTTAGCAGACAGTGTTGCCTTTGTAACTCATGCACCAAGTCGTCTAAATGAAGCACTGGCTCTTGTAAGACCATTTCATTGGCAGGTAACCTTTACCTTAGCTTTAATAATCTACATATACTAATCAATATTAAAGGTTTGGCCTGCAATTGTCGCCACGCTGTTAGCTTCTGGACCAATATTATATGCACTGATTGCTTTACCAAATATTTGGCAGCCTAGATTTTTAATACGCTCTCATACCAAACTTCTTTGGGACTGTTGCTGGTTCACTTTAACGTTATTTTTTAAACAAAGTAAGTCAAAATGCCCACAGCAAAGCTTTGATATATAATTGCAATTTTGCAGCTGGAAAACAACCATCTTCCAGTCATAAATCAAGATTTTTCATTATAATTTTGTCTTTATCTGCTACGTACATTATTGCGGATATGTATTCTGCTAATTTAACTTCTTTACTAGCAAAACCAGGAAGAGGTAAATAGAGTAATCGTTTTTAATTCATTTGATAGCCATATTAAATACTTTTAGAAAAATCCATTAACAATCTGATCGAACTTGAACAAGCAATGTTAACTAGAAGTTATCAGTTGTACGTAGAGAAACACAGTTCTAGTTATGGTCTCTTAGAGGTATTTAATGAAGACTATAAAAATTTAACTTTGTTGCGATAATACTTTTCAGAACGGTACTGGTCTTTACGGAAGACTGTGGAAAATGATGACTACAAAACAACCTTCTTTCGTTATCGATTCCGTAGAAGATGGTGTTCAGTCAGTAAGGCAGTCTCCAGATGTAGCAGTGCTAGCAGGAAGAGAAACTTTATTTTTTGACATACAACGATTTGGTATAATCCGTTAATTTTTCTAAATATTTGATTTTCAGTTGATTGTTTAAAGGTGCAAAAAACTTTCACCTAAGTGAAAAACTAAATACGGCTTATTCAGCAATCGCATTCCAAATTGGTTGTCCTTACATAGAAAACGTCAATAAGATGTTTGTTCTATTGAATAAAGTATTAACCTGAATATAAATCCTCTTTATTGTAGATTACTGGCCATATTTGAAGCTGGAATTTTAACAAGGATGACGGAAAATGAATACGAAAAATTGGGTAAACAACAATCGGTAGTTAATTCCGATACAAATAACGCGGTGATCCCTTCGGCTAAAAAGGAACCACGGAAGGCGGCGAAAGCTACAGAAGATAACGAAAAATTGCAACCGATTAATATAAAAATGTTACAAGGTGCATTTTATTTGCTTTTTATAGGGCATGGAATATCAGGTACGATTGTTATTTTGAAATAACAAAATCAGGATGGTTTCTTAAATAATTAATAGCAAACGTTTTAGGTATTTCGCTACTTTCGGAAATAGGGTTTATGAGGCAAAGACTTGCCTTTCTTCGAATAAAACGTAGCTTGGCAAGAAAACTTGGTAAGTTAAAAAGAAGGACTTCGTACTGGTTTTCTAGAAATGTGAACTATATTAGGGCAAGGATTCAAAATATGTTACATGAAGCTATAATTGATACTTTAGAATATCTCGAGTGATTGAAAATTTTACTGTATTTTCTTTCTACATATACATATTCTAAATAGTATTTTTTACATAATCTTATTTTTACTGAAAGTAATATCCTTATAACTGAATAGACTAAACTTTATAAACTACAAATAACCCCACAAAAGGCCGGAGAGGCAAATTCAAAATCACAGCTTTGTAAACCTTCCAGACTTAAATTTCAATTCTGTTAGCTATGTAAGAATATTATTGTCACCTGACAAGGTAGGGTGTAAACGGTACTTCGGAATTAAGACATTGGCATAATTTATTTATACAAGTAAAAATCGTGCTAATAGCACTACCACAGCACTGCTACGTCTATTTTAATTATAAACAAATTTAACTTGTAAGTCTACACGGTTTTAGTAGCAAAATGAAATATGTTAAGCATTATACAAAGGCATACCTACACTAATTAATAAATAACATTAAGTTGGTTTGCGTGTATTTGCTTTCGTTCAATATCCACCAATTAAATATTTAACGCCTAGAAGTACAAATGGCATAAAACACAGAAAAACAAGCTGCTGATATATTGATTTCTTTAATTACTATTTTCAATCTGTAATTAGTTCTAACTGCTGGAAAATACAAATATCTTTAAATGCACGATTTAAATAATTTGTTACCTAAGAGACCACAAACTTGACATGTTGCTTACGTAATAAAGTATGCTTATATGTATTGCTATAGCATAATATGTAGAAATCGAATTTAGTATACACGAACTAGAAATATTTTATAATATAAACTCTGTTAGATTAATAAGTTAAACATTTAATTCTATTGTTAAAAATGTTAAATAAACACTGGAGAAGAATGTTTGCTTGTTTATTCTTTATAAAATTTATGTTTTAGGTTATGCAGCTCGACTAATATACTTTATATAAACTGATCAATTTGACCTTTTCAGCAAAAAGTATACAGGGACTTCTTGGACAACTTTTTTATTTGTAAAGATAAAAAACAATTCAACGGGCAAACTAGTGCAGGTTTTTATGGAGAAGTTTGGTATGCGACGCGTTGGTAAAAAGTATTGTCGAAAAACTAAAACATCGCTTTTGCTATTACCACATGTATTGTATATGAGCACTAGATGCCTAGTAGGCCCGTGGCTTTTCTGGATAACTTTTCCCATTCTTTCCTGTTTTGGCTTTTTCTTCCCATCTCGTAATGTTCAAACGGTTTAGATCTTCAATCACTTCATTTTTCCTATGGCTTTTGGGTCTTCCCCTTCTTCTTCTCCCTCGTATTTCTGCCTTACATATTTTCTTTGGTGTTCTTTGGTCGTTCATTCTTATTAAGTGTCCCATCCATCTGATCCTTTATTCTCCGTATTGTTCGTATAGTTCTTGGTTTGTGCGTCTTTCCCACTGTCCATCCACATACTTCCCTCCAAATATTTTCTGAAGAATTCCTTTCCCACACTTTCAGGATTGTTTGGTCACACCTCACTCCCGTACGTCACCACTGTTCGCACTACAGTTTTATACACTCGAAGTTTTATGGAACGAGAGAATGTTTTACTTGAGAAGATGTTTTTTAAAGCTGCCGCACTTTTAACTCCCGCTGCAGTTCGTGTTTTTATTTCTGTACTGTTATATGGCTCCTTAGTTATTACTGTTCCTAAATATACAAATGTGTTCACTTCTTCAAATTCCTAATTCTTTATTTCATTTATTTTGGTCATTAGTGATTTGCCCTGTTGGTGTTGTTTATTATTCCACACTTCGCTTGCCCTGAATTTTTCCCTGCATAATAACTTGCAAAAGTTGATATTTCTGTCCCCGCATAATGTGCACAAAATATTGTAACTTTCGTTGCTTTTTCTGTGTCCATTCTTCTGAGCACTTCCACGTTAGAAACTCTATTTATCCATGAGACTTTCAAGATTCTTCTGTAAATCCAGAATTCGAATGCATCTATTTTATTCATGCAGTATTTGCTTAAAGTCCATGCTTCCATTCCGTATGGAATATATTTGCACATAGCATTTAACTAACCGAGTTTTTAGCTTCAACGTCAAGTTCCTAGAGCAGAATACTTTTTTCATGCTTATAAACGCGCTTTTAGCTTTTTCTGTTGTTGATGAACAAAGCTCGTTTTGTTCTAATGAAATTCTTTTTATTAAAATGTAAAGACAGAATACATGACAAGTCAAATTACAAAATAACAATATTACTAGTTGCTATGAAAACAACCAATCCTAACATGTGTCGTACAAAGCAAATATATAAAATAGCCTGCTTGTGCTAACAATGAAAGGAGCGCAATGCATCATTTCCAACAGTTGTTATTATTATTTCTTTTGTATAGGCATTCTTGTCATTTACTATTGCTCCAAGATATTTGTATTTATTCACTCTCTCGATGTTATATAGGTAGTTTATTTCCGACATCTCTTCAAAAAATGATTTTTCTGACAGTGTATGAATATATTACAACCATTTTACTTGGCTTTGTTCAATTTTTCCCCTGTAGCTTATTTTATTTTGGATATTTTAATTTCTGGTTATTTTTCACAAAAATATCGTTTCAGACCATTGTAATTGTTCAAAGTTGATTTACATATGTTAAAATGGGAGCAAATATCTTTTAAAGCTCCGTAATATTTTATAAGTTACTGATTTTTTAATTTTAAACGAAGTTAAAAACAAAACATTTCAAAGATCAAAGGACTCTTTTTGTTGGAGTGGTGTACCCCTTTTAAGGGGCATTTTCGCCTTCTTTCCATATGCTTGTGATGTGCGTGTCAAGTGATCTACAGGCATAGGAAGAACTATAAATCGAAATAAGTGAAATGTATTATAGTAGTATATCTTGACAAAAATTAAGCAAAAATAATTATTTGCTGATATTTAAACCCAAAAAATGAATGCATAAGAAAATAATAGATGCGTGAGACTATAAAAAAGAAAAGAAATTAACCAAAGAATACGTGTTAAAGGGCAGGAGAAGGCAATCTAACAACAAAATTCTGTGTTATTGCGATTTATTGTTTGTACAACTCTGTCATGCAGCAGTATAAACGTACAAAATTTTGATATAATCTTATATATATATGAATAATTAGATCAGTCAATGGTTTTGGTTACGTATAAATTCTTGATTCTTCATAATATTTTATATAAATGACTTAGGATTTAACAAAGTTACTTCTTAAAAGCCCTTTTCACGACTTACCCTTTTAAGGCGGCATTATGTTTCCAAAGCAGCTTAAATAATACAAAGTTATTTTTAAAAAATGAATTGTCTGTATTATTATTAACTGACTAAATGTGAAGTTTTTATTTATGAAACTGACAAATATTTTTGTTACTTCAGATTTCACATTGCTAAGAGAGGGGGGAAGCTTAATACAGACAGTTCTAAGGTTATACAGGGCCTGCTGCAATTCAGTTTTTAAAAAATCACTCTGTACTTAGATATGCAACATAGTTTGTTTAAAATATTCTATTTACTACGTGGTTTAGTAATTAAATAAGCTTAATAGACATCAACTCTTAATTTGGCATAAGCACATCTCAAAACATTTACTAAAGAAACTATGCATGTAGCAATCTAGCAATATGACAATGTAATTGTTTTTTATATAAATTACTAAACAATCAATCAAAAAAATTTTATAAACATGTTCACCCATAATTGTTGTAGCAGCAAGAAAAGTCACTCATTATACATATAAAACTCCGGTGTATTTATTATCTATCGTTTAAATTTGCAGACGAAACAACAAAACAGGGTACCTACTTACTTTAACAATTAACAATCAACTCCTTTCTTTGAAACACAAATTCGTTGGAATATCATATGATTTTGAGGCATTGCAAGCACTTTGAAGATTTTTTTAACAGTCCGAATTTCCAAGTTACGCTATTCCTTTACTTAATTTTATAATAAATAGAAGGTAAACCACAGTTAAGAATACGTGTAGCTTATGTTTAAAATTGTACATTACACAGAATACACTAACAAAAATTTATAACACTATTACATTATCCCATTTATTTTTTTTTCATATTTCATTGAATTATTTAATTGTCCAGTGTAAGAGCTGTTTTCTTTCCAACTAGTTTTCGGATAATTATTACCTTAAGGCGGTGCTAACGGTTTTAATTACAGAGACGCTACCTTTGTAAAACACGTTTAAAAATGTATCGTTTAATAACAGCTCTGATTTGAGAAACTTAATTTAAAATAGAATATTTCCTCATTCGTTGTTTGATCTAGTAAAGGTAAGTCGCTGTGAAGTATGTGGTGAATTGTTTTTACCAAATAATGGGTGTTGAATAACAAAATATTTTACGTTTTAAAACAATAACCGCGAATTATCAACCTACTAAATTCTGCAAAAAATTAAATAAGCATCATTAATATATGAACGAATTAGTTGTGTTATTCTAATTAATAATTCTGAAATGCATCAAAACTGTATACGTATTTTGCATTTATATTTTGAAAGTATGTTATGATCGCTGTAAAGAATCAGAAGCAAAATGTCCAAAATTAGTTGATACATGTTCAGAAGCAAAGTTACAGTTTATCCTGGACATGTTCTCGCTGGCTATCTACAAACGATGTTTTATTCAATAAGCTAAAACACATTATAATAATTTAATGTCGTTACTTACCATCATGTATTAATATATTAATTTAGTATAGTCAATTACTAATAAAATTCTTGGTTTTATTTTACCATTTTTATCAATCTCGAAATACCTGCTTCGTAGATTATCATCTACAAACAGTTTCATAGATTAATTACTTTTTCTCTTAACTTAAAAATAGAATAAATGGAATAAAATCACATGAAACAATAATTAGAAAATTAGACGATCTTTTTCAGATGACCAAAACAAACAACGCAGATGCTTTTAGAATTCAACATGAAATGTTGACTCTATCAGGTGTTTGGCCTAAAAAGGACCCAACTCTATTTTACAAAATCAAGGGCGTAGTAAGCTGGATATTTACTCTTGGTTTGTGTGTAACGATGGGAATTGAAGCAATATACGATTTTAAAGACTTCACTAAACTTTCTGAAATCCTTTATATTCAAGTAACCATAACCGCAACTGTAGTCAAACTTGCTTCGTTCACTTATCGACGCAAAATCTTTTGGAAAATGTTAGATTTCTTAAAAGATCCTGTGTTTATGTCATATACAGATGACTTAGATCATTATATGGTTAAATCGGTTAAATATTCAACGTTAATTGCAAATATCTATAGAAATCTTATCTTTTGCTGCATATTCTTGTACATCGTATACCCAATCCTGGATAACAAGCCTTTACCCTTTCCTTTTCCGTATGATTTTGGACAATATAGATATTGTATGTACACTTTCCAAATTATCGGTGAGGCCTACTGTGCTTGGAATAACTCGTGTTTAGATACACTTACTACAAGTTTAATGGGAATTGGAGCTGCACAACTAGATATTCTTCACGGAAAAATTTCTAATATCAAGCATTTGCAAGTTAAACCAGATAGCTTTGATCCAGAAACGGATAAAATCGTTGTCGACAAGCTTAGACAATGCATTACACATCACACTTCTATTATAGAGTAAGTTTCTATTAATATTTAATAATATATATAAAATTAAATGAACTTGACATCTTTAGATTTCTGGACTATGTTGAAGAAATTTTTTCATTTGGAGCGTTAGCGCAGTTTATAACAAGTGCAATTGTTATTTGCAATACTGTCTTTCATATTGTGCTGGTAATTTAAAATGCTTTTTCCTAATCTCGTGACAGAGCACAACTTTCCTACACAATTATGCCTTGCGTGCTATATTATGACACTAGTTTAATAGCTATAAACTTAAAAATAAAATACTTAAAAGCATCGATTGCTTAGGTTAAACGATAATACTAATAAAATTTAAACCTAGATAGCTAGCTCATGGAATTTTTCACACCAAATCGGGTTTGAACTTGTGTCAACAATATGTATTTATTCATTTTTTAAGTAACGTATTCATTATACGATCCACAATAAAAATAAAGGCAATAAATGAACTAAAAGTGATTTTTCAGATATCCACAATAAATTCACAGTTTTTTCTGTTGACTAACTATTTCCTTATCATGATGGCTGAACTTTTTATGTACTGCTGGTACGGAAATGAAGTAATGGTTAAGGTAAGAAGTATACTTGTATACTCAATAAGTAAATACAGTTTTATCACAATAGTGTTTTATTTTTAAGAGCGTACGTCTTGGAGAAGCTTGTTACACATTTAATTGGTACAACAGTGGAAATGAAGTGCGAAAATATTTATTTATTATTATGGAACGTTCTAAAAGACCAATTATAATAACAGCTTTCAAATTTTCAAAGTTATCATTAACTGCTTTTGCTTCTGTACGTAAATTAGCTATAAACTTATAAATTTTTCTTGTCTAGTAATTATTTTTTTCTTTTGGAAAAGATTCTGCAATGGTCTTATTCGTGTCTTGCCCTATTAATGAAGATGTATCGAAAACGCTCTACATCATAAAAGTATAGAATATAAAACACGTGTGTTAACAGAAATATGCATAATTATGTAGTTTAGTTTGCACAATAAGTAATACATGATTTGAATATAACATATTTTATTTTGAAGATACCATGCACTAATAATAAATAACAATAAAAAATAAAAGCTGGAATTTGTAGGATAACACAGTTTTATATTTTGTAATAAAAGATAAATAGGTATTATAATCTAAAAAAAAGTCACTCTTATAATGACTAATAACAAATATTAGATATACTCTGGCAGTTGCTAATACAAACCTAATATTCGTTAATACTTTTTTAGGTTTTTAAAAACTTTATATAGACGACATACTGTAACGATGCGAAGTGTTGAAAATTTACAATTTTCTGTAACTGGTGAAAACCCCCGAAGCTTTGGACCCTCTTTTGGTTTTGTTCGGTATTTGTAACCCAGTATTTTATATAGGGTAGGAAATAAAAATATTTGTATATTTATTCAATTAAATTAGTTATGCCGATTCCAGTGTGGTCCGTCAAGAGTGGATGGTCGGTGTGGACGGCGTAGGTTCAACCCAAAGGACTGGTCGGTGCGGATGCCGCGGGCGCTGATAGAAGGATGGTGTCCGAAGGGTTTTGTTTTATAGTATTTACGTTTATGTTCTTGAAAAATAAACAAAGGGTGTAGGAATGTAGGAGCCTAGAATGATTTGTGAGGTCACAGAGTAGCTACCGTACGGGAAACGGGATTCATGATGGTTGTAGAAGTAGAAGTGTAGAAGCGGAAGTCAACAAAGTGTTATAATCGTAGGAGCCTAGTAAGATGTGTGAACTCTTAGAGTAGCTCGCGTACGTGAAGTAAGGAATCGAAAAACTCTGATCTTCTGATCAATTGTATTTATACAATTATTTTGGACAACCCCAAACTAGAAGGGGTTCCTTTCATCAAATCAAATCGAACTTCAGGTTGAAATTCAGCCGTGATTGGCTGATCGGTTTTGGTACAAACCACTTCATAAGAAACTAATTTTCGTATAAATGCTTTTATATTACTGCGGAAATTTATAGTTCCGTTGCAGTATCGCAACCAGATCTCTTTAACAATTGGTAATTTGCTACGCTGGCTTGCTTGAGTGCATCTGGTTAAGCACCCATCTTCTTCTTTCTCTTATGGCCGAAGCCTAGGCCGATGGCCTGTTAGAAGCTCATAAGAACGAGTTCTGTGAGCCCTCTTTACACGTATGCTGGGCAGGAGGCTAACCTAACCCATCGAGAGAGGTGAAGAAAATCGACCCGCAGTGTTGCGAGGTTAACGGTTAGCGTAAAGCCATACTCCAATGTAGTACAACGCAGCAAAATCAAAAGTCGCGCTGCAGCCCACTTGGATATGACCGTTTCGCACGCGCGTAAGTGAAAGCCATACTCTAGCTGAATGCAGCGCAACAAGAATGCCTTGCAAGTTGCAAGCTGTCTTTCCAAAATCGCGATTGTTACTTTGTATATTTCATATATGCCAGGCACTTTGGAGATGGTTATGGAGAGCCGACCATAATGTTAAAAAGGTCACCGAAGAAATATCATGCAAATGTTTAGGCTGGTTCTTTATTGACACACCCCAGAAGCAGCAAAAGAAATTTCGGTGCACAAATAATCAAGCTTTGGAACATTTTAAAAATATGTGGGATCGCCGATTGGAGTGTTGTCTTTCATACAGAGCTGACGTTATCACTCGAGGAAATAACACAAACAATTACACGGAAACTAAGATTAGAATCTTTAAAGATGTTGTACTACATAGGTGCAAAGCTTTTAATTCTTGTGCTTTGGTGCATTTTGTTTCAACAACTTTCGAAACTTATTATAAAAGACGTTTACTAGAATTTGCCAATTCAAGGCGCATGAAACCTCAAATTGATTACTTAAATTTTTGTAAAAAAACAAAAGATATTAGCAAAATTTTACAAATTCAAAAAAAACATTTTTCACATTGCTTCAGCAGGTGATTCCACAATTTTTTACACTGCAGACGCCGATATGGCAGTTTGCGATTGTCCATATGGCACTGGCGGAAGATTCTGCAAGCAGTTATGTGCCATTGAACAAAATTTTGGAATACTTTTTAATAACTCTCCTGAGCTACGAGTGGAAGACAGAATAAAACTAGCGCGATTGGCAGTAGGAGAAAGTGCTTCCCTAGAATTTTATCTCAGTATGGACGAACCAGAAGAACCGCTTAATAACAATAATATTAATTTTTCTCAAAACGAATGTAGTGTCAATTTGGTACAAGCAGCTAGTATGGCTACTTTCGACTCAAATGAAGTAGCACGCATAGAACTACTGAACTTAAACGAAAAAAATTCAGGTAGTAGTATTCACCAGAATGCTATAACAGTTTTTACAGAGCACTGCAATCGCCTTGCAAATTTTTATCGCGTATTAGCGTTCATGTAGGTATTTTTATCCTGAATGTAAAAAAGAAAACAAGAAGGTCAGCACTCAGCAGCGATAACATTTACTAAGCTTTGCTTAACACTCGCTTTGCCGCGAAATGGCATATGCGATTCGGGTACAGCACGGCTTTTGCTGCGTTGTACGTGCAAGACTATGCCTTTACGCTAACGGTTATCAAAGGTGTTAGTATGATAACCGGGACCACCGGCTTAACGTGCCCTCCGAAGCACGGAGAAGCGTACGACCTTATAAGTTCCGGCGAGGATATCGTCGGTCTCAGGAATCGAACCTAAGATGCCTACGTGAGAGGCCGAGGCCTTTTACACGCTGCTATCCGCTCCTCATCCCATCTTAGCTAGGACAGAGAAAGATCCTTTTCGGACACCGTCTCTTCAATGAACTGGCCTGAAATAGTAATTAACGTCACAAGTCCGGGAACGCATATTTTACAGCACGAGTCAGATGTTTAAAGACGAGGCGACGTAAGGAGCCGAGTCTTGAAACTCGAAACGAGTGCTGTAAAATGAGTTCACGGACGAATGTCGTTACGTATTTTATTTCATACTGTAAACACTTTTTCAATAACGTCAACATGTGACAGGCCGGAAAGTGTTGCTAGGTAACACTTTCCGGCTCTGATACCGTAATAGCTCACTTTCCGGACTCAAAATGGCGTCGTAAAGCTGAATTTACCAGACAGTATGAAATAAAAGTAAGTATTTGCTGCAAAGGAAACATAAATTACAATACAAACGAAACTTTTTATTTTAATGGCCATGTACCCTTAAGTCTATTTAAATCTAGCATATTAAAACTGTTTAATATTACTTACAATCCTTTACATGTTTACATAATATAAAAGAAAAACCAATAAGTCCTTATTTTAAAATGCTTATAACATGCGCGCCGTTACAGTACAGCGTCATCACAAACACATTTTTTTCAGTTGACAATCAAATAGTGGGATATTTTTTAGGCATGGGTTTATTTAACTTACTAACTGGATTTTGTTTGACAGAGTGTGTATTGGTAAATTATTTTATGGATTACATAGATATTTATAAGTAATACAGCAAAAATGTTGTTATTGAAAATTAAAAAGGCCGGTTTTGGACGTGTAAAGGCTACGGCCGAGATCAGAAATATAAAGGGGAAAAAACTTAAACTTTGCAATATTTCTGATCCGATGTAAAACCGTAAAACTCGTTTTAATGCGTTATTTACTTTCAGCAATAGAAGTTCTTTAGATTGTTATACACTTACCACGCGCAGTTGATATGATGTATTCTTCTTCTAGAAGTGGCGTGCCCTTTACAGGGCGTTGCCGATCTTCTCTTCATATGTCTGTGGTGTGTGTATCAAGTAGCCTACTCCCATAGGGGACCTACAGCTTAACGTAGGCTCCGATGTAATGACGTATTAGTCAGGGTCATTACACGAGTCAAGGTAAAGACATGCACGCGAATAACCGCTGAGAAACTGAAACATGATACGTGCAGTTGCATAAAATGATAAATCTGCATTCTTTAAAATATACAGATTAGCATGTTGGTGGTTCAAGGTGAATGCATGTAATAACAGTATAAGGTGGATATCTCACGTGCTATATAAGGAATTTCTTAGCACATACCCTCATGGTTGGTGTAGTCATCGAAGAATCATGTTTTCCAGAAGTCAGATCCCATCCTTCGTGCTAGTGGTGTTTTCTACGATTTGTGTCTAAGACTATTTTTCTGTATTTAACTTAAATGTAAGTTAATTCATACATATAGTAAGACCTGCTAACCCTTTCGCTGCTATTGACGCCTACTGGCGTCCCGAATGCAGGGTGCGAATCATACAACTTTTACAGGGGGGGATACTATTCCAGAATTTTTTTATACATATTTTAATGTTATACATTTACACAGACGGAGAAATATTCATCCCCGGCAGGGGTCCGATTTTTATTTTACAGGGGGGGAAAATATAAGCACAGCCAGGGAAATCCCTGGCATCCCCGGCGGTGATTCGCACCCTGCCCCAATGTTCCGTGCCCCCAGTGCTAACGACGCCATTTGTTTATTTTGCTTTTACCGTGATAATAGTTTAGATCAAACCCTTTGTTTCATTTACTAACTTTGATGATTGTATGTACTTGAAACTCGCCTCTAAAATTGTCTAAGTGTTTACTAACTAATATTTTGTAAAACCTAATCAAAGTTCGGAAAATATACAATGTGATTTTTTAAAAAAATTGCAGCAGGCCGTATTATGACTTAATACAGACAGTTCTAAGGTTATTAAGACAGAATACGGCCTGCTGCAATTAAGTTTTTAAAAAATCACATTGTATGTTATGTTAGTTGAATCGGACTTTTAACATAAAACCTCTCGCAGCAACTAACCCCTACGTGGCGTAGCTGGTTAAGTACACATCAGTAATTTTATCTAAATTTAATTAACTTATTTTTGCTAACTTTTTACAAAACAGAAATTATTTTTTAATAATAATGTTGATAATATGGTGGGACACGGTAACTTTAACAACCTCGTATAAGAGAACTAAGTGCAAAGGAAAATTATTTTTTCAGTTTTATAAGCAGGATACGCAAAGGAATATTATTACCGAAAACATTATTGCTAATTCTGGGACATCATCCATAACCTTTTCAGTATACACAAATAAAATGTATTATCCAGTGCAGACTATATAACTATATTTTACTAATTATACAAGTTACATTGTAAATATTTGTTAACATATATTTTGACACTCAGACTGCAGACTTTATATTTTTATGTTGTATATCGTTTTTGATACATATTCATTAACAGAGCAAGGAAAGAGTAAGACCATTGCAGAATCTATTACAAAGCAAATAATAATTACTAATTAATAAAAAAAACTCAGTTTACCATTAGTTTACATACCGAAGCAAAAGCAGTTAACGATAACTTGGAAAATTTTAAAGCGGTTATTGTGATTGGTCTTTTAGAACGTTCCATAATAATAAATAAATATTTTCGCACTTCATTTCCACTGTTGTACCAATTAAAAGTGTAGCAAGCTTCTCCAAGACGTGCACTCTTAAAAAACATAGCTGTGAAAAAATTTATATTAATATTGCGAATTTACCTTAACCATTACTTCGTTGCCGTACCAGCAGTACATAAAAAGTTCTAACATCATAACGACAAAGTAGTCAATTAACATGAAAAACTGTGAGTTTATTCGAGAAATCTGAAAATAGATTTTAGTACCTTCACTATACAGGATGATCTACTATTAAATGAAAAAACTGAAACCATGCATCCAAAAATCACAAAAAATATTATTTCTGCTTTACTTTATTTGAATGCCTCTGAACGTTTTTCGAATGAAATCTGCAATTTTGCAATTGTACACAACTTGTGGGTTATAAGTCATGATTCAACGGGTGAATTGTTGAGGCCATTATTTAGCAGGAAACGCGTATATAATGAACGTATGACTTGATAGCCATAGAAAAACTTTGCTTTCAAACGTAAACAAATGAGACAACTGAAGCAACAGGAAGCTTCACGCTCTAAGAAAAATAATATTTTAAAATTGTATATCTTACCAGCACAATATGAAAAACAGTATTGCAAATAACTATTGCGCTTGTTATAAACTGTATCAATAGTCCAAGCGTAAAAACATCTTCGACGTATTCAAGAAATCTACAGACATTAAATAATATTAGCAATAATTACATAATTATTCCTGGTAACTGCTTACTTTACAATAGAAGAATGGTGCATAATGCACTGTCTAAGTTTTTTGATAATAATTTTATCCATCTCCGGATCAGAATTATGCCGTTTAATTTGCCCGTGTTTGATATTAGAAATTTTTTCATATAAAATATCCAGCTGCGCAGCCCCAATTCCCATTAAGCTAGTGGTAAGAGTATCTAAACACGAATCATTCCAAGCACAGTAAGCTTCGCCAGTTATTTGAAAAAGATACATACAGAACGTATACTGACCAAAATCATACGGAAAAGGAAAAGGTAAAGGTGTATTGTCCAAAATTGGGTACACGGCATACAAAAATACACAACAGAAAACGAGATATCTATAGAAATTAGCTATTAATGCGGAGTATTTCACCGTTTTTACCATGTAATGATCTAAATCATCTGAATATGACATGAAAACAGGATCTTTTAAGAAATCTAACATTTTCAAAAAGGTTTTGCGTTGATAAGCAAACGAAGCAAGTTTGATAACAGTTGCAGTAATTGTTACTTGAATATAAAGGATTTCAGAAAGCTTGGTAAAATCATTAAGATCGCATATTGCCTCGATTCCCATTGTTACACACAAACCTATCATTAAAATCCAACTAATTGCAGCTTTAATTTTGTAAATCATGTTTGAATTTCTTTTTGGCCAAATACCTGTTGTAGTCAACATGTCGCACTGAATTTTGAAAGCATCTGCGTTATTTGTCTTAGCCATCTAAAAGAAAGTTATTTAACTACTTATTATAAAAAATGTAATTTTATTAATTTAATTATCTAACAATAGTGTATTCTTCCTTGATTATTTAAAAGTAATTTAATTGTTTACTTTTTTTTTTATTTTGTGAGACCACATAGATTTCTTCGGTTCTTAAGTACTTTCAAATCTAGAAATTAACAACAGAAAAGAGTTTCAGAAGTAAAGACACTGTTAATACATACTGATGGAATAATACTAAAAGTTATAAATTTATAAAAAATTGAAACCCAGAAAGAACGATAAATTGTGAAAATAATTTTATTTTTGTATGTAGGAATATTATACTTTCAAATAGGGCTGATTTTTTCTCTCAAGCTAATATTCATTCCTAATGTTTGTGAAGAAGGCTTGGCCATAGAAAAATGATGATTTAAGTACAAGGTGTCTCAGAGAGTTTTGCACTTTTCTTTCTAATTTTGCTCAGCTATCATCAATTTTCACAACTAACTTTATTTGGAACTTAAAACTACATTTATTGGAAATTCATGTACGGAAAATTATATCATCTAGATGTCGCTCATTTCGCCACTGGCACTCTTCCAAGCGATGCCTTAGATTTTGCATAGGTAGCCCTAAAGTTACTGTTTGGGCAGCAATATCCTCATAATAGGCCCATACTTTTTTGAAAATAACAACGGACAAACAGTTACTGTAAATTCTGACAGGTACGCCGCAATGATGCGTGAATTTTTTGGCCTTGCGCTCCAAGAATTTGATGATTTTAATGACTAGTGGTGGTTCCAGCAAGATGGGGCTACTGGCCACACAGCAAATACCGCATTAGAAGCTGTAAGAGAATGGTTCCCGGATAAATTGATATCGAGAAGAGGCGACATCAACTGGCCCCCAAGAAGCTCGGACTTGGCCCCAAACGATTTTTTTTTGTGGGAAAGTCGAGTTTATAATAACGCCCCAGTAAATTTGATCCAGCTTAAAAATCGTATCCAGGAAGAGATTGAAGCCGTTACTCCTGACTTATGCACAAGCGTAATGGAAAATCTAAGGCATCACTTCGAAGAGTGCCAGCGGCGAAGTGGGTGACATCTAGATGATATAATTTTCCGTACATGGATTTCCAATAAATGTAGTTTTAAGTTCCAAATAAAGTTAGTTGTGAAAACTGATGATAGCTGAACAAAATTACAAAGAAAAGTGCAAAACTCTCTGAGACACCTTGTATTACAAATGGGGCTGAATATTTTGTAAATTGGGTTTTTTTAATGCGACTGTCACTTCCTACAATTTAAGGTTATGATTCCTCTTAATTATTATGGTCTTACGCGGTTGCTTTTTTACAACATTTCAAATGGAAACGTTTTTGCAAACACGAATTCTTTTTTTAGCTATACAGATCGTAATTTATTATTCTTATTCTAAATAGACAATTTTAATTGTAGATTTTCCGTAATTATTGGTACGAGGGAAGTTAATAAGTAAGTGGAATCATTTAATTGCATTTAATACAAACAATTAGGAAAAACAAATTATACATAATTATTTACTTGTTTTATTTATTTATTGGCACGCACACCACTGACATATGTAGAGAAGATCGGCGACGCGGCAACGCCCTGGTAAAGGGCACGTCACTTCCAGAGGAAGAATTTAGTTATTGGGCGAAATTTAGGCTTGCGGATTTTCAAGGCGCGTCTACTACTTATTATAAAGTATGTTCATTAAAAAAAAAAACTAGGGTGCTTTGAAAATTTGTTTTAAGTATGTCTAAGGCTGTATGTTACATATGAAAGTCATTTCCAGGGATTGCTGCGAGTTTTTTTTTTTTAATGAACATACGTTAGTTATTCGCACTACCTCATCAAAATTTTGTCCAACCCAAACGATTGCCATTACTGGAAAGGAACACTAACAGATTTTTTCCACATAAAAAAATCTCAACGACCAAGCCCGGGAATCGAACCCCGATATCTATGGTTTACAAGTCAAATAAGTTAACCTCGACGCCCTCCAAGTCAACAAATTGTACATTATTTTTGTATTTAATCGTCCTGCTTTTCAATGCACATACTACATCGGTTCGCTTACTTCCTTATTCCTTCCAAATAAAATGTACAGCAAGTCATTCAACACCGTTTAATCACTAACAAATAACAACGAATAAATGGTAGTTCGATCGAGCAGTATAATAATTATACTGAGGACGTTCCAAGAGTACAAGTTTTAAATTTAAGATAGTTTCCATCGCGTGAGGCTCAGTATGAGTTATCACGGAACAGTGCGACTAATTCCTCTTCTCTTGGTTCTTACGCAAGCTGGTTTCAATTAGCTGAGGTTGCTGAGGATTAGTACAAGAACCAAACGAAGAGGAAGATTGAGTGAAGCAGTCGCCTCTGAAAGGATGTTGATTTGCCAGTGATAAAGCGGTAAAAAAATATGATGCGCCGTGAGTTGGTGTTCGACCAAAAATATTTTATTTGGAAAGGATAAAGTTAATAAAAGTTACTGAACCGATGGAGTATGTGCATTCAAAAGCAGGGAGATTAAATAGAAAAGTAGTGTATAATTTATTTGACTAATTGTTTTAAATTATTTCAATTACTTACTGATTTTTTCCAGTATACGTCAACACAATTAGTTAGCATACGAGGTTTGGCAGAAAAATAATGAGACTGGCAACAACGTATGCGATCCAACAACGCTGCTGCCTCCTCTTTACAAGGCAGTTACAGTAACCCCTGCCATAGGCTCGGTATAAGTTTTAACTTGTTACAGTTGCTACGCAAAAAATGTTGAGAGCGTCTGAAGTGAAGTTGTGTTTGTGAGGTGCGTTATGAAAATGGACCGGCAAAAGTTTGAGCAATGTTGTGCTATCCAATTTTGTGTCAAACTTGGCGAATCCACTACTGTAACTTTTTAAATGTTACCAAGGCAGGCCTCATGGAGAACATCCCCTATCCAGGGCACAGACGTTCAGATGGCACGAGGCCTTTTTAGAGGGCCGAGAAGAAGTGAAAGACGAACTTTAAAATCAAAAATCAATTTGATACTCATTTGTTTTTTGACAGTCAGGGAAAAACATGTTGCGCCAGGACAAACTGTCAATAAAACTTTTTATCGGAAGGTCTTTGAAAGGCTCAGGTAAAGAGTGGCACGTGTGCGACCGGGCATTGCACGCACTTGGATGTTGCACCATGACAATGTCCCATATCACACGTCAGTCTCCATCAACTAATTTTTTGCCGAAAAAAGTGGTTCCCCAGCCCGGATCTCAGTTCGTGTGACTTCTTATTATTCCCTCGGCTGAAAAACCATTTGAAAGGGCGCCATTTTGGTACTTTGGATAATATCCAGAATAGCTTACGAGTTGAAAGGCATTCCAGCAGAAGCCTTCTAGGACTGCTACGAATAATGGAAAAAATGTCTCTATGTATGTAGCTGCCCACGGGAACTACTTTGAAGAGGATAGCCTTGATTTGTAAAAAGAATAAAATTCATGATTAAAAGTAAATCAGTCGCACTATGTTTCTTCCAAACCTCGTACATATTGCACACAAGTCAGTTGTAAACGTATTATTGCAAATATATACTTTTATTGAAGTAGATACAACGTTAAATACGACATAATCCCTTTTCCCTTAACTCTGGATCAAATTTCACATTGTGCTTAACCAACCATTTCTGCATTTCGCTCGTCTTACAATAAAATGTGAAAGGTTTGTTCAATTGCACCGAATGGCACGCGTCTTCTTTGAAACTTAGACAAAGCAAGAATAAACTAATAAACCATCCAATTCTTGAAAAATGTTTCTATCAATTGTAACTAGTAAATTGTGTTCGTTATTTTTTGGATGTAAAAAAATCGCACCCGTGCAAAAACCCTCTAGATTCAGCATGTAAAATGGTGAATTGTTTCCCATTTAGCGTTATTTTTTACGATTCGTGCACCAAACGTCTAACCACGGAACCAAGATAGTTAGATCTACGTTTCATCCAGAATGGAAATCTTAAGTGGAATTTTAATACTGAAAAAATATTCTAAACGAATATAATTTAATCTTTAGCTGCAACATGTTCTTGTTCACACACATAATTTTGCGCCCATTACATGCATATGAGTATATTAAAACCCTATATAATGTTGTCCCCTCCCCCTTGAACCCGTAAGTTTCCTTTTTACGTAACCCAAAAGATTACCCACCGTAAAGCACTGATTTCTAAAGTTCTAATGCCAAATTGATTGTTGCAGAGCTTTGCTAAACAGGTGATTCTAAAAAAAGACTGGTTTTGATCTAAAAATAATTTCTAATGAAGACTTCCCCCCTGAAAGGTAATTACTTTTATTTGAAATACTTCAGAGATACCCTAAAATAAAATATCTACTAAAACCGCAATAACGTCTTGGTTCTGCAAATTTAAATTAATATTATATAACAAGGTTTAAATAAGAAACCAGGACTGACAACTTTTTAAAAATGTAAATATTGGACCTGCAACTTAAAACAAAAATGGCCTCACCTTATCCAGAAACATTGGAAGGGTTTATAAATTGCTTTATTCTTTTTATGCTTTTAAATAAACTGTATTAAAATATTATGAAATACTAATAAAGATGAGTGTTGAACAAATTTTTCTGTAAATTTAATGATTATGAACAATATGATTATAACTCACCTCAGTATTCGTTGTCAGAAAATAAAGCAAAGATTGAAATTCCCTTCCTTAAGTAAAGATTGTTATTAAGTCATTACATTATTAAACGGGTTTTTCAAAACTATCGTATCTAGGAAAAGTCGTATGTAACTAAAAACGCAATAGCATTTCCATGTTTAGAATTCGTTAATTATTTAAGAAAATGCCAATAAAAAGAAACACCAGGGAGAGTTTAAAATAATTGCATGTTACAATGAAAATTTAAGAAATATTTATACTTTTGTTGTTTGTACTTTTTGACGGAGATGACCTAAGCATCAGATTTCTTGAAACAAAAACCACTTTTTCTTAAACGACGCATTTCAAAGCATGCCTGAATAAGTGCTTTTGAAAGAGGGGAATACGTTATGGATAAAAGCTCCGATCCAGGTCAGAATCTGAGGGAGAGTAGGCCGCAGGACGCATTGGTGTACAGATGTATTAATACAAAAAGATCAGTTGAATTAGTGGGCAATTTGTGTAAGATGCATTTTGGATGATTTTTCACATAAAGAAAACAAAGATGAGAAACTAGTTGATCGTGAATTAAACTAATTTGATTTGTTGTTGTTTTTGTTGTTGACAAGCAATGAAGCTTGTTGATGTGTATTATAGCATCAGGCTTTGGAACCTATTTAGCCGGCTATCTACCTGGGACTTGGATAACTCGATAGGGTTATCTAAAGGCCCTTAACCTTCTGCAAAATATTAAGACAATGACGCCCGAATGTGTGCCCCGGGTTGGCCAGGCAAGCCCATCTCCTGTAGTTCTGTTCCATTTGCTTCCTAGGGATTGCGATCAACTACGGTAGATAGCAGTAACATGGGTGAATATACATTGTCAACTATGTTTTGTCATAGTTGCCTCGCGACACGTTTCTTCCGATTTAACAGATGTATGTATTGAAGTGATATAAACCTTTTGGAAAACTTATATTTATTAATTAAAATACAAATTTGGAGTATACTTTTAGGATGCAAGTTTTAATAAATTAATTATGTAAATAAATTAAGATTAATTTAAGTATTTATTGTTATTTGTTGTAAATATTGTTATTTCTTGTTATTTAATGTAAATAGTAGTCATAGTTATAGTTTGTGTGCATGTATAAAGTATGAATGTCAAAACAAAATCAAGGAATGGGGAAATATAAAAATGGAATGGAATAAACAAAAATTATTATTACAAAGCAAATTGAAAACCAAAGACGTGTTTTTGGTTTTCCATAAAAATATTATAATATAATAGTGGATTATTACTGGAAAGCTGAAAATTAATAAACAAATATTGGTAATACAAATAATATTAAATTGGAAGTGCATTAAAATATGATAGGGGATTTCATTGAAAATTGGATTTGAAAATTGTAATAAATTGGACAGGGCGACAAGGAATATTTGGTGGGACTTCTAAAACTTAAAAGAATAGTTGTGAGTGAGTGTTTTTAGTTTTAGTTTTTGTATTAATTTTAAGTTTAGAGATAAGTTTTGTTTGTAATAAAGCTTGCATTTTAAAAGTTAATAGAAATTTATTACATTACTCATTTTTCAAAATTCAAAATCGAATCCTTCGACGACCCTGAGATTTCAAAATTTTATTATTAATTCAAAATTTCAAAAATAATAATTAGAGAGTCTGAAAAATTGTATGGAGCTTCTTTTATTGATAAAAAGAAATTAATTAAAAGACTGCTACCATAACAGTATATGTAACTGAAGCTCATCATTTCCCAATATTCCAGAGGGGTTTTCTACTAGATGCAACGTGGGATTTTACGGGGGGGGGGGTTCCTTTCGCCTTGTAAGTAACACTATCAGAACCTACAGTAGGTGGCTACTGAATTAGAATCTTTTGAAATTTGCGATCTTAGAATATATTTTTATTTTATATCGAGCTGTGAGTTTTTACAATTCCAAACGTGGCTTAAGCCGTAAACAACGTTTTGAGGAAATCAATGGAGTATTTGGTGACAAATCGCGTTCTTTAGCTACCACAAAGCGAAGTGAATTTCAACGCGGTCGACTTCCCTTAAATGACAGTTTTCGAGCTCCTAAGCCAAAAACAGCCGTTACTGAAAAGAATATTGGTCTTGTTCGGAACATGATTGAAGAGGACCGGCATGTTACTGTAAAGACTATTCAAGCAACTCTAAAGATTGGTGTGAAAGCAATTAACACCATTTTACACAAACATTTGAAGGTACGTAAGCTTTGTTCCCGTCGGATTCCCCACAATTTGTCTCCAGTTCAAAAAGAAGATCGTGTGAGGTGGTGCAGATCTACACTAGATCGCTTTGACAATGGATCGTCTAATCTGGTGTACAACATAATTACACGTCACTTAGGTATACTGCGATGATCCAGAAAAAAAGTAACAATCAACAGTTTGGGTTTTTGAGAATGCGTCGGCTGCAACAAAGGTTGTTTGTGACAAAAAGCAGAAACAAAAAGATGGTCGCCACATTTTTTGGAATTACTGGATATGTTTCCACTGTAGCACTAGAAGATCGTCGTACTGTTAATGCCGAATGGTACACTACATTTTGTTTGCCTCAAGTTCTCCAAAATGTTCGCGAAAGCGTCCAAGAGGAAGGATAATCTTGCATCAAGATAATGCTGGGCCGCAAACGGCTGCTCGAACGATTGAGTATTTGAATTCCCAGAACATTGACATAATGGCTCATTCGCCATATAGGCCAGACCTGGCAGCTAATGATTTCTTTTTATTTCCGCGTGTTAGGGATAAGTTACGGGGTTTACGTTTTACATCGGCCGAAGAAGCGTTTGACGCAATTAAAAATGAAATAAAGAACCTAACGCGGGATAGATTGGAGAAAATGTTTTGAAGATTGGTTTTCACGGATGCAAAAATGCATTGACTGTGGAGCGCAATACTTTAAAAATAAATGGTTTTTATCAATAAATTGCGTATTACTTTACTAGCCTCAGCGGAAAGAGAACATCCTATGTATAACCAACCTATTCGTGTTCTGTGAATGCGAAATTTAATTCAATTATTATCCTTATAGGCTAAAAGCTCTTTCTCTAGTGCTAGCACATTGATGTTGCAAATATATTATTATATCATAGAAGTGTTACCGCCAAAATTACACCCGCTGCACCCCCAAAAAACACCCCTTTAATATGTACATCATAATGGCTGTTAACATTGATTTGATGACATAAGTAGACCCGACTATTTTGTTTCCAACCGCCATATTTGTCTATAAACAAACAATTATATTAAAATTCTCAAAATCGCTCGCTGCATATATTCTTACTTATTACTCCTATTTTAATAACTTTGAATATAAAATATTTTTTCTACAAACACTACTAAAAACTGAATTTTTAACACGGCATACTGCAATTAAAAATGTAATATTAAATTGCAGCGTGTTAAAAGTAGATCACGTGGTTTACTTTTAACACTAGTGTTAAAAGTCTGCTGTCACAATGACAACTAAAATATTACTCAAAGACTGATTTTGATTTAACTCAATAGTACCTACCAAATCGACAAATCTAATGTTGCCCTACTAGCAGCTTCTTCTATATCGATCGAAATTTCTTGACTTAGATTAGAACTCATCTTAAATTATTCTTTTTCACTTTTGACAAGCATATGTCAAACAATACATATGTAAGCTCAATTCTAAATTGTTCCGTAAATGTCACAGAGTACTAGATTTTTTAGGTAATCTTTGAAATCTCGAATAAGAGAGTTTAAAATGGTTTCAATTGCGTTTGTAGAAAAAATAGTGTATGATATTCGTGTTAAAGGTGATTTTATTTTGTTCGTGGGGTTGCTCAACTCGCTACGCTCGTTTCGCAATTTTCCGCACTCACAAAATAAAATATCACTTTTAACACTTGTATCATAAATAACTATTTAGCACACATCTAAACATTACTTTCAAAAACTCATCATTTTTAAAGTAAACAGCCCATAAAATTATATTTAGTACTTAAAAAAGCGTCAACATCAAACAAGTAAATTTCTTCTATTGCACAGAAAAGTTATAGCAAAAGATTAATAGGTACTACAATAACCGTGTTTATGTGCAACACACCTTGATGTCATTTGTATTTCTGCTTGTTTGTTTTTTCGTGACATAAGCTTCAGTGATGTGAGGGCGAAGACAACGCATCGGCCAGTTCAGGGCATTTTCTTGTAATAAATTGTGATATTAAATATTTGAAATGGCTTCGAACGTAGTGGCAAAATATTCAGCTAGAATTTTTCTAAAATCATCTATCCATCTTTTTGGGCATCTACCTCTACTTCTCTTAAACTCGCGCGGCCTCCACAACATTAATTTCGGTGTACATTTTTCTGCATCTAGCCCAGCAATGCGACCAACTCATTTCCCTATCTTCTCTTTGATATCTACCGTGTGCCCATTTTAAATCGTGATCCCTTACTGGCTCTGAATATGCAACCCATATTACATTACATGTATAGACTATACCTGTAATGTAATATGGGTTGCATATTCAGAGCCAGTAAGGGGTCACGATTTGAAATGGGCACACCGTATTAAGTTTGTTCTTCAACATATCTCTTCATTTGGAATGTTTTCCCTAAGTCTAATTCCCAACGTTCTTCTCTCCTTAGTGAAAATAAAAATGAGCCATCTTCTTTTATTTTCGGGTGATGGCGGAAAATTGAAAATTATTCCAATTCTTATAACTCATTTATTTATCGAAATACATATTTGAAATTTGCATATTGTTCTACTATTGAATTAGTCCCAAAAATAAATATTTGAAACTTGCATAGTGTTCTACTATTGAATTAGTCTCAAACACACGGTTTTGTCCTAGCTTTGCAAAAATATCAAAGTTACCGTACATCTACCTCAAATTTAGGACACACTACACATTAAATTACAATATCCAATTAGTCATTTATCTAAAATAAAAACAAGATAGAATAACAGTTTTTCAAATCGACCCCGTGTTAGACGCTTTTATAATTAATAAGAATAAAATTATACTTAAATTCACATGCGTCTCGCCTAATCTAACCAGTTAGTTGCAAAATTATATGATTTTCGGCAATAAATGTATAACAACTTTAGTATACACCTTTTCAGTTATTTTGTGATCTACTGATTCATTTATTATTATGATTATTTTATTATTATAAAATATTTTTCCTTTCCGTGATTGGATAAATCCTATTTTTCAAACTGTTTATTAATAATTGCTAAATTTTCTTCACAAAAAGTACAATAATTTTAAGCACTTCATTGCTACGAGTATATTCTATTCTATTCGCAATTCTGTCGAATTGTTAATCAATTCTAAGAATGCAAATGCTATTACGTTTTCAGTTATGCACAGCTTTTGCATAATTACTACTTCTAAATAGTGGTTATAAGTTTAATTACAGATACGGTTTCTCTACCAAACGTATTTAAAAATGTAAAGACTAATAACGGTCCTTCCTTAAGAAACAGTTTAGTAGTTCTTTGTTTTCTAATAAAGGAGTTTGTGGTTTTAGGCAAAGGTATGGCTTCTGTTAGTCTGTATTTACTTGCTTTTATGGATCTTATAATTTCTTAACAAAAAAGTGTGTTTTGTCAATATATTGTTGTGTATTCTAGATACCAAATATTACAAAACAACAATAAATTATTTACAATATTTATTAACACATATACAATCTACACTAAATTTGACATTTCCGATATAAAAATATTACACTTACAAATTTAATAAATCAAATATTAAGAAATTTCATGTAAAGTCAATATAGAGCGAGGGGTGAACAGCTGTGGATTTCTGGTGTACATCCCAGTGGATTACCATGGATATCCGCGGATGTCGTGGATATCTGGGATTTTCGTGGATGTCTGAGGATTTCTGTGGATGTTCGTGGATTTCTGTAGATGTCCATGGATTTCCATATAATCTTTAAGTGTCAAGTGCCCATGCCCGCAGGCATCTCCTGATTTTAGTTCTGTTTGTATCAAACAGTTGTATATATGTGAGAAGTGCTCGATGAAGTGCATGTGTGTGACTGATATAATAATATTATACTCATTACGAAGTAGGCTCGGTAGATAACTACATACGGTTATTTCTTATAGTAAGGCGGAGAACACATCTACGTGGTGTCGATCACGATTAGACGATCATGATCGCGATAGTGATGACGATCAAACGTGTCTAAAGGCGAGTTCTGACATGTCAGTTTCGCTGATTCATTCTGGCTGATTCACTTTTAATGAAAATGAAAATGCATACGTCCACATGTGTCATTTTATTATTAATCATTTAGACTAATATCAGTCTTCGAAAAAGTTTTACGAACTGCTATTCGTGAAGTATTTATGTGTACAGTTATCAAATGAGTTACAAAAAATTCACAGATTTCGCAATCCTTGCAACCATCGGATACATTGGAAATGATAATGCCATATATAATATATAAAACATATAAACTGACCTCACTTACGACTTCGAAATTGTGGAAATATCACACTTCTGAGAGTAAATTGTTTTTCCAATTCTTACACATAAAGTGGCATGTTAATTGTTAATGTGCCAAATCTAATTATCAAAGCAACATTTTAACGTGAAGGGTGGATAAAGTGTTGCTATAAACATTTTATCCACACTTTCCTTGTCGACACTGTTGCTAACGCGAAGGGTGGATAAAGTGTTGCTAGAAACATTGTATCCACACTTTCCTTGACGATACTGTTGCTATAAACATTATATCCACACTTTCCTTGACGACGTGAATTTTAGAATAAAATCATTAGCTCACGAGGCGCAGCCTCCTTTCATGAATAAAATTTCTCTTTATTCACTTGTACCATAAATACATATTTAATTAGTTTGTATCTATTTGTAATACGACTATGAGTTTCTTGTAAAATTTTCGTACCCTCTAATTGCTTAAATACTTTTTTGTTTCGACGGTCAAAAAATGTAGTTATCAAAGCAACATTTTAACGTTTCCGTGACGACATTTCATCCACAGTTTCCTTGACGACGTGAATTTTAGAATGAAAATCATGGTGACTTTAAATGTAGGTTGCTAGGTATTGTTTAATAAAGAGATTTTATCCACTCAAACTGTAGCAGAGCTTGTCTATTCTTCTTACGCACTTTTAAATGAATAATTTAAATGTTTACTATTAATGAGATCATCGAGTTGTAGTCGAAGAAGTCCGAACGAGGGCATTCAGTATTTAACATTCAAACTGGTCTTATGTTTATAGGTTTTAGGCGGTTTTACAGACAATCGCTGACTACATACTATAACCCGCACATGAACAATTATGATTCGAAAAACTTTCTTCATGTACTGGCTTCATTTTGCTCGCAGCATGTATATACAAATTTTCATAAATAAAAGTTTTTCTCGATTCCTGCAAAATACATTCACGAAAGTAACAAGTTTAAGTTTGCTATTATTGTAACAAATTAAAAAAATATATTTTATACTGACGTGGTACGTGGTTATAAGCGCTAATGTGTCTACTTTAATTTAAAAAAAAACATCAGCTCGATAGCACAATTATTTTTAGAGATATAACGTGGCTTCTTCACCAAGCCAAGCAATGAAACCCTCCCAGTATAATTCAAAAATTGCTGATTGCATTAGTTTGTGAGCCCGCACCATTTTGTAATCTTTACCACCATTGATAATTTTATTGACAGTACCTGGCAAGAATACTTTTGCTTCTATCAGAAAATCTTCAATGCCCGAAAATGCCATGATTTTGCCAATAGCCCCCAAAAAATTCAAGCATATATGGAATCCCCCCACCCGTGGTATGACAGATTTATACCTCTCCAAATATTTCTTCTTTAAACTAAGCATTATTTCATAAATTGCTTCGTCTGCTGTAATTACAGTCAGTTCCTGTTCATTTGCTTTGGATACTTTCATAAAATATTCAATGGAATTCTGAACAACTTCTACATCTGTAGTTGATTTATCAATGAATGGACCGTATGCAATGGTTGTTCTAATGCTTTCAGCAGATTGTAGAAATGTTTCGTGGAAGGTAGACCATGTAACGGGTGTGAAAATATTGTTATCATCGCCATCAAGATCCATATTAACCAAATTCCAAATTAGTGATAACTCATGATTTTTCTTGTAATTTTGTATTCCATTTAAATTTATTGTTGACAAGGACCTATATTTTGCTCTATCAACTGATGATACAGTAAAAGATTCATCAAAATCTATTGTTTTTTTCACTAGCGAAACTTTGCCTTTCGTGTGTTCAGTTTGAAATGCCAACCGATTCTTAGCTGATGTTGAACTTTTTTGATATATCACATGGGTGGTACCGTGAGTTGTTTTACCGTCCTTTGTATGCTCTTGGAAGTCTAAGTTGTCAAATGCATATTGCATAAAGACTTTAAGAACAATATTATGTGGTAAAAATATTCCTCTCTCGACTACTTCTTTGTCGACTTTGATGGCCATATCGTTAATATATCTCTGTGCATCCGAATAGCTAATGCAATTCCCAAATTTATTTAAAACATTAATAAGGTTTTTGCTCCTAAAATTTAAAAATAATTATTCTACAAATCTATATAGGTAGAACAATTTGCTTTGTCATGCCTACCTTGTTTGTTTCAAAATATAAATCGCTAATCCTATATGTTTTGGTGTTTTCAAACCAGTTCCTAAAATTCATACTGACTCAGTATAAACCTATGCCATATCCAAAGGTATTAAAATGTGTTTTTAAAGTTATGATTACCTGTAAAAAGGATGTCTTGACAGAGATGTAACACCTTGTCTTCATCATTCTTATTTAATAGCATTCTACCGTCATCTGAGAAATCAACGGGCGAGTCAGTAACTAACCACGAAATAAAATTAAAAAGAGTATTTGGGATATTTTCTTGAGCAAACTCTCTAGTTATTTCGATACACCCACGTTTACAAAATTCAGTCATGCTAGATTTAACTAATTTTGCGTAATGGTAATAACTAGAATGATTCTTATCGGGTGATTTTTGAAAATTAAAGTATATATCATTTTCGGGACTCTCGTTGTTCGAGTGGGAACTTTCCTTATCTTTGTCGATTAACTTCACGATATATCGCGTTGCACCGACATAATCCGAAAAGACATCGCCTTTTTGTATTACTACCACATTTTCTCCAAAACTACTTTTTAATTTTTCTATTAAATCTTCTCTAAATGGATATTTTTCGTGCCAAAATAGTGTGTGCTCCAGTAGCGGCTCGTGGCCGAAACGTTTGGTGAGGCAAAATTCCATAGAAGTTGAGGGTTATCTTAAAACCGGGGGGTTTGGGGGGTATGGAGTCCCCCCCAAGCAGAAGGGGGGGGTCCGGGGGCTCTCCCACGGAAAATTTTTGAAAAAATTACATAAGTAAGGCTGTTTGAACTGCAATTTTTACCATATATCTCAGTATAAATCACGGCCTTTTCAGTCTTTATAATTGGATAGTTCTTTGAACTTTGGCATTAAAATGTTGTATCTCTATTTTTCGAGCGCTATCTATCACTGTCGCGATATTTTGTTTGCCTAAAAGAACAAATTTACAGGTGGAAGAGATGTGCTCCTTGCTCTTATTATGTTTTTCTAATGAACGACATATATTTTTCATATCGGAATATCCTGTTTTCCACCATACTGTTTCACTACTGTTCGAGAAAAGAATGCAGGGCCAGCAAAATATTTTTTTTATTAATTTACTTCCTGTGAGCCAGTCATACTTACGGTACCACGAATTGTTGAAAGCGCGATTTGGTTTACCGACATTAATTAAAGTTGTGCTTAAATCGGGAATAGGTCTTCCTAATTGTTTTATATATAGTTTATCGTCGTACGAAAGGTGACTAAACCGGTATTTATTAGAAAACTTACAATATCGGAACAATCTCTCAAAGAAGCACCCGGTTGTTGTATTTCTGCTAAACTACACTCTGTCGCCATTTTTAAATTAACTAACACTTATGAATATGAAATCTGAAATCGCCGAAATGCCCGAAATCAAACCAAACAATCATAACTACATAACTCAACATTTTCAGGTTTTTTCAACTGAACGTAAAACTAGCTCGAACTGGATCCTGGTTAGTGGTTATCAATTCAAATATGAAACTTGCATGCTTGCATCTTGCAGGCGGAAGTCTGTCACTGTCTAACTCACGTCTTATTCAAGCGGGACATTGCCTCACTATAGGCGTCCTTTTCTGCGTTTTTTAACTGTGACGTGAGGTATTATATTCCAGAAATATGCTGTTGGGCTCGACGATGATTGGTTGATCAGCTTCGGCTTGAGGCATTCAGCCGAACTGTCCACTCGAATACCGTCGAAACGGCGGTAACGATTTAAATTTAAACGGAGTAGACGGAGCGTAATAATACATATTTTGTAATTTTTAATTACATACAATAAAACCGATAGTTGTACACAAAAACGGTGATATAATCTGAACAAGTTATCTAAACTGAATATTATGAGATTTTCAAGAAATTCAAGAATTAGTTCTTTTCATGAATACAATGTAATAGCCAACTATTATTGTGCAGAAAGTGGTCGCGTCGTGATAAACATAAATAAAAATGCGTTTTACCTTTTACCTCTTTTGCATGGTGAGGCACTGCCTCCCCTGCCTACCCGGACAAGCCGCCACTGGTGTGCTCTTTTGCTTTCTCGTGTAACAAATGTCGTATGTCAGATAAAGTCAATATTTGGAAATTTTCGAACAGTTTTGTTTTCAAGTCTGGTATAATTTTGTCAAAAATGTCTTTAAATGTAAGGAGTACCACTTTATTTTCTTTAGGTTTTGCTAAATAATCTTTAGGTTTTGGTTTTAGAAAATGTGTCATGCACAAATTATGATATTTCAACTCTCGAGCCATCATATCTACACATGAATCACCAAATCCTTCAATTTTGTTTAACAGTGAAGTATTCTCTACTTCTTTAGCCTTCTTCCAGATCTGATTTTGTCGATTAAAAGTAGTGATTGGAATAAGTTTTCTGTTTCCTTTGCAATCTCGATCTTTGTCACATAATATACATAATACACTTGCATCGAATTTTGCTTTCGTTCTCAAAATTGGTGATCCGTTACCATCCGTAGAAGTTTCTCGGGTTCTCTTTTTATAAAAAATTCTTGTATAAGATCTCCGACACTAAGAATGGAAGAGAGGGTTTCTACTAAAGAATAATTCTTCATTTTGTAAATCACAGCTAAGTTTAACGGAATGAAGATCAAATTTTAAATTAGATGCTTCCTTTAAAACATAATAGGCATCTTTTCTAATAATCTGCAATGTCTCAGAGCTATCCTTCTGGCATATGACACAGAGGCCATAATCCAAAGTCGGTTCTACAGAGAGCAGTAGTGTGTTTTAATGCATAAACTTTATTTCAAAACTTACCTTAATTATTATTATCCATGACACCTTTAAACCAATAAAAGTCTTTTATGTAATAAGTACAACAGATATCAACAATAAGGACGTTAAAGATAAAAAACAAAATTCAGTAGTTCCACTAAGAATCAGTCACTACGCCAAGCCAAGATAGGTACGTGACAGAAGGCGGGCGGAGCGGGCTTTGCTTGACAACGATATTTGGCGCCAGATTTTCATTCGGTTATCGGCCGGTATTACAATTAAACTAAAAATTCTATAAAAAAATGTTTGGGATAAAAAAGTTTCCCCAGACCTTTATCATCACTTATTGTCGATATACTACCTAGCTATCTTGAATAACAAAAAAGTTTACCGCATGTAATATTTTACAATGAATTCACAAAGATTTTCAAGACGTGTAGTTGGTTAATATTTTTTTAAAACAAATTATGTTTTTATAATGACTTTTAAAATTATCGCAACCAAGAAGGCACGTACAAGATCATCTTCTAGAAATTTCTGACAGATGCTTTGATTAATAAAGAAGATATGATGTTGGAAACGCAAATTATTAAAAGTATAATATTTTTTCAGTTTTTATATAAAACAATTTTTTTCTCTAATATCGCAATTCCAAATCAACTGGCGAACGCCAAATTCGTATCCGGCATGCAACTTTACATAAGAATCAAATTTTTGTTTTCGTATACCCTTTAGTTGACCCCACCTTGTCGATTTTGAGAGCCCAGATCCCAGACTATACGGTATCTGCCTATTTGAATTACTCGTGCATTCGTCATCAACAAGGCGGCTGCGTATTTAGACTCAACAAAACGTGCTTTTCTTAGAAACTCAATTGTTACATATTTGGTTATTCAAAACACATTCAGTTGTTACATAAATTCTTACACTTGTCTCAAAAGTTAATTTTATCCAACACCTACCTACATTTGAAACAATAGACGAAAGAACGCGCTACGGAAATTATTGATTTGCCGACACTTTGGTGGAATTTATCGACACGTTTGCTGTCGCGACCAACTACTCAAATTCTTGTAACTCTGTCCAATATACGAGCGCAGAAACATTTCCAATGTTAATATACTTATGTCGAAACAAGAATAAACGTCGTAGATGGTGGGTTGGGCAGTGGATTATACACCGAAATATGTTGGGAGTTAGTAAAAATTTATCGAAAGAATTGGCTGTCGAAAATACAGAAGCATATAGAAATTATTTAAGAACGTTCTCACGGTTCCTTTCGCGTTAACTTTTCAATAATGATCAGCTAAACTGAACAAAAGTAGAACCACTTTTCACTTCCACTGAAAGGAAGAAATGACTGATCAGTCTAATAACTGAAGAGGTGTTCTGACGTTCATTATATATTCAGTTTCACTGAGTCAGTCAAAATGATCAGAGAAACTGACACGTCAGAACTCCCTTAAAACGTAAGCAGATGGTTTCACAGAAACATATTGCACCATCGATTGCATCTGTTCGCGATAACTTCTGTTTGTGCAAGAATCATCCGCATAGACATCGGCGATCTACTTCGCTTTTGCGATCAAACGCGGCAGGCTGAGTTGACCGCTGGTCGCTTGAATGCAATTATGGACAATTTCACTGATAAATAGGTTAATACCAAGTTAATATTATGTACAGGGTGGCCTATTTTCGATGTTTTTAAATGGGAAGTACCCTTAATAACCGAGATAGGCAAAAACTGATGTCGGAGTCCAGGGCCCTTTTTTGATGCAGGTTCAAGTCCCGAAAACAAAATTCCGCTATCTTTTGTGATTTTTTAGTTATAGCCCAAAATTCAAAATTTGGCCATATCGAAAACTTCAAATAACTCTCTTGGTTTTGAAGATATCCAAACACGGCAAAAATATTCTACAGGCACTTTTTCAAGTAGAATACGATAGTTAATTCAAATATCTTTTAATTTTCATGTTTTAAGAATTATGACATAAAGTTGGTATTTTTTAAATATAAGTCGTAGTTGGCCATGATACCACTAAATTGCATATTTTTTCTGCTTTCCGAAAATATATAGTTTATGGGGGTTAAATTCAGTAACAATACCTCTTTTGGACAAAATTAGATTATATGATGCTGTTAGCAATTAGTCGGCCATGGTTCATGATAGCAATAAACAAAAGCTAATAGAGCGGGTGCATGTGACGTCACAAGGCACACAATAACGCGCCCGACTGAAAATGAACGACAGTTTTGAAAGTTAACAAAACTAAATAATTAATTTAATATTTTGTAGAAAATCTCGCGTTATCTTTAACAGCTTTTAATTATCTTGATATATGGAGATTTTAGAAGTTTCTACGTATAACCTGGCAAAATTTTTAGTTTCTTGTTTTCCAGAGCTTTTCTCTAACTGCTTTCTCTGGGAAATATCACGTTCCCTAATACTCCTTTTAATTCACGAAAAAATTTTCAATTACGTTCGTATCAACTGACCGCGGGAAAAATTTTAAGTAGGTAACTGAAAATTTCGTAATTATGTAGGCTAAACCATCCTTCATCTGGTTAAACACATCTTTATTCAGTTTGATATTGTAATATGTAATATTTTCTTTTTGGTAAAATTTGAGATAACCTAGGCCCTGTTTGTGTACGGGCGCTGTGCTCAATTTGGCTAGCTCAGTAATCAAAGACAAGAGGCTGAAAATAATTGTTTATTACAAAAGAATAAAAGCAGTATATGTACATAAATGAAAAAGGATAAATAGATAAATGTGAAAATAAGGCTTCGCGGCGTCGTGGGCGGCAACGGCGTAGGCGACGGCGAAGGCGGCGACAGCGAAGGCGGCGACAGCGAAGGCGGCGGGGCGTCGACGTTGGGAGACGGTGCGATGAGGGCGCACGGCGTCAGAGGCGACGGTGGTGGATATGTACCAGCGTGCCAGCGGCAGCAACGGCGTGCACGGCGGCGACGGCGACGGCGGTGGTAGCGGCAACGACGAAGGCGGCAGGGCGTCGACGTTGGGAGACGGTGCAATGAGGGTGCACGGCGTCAGAGGGTGGCTACGGTGGTGGATATATACCAGCGTGCCAGCGGCAGCAACGACGTGGACGGCGGCGGCGGCGAAGGCGGTGGTAGCGGCAACGGCGAAGGCGGCAGGGCGTCGACGTTGGGAGACGGTGCAATGAGGGTGCACGGCGTCAGATGGTGGCCACGGTGGAGAACCTGGGCCAAGAGGTTTGTCGAAGGTGGCGGCGTCAGGCTGGGAACGGGCAGCGACCGGGGACGTGGGCGACGGCGGCGGTTCCAGAGAAAAGCTGTGGCGGCTGGGAACGATCGGCGACCGGCGATGTGGACGACGGCGGCGGTTCCAGAGGAAAGTTGAGGCGGCTGGGAACGATCGGCGACCGGCGACGGGGGCGACGGCGGCGGTTCCAGCAGGGTGACGTGGTAGCTGGTGCAAGGATGTCGATCCAAGACGTTGGTTTCGATCAAGCGTGCAAGACGTTGATTTGCTCAAGCATACAAAGACGCCGATCCTGATTAAGCGTACGAAGACGTTAATCTGACCAAGCGTACCAAGACGTTGATTTGCTCAAGCATACAAAGACGCCGATCCTGATTAAGCGTACGAAGACGTTAATCTGACCAAGCGTACCAAGACGTTGATGCTGAGATGGATTTTGGGAGCGTTTTTATAGCCCGAAAATCGTATTCTGCTTTCCTATTGGCTGACGGGGAATGGTAGAAGTGGTGAAATTTGCCAAAATCCCCGTGTTTTTATTTTTCAGAAATAATTGTTCCAAATGTAATTTCTGATGTGTGTAGTGGTTATTATCGTTCTGCTGGTGCGACGGCGCATCGAATGATACCCAACAGCAGATACTTTGATTGAACGAAAACGGGTTTATCCCGCGATCCGCGGATTAAAGGGCGCGAGGTTTCCTATAGAGGCGTTTCATAACGGAAGCAATCGACTTGAAGCGGGGTTTACTATTAAAACGTAACATGTTTTTGCTAGTTTTAGATAACGGTAATTGCTTATTGCAATTAGAAAGCTTTTTAGCAGTAATTGTCGTTATTCATTATTTGGGAACTAAATTAGTTTGGTTGGACGAAGGGTCCGAAGGGATGAAATTTGATACGCCTCCATGTGTTGGCTGTACGGAGATTAGCTTGAAATATTTATGGTAGCGCGGGCCGTTTGTGTAACGGACTTGGGGTTTTAAGATTTGCAAGTAATACGTGAGAATTTTTGTCTTAGGTTGTTTTGATTTTCGGAAAGTTCGTTTATAAAGCAAAAAAACCGTTGAGTTTGTTTGTGATACTTAAGCCGACAGTCGGGGCAGAATTATCGTAGAACATGTTAATTCGATTTGCATGACCGTTCTAACGGTCTTTTTTCTTTTTCGGCAGATCGATGGCATATGTTATATCGAGATCGTGTTAAATTAGTATACCGGTGCATACAAATCTACCCTTTGTTTACCCTTCAAGTGTTCAGCTGATGGCCTAGTGACGTCACATGCAACCGCTCTATTATTTTTTGTTTTGCTATCATGAACCATGGCCTACTAATTGCTAACAACATCATATAATATGATTTTGTTCAAAAAAGGTATTGTTACTGCATTTAACCCCCATAAACTATATATTTTCGGAAAGCAGAATAAATATGCAATTTAATGATATCATGGCCAACTACGACTTATATTTAAAAAATACCAACTTTATGTCATAATTCTTAAAACATGAAAATTAAAAGATATCTGAATTAACTATCGTATTCTACTTGAAAAAGTGCCTGTAGAATGTTTTTACCGTTTTTGGATATCTTCAAAACCAAGAGAGTTATTTGAAGTTTTCGATATGGCCAAATTTTGAATTTTGGGCTATAACTAAAAAATAACAAAAGATAGCGGAATTTTGTTTTCGGGACTTGAACCTGCATCAAAAAAGAGCCCTGGACTCCGACATCAGTTTTTGTCTATCTCCGATATTAAGGGTACTTCCCATTTAAAAACATCGAAAATGGGCCACCCTGTACTTAAATGTCCCTTCTTCTTTACGATTTACGATAATATGAAAGGTGTTTTACCGTCCATAACCACTTTAAACAACCATGTGCGGGAATACTTGATTATGATGAACTTTGTGCATTTTTAGAAGAAAGAAACTTGTCAAAAGTGTTATGGGTCAGTGAAGATGGAACAAGAGTAACAGGCCAAATCGAATATGACTCGAAAAGTAACAAATTGGTTGGATTCACTCTACCTTTAATCGATGGTTTACCCCAAACAGAGGCGTTCTAAATTGAATTACGCCTATCTAGTAATGGCCCAGCCTCTGTCAAGATCTGCACTACCGTATTGTCTCATTGGTTTCGCAACATATAATAAGTTTGATTCTAACGATGTCAGAAAAAGATGGAAACACATCAAAGGAAACCTGAAAAGGCGGGGTATAATCTTACTAGGTTTCTCCAGTGACGGTGACACTCATATCTTAAAAACAATGCGCGAACATGCTTCACTTCCACCACCGACTAATGACAAAACGTATAAGTGGAAATGGTATCAAGCAGGATACAAGGAAAACCATTTTCCTGACATATCCTATGTACAGGATACTGTGCATATCGCAACGAAACTGCGCTCATGATTTTTTAATCCTAAGGCGATTTTAACATTTGGATCATTTACTGCGTTACCTGAATATTTGGAGCAGCTAATTGCAAATTTCTCAAAAGAGAAACATTTGTCAACAGCATCGGATTTAAAAGGAGAAGATAAAATGTGCTTCAAGTCTGCGGAAAAGATGTATTCTGAAGCAGTAATTCAATTGCTTCAAAGTATTCCTGGGAGTAAAGGTACACGAGCATATCTTAGGTTAATGCAGTTTCCTATGGCATCTTACTTGGACCGTGCCTTAGATGTAAAACAACGGCTTTACAAGACATAGTTTTGTGTTTTTTTTTCCTGCGCATTTGGCCCAAATGGATAGCAAATCATCCATCTCTCCAGATCGCTGACAACTTTATTACCTCAAATTGTTACCTATGTATAGAGTTAAATGATCACGCTTTCATCAACATCTGTACGAATTTCCCTGAAAATCCGATTCTGACAAATGAGATGTTCCTACCTCACCTTTTCAGTAGTCAGACATGCAACAAACCTTTAGAGCAACAAGGTCCATGACTACGACGTATTCAACTGTGGTTAATTATGGTATTAAGGACATTATTCGAAGACTGTACAGAATCACAGCTATTAATAGTATTATAAATGATCTCCAGGGTGTTTTAATGTTCCCTAGAAAAGAAAAAACAGGAATGAAAGGACCAAGCAGCATACCTGACTTAAAAAACTTATCAGATGAGTGCATTCAGACCATTGTGGAAGAAGATTTACATACACGCGCTGCAGCTCACTGAAAGTTAAGATTGCAGGTTGCAGAGGAGAGTTGGAATTGTGTTGCTGTGGCATTTTCAACTCCTATAGTAGAAGATGAAAAAGAAAATAGCATTAACTACGATTTAGCTGTTGTAGAAGATAATGGCTGTGAGATTTTTAAGACGTTACCACCGATGCAACGGCAAGATAACGAAAACTATGTATAACCTCTCTGATCCCCTCGCTAGTCCAACTTGTAACCCTATCTGATTTAATATTAACATCTTGACTATCTTATCAGATCTGGATCCCTCATTCCCCGCCTTCCAGCATCAGCGCTTCACATCTGAGTTTTGATCCCATCCTGCTTTTTCATATTGGATGTTGAGGATTGACCCCCGCTACAACACATTTATTTGATTAGAGTCCTGCTTCTGAATCCTACACATCCACCTTGATTCAGCCTCATATTTGAACATTGATTCCCGCCACAGTGCACTTGATTAGGGCCCTGCATCTGATTAGTTCCTCATATTTGAATATTTATTATGCTTCCTCATTAGCCATCTGATTCCTGATATCACCACCTGTATTGGAGATTGACCTTTGACTCCGATACGTTAATACAATAAAACTCAAACGGAAAGGTTACAAAAAATATAAATTCTGAAATAAAATATGTAGAAAGTATAACACTTTTATTGTCTGAAAGTCTGTTGTGGAGAGTTTAATATTTCTTTTCTGGGTATTATGTCACCAATTACTAAAATAAAAATTAAATCGGCGTTTTAATAGTTTCACGAATTTAATTTTAATATTCGAGTTATTAGAAACAACACCATTTTTTATCATTATTATACGAGGTTTGGCAGAAAAATAATGAGACTGATTTTCTTTTAACCATGAACTTATTCCTTTTACAAATCAAAGTTATCCCCTTCAAAGTAGTTCCCTTGGGCAGCTACACACCGATGGAGGCGTTTTTTCCATTGTTCGTAGCAGTCCTGGAAGGCTTCTGCTGGAATGCTTTTCAACTCTCTTCTGGATATTATCCAAAGTACTGAAATGGCGCCCTTTTAAATGTTTTTTTCAACCGGGGCAATAAAAAGAAGTCACAGGGACTGCAAACCGGCGAATGGGGGACTGAGGAACCACAGCAATGCTTTTTCTGTAAAAAATTCGTTGATGGCGACTGCGGTGTGACATGGGGCGTTGTCGTGGTGTACCACCCAAGTGCGTGCAATACCTGGTCGCATACGTCCCACCCTCTACCTGAGCCTTTCAAGGAATTTCCGATTAAAAGTTTGATTAACAATTTGTCCTAGCGGAACAAATTGCTTGTGGGCGATCCCCTGACTGTCAAGAAAACAAATGAGCATCAATTTAATTTTCGATTTGCTCATTCTCGCTTTCTTAAGACGGGGAGAATTTGCTGTATGCGATTTTCGACTTTGGCGTTTTGTTTCGGAGTTGTACTTAAAAATGTGATTCATCACCTGTGATCACGTAACGGAAATTCTGGTTCCCTCTCAAGGCGGTACAAAAGATCAAGACACACATCGCATCGATTGGCCTTCTGCTCAGCCGTGAGGTCCACCATCTTGGTGCACACTTTTCTCATATCCAAATCTGTTGGACGGTAAACCCGTTTAAATTTAATTCACTACTGATTATTTAAACGTCAATCGACGGTCTGACATCATAAGAGTCCTCACTCTTTCCATTGTCATCCGTTTTTGAGGTTGAAGGTCTTCCCACATGAAGTTCGTCTTCCACTTCTTCCTCGGCCCTCTAAAAAGTCCTTGTGCCATCTGAACACTTATGCCCGGGATAGAGATTGTTCTCCATAAGCCCTTTGTAACTTTTCATAAGTCACAGTAGCGTATTCGCCAAGCTTTACACAAAATTTGACAGCACAATGTTACTCAAACTTTTGCCGCTCCCTTTTCGTAAAGCATCACTCACTTTAGAGGTTCTCACCAATTGCGTAGCAACTGCAACAAGTTCAAACTTATACTGAGTCTACGGCAGGGGTCATTCTAACTGCCGTGTGAAGGGTGACGCAGCAGCGTTTTCGGTTCGCCCACAGTCTCGACAGTCTCATTATTTTTCTGCCAAACCTCGTATTATCTCACAGTTGCTATATTCTATCCTTTAGTTCTTTTTTCTTTTTCCCAAATATTTCTTAAACAAAGTTACCAGTATTTGTACTTTTTTAACACAATATAAAAGTAAGAAATATCGCTAACTGTTATATTGCTGCACTACAATAAATGGTTACTAAAAAATGTATTGTAATCACCTAAATGCAATTTTATTCTTTGTCTTAGTTAAATAATTTTCTTTTAGATGACTAAAACAAACAACGCAGATGCTTTCAAAATCCAGCATGATATGTTAACTACAACAGGTATTTGGCCGAAAGGGAATGCAACCAAAATTTACAAAATTAAAGCTGCAATTAGTTGGATTTTTACTATAGGTCTGTGTGTAACGATGGGGATCGAAGCAATATGTGATCTTAAAGATTTTACCAAACTTTCTGAAATCCTTTATATTCAAGTGACTATAACTGCAACTCTCATCAAACTTGCTTTCTTCACTTATCGGCGTAAAACCTTCTTGAAACTGTTAGATTTCTTAAAAGACCCAATTTTCTTGTCATATTCAGACAATTTAGATCATTACATGGCAAGAACATGCAAATTCTCTGCACTACTTGCAAATTTTTATAGATATTTAATTTTTTGTTGTATAATTTTGTATGTCGTTTATCCAATTTTGGATAAGACATCTTTACCCTTTCCTTTTCCGTATGATTTGGGGGAGTACACGTGTTACATGTATGCTTTTCAAATTATCGGTGAAGGTTATTGTGCATGGAATAATTCGTGTCTAGATACCTTAATTGCCAGTTTAATGGGAATTGGAGCTGCGCAATTGGATATCCTTTGTGGAAAAATTTCTAATATCAAGCAAGAGAAAATTAAAAAGTATGGTCGTAGTGGAAAAACAGACTACATTATTATCAATAAACTTAAACAATGTGTTAAACATCATATCGCTATTATAAAGTATGTTATTACAATTTACACATACTTGATCACCAAACTAATCTTAATACAAATTTTTAGATTTCTTGAATATATTGAAGAAATTTTTACACTTGGACTACTGGTGCAGTTTGTAACGAGTACGATTGTTATTTGCAACACAGTATTTCATATAGTATTGGTAAGGCAACCGATAAAACTGTATGATTTCTATTATTAAATTATTAAATAATATGATTCGATATTTTACCATCAGTACTACTACTGCAAGCAGAATTATTATTGTCAAATTGATTTCTATATTAATAATACCACAAATGTTTGCGTAGTCAAGGGTACATTTTTTGTTTTAGATTTCCAGACTAAATTTACAATTTTTTATGTTAATTAACTATTTTCTTGTTGTGGTAGCCGAACTTTTTATGTATTGCTGGTACGGAAATGAAGTAATAGTAAAGGTATATTTGGAATAATAAAATAACGTGTGTTCATAAACAGTCGTCATCTCGGTTGCTTTGAAAAACAAATTACAAGACTTAGATTAAATCATAGACAATGACATTTTACAAATCTTGACATACGGTTTTGTGTTCTGAATCAAATTACGAAATATGTTTCTGAAATCACAACCTACTGGGATGTTGACAGTTTATGGACACCCGTTATAGAAATATTCTCAGCGAGCTTCTTTTTTTTTCTTAGAGTGTATTAGTTGGAGAAGCTTGTTACACATTTAATTGGTACAACGGTGGAAATGAAGTGCGAAAATATTTATTTATTATGATGGAACGTTCTAAAAGACCAGTCACAATAACAGCTTTAAAATTTTCCACTTTGTCGCTAACTGCTTTTGCTTCGGTATGTACATATTGGTATATTTTTTCATAATACACATTTATATTATTAATGGTATATTCTTTTACAACAGATCCTTCGATGGTCTTATTCTTGCCTTGCTTTGTTAATGAATATGTATCAAAAACGATCTACGTTCTAATGAAATAATACACAAGAATAAACAAAAATAGTTAGGCATATAATATATGTATTTCACGTAGGTACTAAAATGTACTACAACGTATAAGTATGCATATTCGAAGCTTTGTAGAATAAGTAGAACAGGTTGAACGTTTAATTTTCATATATAGAATAAATTTAACAAGCATAAATGTTTGTTTTACTTATTCATAGTTTTAATAATAAATTCGAGTGGTAATTGTGTTTCTTCTACTATTTGGTATATTATCAAATGGTGTACTACGCTAGAACAGTTCTTTGACTTGATCCCCTTATCAACGTCCTTAGAAAGGATAAGGCACAGAAAGAAGAAGAACTTTTCATTGCGTAAATGAAATGAAAATATACTGAGTTTCGTATATGAACAATAAGTAGGTATTGTTTATAAATATTCAAACTAATCTACCAGCCCTACCATCAGCTCTAAAATGTAACATGTGGAAATTTTGCTATTGCGAAGGTTATGTGGTATTCCATAATAAGCAACACATATTTATAGCTGAAAGTAAAAAATTAAGTCAAACTTTTGCAATCAATAGATGTTCAGAAAATCTAATTTTGTTAAAAGTATAAGTATATATTTTTGGAAAGCAGAAGAAATATGCTATTTAATACTGCCATATGGCCAACTATGAGTTATATTTAAAAAATACCAACTTTACCTCATGCTTTTAAAATTGAAAATTAGAAGATGTACGAAATAATTATCGTGTTCTATTTACTTACTTGAAAAAGTTCTTAGATTTCATAATACTAACCAATATTGTAAATTCCCAGGGTTACTTTCTTTTATTGGTTTTTCTTTTAAATTAATAATGAGTTCTAGGAACGCAAAGCGTACAACAGCTTTCAGTTGATACACACGGTTTCTCCAGAAATAATTACCTATATAACTCCTACATAAATAGCAATTCTAAGTTTAATTGCAGAGGCGGCATTCGCCAACATTTGCTTAAAAATTAAACGATTGACACAACCCGTGTTTAAGAATGTTTTTCTAATTGCAAAGTTTCGGTTTTCAAGACAGATAATATATATAGGGTGTCTCACTTTAGATTACATTACCATTATATATGTATATCAGTAACTGCTAATAACAGAATTAAAAAAAAAAAAAGATTGTCATATCTAGCAATAGACAAACCCATATTTTTATGAGTACTGCGTTTTTGTTTCATAAACGTACTACAGACATAAATAATTTAAAAAAAATCGCATTAGGCATCTTTATAAAAAAGAATTATAAAGAAAAAACCGTTAAAAACTTTAAAATTATATATTTTTTTAAACATTTTTAATTTAGTCGACTTTTGATTTTATCTTTTAGACCAGTCAGTTTGAACAACGTTTTTAAATAAATTTTTTTTTTATAAATGTTGCCTATACGTTTGCACGATCGTAGCACAGTATAAGAAGCATTCGGCATTCATGCTGCTTATACTGTGATCGTAGATGCTCAGGTTTGACTACATACACAACATAACGGGTGTTAATAAACTGTTGACATCCCAGTGGGTTATGGCTTCACAAGCATATTTTGTTACTACATTTAGTAAAAACAACGCCATAATTTGAAGAATTGAATTGAATTTATTTGGCATGTTGCCTATTTTGTTGAATGCACAAATTAACCCTTCACTTCATGCTCACAAAAGCATTTACTAATAACTAATATAGCAACGTTTATTTGATCAGTTAATCACGTTTCCGTTGAATATTAACTTTTAAGTCGTCACTAGTTCGACGAAGTAGGTAGTCTTTCGATCGCATTTCTTATTATTTTCCAGTTCAAACCCTTGATCATTCGTCTCGATTTTTATCGCCAGAAGCGGCTTCAAAATTATTGTTAAATGTAATGTTTGGAAACTGCAACCTAATTCTTGCAAACATGCTAGAGCCTAATTTTGCCATTCACTACACACCAATCTTCCATTCCTGAAGTACCTAACCTTGAAATAAAACTGCTTTCTGCTGCAGAGTAAATAATTATTATATTATTACTAAGGCAGTATGCGGGGGGAGTGCTTTTGCGGTTAGTATATTCACGTAGGGGGGATCCCAAATCGTATCTAGTAGAAACCCCTCGGGGATGTTGGAAAGTGATGATGATGGGCGCGGCGCACCTACCTATAAATTTGTTGAACCGAAAGCCAACTATGCCAGAACGAAGTCGACAATTCAAGATCGACTAGCTTTTCATCTTTATGTAAATAATCATTCAAAATGCACCTTACAACAGTGCACCACTTACTCGCATTCTACGCACGATACACAAACTCACTTGGTCTTTTTGTATTAATTAACATATCCGTACGCCAACGCATCCCGTGCTCAACTCTTTCTTAGATTCTAGCCAGGATCGGAGCTTTTAACCATAACGAATTGCCCTATTTTAAAAACCGTAACATGCGTATGCGTTGAAACGTATGTGTCGTTTGAGAAAAAGAGGTCTTTGTTTCAAGAAATCTGACACTTACGTTATTGCCGTCAAAAAGTACATACAACAAAGAATTAACAGAACATCTTCCGGGTTTGGACCGTACCATTGTTGAAATAGAAAAACTCAACGTTTCGCCCACTTTTTTAAGAAGTTTCATCAAGAGGAAAAGGGAGCACTAAAAGAGCACGGTAACTCAACGTGTCAACCACGCCAGAGGCAAAGCTCTTCTGAAGAAAAACAGAAAAGGCAGCGGCTTTATACGGGCTGTAACCGGTCAAACGTATAGGACAAAGACGACGATTGGTCAGAATCGGAGGGGAATTATTAAAACATTTACATTATTTTATTTTATTAGTTATCTAAATTCCTATGTTCATTGGAATTCGTTTATGTGGTACCTATTTGTGTTGTGATAAATAAGATAAATAAACATTTAATTTGGTTTATTGCGTTGCAGAAGAAACACAGTTGTACATTTATTGGTTAGATGTTAGATTATTATTATAGGTATCATTAAAATTTTTCATTGGTAAATAATTTAAGTTGCATCTAACCTTGGTCATCATAAAAGTAAATAAACGCAAATAACCAAAACAGTACAACAGAAAACGGATTTTTAAATTTCTTAATCAAAAGGAAAATAATTTAAGGTTAAATTCGTATTGAAAGTACCTAGTTGACAGCTTTGTTTGTTTTCCGGTTAAAGCCCCAATCATAATTGCTTGAGAATACAACTGATGCTAATTTGACTAGCAAGTAAAATCTCACTTCATACGGATAGCATTGATGAGGCAGGGTTCATCTCTCATAGTTCAGATAATACATATTGCTATAGTAATTAAGCTTTACATTTGAAGATGAGGTGGGAACATTGACCTATAGAATTAGGTATTTTGATGGTTTACTTGTTTACTACGTTAATAGTATATTACATACCCAGGTGGAAAGTAGTTTATTACTGTCGAGAGATAATTATAGTTAACCGAGACGCGAAGCGTCGAGGTTTACTAAACCTCGAGATAATAATGAAACTTTGCACCGAGGTTTGTATACTATTTTATTTTCAACCAAACATATAAATTAATATGAATGATTTGCCTATAATAATAATTAATATTTTGAACAATCAAGCTGTCATTTAATAGCAGTGGGCGTGGCCGGGTGGAAAGTAATCAGTAAAGGCCAATTTTCCAACTTACAAAACAGTTAGTAATAACGTCATTACATATATGGTTGAAAATAATAGTATATTGTTCAACAATTGAGAAAGTTGGCCATTTCCATGAGGATGAAATAGTGCGACACGAGCCGAGAGGCGAGTGGAGTAATTCATCCGAATGGAAATGGCCATTTCTCAAGAGTTGAACACTATACCTACTTTTTCTAATCATATTAAAGAATTAACACAAACACAGATTCGATGACAAATGCCAGCGTCAATTAATTTATAACGAAACAATGAACTGTCGTATAATCGTCATAGTAATGATAAATACTACCCGTTGAGAAAAGTAAAATCTCGTCGTCTCATTGGACAGTATCCGTGAAGAAAGAGGTCAATTTTCTCCACAGTTCAAGATCGAGCCACTTTCTCAATTGAAAACGTATAAGAAATGTACAAATTCTTTAATATGATTGGAAAACTTATATTCTGCCATCCAGAGATTCAAATGGGTATAGTGGGAATATTAATCTAGTGCGATTAAGATGTTAATTCTGCAAGGTAATTTATAAATTAGCAAAAACTGGCAAGCTAATGTAAGTCGATAAAACATAATTCTGCGGTTTCCAAATTAACACCCCAAACTATTTTAACAAGAAAGTAGAAAGCTATTATCCGAATCACGAGAGATGACCCCTGCCTCATCACACGCTGAATTTAGTAACGACAAACACGCGTGTACATTTGTTCACAAACCCCATACAGACGACAAGGATAGCATTACAATAAGCATGTGTTATGATTAAAGTGCTTATTTGATTAGAGTAGTTTAAGTCAAATGCGCGTGTTGTCACTAAAACGTCAAACTGTCAAATTATTAATACATGTACATTATTTTATTTTATTAGGTATCTAAATTCCTATGTTAATTGGAATTCGTTTTTGTAGTACCTATTTGTGTTGTGAGGTTTAGATAAATGAACATTTTATTTGGTTTATTGCGTTGCAGAAGAAATACAGTTGTACATTTATTGGTTAGATTATTAATAATTTAAGGTTAAAATTCGTATTGAAAGTACTTGACAGCTGTTTGTTTTCCGGTTAAAGCGCCAATCATAATTCCTTGAGAATACAACTGATGCTAATTTGACTAGCAAGTAAAATCTTATATCATACGGATAGCATTGATGAGGCAGGGTTCATCTTTCGTGGTTTCAATATTAATTTATAGCTTTAAAGGTCGATTCTCACTTGCGCGGCACTCGGCTCGGCGACGCGACGCGACGCAGCGATGCAAAGTGCCGTAACGCTGGTAGGTATTCTCATATAAGCGACAACGAGCGACAGCGACGTGACATTGACATTGACGTTGACATTTGTTCGCCTTTGAGTGAATTAGAGTTTTGTCTTTAAAATGTCTAGTTCATCATCGAGTACTGATGATGACGTATTCCTGTTAGTTATGTGCCATGAATATGCAACATTAAAAAGAAAAAAGTCGCAAAGAAAGTATTGGGTACACCACATATTTAGATCAAGATTACAAGAAGGAGAATTTCATACTCTCTTCAGAAGATTGCAAGATGATGAAGTGAAATTTTATAAATATTTTAGAATGACGCCAGCAAAATTTAATCAACTGATAGAAATATTAAACGTGCCACTGACTAAACAGAATACAAAATTTAGGCAGAGTATTGGACCGTATGAAAGATGGTATAAGGAATGGAATCAGATTGTGTTCAGTGACGAATCCCGCTCTTCTTCAAAAACCCTGTACTGGTGACACATCGTTGAAAAGAGAAAAAAGAGCTGAGTTTAGTTACGACAAAATTCAATATGGCCGTCCATATGAAAATCAAAAGTAGTTGTTCATAGAATGGAAACAAAGCGTCATAAATATAAACATATGGTACCACCCGATTCTCCGTAAAAAAGTGCCTTCACAATGTACAAGTCTTGAAACTAATAACTTAATACTTTCCGAGATATTTGGAAAACAGAAAACTCCAAATTTCGGTTTTTTCAAGATATCTCGAAAACGGTCAAAGTTGGCTGTGATTTCTCAACGGATATGAAATGAGCATTAAAATTCCTAAAACTTTCCCTATTTAACCAACTTTGTAGCTTTTATAGTTTCCGAGATCCTAATGGTGGGGATTGAATTTGGGGCACACTGTATATTATAGTTTTTCAAAATTTAATAAGTCGAATCCTGGGAACGATCCTGAGATAGGAGTATATCTTTTAAATTGTTAATAAAAACAGAATTTCAAATTTAAAAGCCGGTGCAGATATTTTGATTTTGATAATTAACTTACCTAATTTTAAAATTGTGGGCAATCAAATAATTTGGGAAAAAGGTTATTGTGAGAACCCAACAAGAAATCATTTATAATTTATACAAGCAAAAAGGGGGAGCATCTCAATATATCCCTAAATAGCATGTACCTACAGGTACACTATATAAAATCAGGATTGATTCTGGGCGACGCAGCGCGACATAACATAATTTAACGCTCACGGAACAATACCAACGTTGCCGCACGACGAAGCGACGCGTCGTAACCTGTCGTGCAGCGCAAGTGAGAACGTATTCATTTAAAACCATGAGATAATTATCTAGCGACAATTTGCATCCCTGCGTCGCGGCGCGTCGCCGAGCTGAGTGCCGCGCAAGTGAGAATCGACCTTAATAACACAGCTAAATTCGAAAAGCAAAACACATTTTGAGAACCTCGTTTGTTGGTATAGCGGCAATGCATTATAAAATTGGCCTAAAAAAACACCCATACCGCACACCACAAATAATGATATCATGCGTGCTAGCGTGCTGCCTGAGATGTTGGGCAGAACTAGCAACGTTGTTAAACGTCAAATTTGAATTAGTGAATGTGAATTATTTTAAAAACTTTGTGTTTGTTAGTAATAATTACTTATCAAAATGACAGCAACTACAGAAGTGCCTGGCAAAGTTATTGCTCCAACGGTGGAACAATTAAATGCAGACAGAATAACACAGGTAATCGGCTTTATACAATATAACCTTAAATTTTGTCATATCTTAAACTTAAATTTTCAGTTAGCAGAAAAATATTGGGCCCCTCATTCAGTTGCAGATCATCTAACATTTGATCCTAATGTTGTGGAAGATATTTATATGCAAGATATTAAAGGAAGCAAGTACGAAATTCTCTTAACCTAACTTTTATCTTGTATTCAACTAATTGAAATTTTGCAGCTTTTCTATACGACGAATAATGGTTTTGGAATTCAGTCAATATTTAGAAAATTATTTATGGCCAAATTATCAATCAGGAGCGTCTCATTCACATATGATGTCGATTGTTATAATGTTAAATGAAAAATTTAGAGAACGTGTGCAAGCATGGGAAGCTTTTAAAAAGAATAATCTGTACTTTCCAGATTTTTTCCAACAAGTTTTACATGCATGTCTTGAAGAAGATGAATTGGTTGTTACTTTGCGGGAACAAACTGCTTTACTTATATTTTTAAATCACTGTTTCAATAGTATGGAGGTTGCATTATGCCGTGATCAAGTTAAACGTTTAGTGTCATTGTCAATGTGGATTTCTTTACAACCTGCTCGTCGTGAATATGAATTCAAAGTAGTTCCAAGGTGGAAAAAGTATTGGAAGGCTATACAAAAGAAAGATCAGCAGGAACAACTAGAAACATTAAAATGGGAACGAATGTGTTTACACAGACTAATGTTAAAATTTATGCGTTTGCTGGATACCATTCCTATAGAAGGTTTTGTTCCTGAAGATAAAGTAAGGAAATAGTTTTCCTTGCTTAAATTGATATTGAGATTTTGTATTTCTATAGGTACATTACTGTGAAAGATTTTTGGAATTGGTTATGGATTTAGAAGCTTTGCTACCAACACGAAGGTTTTTCAACACAGTATTAGATGACTGCCATTTGGTTGTACGATGCCAGTTATCAGCACTCATCAGAAGACCCGAAGGACATCTTTTTAAACAGGTAAGTTCTATGTTAATGTAGGTACTGAACAGTAGTACAGAACTGGGAAAGAGTATAATGTAAAAAATTACAGAGGTTCTTTGGTTACATATTTAAATGGGTATATTTTAATTTATTACTTAAACTTAAATGAAGTGGAGAGTCTGTAATACATACTAACTTTAATTACTTAGTTTAAACATGACAATATGAATTAACTAAAATAAAATTAATGATACATACAAATACTGACAATACTGTATTATAATTAAAGGCACAACCTTCCAGAATTTAATATGATCATATTTTAAAATACCGTTATACAAGGGCTGATGTCTTAGTCGTAAGCTTAACTGTAACATCTTATTTGAATTGCAAGATGATTTACTAGATTATACCAAGTAATAATAACGCTTGCTAATCTGAACGTCAACTTTGCTATTATACTGATGTGAACATCGATGCGTAACACCTGTTATAAAATATATGAACATGTCTTGCTTACTACTTAACTATGGTATACAATTTTACATTACAAGTTTATTTCTGTCACTGGTCTGATTATTCTTCCCGATCTTGTCGTTTTTAGTTTAACACTGGGACTGCTTGGGTGAGTTTCACTTATTGGTCTCGGAAGTTCTTCAGATTAACAGTCTATTTGGATGTCTACTTCCGGATTCTGCACCGAAGGAACTTGGTTTGTTTGTTCTTCTAGGTGTACTTTGGCTTTATGTAATTGCGACTTGTTTCTTCTGAAAATTCTTCCCACATCAGTTTCGATAATTTCCGAACCGGGGTGATCTAGTTCTTTTATTGCTTCTGGAAGCGCATTGTATTCTTACTCTGTCTCCAACTTGTATTTTATAATTCTGTTTGGTTTCTTTGTCGCATAGTATTTCTGTTGAAGTCTTATTATTTTTAGTTGGTATGCACACACTTCACACCCCTTTTTATTTTTGGTTTTAATTGGTCTTGTGTCATCGGTACCAGGGTCTTGGTTATTCACCTCATTAATTGTTGATTTGGTGAGCCTAGCATATCGTTTCTTGGAGTGTTTCTAAAATTGAGTAATGCCATCTGGATGTCAGTGTTGTCTAACTTATATTTTCTCAAGATATTCTTTGCTATTTGCATGTTTTTTTCTGCTAATCCGTTAGACCTTGGATGGTAGGGGCTGCTGGTTAAATGTTGAAAGTTCCATGTAACCGGAATGGCTGTCTGCTATTACAGGAGAATAGGTTAGATGCTACTAAGTATTTGCCATGGCAATGTAGGAATACTTTTACTCACTATCGGCTCTTTAATATTGGTTGCTTGTGTTTTTTCACAAACTTTGCAATTTTTAACACATTCTTCTATTATATAACGACTTTGTTTTCTCCAATAGAGTAGTTGTCTGGCTCTTCGTAAACAACTTTGTATGCCTAAATGTCCATAGTGTATGTCGGTTAACATTTTTTATACTAATGATTTAGGAACTACTACTTTGTTGGCTCCGAATATAATCCCACCATAGTATGAAAGTTCTTCTCTAAAGTTCCAGTAATGTTTGATGGCTTCAGGTACAGCTGTTTCACCTTCTGGCCAGCCATCTATTATTATTTTAGTCAATTCAACCAAGTCTTTGTCTTCTGCTGTAGCTGCTACTAGTGCCTCTCTCGCTGTTATTGACATAAATAACACTGTGTGTCAGAAATTCGTATATCCGTGCCAGATGCTTTTTGAAAGTTCTTTCGAAATATGATCTCTAATGGTTTATGGTCAGTTTCGATTACCAACTTCTGACCGTAGACGTATTGGTGTAATTTGTTGCATGCAAATCGTATTATTGCTAAGGCTTCCTTTTCGATTTGTGGGTAGTTTTGTTGTGCATTGGTTAACGCCTTAGTTGCATACGCTTACATTTTTCTGAAGTAACATTCTTAAAGGCGCAGTCAGCTGGGACATGTTTGGTATGAATTTGTTTAAATATGTTACCATACGTAATAGTTGCTGCAAATTCCTTCTTGTTTGCAGGAGTTTTGATGTTATCAATAGCAATAATCTTTGTTGTGTCTGCTTCTTAACCTTTGCTGGTGAAAATATGACCAAAAGATTTAATACGTTTGGCATTAAACGTGTTACGGTTAAAATTTGTCTTAGGTGCTTCAATAATTAAAATCCTAGAATTAGTAGGTCATTAGGAATATTGGCTTAATTAGAACTTGCTCTGTATCTAAATAAATTTCTTGTTTTGTAATCAAAGCTTAACACTGGCCGCATTTAAATATGCATGGTATCTTTCTGAGGAGAGGGTCAGTTGATATCTGCTTCTACCTGGCTATTTGAAAAGTAAGGGATTTCGAATTTTGAACTTGAGTGAGAATCAGCGTGACAGCATTTTATTCATCTGCAAATTATAATTGACTTGGTGAATTATTGGATGAATAAATGCTTATGGGGATGTTCCTTTGGTGTTTTTTGAAGAATTTGGGCGAATTCAAATTTTACGGATTATTTTCACCAACATTCTTCGTTACCACATGGTATGGATTATAAGGGTCAGCTTATCTCACTAATTAAAGGCCGAAGATCTGCATGTACCTTTCTATTAATTTGAATCGCTAGCTAACCACTTTTTTTGTGTGTCCGTATTTATTTGATGCACGTATTGGTATCCCGTTGCCAGAGCTGCATTCCTATCTCGCAGTTGGAAAACCCCTACAGTAGTGCAATGATTAATTAATGTTTACACCTGGATATTCGCTACCGAATCCTATGACATAGCTGATTTCCAAAGATATGCAGATTTACAGAATCTATCGTCAAGTTGAAGTTACATGCTGTTTGCTACTGGTAATACCATGAGATTGAAAAAAAAATGATTCTGAGCAGGCCTTGACTAGTACAACACGATTGGCTACACTGGTTCTAGAATGCCTATGAATTATAATGTGACAGTGACATTTCAAATGTAAGTCAGTTTTGCAATCTTGTTTCCAGAATTATTTAAGTTTATCGTTGTAATACTAGTGAAGGATCACATTTTGAACACCTACTCTAACATGTATTCATCTTAGTTTTCAGTTTGTTCCCTAAATAAATACTGTTTTGTGTTTTAATTTATTTGACATTTATTAACCTCTAACCTGCTGCCACATTTTGAAATCAGTCTTGCCAATCGTGTTGTACTAGTCAAGGCCTGCTCAGAATCATCTTTTTTTCGATCTCATGGTAGAAGCAAATTACTATCTGTACGAAGTTACCATCAACTGGAGGAGGTCAGATACTTTTATCCATCTATAACGCTAGTTCTTGTGCGATCTGGTCCACTATCTAAGAGTGCTTTGATTATTTAAACCTGGACTGATTAAATTCATTCATTCAGCTGTTCTATAATTTTTGATCTTACTCAAATCATTTAATTATTTATCTGCGATACATCTACTGCTGAGAGCTGTATTTAATAACCATTACGGTTGCATGTAAAAAGTGATTTTGTACTGAACATGTGTTTTCGAATTTAAATTACTATATAATAACTAATAACAATATCAACGATTGAATTTACCTAAAAAGATACAGTGACCAGTCTCACAAGTCTTATTTGCTATCACTATTTACTTTTGATTTGTTAATGGTGTATTTACCGTATTTTGAATTGTGTCTATATTGGTGCATACTTGGGGAAACGCACGCCAGAAGCAGGTACCTGATTTGTCGCGACGTGATTCAATACTACCTATTTTAATGCGGCACTTACTTGCGACATTGCACTTTTATTCCGGGTAATTCAATCAATTTCATCAATGAAATTAACTTAAGTGACTCATTTCAGCCTAGTAAGATTTGCTTGTATTTAATTTAGAAATTCTCCAACATATGAAATTACTTTAATTCCTATCTTGCATAATAATTACTCTACAGTTTACGACTAGTAAATAAATTATACAGTGCGCACCTAAAGGTTGGAACAAATTCGATAAAATCTTTATTGGGCAAGTAAGAAAATAATGCTCGGACACGTCGATTTTCTTTTTCAGGTGCGAATTTTTTTGTATATGTATATTTTTTATTACGTCATCCCTGTTCTAGTTACGACGTCTCATCATCAGTTTTTTAAATAGCAATACCCTCTTTTGATAGTACCATTTAAAAGAGCATATTTTTTTACATATAGACGCCAAATTTTATGGTATGTTACATAACAATATTTTCGAGAAATTAGTACCACAATTATAGCACCGTTTTTTGTTGACGACGCATTAAATGCTGAAAAATATTTGAACAAAGACAGATAATTGCCACACTTGTAGCACTATATCTAAATAATCAAAATCCCCAAATGCAGGACGAATCAATATGGTACCAACAAGACGGCGCGCCACCGCATTATTCGCGGATTGTGCGTGATTATCTAAACACCGTTTTTGCCAATAGATGGATATTGTCAAGAGGTGAATGACTATTGAAGATAATAATTTTTTTCTGAAATCACTATTTTCAGTTTTTTGGCGATAAATCAGGAACCAATCAAAATATCCAAGATTTCTTTTTAGATTCCCAATCGTCATAAAAAAGCGCAACTTTTGTATAATTTAACCGACTTCGTATCGTTTACCGTTCCCGAGATACCAATAGTGAGCATCGAAAAAATCACCACCCTGTATAGCCAGCCTTTGGCATTTACATACAGTCCCTTTCTATTTGATGTGTCTAAAGTTGCATAACGTGGTACGTATTTGTCAAAACCAAAAAGTCATAAGAAACAATAAAGCGGGCGCGTTTAGCAAAACGTCAAAAACGAGTTGAGGTTAGAGATCAGGAATTGCGTAAGATTCGTATTTGAAAATTTGCATATTTACATAGTTATTTGTGTTATTACTGTAAAAGATATAGCAAAAGCAAAATTACGATTTTCGGTGTATTTAAATTGTAATCTCCTTATCAAGTTTCCGTAAAGTTCGGATTTAAAGCCGATAAGTACTGTGCTATATGTGTTGCCTACATGCTAAATTATAAATTTGAAATTTAAACCGATTTTTATAGAACTTTATTTCCAATTCTTCTGGAATAGTTTGCATTTTATAAAAAATTTTTCTTGTGGCGTTTGAAAGGGAGTGGTTGTATCTGTCTACTGATAGAGATTTTTTCGGTATTAATATTTTTGTAAAAACTATTTGAAAATTTTGAAGTAAAATGGAGCTCTAGATTTTTTAATACAGTAAAGTTGGGTTTTAGAAATTAAAAAAAATCTTTCGATCAATAGACAGAAAAGACATGGATAATTACATAAAAAATGCTCTGCCGTTCCTGCTTAAAAAATGAGTCTGAAAAAAATAGAACAAAATGTGCTTAAAATGAATGCCAACCTTAAGACACCTCCTTGCCTCACACCCATTCTAGTGATGAACTCCTCTGACTGTTGGTTATTTGCCCTAATATTCCTGGTGCAGCTATATATACTCTTAATAGCTTGCAGTAGCTTATTTCCCACTCCTCTCAGCTCCAAGATAATCCAGATTTTTGGTCTTGACACAGTGTCGAAAGCCTTCTCCAGGCCAACAAAGCCTAAGTACAAATTGTTGTTGTAATCAGCTGCCTGATGGAACAAATTAAATCTGTTGTACCTCGTCCTCATCTTAAGCCACATTGATTATTTATCATCTAAAGTTACTTCCACTACGTTTCTTAATATTGTTTCAAGCACTATTTCGTATATCTTACTAGCAATAGTGAGTATAGAAATTCCTCTATAATTAGAACATTTGTTTGGATCTCCTTTCTTGAAAAGGGGCAAAATAGTTGCTAAAGACCAGTCTTTTGGAATACGACTTTCATTCCATGCTGTGTTTATTATTTTTATACAATAGTTGTTGTACTTCATCTTTCATACATTTAATCAGCTCTGCTTTGATGTTATTGTGCCCTGCTGCTTTCCCGATTGCCTCTTCGAATTCCTGCTGCGTCAGTTCGTTATCCTTATTGATTTCTCCTACGTGTTCTTGAATGTCGTTTACATACACATTTTCATCAGCTCTCATAATATCGACGAAGTATTGCCTCCATCTCGCAATTATCTGCGCATCCATAACTAGTAAATTTCGTTCTGATGCACAAATAGCAAGAGTGACACAAATGTCCTACGTTATCAGTTCCTCTATTTCAATTAAATATAAAATACCAAAATTTAGGGTTTGAATTTCTAAAGGTAAATATAATAAAAACATCCAGAAGCATTAAATTTTCAGAAACATACATTTGTTGCATACAAATTTATTTGTGAGAAAAGTACAAAATTGTAAATATATAAAAATTTCTAGGAATGTTTTAAAACACATCGATGATTATAAAAGTTCGATAAAAATTACAAAAACAGTATACTACATACATGATTTGATCCTTTTAACTTGGTTTACGTAAAGTGCTAAGATGAAAGCTGGTCCGTTGCATATTTTCGAGCATCCATTTCACATTCTACAAATTTTATTAAGGATTTTTAAATAGTGTAATATACTCATTATTTAAATGGTAACATGCTATTTTGGTTTACTAAACTAAATTCCATTAAAAAATTAACGTTTCATTGGATTGCTTGTGTTTCTGAAATTTATAATATTATCTTTGTCAAAAAAATACCAAGTTAAAGAGATTTAAAGAAACCATCGTTAAAACAAAAAAAAATCATACATGACATAAATAATAATTATAAAATCACAATTTGTTAAAAGTTAAGACAGTAAGTAAGTAAACGAATCTTTACGTATAAATAAAATGATTTAAAAGATATAGATAAATTACTACTAACAACACAATTATCTACAATAATATTAAGTAACAATGAATGTAATATCTAATTGATAATATTTGTACCTAAGTAAAAAAGTGAGCGAGAGTATGTATAAATACTATATAATAAGAATGTCTTAAACTATATTGAGGCACTAGTGATACAACAATCTATTTTTTCTATCACAAAAACAGATCATACATTTAATTTAATACATTCCTGTATTCATAGCTGTCATTTCATCGCCCCATTCACATTCCGGTTCTGGACGGCAGCTTGAGCAAGCACAGTTTACATAACAGCACGTTTTACGTACCAAATAAGAAACATGCTTTTGATTAAATACACATATATGCAAGAATAAAGGCGCTTGGACAGCATTTACTATAATATAGCAATACACAAGCCCTTCGAATTTTGCAAACGACAATAAAAAGAACAGCCATGTTATTGTCATTATTAAAAATAACAGCAAAAACATGCGAAAACTGAAAAAAGAAAGGACATTTAGTTAACACAGATTCAGGCATTAAAGTATTTCTTACCTGTGTTTTAACTTATGATGAATTCTTCCGTATGTATTCATTCGATTCAAAATTTTTAATGTTGTAGCAAAGAAAAATATATTTACTAATACTGTAAATGATACTGGCACAAAAAATATTATTATTCCCAGTGAGCCTATTGTGTCTTGTTCCTGCTCAATTTTGACTCTGTTGTCGTTATTTATTTGTGGATAATCCATTGTAAAATGGGCAAAGAGAGCTAACACACCCATTATAATAGTGCAACTCCATGCGTAGGCAGAATAGTAACAGTATTTTTTACCGTCAGTTATACGTAAAAATACATTACGCGACCTAAAAATCAGATTACTTGAACATTCAACAATCTATAAACGTATAAACCAAAGTAGTACATACTTAAAAGTTTTCCAAATGTAATATCCAAGGCTGTTTAACCAAAAGAAAGCTCCTAATAAGGCAATATAGCACAACGTTTCTGAAATTATATTTCATTATGACAGAACTTAAATGATTTCAGTACAGCATTTTACAAACCTGCTACAATAATGCTAACATGATTAGTATAAACTGTTAACAATCTTATTGTGTCAGCTGCTTGATTAACAATAAAACATATCGATATTGTGGTAATAATGTTTCCCACTAAATCTCGTAGTGTGGGCATTATAAAGTATACTATAGCTACTGTAAGAAAGCAAGCCATGCTGATGCCATGCGTAATTGGGTTTATTATGTTGCGCATTAGATATGGTGTGCTCGTCCAATCTGTATGATGCTCTGGTGCGCATACTAAAGCATATTCACTCACCAAATTATCTTCGATTCGCTAGGGAATATTAAAAGTATTTCAATATTATTTTGAGGTAAATAAATTACTGCATATTTTATATCTTAAGTCCTTAGTGATTCTGCGTAGGCAATATACATTTAATTCATAGGTAAACCATGGAAAGAGTTAGCATGGTTGGCTAATCAGAATATACAGATTGTCCGAAATCCAATCTAAACATACAAAAATTAATGAGTGCAACAAGGAAGACATAAACAATATGGGTAGCACAACAAAGATAGAATGAAATCATGGCTAGGTAAATTTTTAAACTAAAATCTCTCGCCAATAACAAGCAATATCTATGACAGATGTTTTTGCTTGCTTGCTTGTTATTGGCGAGAGATCTTTAGTTTAAAAATTTACCTAGCCATGATTTCATTCTATCTTTGTTGTGCTACCCATATTGTTTATGTCTTCCTTGTTGCACTCATTAATTTTTGTATGTTTAGATTGGATTTCGGACAATCTGCATAACAAATTAATGTAAATCTTATTAGTTAGATATGGTCAAATAACCTATGAAAATCGCTATAGTCATAAGTAATATTACCATTTTAAAGCAACATCACAATCTACCATTCTTTAATCTTTACTCTAATATGCAGTAAAACAATTTTCAAAAGAAAGTTATTTTATTTACAGAAACATATTAACAAGCACCAATTATATTTAGCTAATTGTTAAAATTTTTCTGTGTAAATTAGACTTTCCGCGTTCTTCACTTAGATAAGCAGTGTGGGTAATCGTCAACAGCAAGCACATAATCACTTCATTTGTTTAGTAATTCAGATGTAACAAAATCTTGTCAATATTATCAATGGAATTATTTATATGGGACAATTAGAGTATCTTAATTTCAAATTAATAGTATATTATGCAATGAGCATTTAATGACAGCAATTAAGACACGAGTATGAGAATTAAGATACAAGCCGCAGGCGAGTGTCTTAATAGCCATTAAATGCGAGTTGCATACACTATTTTTTTTACGACCAGTTATAATAATCAAAAAATAGGCACCTTCTGAAAAGCTGCTATCTAACCTTATTTTTGACAACAAAATACTTTGCTGCTATTGGTTATCTCAATTAAGAAACATTAACAACTCGCGTAACTATGGTTACCAAATAAAATACTTTGCTGCTATTGGTTATAAACCTTTATCTTAATGAAAAATCTGTATCTTAATGAATCTCATTAAAGTACAGATTGTAAACGCTTAATAAATGAATTAAAGTATGAGAGTAGAAAAAATATACGATATACACAAAATAAATTAAAAATGACTTCACCTCGCAAGGGTTATATTCCGACTATAATTTTAAGTAAGTTTTCTAATTATCATTTGTTCTTCGTGTATTTACAAATTAATAGTTTTTCAAGTTAAATTTTAAATGTGCATTTTTTTAATTTCAAATGCAGATAAAACAAGGCAGAAAAAGCAAGACTTAATTTTTCACTTTGTTTTTTGATTAATTTTAAATACCTTTTCCATGCAATATTTTCCTGGTGGATAATCATGATAGATAACTTCTTTACCATTGACTGTATCATACCCAATTTCTTCATCTTCACCTGGGATAATATGATATAAATAATGACGTAATATACCACTTGGTAATAATCTTAAAATATCCGTTGAATTTTTATAATAGTATATAGGCCATTGTTGCATAGAACCACAGTCAGGGGATCCTGGCACAATTCTTAAAATGAAATAGTATCGCTTATTTAAATAATGAAACAAAAAATTGAATAAAATCGTTTACCGATGTATCGGAACGTTGACGTTTGGTTCGCCACTTTCACTTGTAAACATAGGTTTCCAGATAGTTTCTTTTGTTTCCGACATATGAACACAATGGTTACCAACTAACAACTCGTAGGGTTCACAACATTTATTAATTTTTATCTCAGGTATTTCAGACCTATAATGTAGTATTTGAGCATTCGTTTGAAGTACGCTGCCGAGTATCACAATCCATAAATAATGGCACAGTAACATCTTGAGGTTAGGTTAGCTTTCCAAGAGTTTTAACAAATTCAACGCTTCTCTCAAACAAACAGCAATTTGTAAACAGTAATATCACATTACATTTTCTGTAATTCGTTAATTTTGTCATTTGTCTGGTTAATTACCTGAAAGTTAAAACTGAGCCTTTTAGAAATGGTAATTAAGTACTTGTTTATACAAAGAATGTTATTTGTACTGTAGTAAATGTGTAAACTAAAATTAAAATGTTAACGATCGTAAGTTAATAATTCATGGAATTTGAAATTGCACATCTGGGGTTAGTTTCCTTTGTTTACACTACAAATTAAGTATACATCATCCGAAAATACATACCTTTAATAAAACAATTGCAGGCTGTTATATTCCTTGTCACTCTTTGTTTAAGCCTTATTATTTAACTTTCAATGCCTTATAAAATTCGCACAATTTGTCATAAACCGACTGTTCCTGTTCCCCCCCACTAAACGTAATGCGCGATTGTTTTAAGTTTTGGCATTAGTTCAGTAGACAGTAGCTCTCAAACTGTTGGTAGCTTACCTAAAAGTTCTGGAACTCTGATTCACGGGAAACCCTGAAGAAAGATTCCTTAACCCGGCGTTGGTAAGGTGGGGTGTGACAAACCCCACGCGTTTTTATCAGGCTGCAACTTCAGTCAACATTTAATTACAGACCTGCGGGTTCTAATAGCTTCACTTGAGACATTTGGCTTGCGTCTCATATTAATATTTTAGTAAGTCGTAGGCTCTAACGCCATTGACAGACAAATAAATTACTCTGGGGTGTCACAAACCCCACCTTACCATTTGTGTTACAATATTTTTGAAGCTGAAGTGCAAACAATTTTGTATCTTATTTAGGCACTTTATATATTTATTAACATATCTCTATACTTTTTATTTTAATTGATTGCATATTAAGTTTATAGTTATAAAAAATTTGTTTTGTGTTAAAATAGGCCATAGTTTTTTTTAAATGACAATTACATCTATGTAGGTTGTTCTCATTCCAGGAAATGACTAATTTTAGTTTTTTTTGTATTATATTTTTACTAGCGCTGTTATTAATATATATTCTCTTTAATTTAAATAAATAATGCATAATTAAACTAATAATCATTAAATAGATCCAAATATACTTCATAAGCATGTTTTACTTAATAAAAACTTCTGGGGTTTGTTACACCCCACCTTACCACTTATGTTCCATTTTTTCACCTTACCAACGCCGGGTTAATTATAACATGCTTTAAATTGCCACACCGGAACCGACAAATTATGTTCAAAAATAAATAAGATTTTTACATAATGTTAACAAAAGACCTTTTTTGTGGAATTGTACTGAATTGAAAAATGGCGAATGGAAATATATGGCACTATGGCAACATATACTACAAAATTTTTCAAAACATATTTTATTTAGAGACTAAGGGTCATATTCATAGACAGTGTGTAAAATTAGTAGGGGTTTAGTAGATATTAAACCCATATAATTAATATAATATGTTGCTATAGCAATTAGTAACATCTAACTTTAAACACTGTCTATGAATATGGCCCTCAATATTTAAGGATTCCCTCCTCTGGCGATGCATTTTTTTTTTTTTTAAATAATTGAATAAAATATCAAAAACCTATATTCAGAAAACTCGAGAAAAATATGTGGATTAAATTGTCAGTTAATAATTATAGATCAATATAAACGTAAAGGTAATTCAAGTTCCCGATTAATTTTGTTTTAAATCTCGATATATTAAGTGTAGGGTAAAGGAATCAATGCTGGACACTTTAAAGGTAGTGGCGTTCAAAACGCAATGGGCCGTAGTCTGATCTTATGTTTAAAGTTGTCTCTAACTAAAATCGTGTTTAGCGTAAACATAAAACGATATACAGGGTGTTTGGTTCACCGACGTATATTTGAAAGGAGGTGTTAGGTGAGTTGATTTGGAACTTATTTAACCATATACACCATTATACAAAGTGTCACGATTTCTAAGATATAGCCAACTTAGTGATTTAACTAAATTAGACGATTTTTGCTATTATAAATTTTAATTAGACACTATTGTAAGTTTTTAATTCCTTGTAACTTTTATTTTAATAGGCTTTGATAGCTATTCTATCAAATAAAATCATTCAGAACGTTCAGAACATTTCCAATATGATTCGAACTTTTTGGCAAACATTGTACATGTATTAAAAACAAATTAATGCTAAAACAAATAATACATTAATTCAAGTAAATTTATATTTTACTTCATATAAATGAATATTTAACGCAACAAATTACATTTAGCTATTCAAAAATTATATTAACACAATTAACAGTTACTATTGGGCAATTGTTACATTAAATTGAGAATACAGATAACTATTTATTAAATGCCTCAGTCTTATATTTTAACATTTTCTGTTTAAATTCATTTACCCAGTGGAGATAAAACTATTCTAGTTGTTGGCGAGATAAAATCGCATTTTATTTTCTATAAACCACTACTGTACTGTGTTAGTGTTGCTTCTTCATTTTCTAATTCTTCTCGTTCTTCATCAACAAACTTGCTCCAACTTTGCGGAAATTTCATGCAAAACAATCCTCTTTTGGCAAGTGTCTTTAAAACCTTGGCTCTCATTACAATCAGTACACAGAATACAGCAACTCCCATTAATAAATTTCTGCAGTCCGAAATATCCCTTAAATACAAGCACTTAGAAGAACTGTTCGCTTTTAGAATTTAAATACTTACCATATGTAATTACTAAACTCATCAGTTATTGTCACAAACGTACCATATATCATATCGAGTATTGCTACTGATCCAGTGATTAATAATAAGTAAGTGCATGTTAAACACCTACAAAATTTATAATAAATATTCGTCTTTTTACCTTCCACATGAATAGTCTTACTTTTTCCGTAGGCGAACAACAGATTGTGAATAATCTCTTCTATCAATATCGATCCATAGTTTTTTGGCTGTCCAAATTAGAAACACTGACGCTACTACTAGCATAATTATAATTGGTGCAAAGAAGTAAGTCCATATAGCCAAGCCACCTACACAAAGATAGTTACATTGAAAGGAATAGTTTTTATTTTATGTTTTACCATACCGCTCATCCAGCAATCAATTTCAGCTGTTGTGGGGTTTATATCTTGCGTGTAATGGTGAATCAAAGCGGTTAATATTAAAAGTAGTGGAACGCCAAAACCATAACAGTGATATGCTATAAACCAGTGCATATGAGCTTGAAAAATTGGCCGGCTAAAAAAAATTAAATAAAAGATAACTCAAAGTATGTCCTTTAAAAACTTACATGGTAATCCTCCATACATGGAATGCCATAACCGAAAGCCAATTATAACAACATAGAGCTGATGCGTAGTTTATAAAGAAAACAGTATCACACGCAGCTGAATTTATGTAAAGTATAACCGACTCGAAAGTTAACATAATGTGAGCTATTAATAAAGGTGTCAAAAAATGTAAAATGCATTTCCCCTGAAAAGCAGAAAATAAAGAATTAATTATTTTATTTTGTGATGTGAAACTGGGTTCAAGAAATACTGTTGGCACTAAAAAAATTTATTTGAAATTGGCAGCAAGGCATTTAAAAATTTTAATTTAATTTGTGTATTAAAGAAGCATAACAAACTTGGTGAGCAGTTAGTATGATTCAAAAGAAGTAGAAAGGTCTGTATGCACATGAGTCCGCAAACTACCTGTTTTGAAATATTAGCAATGTTGTATGTAGGTAATGTCACCTTTAGCTTGGCGCTGTGATCAGACATTTTAGGCAATAGGCTAATCATTGATTTTTCCCAAACGTTTTAACCGGCACATTGCCTCAACCTGGATATACCACTGAACGTTAAACGTGGATTATGGTTCATGCACGATGGTGCTACAGCACATTTCGTTCGTTCGAGGACATCTTAGCGACCTGTACCAAGGAAGGCAGATATGCCGTAGTAAACCAGTTGCATGGCCTCCTAGATATCCCTAATCTCCCTAACGATGCCTAACCCAAAATTGTTAATATCCCAAAACCAATTGTTGGCGGACCCATGTGTATTACGACTTTTTCACTTCTTTTGAGCTATACCACCTACCCTCGAACTTTTTTAACACCCTGTGATTCTATTTTGAAGCTTCAGATTGTCGTAGCATTTTTTTTACAGAAATATACGAGGAGGGTTCAAATTTAACCCGGAATTTTGCCACCATATACAAAATAATTTGTATATGGCGAAATAGCTTTTCTTGGTAATACACTGGACAATATAAAAGCCGTGTGTGATGTTGTTATGGTTACAATTGTTTTTGTTTAGCATCTGCAGCCATGACGGAACAACCATTTCATTATTCTGTCGCGCAGCGAATTATCATTAAATTTCTTATTAATGAAAGCTTTTTTAAACTCAATATTGACCTGTGACGAAACCTAAGTACACCAGTCTGTCCCAGAATCCAAAAAATCAAGCATGGAATGGAGACCCAAAAGCTTCACCGAAGCCTAAAATAGCAAAGGTTATCCCTTCAGCTAAGAAGATAACGGCCACTGTGTTTTGGGACGCAGAAACCCCTTCTGCGTCCCAAAACACAGATTTTTTAGAAGATGGGTGTACAATTAATGCCCCTTATTACGCTCAACTGCTTGTCGAAAAAGTTAAGCCTACATTTCGAACAAAAAGACGGAAGCGTTTGATTAGGAGTGTGGTTCTCCTCCACGACAATGCTCCCCCGCACACCGCCCAATTGACTAGGGAAACTTTAGATAAATTACACTGGAAGACACTTGCACATCCTCCTTATAGTCCAGATTTGTCTGCTTGTGACTTTCATTTATTTGGTCCACTCAAGGAAGCAATGGGTGGTATTCAATTTGAAGATAATGAGGTCAAAAATTTTGTGCAAAACCGGCTTGCCGTTCAGCCAAAAAACTTCTATAAAGAAGGAATTATGAAGCTTCCAAAGATATGGCAAAGGTGTGTAGAGTTAAAAGGGAAATATGTTGAAATGTAGGATAAAGCATATTAATATAAAGATCTTGTTTAAGTAAAAAGTTGCAAAAAAATTCCGGGTTAAATTTGAACCCTCCTCGTACTAATTTTAATAAAAAACGAAACACCTATAATTTTTGCAAATATTTTAATAATTTTACAATATTTTGCGAAATCAAGTAAAACTTGAACAAAACTGTAAAGGCTCTTGCCGTTTGAATCCACTACCAGGATAGTTTGCATAAGTTGAATGCTGATTAGTTAATCCACCTACTTTTGTGGTGTGCATATTCCAAACATATTTTAATAATTCAAATTTTTGGCAACATCATTACAGAAAAGTAAAGTTATACGCTATTGTTGTAGATGCGTTGTTATTACAAAAAATTTGTTGTTTGATAAGTAGTTTTTATTAAAATGAAATGGAAAGGGGAATGCAAGTAACAGACTCTGACATTTTTTCATATGAAAATTTTAACATTTAAGTTGCCGCAAATAAAAGTAGAGATAATTTGTAAATAAATCGCAGGCTCATTTCGCCATGAAGTTAGGTGACATATTTTTAAGTTAATATCGTATTGATATTGTAATTGTACCGGTAGTATGCTGTAGGAGTCAATATTTCGGCCAAACCTATCAACAAGCGTTCGTGAACTATGATAGAACATTTTTCCGTCAACTGCAGTAATCAATTTTTCACAAATAATATGTTCGAGGATCATTATGAACTTTGTTTGCAACGCGATGAAGCAAATTTTCTAAAAAATATTTTTTTTTATGTGCAGTAAGTACAGGGTGGCCCATTTTCGATGTTTTTAAATGGGAAGTACCCTTAATAACCGAGATAGGCAAAAACTGATGTCGGAGTCCAGGGCTCTTTTTTGATGCAGGTTCAAGTCCCGAAAACAAAATTCCGCTATCTTTTGTTATTTTTTAGTTATAGCCCAAAATTCAAAATTTGGTCATATCGAAAACTTCAAATAACTCTCATGGTTTTGAAGATATCCAAAAACGGTAAAAACATTCTACAGGCACTTTTTCAAGTAGAATACGATAGTCAATTCAGATATCCTCTAATTTTCATGTTTTAAGAATTATGACATAAAGTTGGTATTTTTTAAATATAAGTCGCAGTTGACCACGATACCATTAAAATGCATATTTTTTCTGCTTTCAGAAAATATATAGTTTATGGGGGTTAAATTCAGTAACAATACCTCTTTTGGACAAAATTAGATTATATGATGCTGTTAGCAATTAGTAGGCCATGGTTCATGATAGCAATAAACAAAAGCTAATAGAGCGGGTGCATGTGACGTCACCAGGCATACAATAACGCGCCCGATTGAAAATGAACGACAGTTTTGAAAGTTAACAAAACTAAATAATTAATTTAATATTTTGTAGAAAATCTCGCGTTATCTTTAAAAGCTTTTCGCTATCTTGACATATGGAGATTTTACAAGTTTCTACGTATAACCTGGCAAAATTTTTAGTTTCTTGTTTTCCAGAGCTTTTCTCTAACTGCTTTCTCTGGGAAATATCACGTTCCCTAATACTCCTTTTAATTCACGATAAAATTTTCAATTACGTTCGTATCAACTGACCGCGGGGAAAATTTTAAGTAGGTAACTGAAAATTTCGTAATTATGTAGGCTAAACCATCCTTCATCTGTTTAAACACATCTTTATTCAGTTTGATATTGTAATATGTAATATTTTCTTTTTGGTAAAATTAGTATACCGGTGCATACAAATCTACCCTTTGTTTACCCTTCAAGTGTTCAGCTGATGGCCTAGTGACGTCACATGCAACCGCTCTATTATTTTTTGTTTTGCTATCATGAACCATGGCCTACTAATTGCTAACAACATCATATAATATGATTTTGTTCAAAAAAGGTATTGTTACTGCATTTAACCCCCATAAACTATATATTTTCAGAAAGCAGAAAAAATATGCAATTTAATGGTATCACGGCCAACTACGACTTATATTTAAAAAATACCAACTTTATGTCATAATTCTTAAAACATGAAAATTAAAAGATATCTGAATTAACTATCGTATTCTACTTGAAAAAGTGCCTGTAGAATGTTTTTACCGTTTTTGGATATCTTCAAAACCAAGAGAGTTATTTGAAGTTTTCGATATTGCCAAATTTTGAATTTTGGGCTATAACTAAAAAATAACAAAAGATAGCGGAATTTTGTTTTCCGGACTTGAACCTGCATCAAAAAAGAGCCCTGGACTCCGACATCAGTTTTTGTCTATCTCCGATATTAAGGGTACTTCCCATTTAAAAACATCGAAAATGGGCCAGCCTGTACTGTTTAATTTGGTGCGTACTGCATCTCCTTTTAAAAAAGTTGATATTGTGTGCATCCCGTAAGATCATTAATCATTTAATTTTAAATAAAATTGGTACGCATTATTAAACGTTATACTTTGACAACAATATAAAAAAGAAGTCAGAAGCAGGATTAAAAATTGTATGACTGTAACTCAAATGTTTGTATTTTGCTATAAATCGGAGACGTTGAAATTAAAACATTATGTTGAAGTTTTCCAGATTCACAAATAGCTTTTCAATACCACCTTGTCTATAAATAGGGTTGTTAGATGGTAACATTCGCGCAATCGGAAATTTTCCTGCCAAACATTTCTCTACTGACGATGAATGAAGCACATGCGTACATAAAAGTTTAAAAATTAAAACTTTGCTAAATCTTGCTCAATAAATAAATAAAATCCATTCCAAATGTTTTTGCATAAGGCTTGACCCTGGAAAAATGCAGTTTAAGTATTGTAAAGTATAAATTAGGTTCTTTTAAACGTGATTGTCGTTTGTTATATTGTCATTAATTAAGGAGCATTATCCATGTCAACCGCACATTTTCTTTAAAGCTTAGGTGTGACAATTTTCAAAAATATAAATGTTAGACCTGCAATTCAACAAAACGAAAACATGGCCTCCTCGTATTTGAAACATTTGGAATAGTTTATAACGGGTGTCCATAAACTGTCAACATCCCAGTAGGTTGTGATTTCAGAAACATATTTCGTATTTGATTCAGAACACAAAACTAAATGTCAAGATTTGTAAAATGTCATTGTCTATGATTTAATCTAAGACTTGTAATTTGTTTTTCAAAGCAACCGAGAAGACGACTGTTTATGAACACACGTTATAAACGTAACATAAACATCTATGTTGACACGATTTCTAAGAGGCTTTTTGGAACCAATCTCAAAGAAAACGATTTAAATGCATTACCTGATTGTTTAGTAATTTATACAGTGTCCGCCAAAAAGTTTGCACCATATGGAAAACTTTTTTATTCAATTTTATTTTTTTTAAACGGGGTTCAGTATTAGTTTCAGCATGATTAATAACCACAAAATTGCCAAAAATATTTGTCATGTCACAATTGTGACACCTCCAAAATGTCATTACAAAATTTAAAATGGCCTGAAATGCCCTTATTTATCAAAATATGGAAAAATACCATAAGGAAAAGTTGTTTGTAATTACATTAAAAATCTAAATGTGAAGTTTGGTTTGAAAATTTAAATGTTTTAGTTTTTTAATTTTTTTAAATCCGTATTATTCACTTTTAAGGTTTTTGAAGTAAATTTTAATAGAAATTTTGAGTTTTATTTAGTGATCTAAATTTGATTTAAATGAACAATCGTTTCTTTAATATTTAAGTCTATTATCGTGCAAAATTCCACAGTAAGGGTTCAGAATTACTGAAAATAGTCCACGATTGTCCTGTTGTTTTTTGTAAAAATGTTTTTTTGTCATTATTAATTACATTTAAAACAGAAATGCAACATTTATGTATTTTTTGCATTGCAATATTTCAAGTTAACTCAACTATAAACAAAAAATACACAAAAATCATTAAATATTAAGTACCATGAGATCGTGAAAAAAATGATTCTGAGCAGGCCTTGACTATACAATAGGGTGGAGTGAAAATTTTTTTTCTGAAATTTTCGCTACCCTATATGATCAATGGTTGCCTAAGGATGATATAAGAATGCACCTATTTTTTTTTTTTTTATTAAAATTCATTTACAGGTGGCGCATAGCATTTGAAAAAACGGTTTCAGAAAAAATAAGTACACTTATTTTCATCCGTCTTTTTATAAAAAAAAAAATTAATTTGTCTATTCCCGTTAATTATACTTCTTACCCTGGTATTTCCACCTACTCAGGATTACTTGTTTCAAATCTTAGCACCATTTCCCGCCTTCCATCTTCCCCACCATTTGGACTCTTCCTAGTAAACCGCGAAAGTCCGTAGAAATTAGTTTGAGAAGAACCGTTGTCTGAGTCGGACGTTTCGCTGTTTTTAAAAACGTGTTTTGTGTGTGTTTATTAGTAAAAGTAATATATAAAATGCCTAAAACCCGGAAAAATGTTAATTGTCCCGTGTTTGGAAGTCCTAAAATGTTGAAAGGTAATATTACTTACTTTAGATTTATTTGAGTTAGTTGATAGTAATTAAAATTTATTTTTCATAGGAAATGTTCTTCCTACTTATGCTGACATGATCCAATATTACATATGGGTCAGAAATGACCTCTTATGTTTGACAAATGGAAAAGATCCAGCCATTAGTGATGTTTGTAATATAGTAGCAAACGACGTACAAAACTTGTGGGCTAAAGCATCTCTACCAGTGGTGTCTCGTCAACAAATCTTACACTGCATAAAAGAATATTACAAAAAACTGAAGGCTTTGAAAAAATGCCGTAAACCAGCAGACAAAGTTAAGTTTTTGGAAAATGGCAAGAAAACCCTATTTGATATTTCAGTTTGCAAATGTTTTGATTTTTCCTTGTGCAAATGTCCAACAAAAGTGCCTATAAGTGAACGTGAGTTTCTAAAAGACCAAAGGGCCGCGAGGAAGATGATAATAGCAGGGATAGACGTAAAAGCAAGTACACAACTACAACGAAGAGAAGACAGGAAAGAAAAACGTTTAAGAAGACAAAGTGGAACACCTCAACCTAATGAGGACATTGACATTTTAACATCCGCTTCATTAGATATAGAAATATGTAACATTCAGGATTGCACTGTAAAGGACCCACCATTTTACTGTAATATTCAAGAACAAACCCGACCATCGACATCAACTTCAACATCGTCACAAATGAGATTTTCTCTAAGCCATCTTGCAGCAGCATGTGATAGAACCGGCATTTCGGATAGATCTGCAGCAATTATAGCGACCGCTGTTCTCCACGATTTTGGAATAGTTACGAAAGAAGACCCATCTAAAGTTATAGATAGAAGTAAGTTAAGACGAGAACGTCAAAAGAATCGTGGTGATTTACGGAAGCTTTCTGTTAAGGATAAGTTACAGGGACTTTATTTTTATGGGAGGAAGGACAAAACCCTAAAACAAGAAAAGCGAGGGAATCATTTTCACAGAAATACTGTCGTAGAAGAACATATTGTTCTTATTTCTGAACCTGAATCGCAATACATTGGCCACGTAATACCGTCTTCTGGATCTGCAAAGAATATTCAGGACAGTATCATGCATCACTTAGATATAAATAAATTTGATGTTACCAGTCTTGTAGCCATTGGATGTGACGGAACTGTTGTCAATACTGGTTTTAAAAATGGTGTGATAGCTCAAATCGAGACGAAGTTAGGTCATGCATTGCACTGGTTCATTTGCCTACTCCATACAAATGAATTACCAGGAAATCGAGAACAGCTACAAATATTCGTCATTTCATAATACCTCGGCTGAACTTTGACGCCCAGGAATATTATGAATTAATAAATTGGAATGACAGCTTAGAAATAAATGAACCTCCTTTGACGAAGAAATACAGTGACGAAGATTTGAAACAAATTATTGTTTTTGGATGTGAAAAACTTGATATCGCAAACTTTCCTTGTCATTCCCAGGCAGTCGAAAGACATGTGAAATTGGTGACAGAGGCTGCATCGTCTGTTTGTGGGGAAGAAGCAAGAGATGGCCTTATACGAGCTCGCATTCAATCAAGAAAAGATCTGCCAGCGTTCCATACAAAATACCATTTTTTCCAAAAAAATAGCTCTACGCCACTTGAAGATGAGACAGTGGAGTAAAAAGTGTATGCAGAACTGTTATTAATACTAATATTTTTATCGTAAATATAGTGAACAATAAATTCAAAAACAATTTTTTTTGCTATTTCCATTTTTGAAATAAAAAGCTTGTCTGGGCCACCTGAAGACGGTACTGTAGGCTAACAAAATTTGGAAGGGATATTAAGAATCCTAATAAGAAACTATTGCATAAATGCATATACAGGGTGACAATAATCTACCTGTGTTGTATGGGTAACTTTGTTATTATAGAAGTTAGAGAGTCGGCTAAATTAGCAAAGTTGGGCAGAATTTCAAGACAAATTAGATGCCAGTTTGACATTTGACATACACTTTCAACTTTTTCAAATATTTCGAAAAAACTAAAAACATGCGATTTTTTAAATGTTTTATAATTCCATAACCACCTATTCTAGAACCAAAGTGAAATATGTTTCTTGTAGAAATTTTTACGTAGAATTATAAAAAAATATCTACAAAGCCATAGCACTCTCGATTTTTGAGATATAAGCCAAACTTACGTTTTTTTAAATGGCAACCATAGTAGGCTATGGATTCATTAAAGAGCTTATTTTTTGCTGATTTCAAAAATGTATAGGTTGTCATATCTGTTTCCGTTAATTTTCTTAGAATTTGCAAAAAACTGATAAATAATAACCATGAACTAAGAATGCCTTGGAATTTTGTCGTTGTCTCTTGTTTAGCAACTCATCATCAAAAACAATTATCAAATGTTTTTAATTAAATAAATAACAAATAAAATAGGTACTTAGTAACTATCATTATGGATAACAGAACTAAATAATAAATGTATGTAACTATAAAAATAAATTAATGATTATAATAATACTGCAAAGTGACCACCATTTTCCTGAACACATAACTGACATCGTTTTAATATTTCACGTTGCAAGTTATTTAATGTATTATGTCTAATTTCGGCTAGAGCTCTTCTTATTTTTATTTTCAGGTCATCAATGTTATGAGGCCTTTCTTTGTACACTTTGTGTTTAATAGTTCCCCATAAAAAAAATCTAGGGGAGTTAAGTCCGGAGACCTGGGAGGCCACGCAGTAGGACCTCTGGTACCTATCCAATTAGGAAATCTTTCCAATAAATAGTGTGACACAATGTGAGCATTGTGAGCAGGTGTTCCATCGTGTTGGAAGTAATTCAAATTTTGTATAAAATTTAATGGAAGATCATCCAACATTTCTTCGAATTGATTACGTAAAAATAGCAAATGCCTCTCTGAATTTAGATTTTCCTCATAAAAATAAGGACCAAAAAGTTTTGTTCCAAGAATGCCGCACCAAACGTTAATAGAAAAAACGTATTGCTCTCGCCTTTCAACCGTTATGTGTGGATTTTCCCTTGCCCAGTAAATATGATTTTTTCTATTAAATAAACCATTATTTGTAAATTTGGCTTCATCCGTAAATAGAATTGATTGAGAAAAGACTTTTCTTTCACTTTCTTCAACAAACCACATAGCATAATTGAATCTTCTTTCTAAATCTGTTGGATACAATAGAGTGTTTATAACATGATGATAAGGTTTTAAATTATTTTGTTTCAAAATTGTTCTTGCTTGTTCTCTGGATACATTACACTCAAGTCCAATTTCTCGCACAGATGCAGTTGGTTTAAAAGTATTGTATGCCAAAACACGCATCTCTGCTCCTTCATTAATATTTTTCTTAGCTTCTTTTGCTTTACAAAATGATCCATACCGTTTTAAATTGAAATTCAAGTTTTGCAAAAATCCTTTTATCTGGCTGCCTTCTTTCCGTGTATGTTTGCAGATACAATTCAGAAGCTGCATCCGCATCACGATTACAATAAATTGTAATAGCAAAATAACATATCATTTCTTTCTTCCCACGAGTAAGCCATTTTTTTAGTAACTTTAACAGAACTACTTAACACATTCACATCCGTAATTATCAGCAAAACAGGACTAACTTTGACAATTAAATTTGTGTTGTTGTTTTCCAATTCCAAAGCACTCTTGTTATACTATGCAGCTAATTATTAATTATGATCACTAACTTCAGTTATTTGCAAATTCTGAGAAAATTAACGGAAACAGATATGACAACCTATACATTTTTGAAATCAGCAAAAAATAAGCTCTTTAATGAATCCATAGCCTACTATGGTTGCCATTTAAAAAAACATAAGTTTGGCTTATATCTCAAAAATCGAGAGTGCTATGACTTTGTAGATATTTTTTTATAATTCTACGTAAAAATATCTACAAGAAACATATTTCACTTTGGTTTTAGAATAGGTGGTTATGGAATTATAAAACATTTAAAAAATCGCATGTTTTTAGTTTTTTCGAAATATTTGAAAAAGTTGAAAGTGTATGTCAAATGTCAAACCGGCATCTAATTTGTCTTGAAATTCTGCCCAACTTTGCTAATTTAGCCGACTCTCTAACTTCTATAATAACAAAGTTACCCATACAACACAGGTAGATTATTGTCACCCTGTATATAGGGCTCAATAAATTTTGAAAAAAAAAAAATGTTATTTTAATTTTTTTTTAGTGGCCTGCGCCACCTGAAGGCGGTACTGTAGGCTAATAAGATTTGAAAGGGGTATTAAGAATACTAAGTAGCAACTATTGAACATATAGGACATAATTATTTTTGAAAAAAATTTTTTTTTGAAAGTTTCACTCCACCCTACTATACAACACGATTGGCAAGACTGATTTCAAAATGCGGCAGTAGGTTAGAGGTTATTTAATTGATTAAAAACAGGAAATGTCAAATACATTAAAATACAAAACAGTATTTATTTAGGGAACAAACTGAAATCTAAGATGAATAGATGTTAGAGTAGGTGTTCAAAATGTGATAAACTTAAATAATTCTGGAAACAAGATTGCAAAACTGACTTACATTTGAAATATCACTGTCACATTATAATTCATAGGCATTTTAGAACCAGTGTAACCAATCGTGTTGTACTAGTCAAGGCCTGCTCAGAATCATTTTTTTTACGATCTCATGGTACATATTTTGGAAAAAAATGAAAAAACTAAAACATTTAAATTTTCAAACCAAACTTCACACTTAGATTCTTAATGTAATTACAAATAACTTTTCCTTATGGTACTTTTCCATATTTTGATAAATAATAACGGCATTTCAGGCCATTTTAAAATTTCTAATGACATTTTGGAGGTGTCATAGTTGTGACATGCAAATATTTTTGGCATTTTTGTGGTTATTAATCATGCTGAAACCCACCAATTGAATAAAAAAGTTTTCCATATGGTGCAAACTTTTTGGCGGACACTGTATATTCGCGTTTTCATTGTATTTTTTAAATCACTACGTCACAGGGGCGGCTCGTATCCAATATTTTTGGTCGTTTTGCATTAAAAAGAAGTAATAATAATAATATATAGGAAAAACAAAATAAAACAGTTTCCGATTAATGACAGCCAATCCTCATGTTGTTCCTTGAATAAGGGTGTGTCAACTAAAGATCCGAAAATTCTTTTTTGGCTATATATTATTATTTAATAAGAACATTATTGCAGTTAATCTAAATAACAATCGATTTAATGCAGAAGTACATAATCTGGCCCATAATCCGCTGCTTGTCGCACTGTGGTGCTTACACGAGCCATCAACTTCTCAAAGTGCGAATTTTGCATGATCTGGCTTTAAACCGGTGTGAGCCAGGTTGGTTTCTATCTTATAGACCTTGCTTACCAGAAACCGTCATAAACTTTTTGCTTTAGTTGATAACAAAAGCGTTCAATTAGTCTCAACTGGGTATAAGATCGTCCTTTGATGCTTATCGCTAGCCAAATCAAAACCTTTTGGGTAAACTTACCGTGTTTTTTATAAATTACTTCCAAATTGACTTCCTTGTAAAAGTAACTATCAATATCAGTTCCATCTAATGTGAAGTAGGGCTCTTCATCCACTACCACAAAAATTTGATTTGGCGGCTTCAGATACCCTTCGCGAAGTCTTTTATAAGCTTTTACTTGACTACTGGTAGTACTGGTAACACCTTTAATATTTAATTCCGGTTGTAGGGCGATTTTGCGCCATTGTTATTAATTATTTTTGATAATTATGTGTAGGGAACTTATTTCCCTTTAATTTAAATATCGCATCCATTTTAGCATAGTCGTTAAAAAAAAAGTAAATTCCCGAATTAGTCAGTCAAAATACTACAACACCCCGCGCAGTTTTTAAATAAATTGCGCTTCATATACCGCTCATTTCTAGCTTTAGCTTTGCCTTTACTTTTGACTTTGGGTCCCATTGTAACGCAGTAATGTCTACCGAACAAGCAGATTTTCGAGCGCAGCACGAGCAGAACAAAATAAGACAGTTGTTTCGTGAACGTTGCATAGCAGTTTTATATTAAAATATCTATTTAGTTGACTGGCTCAACAATTTCCATAGGTTTAACATTAAAAAAGCGCGAGGATAGGCTGTGAATTGTTCTATTTTATTAATAGCTAATTTATTGTTTTAATTATAATCTCATTTTTGGTGTTTCTGCAGCTCTTAAAGACGAGCTCGCCCCTGCTGCGTCACCGGTCATAAAGTACAAATAAAATTTGGGCCAAACTTAAAAGATAATTTTAAAAAATACGATTATTTTCTATTTTAAAAAATACATTTCGAATTCGTAATGTTTCGTTTTTTTATAAATAGCAATATAAGTTTTTTTTTTAGTTTTTAAGATATGTTAAAAAAATTATGCCTATTTTTTAATTTTAAAAACGGTATATGTGAAAATTGGATGTTTCATTTTCGTTATTTTCGTCGCTTTTGTTATTGGTATACTGCAGTGTTAGTGTTACACATTTGTCTTGAAAAATTACCTCTAAATCTTGTAGGTCACGTGTAAACAAATAGATCATAAACGTTATAAACAGGAATATTGACGAAATGAGCGAACATACTATTCGTAGATACGCCGTTACAATTCTTTCTCCTGATGACGGTTGCATTTCCTCTTCATAACATACAATAGCTATATCCGTCCCATTTTCCGATTCCTTTGTCATACAGTATCTGCAAGTAGATATACATATGGTACATAATTTGATTTAATTTTATAGAATTAATTTCTGAATACAAATTAAAAACAAAAACAAACTGTATTTAATATCAATACAAAGAACCGATATAGAAATAGCATAGATATTACACAAGTTGTTTAGGAATGTCGTAATAAAAATTGTGTGTTGATTAACTGTAAACCACCTGTAAACTTACAGAGGCTATATAATCTTGTATTAAAAAGACTTGGGCGATGTGGTTTTAATTTTTTTAACCATAATTTCAAATCGAAATTGTATGTTAAGGACGGCCCTTTTATGGCTTTTATAATACCTATTCATTAAAAAAAAACTTGTTAAAATTATTGTTTCCATATAACATACTTGAAAATTAAGTTCACCAGGAAATAGAAAGACCGGCACCAAATGTTAAAATTTATTAATTGTTTAACATATCTTAGTGAATGAAATAGGCCCATCTCTTTTTTTACTATTACTTATTATTATTAACCTGCAGGTTTAAATACTGAGCGATTCACGTAAGACGCGCCCCTTAAAAACTCAAAATGCAATCCAACATACATGTTTCCAAAGCTCGGAGTTCCGATCGCTGAAAATATTAGACAAAGAAAGAGCCATTATATGCCTAAATCCAGGGCGTATAAAAAAATAGCTGGTTACACCTTAAAAATACAGTAAAATTCTATATGCAGTGACCGGCAAAAAGTTCGCAACATATGGGAAAAATGTTTATTATTGGAGTATCGAAAAAACTTTTCTGGGAGATCGGTTCTGCATGTCCGATAACCTAAAAATCGAATTTGATGTATGTCACGTAACCACTGCTATGGCGGCAAATTTAAAATGAACGAATAAAAAAAATTATGTTAATATTTCTGAAGGTAGTTTTGTATTCTACACCCGAAAATATAAAAATATACTAGGTGTCCTATTTAAAAAAATTAAGTAGGAAGCATTTCCTGTTAAACAGGAAGTGAACAAAAAGTGGAAATGTCATAAATAAATTTTTTATTTTTAATTCTATGTCCATACCAAATTTCAAAGAAATTACTTTTCAAATAACAAAGTTATTCCAAATTCCGGGACTTGTACTAACCCTGTATATAAAATTGTACTATATTTCTAGGATGTAGCCAGCTACACCCTGGATTTAGGCATATAATGGCTCTTGCTTTGTCTAATATTTTCAGTGGTCGGCACCCTGACCTGTGGCACACCCCGAGCCTAAGTAGAATCACTCGAATTTTAATAGTTTTGGTTAACCATGCTGAATTTTAATAATATATAATGATTTTCAAAGAAGAGCATAATTCGAGTTTTAGTTAATTGTAAAAAAATTATTAAAAAGGGGGAACGTTTGTCTTAATTTGATATAACATATCAAAGAAATGGACTGCCTTTGAGTGGTCTTGAAAACCAAGCAGAAATGGTAAAAATTTGCTGAAATGAAGCTGACTTTTTGGTTTTTAAAAGAGGCTGAAAATAAAGTAAAATTTGTTAATACGAGTAGGATTAAGTAATGTGAAATTTTATAATCTAGTTATCGTTGTAACAAAATAGATTGACAATTGTAGAATTGTAGAATAATTGTATGTCCTGAAGTTGTAATAAAAGCACAAAAAGAATTCTTACTGTTTCTTCAACTATAAGCCATCAATCTCAATAAAAATTCTGCACGATTACCCCTTGAGCCGGAACTGGTATTAACATATCTACTTCTATTCATAATAGTTTTTATTTTATACATACATATACATACTTGCTTGGATCCACAACTATTCTACCAATATCATAGATATCAGTAATTGTTAAAGTGTCATCTTCTTCTACTGCTATACTGACCGAAGGGTTTATTGAAGGTCCCACTGGATTTTTAATTTCGCAAGAAAGTACTGTTATATTTGATCCATCCGAACATATTTCATTTATTACAATATTTTCATTTGGACAACACTTTGTCAGAGCTTCGACAAAAATTGAACGTTGAGATACAAGTATTAAGAATAATAGTATATACATTGTTGGGCCTTTTCTTGCCTGAAACAAAAAAGAGAAAGGAAGTAACCCAAAAAAATCAGCAATAAATAAAGATACTGCTTGTTACAGCTTTGTTTTAGTCGTTGGTTTTAATGGTGTTCCCTTGTTTGCATGTAACACGTTACGTATAATAAAAATATAAAAGCTGAAATTTTCCAAATAGAAATTATCTCTTACTTGTATTTTGAAAAGCATGTATAAATATTAGGGTGGCCCTTAATTATGGTTGAAACAAATTTTGACCGGGTCACCCCCCAAATCGATTCTAAAAAAATAAAAAGTAATTTTAAGATTTACCAGACCTCTCAATTCCATCGTTAAGAGGTGCCCCAAGGAGCCTGCTTTTTCCCATTTAAATAACATAGGTTTTCAGTAGACTTCTGGTTTTTATTTTTTTACAAAAATACACGTTTGTCTTAAAAAATCCGCCGAGTGCTCCGATTCATTGCTCACTGATGCCCCTTTCATACTTTCATGGAAAAATTATGGGCGCCAAGTGTCATATCTTAAGCAAATAAATGGGGGGGTGAAGAAAGGGGTAATTTTAAAATATTGTCGATTTTCTCAGTTGCAACGAGTTGCTAAGATATGACACCTGGCTCCCATGAAATTTTCTGTGAAAGGGGCATCAGTGAGCAATGAGTCGCAGCACTCGCCGGATTTTTTCAGGCACACATACTTTTGTAAAAAAATAAAAACCAGAAGTGTGCTGAAAACCTATGCTATTTAAATGGGAAAATGCAGGCTCCTTGGGGCACCCCTTAACGTTGGAATTTAGAGGTCTGGTAAATCTTAAAATTACTTTTTATTTTTTTAGAATCGATTTGGGGGGTGACCCGGTCAAAATTTGTTTCAACCATAATTAAGGGCCACCCTAATAAATATGTATTTGTATTTTATTTATATAACTTCTAAGATAAATATTTAAAACAGTGTTTTTACCCTATTAACAAAATAAATTTTTAAGGTTTTTTTTTGTGTATTATATGACCTAAAATAACTAATATTTATAATTTGCAATCAACATGAAAAACAGTTGTTGCAAGAAGTAATTGTTTAAATAAACCGCTAATTAGAAACCAAAGTTAAAGACGTCAGAGGCTTCAAAAGCAGCCCTTCAAGACGCTTCGTAAGTAGCCGGCCATTCATAGTTAAAGAAAGATATAGCGATAATTGGTTACTGCAATTGATATTACTTACATAAAATACATCTAATTTTTTCGTGACAGAATATGTTTTGTTTTGGAACTTTTTTAACGGTGCTAAAATATACTACCTCCGTCCAGAAATAAGTGTCCGATTTGAGATTTGTTTTTGTCCATAAGTAAGTACCCATTTTCTCAAAAAAAAATTATCCTTTATAAATTACAGTACAAATTTCATAATAAGAATATTAGTTAAACTTATTACTATAGAAATTAAACTAAATCTACCATATTTTGGACTTTTGTCACAAGATCCATGTCACAATTAATAACAAAAGGTAGCGTCCCATTTCTTTCTAACAATGAATGGTAGAGAGGTTGCCGTAAGTTTGGAGCCAAATTAGATTTCTTCTGTGAATTTGCAGTCCAAACATTGATTAAATTGTCGATATTTGGGGCAAACCGTAGTTTGAAATTTTTCTTTAAAGATACACTTATATTTTACAAATAACGCAGAAAACTTTAATTTGTTTACAAATTAATAACTTCACTTTTAGTGTCAAATCTGACATTTTTTACTCATCAGTAGTCAAGGCATGCTTTTCTTAATTTTTCATTAAATCTCAAATCGGTCACTTATTTCTGGGCAGAGGGAGTAATAGCGAGAGATTTGAAATATTTGAAACTATTTTCGATTCGTTTGCAGCATGAAAGTGCAATTCGCTTTAAGACAATGGTAAATAATGGTAATGGGTTTCATTAATATAAAATTTTATATTTATTAGAAGTGCATATATTGATTAAATCTTTCATTCATTATCTATATTACGTTGACGTCACTGTTTTTTGGTAATTTATAACGTAAATAAAGATACGCATATTTCAACAACTGTTTTAGGGTAAACTAGTGGTTTTTACAGGTAGTTTCCAATTTTTTTAAATATCCTCTCAAATCATATAATTTTTTTCTTTCGTCTGCCCAAACTTAATTTAAATTCACATGTACTTGAAAATTTAAGCTTGAATACTATGGAAAGGCGTTAACAACTAAATTTACAAGTTCTAACTTATTTATTAGTCGGAATATTTCAAAATTGACTCCTTGGTATTTTTGATTTTTAATATAGGTACCCTGTATATGCAAGTATTAGATTTAAGATAAAGGGAATGCAATGATTTGTTTTGCAATAACTGCATTAATTTTTATGGATATTCTACAGGTCCAGAACTTTTTCCTGGTAATTTTAAAATAATTATAGACGTAAATACTTATATAAGTACATTTCTACTTACATAACCCTTCAACATTTTTTAGTTGACCATTGCCGTAATAATCTATCATAAGGGATTAATTATTTATGACTAATGGAATTTTTGTAATATTTTAGAAACTCACGTTTAAATTTAAACTGGCTTTAATTTATTTAAAGTTAATTAATTCCAGTAAAGGATAGGTTTTATCAACAACGGCAAAGGATGTCAAGATTTTTGGAACATTTGTTATTTAATTGTTAAATTTTTGTAGTCATTTTAGCTAAGTACAACTAGATATAGCAATTATTATTTCAATATGCTGTTTTGTACATCTGGAAGTTGTATGGTCTAAGAATAGCAGACTTAAAAAAAGACATAGAATTGTATGTCAGGTGAAGTCAGCATTATAAATTCAATACGTTAAAACTCGGAGAGAAAAGGAAAATTAAGGCGCATCACCCAAAAATAATCTTACCTATGGCCACAGTTTATTTACTAATTCTGTTTTTAAAAGCTTGCTAGTGTTTTTATAAACAAAAGTTAACTAATTTTAACATTTAAATACATAATGTGTTATCTGCTTTAACACATTATGTAAATAATCAGCTTCTACAGTAGATTGTTATTCGTTTAAAATCATAAACAAACACATTTGCCAAGTAGGTAATGCCGATGATTTCTACAAATGCAAAGTAATTCGTATTATTATTCAAGAGTAATGGAAAAAAAGCAATTGCCTTGAAAATAAAATTCAATATTCAGCATCGTTTCTGTCAATTTTTATTAGTTTAGTTAAAACTTTTTTTACTAGTTTTTAAAAACGAATATATTGAAGCAGTGGCGTAGCCAGGTAAGGGTTAGGGGGGGGGGGTTCAAACCCCCCCCATGAGAACCTGGAAAGGCCTTTATTTTATTACAAATTCTAATAAAGTTATTATATTACTTCAAAATATGTTGATATTATATCTTCCCTTTAATTAACCCCCGCCGATGACAACATCCTGGCTACGCCACTGTATTGAAGGACCATAAACCTCCATACAATGGAATATAATGTATGTAATTGTTGATTATGTCTGAAATAAATGGTTATTTTCTTCTGCAATGGAATAAAACGTGTTTCAACTTTTTCTGGAAATGCTAAATTTTTTCTTGTGTAAGACATATAATTTGGCATTGTTGAAAAGGGAAGAAGTGCATTGTTCTCATTTCTGTATAAATCACGATACTTTCCAAATCAGCAGTAGAAAAGAATAATTCTTCAAATTTCAGTTTAATTTTAGGGGGCAGATATGTATAACACTATTGTGCCATTCTAGATAAATATTGAGAGTGTTTCGTTGATAAATTTTGAAGTATTCTGCTTTGAGTTTTAAAAATACGAATTGCATAATTTTTCAAGGCCTACCATAAAAGGATATTTAAACGCGTACCTATTCTTGACTCATACCGCAAGCTATCTTAAATGTAAATACAGCAGCTATGAAATTAAGTATTTGTGAGTATATGAACTAATCTAAAACATTGGCTTTCATGTGAAGTCTAAACATCTGTTTTTGTTTTTTATTATTAGTAATATACTGATATGATATTATAAATCGTAAATCGTTTTGATTTATTTTTCTAAATTAAATTATATTTTAACTATTAAATGTCAATTGAATATCATACACAATTATGTACCTCGGTTAGCTCAGTTGGTTGGTCGTTAAGGAGATTCCTTTAATCTGATCAATTAACATAAATGCTTTTCTGTCATTTAACAACAATTACAACAACGTACTTTATATGCAGATTTATTAACATTTTTAGTAATAATATCCCTATGAACCCTGCCGATTTATTTATTATGAACCTTAATTAATAACAACTTTAACTTAGCTCACGTAACACAAATACCCAGATAAATTCCAAGTCACAGTTTCAAATTCCAAATTATCGTTTACAAATCTTCAATTCAAATTGTCCAAAAAATATGAATTCCATATTGTATTTATAATTATTCCAGTCACTCAAATTAACTTTGATTCTTGCCAGTATCAAAAAATGAACAGGATTTTCCCTTTTCTTTCACAAGAATAACAACCAGCTTATTTATTTCGATATTTCTATTTATTATTTCCTATTTGGAAATAATACCACTTTACTTTTCTCAAAGAAAATTACACTTATTAGATTTTATTTTCTTCTTAAAAGAAAAATACGTCCTCTCTTCTGAGAAGACGATTCCCATCTTGCTTATTTACTGTCGTCCCTTGTCTTCGCCGTCTTGGTTCTCCTTATAATTTTCCTCCAATGAAAATACTCTTTGCTTCTTCTTGGCGATAATTATTACATACTAGGTGTATCTAGCTAACTTAATTTATATTTATAATATAACATTCTTAACAATTAATTTATTTTATAACTATCTAGATTCTTGTTTTATTGCATTTTTTTTTAATCTTATTAAATCTGCGCAAAATTAACTTGCAATTAATTATAAATTAAAATTCATTGACAACTATTAGGTATTCAACTCATAATTTTCAATACCCACAAATATCATCTCAATATATTATTTGTAGGGTTGTGCCTTGGTCAATTGACTGGTCAATTTGACCACGGTCAAAAACTGTGTGGTCAAATTCACTGTCAAAAGCTCTTTTAGCCTTAAAATTGTTTATATTAAATTACACTATCAATAACAGGTTTTTTTATTTTTGCAGAAAATACTTAACTACTACAATAAGGTATTTAAAAAATGCCTGCATTTCATGTCCTTAAATGTGGTATTAGCATTATTTTAGTTGCCGAGAGTATAAAATGAAACAATTGTTAATTATATGCACTTATAAACACCAAACAAAAGGGTTGGTGGTAATATGATACTTGTTAACCTTGTGACTTGCTTAAACTTATACAATTTATTGAAAAAAAGGTGAATTAAAAAAATTAAAATGGTCAAATGAGCGGTCAATTGACCGGTCAATTGACCTAAAAGTTGTTGACCGGTCAAATGCACAACCCTAATTATTTGTTTGTTTATTAATTGGGTGAAATCTAGGCTTGCGGATGCCATGAATTTCGACACCCATCAATAGATATGGTTATTAGCACTACCCGAATAGAGTTGGAAGTTTTGGAAGGGATCTTTATCATACCAAACTAATATTTACATTTTTGTAGCCATAGCACAGAATGGAGATCTTTGGTTGTGGTAAAAAAATATGCATACCTAAAAACGAATGTTAACAATTACTTTAAAATAAAGCCAAAATGTTGCATAAATGTTACCTTTTATCTTACAGCAAAATATGTGTGATACATTTATCAATATAATAGGCACTTGTTACGTAGTAACCCTAGTTTTAGTGAAATAACCAAACGGATTGATTGTATTTAAAAATTTTGGCGTAAGAGATGTCGAGAATGTTCTTTTTTAAGTTATAAGCAATTTCGTGTGGCTAGAATTTCTTTTCAAGTTCTAATCTTAGTGTGATCAAAAAGTGTTTAGATCGTGGTTACTGTGGCATCTCCGAAATTATTTACTTCTATTATTTTTATCCAATTCAGTTACGTAATGTCAACATGTCGACATTGATTTTAGTTGTGAAAAGTGGTTCATTTTGTAACTAGTTACAAAATATGCTCCCATTTTGTAACTAGTTACAAAAAGATGATTTGAGTTGCGAAAAGTGGTTCATTTTGTAACTAGTTACAAAATATGCTCCCATTTTATCACTCCCATTTTATCACGATGGCCCAACTCCTTTTTTAAGAAGATGTGGCATTTACATTTTGTTATCTGAATTGGATAAAATCTTGTATGAAACACGTTGCAAAACATGTCTTTTTATCACATGGCGTGTTGTTCATCTCGGCTTCGCCTCGACGAACAATTTCACGCCTGGTGATAAAAAGTCCATCATTTTGCAACTCGTTGCATAAATAGCTATTATGTCATTGACGTCTGTTAAAATTGTAATAAAAGTGCATTTTCAAAGAAAAACATAATATTGTAGTAACTAATAACCCAACAAAATTCAACCAAAACTTACAACTAAATATCACAAAGCGTGCGATTTATTTTGAGACATCTTTAACCACAATTTGCACACTCTTAAAAGATACCAAGTAATTGTCAATGATATAAAAATAGTTAATTTTAAATTCCACAGAAATCGCTAAGAGTTTTTGATCGAAAGGTGGAACTCGAATTTTGGGGCATTTTAGACATGAAAATATTTATTTAGCAGAGTAACCGATCAATCGATTGTTAAAAAATAATTATTCGCATTTCCTAAGGTGGTTTAAGTACAAAGATTTAATAAACCAGAAAGATTTAATTTAAAATTGCTTCAAGAATATAGCGTTAGTTAGTAGAGCAATCCACACTTCAATCATTCTTGAAATTTAAGTAAACAAATAAAAATAAAGAAGGCGTAGAGGAGAAGGTGCAAATATGGAATACCATTTTGTTTATTAGACACAACTTCTAAACGAATAGGTAAAACAAACCTAAATTTGGCGAGGCTCTACCTAATATAGTTAGGGCTAAAAGTCTTTAATCAAATTTATGTAACCCTCATGCTTTTTGGAAAAAAACCCTTAGAAAAAATGTCAAAATCACCTCTTGAAAATATAGGGTGTAAATATGGAATACCTTTAAAACTAAATAAATTTATTAACTGAATTTTTTATTAATAAAACTAAAAATACAATACTTCAGAATAGACTACTTGCACCAGTCACAGACATATTCGTCTTTCTTTGTTGAAAATTTTTGGCCACAAAAAATGCATTCTGCATCATTGTCGTCAGGTTTGGAGCGTCTTGGTGTATCATCAAAATTGTCGTCTGAATCATCTGCTAGGTCCAAATCGTCATTGCCTACTAGTATTCCATATTTCCAACAACGCACGTGGCCAACATTTTAGGTTATACCTCGTTACACAAATTAAATTACAGAATAGTGGTTATCGCCTCCAAAAGTGTAATTCATATATAACGACATACTTGCAACGCATTTAATAAAACAACGCACAATAGTAATTTGTAATACAAGTGTTGAAAGCTTGCGTTTGCCACACGAATGTGAAGTTTGCAGCACGAACGATAGTGAGTGCTGCAGTCACATGAGAGTGGCAAATACAAGCTTTCAACACATGTATTACACACTATTTTTTCTACAACCACATTTCCATAAAAAAATTTAAATATTTCTGCAAAATCAAATCTGACATTCATCAAATGTCATTATGACATTTTGATTTCGGTGCGGCAAAATTATACTTTGCCGCACCGAAAATCATGCATGTGCGTGCGGAAAGTAAATTTTCCGCACGCTAATTTCGCTTGTTCGGTAAACACTCATTTTCAATACCCGTATCTATGGAGACGAAGTCTGAAAATCCCACTTTCCATGGTGGGAGTAGAAAAAATATAATTACATACCTGCTAAAACTTTAGAGGCGTGCGATTTATAATATCACAGACTAAAAACCTTGTCGAATAGGCTGTAGCTTTCTACCAACATCTAGATGACGTAGGTCGGTAAGTTCAGCTACTTGTCGCTAGATATAAACACTTTGTTTTTGACAATGGTCGTTATTCCATATTGCATGCATATTCCATATTTACACCTTCTCCTCTACGATTTTGTGAATACTATACCTGTATTATTATTAAAAATTAAAATACAATCCTGATTTTGAAAGTGATACTAATTTTGGTGTACTGTTACGTATGACTACAAGAAAACAACAATTTTCTTTAACATTCAAAAATGTATCAACAGAGTTTCAATTGCGTTGTATTTAATATAAAAAATCTTATTAGTTATTACATACAGAAACATGGTTGTCCTATAAATATTTTTCTAATTACTAAGTCTTACGAAATTGCATATAGACTTATTTTTAATCCTATTGCATTTGGAAGTGTTAGTAGAACTTGTGCCAAGAGTGCGCGTGTTGTGTTATTAATAAACTAACCCGGATACATTTTCTACTATCTACCGTCATTTTAAATTATGACTGAAGCCTAAATTTATGTTAGAAATGAATGAAAGACTAAATTTTAAATAGTATTTTAGTAAGTAATAACCTCATTCTAACCTATTTTCGCAAATTTGGCATGTTTTCTATGTACCTACTAGACCTTTGCCCGTTTTTCATTAAATAACTAAAAGTTGCTATAAAATACAGAAAGTTTGAATAATAATAATAATAAACAAACACTCCAGTTATCATCATTTTACAACATTCAGAAAGCAATAGTTCTCAAAACATGTAACATTGTAAGGTAAATTCTTAGTCAACACTAATTACTCATCTTTTAACTTGGTTATATCCGTTATAAGAAAGATTAAGCATTAAATATAATATTGACCGCCAAGACAAAAATAACAATCAGGTATTAATGAATTTTGTTTCAAAAGAATTTCATTCTGTGTTAATCTGAGTATCAAGCTACAATTATACCACTGAAATTTATTATCTACACAGATCTGATTTTAAGTTTAAGTTATTGTTTAAATGGTTGTAAGAAGTGCGTATCTTTAAGTGAATATTTGATTAGTAAGACGTCTAAAATTTTAAAAAGCAACATATAACTTACCATGATCATTATAATAAGTTGGTATATAAAACTAATTTTAAATGAGGCATTTCTTAACATTAACCATACTTTTATAAATGCTTGGCACAGATATGTCTTTTCTCACCACAAAATCACGTGTATTTCAAATTATACTTTTGATTTTGTATTAAATATCAAGGATCATTTTGATCTTATTATCATTAACGCAGTTTTATTACGTATTGTATTATTTTCTCTCATTCCTAATTTAAGCGAGTTTCATTACAAATATTCTCTCTCCTGTCACGTTGTTCAGTGCGTTGCTTCCCGATGAAACTATCCAAATCTAATTTTTTCTGATGATTGTACGTAACTGAAGCATCTTGGAAAAATGCCAACACATAAAGTTCAGAGTGGTAAAAATCTGGTGTTCTCTGAAGTAAGCGTAGGAAGACGAGCGCGAGACGTATATAGCAATATTCGTATCTTGATTTTTCATTAAATTTTTTTATGAATTTATTTGTTTCATGTTTTAAATTTTGTTTATTTTTATTGTGCTGTTTAAAAGGTCAATCTGAAAGATATTTTAAAATAAAATTATGCTTGTTTCAGAAACACTTTATAATAAAGATAGATGGCGCACTAGTCAAGAATTTTTAGGTTCTTGAAGAGTTTTCGTTGTAAAAAAATCAAGATATGTATACCACCCTTTTGAGAATTCCATTATTAATACTTGATTGTTAATGATTACCAATTCTTAATTTCTTTTATTAACCATCTTCTAACACTTAAAAATCTAGAACTTGAGAGGACTTTGGTACTGTAGGTATTATAAAACCTGGTATCCGTAAATAAAAATTCTTGTTTTCAGTAAAAATCGCAAGAATTTACTTTATCACAATCGCATTTACCATGTGAAAAAGTGAATATGCTAGTTTTATTGTTCAAATAATGATAAAAGTTAAAAAATATTTTCAAGAAATTTCCGTATTACACTATTGGTAGGTGGTAGGGCAATATTAATTGATCATCATGTAGTTATGTGAAGCCCTATTTATAAATTATTAATTTGTTAAATTTGAAGCTACGTTACAATATTATCCTTCCTTCGAAAATTCTTTAAACACCGTAAACATATAAACAGTAAAGAAAATTAAAAGAAGAAATAAACACAATTTCCAAATACCCAAATCACAAGATTGCCTTGGAAAACTTTAAAACAATCAGAATTAATTCATAAAGACCAGTAGTAATGCTAGTATAATTTCAACAAAATAAAAAAAAAACTTAAGATTTCTTTTGCAAGCCAATGATCTATTTTTGCAGTCGTAAACACTCAATACTGAATTTGATATTTCCAACCATCTAAACTGAAATTCACAAGGTTGGGTCGAAAATCTGCATAATTAAGAAATGCAGTTCCAAGCCTCCTGAATTCGAAATCTTCTTGGAACATTCATCCTGAAAACCACTATAACTTATTAGAAATCAATTATGTGTTTCGGCAACTTGCGGTTTAATTGCTGAAATGCCTGTTTTGTTTTAATAAATTAGTTTATATTCAACGCAAGTAATATCAGAATTTTAAATTAAATTTAGAGCTTAAAATTTTCAAACTTTCGAAATCCAGCCGAAAACACTCCGAATTCGAAATTTTGAAATATTTGGAAACATTTCTATGCCCTGAAAATCGCTATAAATTATTAGAAAACAAATAGATATTTCAGCAACTTAATTATTATTTAGATGCTGAAATATTCCATTCGATCATACTACAGGCGCCCTTTCAGCTATAATAATTATCATTAAATTTAGAGCTTAAAATTTCCAAACTTTTTAAAAACAGCTCAAAGCACTCCGTTTTTGAACTCTTTGTAAAACATTGATGTATCCTGAAAACTGTTGTAAGTTATTAGAAATCAGATAGTACGCATTTCAGCCACTTATTTGTGATTTTGTTTTTATAAATTATTTCAACACTCAGAATTTTAAATTGAATTTAGAGCTTAACATTTTCAAGTTTTTAAAAACTAGCTGAAAACATTCTGAGTTTGAAATCTGGTAGGAACTTTACTGCACCCTGAAAACCACTACAATTTATTAGAAACTAAATACGTATTTTAGCAACCTAATTGTGATTTAGTTCCTGTAATGTATATTCTGTTTTAGTAGTTTATTTTCAACTGTCGGGAGTGTTCCATCTGACTGTACCACAGGTTTTCTTTCAGATATAATCAAAAATTTTAATTAAATTTAGAACTTACAATTTTCAAACTTTGAAAATCCAGCTGAAAATATTCTAAATTCTGTATCCTTTTAAGATACTGTTGCACTCTTAAAACCGCTATAAATTACTAGCAAATACGTATTTCAGCAACTTAATTGTGAGTTGTTTCTGAAATATGTATTTTGTTTTAAAATCTTATTTCAAGCATTCAGCAGCGTTCTATTCGTTCAAACTACAGGCTCCCTTTCAGAATTGTTAATTAAATTTTGACTTAATATTTTCAAACTTTTGAAATCCAGCTGAAAATATTCTGAATTCTGAATCTTTTTGGGATATTGTAATTGTGATTAGTTGCTGAAATATCTATTTGGTTTTGATCATTTACTTTCAGTATTCAGCAGCATTCGATTAAACCATATGCCTTTTTAACTTAGAATGATAATTAAATTTAGAGCCAAAACTTTTAAAATCCAGCTCTTTGGAGAGTTATAGTCCTGTGAAAACGATCTCGAATTACTAGAAGAAATGCGTATTTCAGCAAGTTAATTGTGATTTAGTTACTGAAATATATCTATATTTTACAACGTAATTAATAGATAGATACTGTCACATGGCGAACTGGCACTACGACATTAAATGGAGATGATGTTGCCCCATAGGCGCGCGGCAAGCTGGATAGTGAAGATAGGTGGTTCGAAACGTTAAAAACCCTTTAATTAAGGGTTGGTCAGAATAGGGATGGAAATTGTTGAACGCCACTGTGATATAAAAGTCACCCAAAAATCTAAAGGAACCCACCACAGAAGATTCCCGAGGGCTTAGACAAAGGGGGTCGTAGTAGCTGCTCCTGCTGCAAGATGTGACTTACCTTGCTTGACTGAAAATAACTTACTTGAACTCTTAAGAACTCTTAATACTTGTAGACAGGCTAACACTTTATACATAAATCTTTAACAAAACACTAATGCACAAATATGATCAGGAAGGGCTGAACACAGTAACAAGGCCAGGCTAAATTGACAATGAAACACAAAAATGAATACAAAGAAATTACACAAGAGACAATCAAAAATATTACGTTAACACAAATAATAAATACGATACTTACTTTACGAGAAGGAGAATTGAGGGTACTACATTTACTTTAAGTACTGCAAATCAATCACAAGCTTAGCCCCTCAATCCCAAACAAAAGATAGGGTCAACACAACTTAAATTAACAATTCAATAAGCACCGTTAAAATTTACACATGCAACACAATATAAAATAATATCTTACCTTGACTTAAAACGTGCTACAAATGAACACAAATGAATTTTACTTGACTTGTACACAAAAATACTGAAAAGGCGGTAGGTACTTATTAAACTTCAAAGCAACTAATTAACATTGATGAAGGCCTGCCGGCAAGAGGCAATCGTAGAAATCAAACTGACGTTAAAAGCATGAACGGCAAAGCAGGAGCAGTATAAAGGAGAACAGTTTTTACCTGGCGAGACGTCGGTACTTAAACGATAAGCCAGGAAGTGACGTGACGGACGTAAGACTGGAAGAGCTGTTCTTTCCTCCAAGACGGGTGCAAGACGACGAAGTATAATCCAATAGCTATGGGTTTACTGAATCCCTCAGACGAGGAAATTGTGTGGAACGGCACTCGACAACTATCACTAAACTTCTCACACAAAACTATATCTCTCCGGAGTATATGGCACTCTTTTTATGAATCCGACCAAGTCGCTAATTGTAACCTCTCCCAGAGGGTTACCGGTAATAGAGGCCTTCCGGTTATTTAAGGACCCAAGCTGCTAACGATTAACTCGCATCACGTCTTAAAAGACCTCCGATATGGTTGACTAACTGTCACGCACTAAAGAAAAGGAGTGTATAGAAGAATCGAAAGGACACCACAGAACAGTTGACGCGGCCTAACGTACAGGGGATTCCCCCGCACCGTATCACGAGACGTTTGCATCAACTGGAACCAGATGAGATCATGCGCTAGCAAAATACGCCTGAATTTGGTCACCTTGGGATTCTCAACAAAGGAAACTTTTACAAAGATGAAACATACTGAAATGACTTGAAGAATTCGTAGAACTGCAAGGGAAGAACATGCCGATTTAGGTTTAACCTTTCGTGTCCTCCAGACTAAACGAATTTAAACTGTAGCAGAAATAAAATAATTGACACGGGATCCAACTTATAGGACAGGACCGTACTGAAGAATCTTAATAATAATTCAAAAAGGCTCGAAAATCCCAAAATAACAGAGGATTGCAAAATCACGTGACAAAACCTAACACGTATTTCGCCAATTAAATTCTGATTTGGTTGCTGAAATATGCACTTTGTTTTATTATTTCATATTCAGCATTTAGCAGTGTTCTATTTCTATTATCAGACCACAAACTCTCTTTCAGGTATAATCAGAATTGTAAATTAAATTTTGAACTTACAATTCTTAATCTTTTTGAGATATTTCTGAGCACTCTGAAAACCACAATGAATTATTATAAAGCAAATACGTATTTTAACAACTTAACTATGATTTATGTGCTGAAATATCTATTTTGCAGCTTAATAATTGTGATTTAGTGAAATTGGTATTTGGTTGTAACAATTTATCTTCAGCATTAAGCAAATATAATCACATTTTTTGATTAAATTTAGAGCTTAACATTTTCAAACTTTTGAAATCCACATCAAAACATTCTGACTTTCAAATTTTTCGAAATATATGTTCACCCGGAAAACTGCTCCAATTAATTATTAGAAACCAAACAGGCGTTTCAGCAACTTAATTATAATTTAGTTGCTGAAATATATATTTTCTAATTCAATTGTAGTTTAATTGCTGAAATTCCATTATTAATACTTGATTGTTAATGTTTACCAATTCTTAATTTCGTTTATTAACCATTTTCTAACATTTTAAAAATCTAGAACTTGGGTGGAGTTTAGTACTGTATTATAGAACCTGCGTTATACTAACTATAATCGTAAATAAAAATTCTTATTTTCAGTAAAAATTGCAAGAATTTAGTTTATGACAATCGCATTTATTATGTGAAAAAGTTTATAGTTTTATTGTTCAAATAATGATAAAGGTTAAAAAATATTTTCAAGAAATTTCTATATTACACTGTTGGTAGGGCAATATTAAATGATAATAATATATTTATGTGGTTTACAAGAATTACATATACATATGCAAATGGGTAAATCTTAAATTAAGTTCAACTGCATTTTTCATTAATTTTATAAAAATCAAGGTTGTATTAAATATTTATTAATTAATTATTAAAGTACAGAACCGCTTAATATAAGTAGTTTCTTATATACTACTTTTTAAACTAAATATATAAAAACAATACAAAATTAGAGCTGTGGTCTGTAAGGAAACGAAATTATTATCCTTAATGATATAAATGTAAATTTTAAATAAACGTACCATATCTAAATTACTTACAAAAATATATGAATTTTTGACGTAATTGTTATTTACAACATGTTAACAGCAACATTTAAAATGCATGTCGCAAACACGCACTTTAACTGTGAGATTCGAATTTATTAGAAAAATGTCTGTGTACTTCGCGTAATCCGTAAACAAAGTCACGTTTATGGCACTTTAAACAACATTGTCTTTTGGCTTTTGAAACCGTTCTTCTGAACCATTTCCTTGTGTAAGCTTTTCTTCTTCTACCAGTTCGTCAACTTCTTCATCCTGTAAGGTTTTCCATTGTGGTGGCAAATGTATACATCCAAAGTTTTGTTTGGCCAAACCACGTAAAGCCCTCTTTCGGAAGGCTACCAATATTAAAAATATTAACACTCCTTGAAGTGCATTTACGAAATCTGTTATCATCCTAAAATCGGAGGAAATGATTAATTCATTAGGCTGGTGCTAAATATTAAATGCTTACCAAACATAATGCATAAAATTATCGGCATCATTAAAAGCAAACGATAAAACTTCGAAAATCCATGATAGACCCATTATAAAGAATAGCTTAATATACAAAAGGCATCTGAAAATTATTCATTGTTACGGACAAAAGCCAAAATGTTGTAAAATTCGGACATACTTGTATCTCGATGATCTTATCTTTGGTGAATTGATATCGTTGCTCCTAATGTCTCTCCAAAGTTTTTTAAGAGTCCAACAGAAAAATATGATGTTTGCAGTCAACAAAAACGAAATTGGACCATAAAAATATGCCCATTCAGCGGCACGATCTAAAAGTTTTCGTATTACAATTACTTCTATTAAAACTGAAAATAAATGTGTTTCGTACTTGAAAACCAACAAGAATTAAAACCTATTCCAGGTTTAATATGCTCTCCTGGAGCATGATGGCCGATTATGGCCGACAAAACCAGTATTAAAGGAACGCCATATCCATAAATGCAATAGATTAAATACCATTGTTTGTTTGTGCCTAATGCGTTCGGTATGCTGAAAAATAGTTATTTTGTTAGTAGGTTTCTGTTACATTGTGTTGAGCATAAACTCATTCATATGCAAGTTAAACAAAATACAAAATTCTTTGGCGTAAAATGAAGTCATGGATTTGTTATAAAAAATATCGGTGAATATGTTACTACTTATACGTTATTATATTATATGCAAGTGTATGAACGTGAAAACATTTTATTGTAAAGAATGACTCAAGATTCATACATATCTTAGTCATCGAGTTTTTAGTCATTTAGTTTCAAGTAAAAATAATTAAACTAAATTAAACTTACATAGTAGTTCTCCATATGTGGAATGATATTATATTCAACCATGTAAATGTAGCCAGAAATAATGCGAGTGTTACATATCCAACTCCTTCACATACATGTTCCGGTATATACAATCCAAACTGCATTATGCACAGTAACAGTAACGCTAAAGCTAGGGCTACTATTGAATGAAGTAGGCATTTTCCCTGCAAAAAATAAAAACGAAATTATCCTTTTTCTTTGGGAAACTAACCATTTCGTGCATATATGAAAATGCTGATTGTAAAAATTACCTGAAGATCACGAAGAGTCGGTACCAAAATATATACAACAACAGTTGCGGTAAGAAATAGTACCGATATTACAGAACAAGCAGCTCTGAAAACATACATTTGATCTTCTTCGTATTTAGCACTTTGCTCTGGAAAGCATACCAAAGCTATCTTTTCCTCAGTCTCGAAATCTTTCGTTAAGCAGTAGCTGGAAAACGAATCATAATAAGTGACAGTACTTTAAGATATTAAAACTAGCAACAATTATATTTAAAGGAGGCTTGAAAAATGTGACACTTCACTTTTTTCTGTTTTTTTTTTCGAAAGATTTTAAACCCTTAACAATTTACCTTTATAATTTTTTGTAGATTAACGTTTTCACAAATTACGTAGTTAAAATCTAGATAAATATATTTAAACATTTATCTCAACAACACTGAAGTATTTCAAGTTAATATTTCTGATAATTAAAAAATGTTAAAGGAATATCTAATACAGTTAGGTTTAATGAATGTTTAACTTAAATTCCTGGTCCTAATCTAAACTAAATAGTTGTAATTGGTAATTTAAAATGTTTAAATGCAAGATGTCGTGAGATATTTCAGTCCAAATCATTAAAATAAAGAAGCATAAGAGGGCCTAAATTCCCTTGTGGTTATTGTTTTAAAGTGCCAATGATTCAACATTATAATATTATAAAATTACAGTCTCGACAACGTAATTTACAACCGTTGCTTTTTAAATTAATGCACGTTCTGGGCGAATTCGTATTTATGAAATTTAAATATTTATTTTTCCAATTTTTTATAGCTTGCCTGTTCATCCTCATCCACAAAAAGTCAAAAGAACCCAGATTTTTATTTAATTGTAAAATTTGTAACATTTTATTAATACTTCAATTTAGAATATAGTAAACAAACAATATTTTAAAAAATTCAAAGTATTTTTTTTTATGAGATAAACTCGAATAATTATAATCACATTATATTAATAGTGATTCTATTTATCTTGTTAAACAACCTAATCTATCTAGAATTTCATTTGTAAGAAATTTGTTTTCAATGTGACTTGCTTTTGATTATACATAATATGTAATACAAATATTCAAATTAAACAGCAACGTCAATTTTTTCCATCTCCTAAAAATAAAGATGATATACTCAGATGCTGTACAAAAATTATAAATTAAGGCACATTTAAATTGTAAGTTAGTGAAATGGTTGCTTCTTAAACTTTTTGAATTATTAAGATTTAAAATAATTGCTGAACTAAAATTCAATGTCAGTTGCAGTTAGCTAAATAATACATAGTTTATATTCTTACCTATCAGTTGATATTAATATTCCATCATCAACTAATGTTAAATTAGAATTGATGTTAAACGATGCATTTTCTTCAGGCCGAAGAACATATTTACGTTTGCAAGAAATTCCAGTGATATTCGAACCATCTTTACATTTTCCTATTCCTATAATATTCTCTGGTCCATTACAACACTTGTGTTGGGCATAAACCGCACTTGCCGATATTAACACTATTACCATGAATTTTAAAATCATCTTGATTATTCCTAAAGTGCATCAATCTTCACTTGAATCTGCAACAAAGGCGTTTTTGAAATATAAAATCACAAAATCTAAATATATTTTTTAAGTTGCTGATAATACAAAATAAAAAGCGAGGCACTATCCTAAACGAATTAACCTACCGGTTTAGTCACCTTGAAGATCCGCGTTGATATTTTGAATTAAATTATAAAATTTAATTTCATTGACACACGCTAACCAGTAACAACTACATACTTAGTTGGGTGGATAAGCAGTTATAGTTTTAATACTGATTCAGTGTTTTATGTTAGAGGTTAGAGGGTGGGGACTCATTCGGAAAGGATTGTTGTTTTTTTGGAAAATTGTATTCTAGTGATATTCTTTATCGACTTACGTCTGTAAATTAGAGGAAGTACCTTGCCCGATCCCCCGGGCGATCCGGATGCGATATCAGACAATGTGTATGATAAAAATGTACGTTTTTGTCAGTTGGAAATTCTCATCGGAAATATTTCAGGTTTCATTTTCTAAAATTAATATTTTTTAAATTCCAGTTTTAATATTTTGTTTACACCTTCACTATGTTGAAAAGTAAAGGAAAATAGATAAGTGGCAACCGAGATAATTAGTTTATTATTTACTTTCAATATTAAACTTTGTAACTACTATTCTGAATCAATAAAGGAAATTATCATAGCCAATCCTCAAATATAAGTTGTTTCTCGTACGAATGTAAATCGTTGTGATAAGCCCCATAAATAGCTACGAAAGATATAAATCAAACTATCTGGGAATATTACATCTGAACAGAAAAATTTTCAAATGCCCCATTTGTTATTTTCAAATTAAAGGTTTTAAAAGTACTTGCCTGTATAATTTAAAAAAAGGTAGAAGTAAACCAACTGATAAACATGTTGGCAAAAACCGGTTAATGTAAAATTGGCAACTAGAAGTCCAATATTTTTATCAACTTTATGTACATTTTTGAACACGTAGGTATATCATTACAAATATTACGCATTAATCATATATCGCTTTACTGAAACTAATGTTACAATTTAATGTTTGAAATTAAACTACCCAATTTTAAGCTTGTATTTTTAAAGAAATATTTTTTTACTTTGCATTCTAAAAATGTTTAAACGTTCGACATTTGCTAATAAATTTTGAAACGCCCCGTTTATATCTTGAAAATATACATCAATCAGCAGAACATTAAAACCACTGTTAACACATTCTTGTAGATACTTGATACGTATTTAGTTATTACATTTTAACGAGAATTATTTTAATACATTAAATAATTATGTCAAGTTCGTAAAATTAATTTCAGTTTAAAGTATCTCTATAGAATTCCATGTTTCACATTCCAGTGCTCTTCTGGAATGTACGCGACAAAGTGCAACGTACTACTACAGGATACACCATTAAAATCACGTCTTTCCGTTTTAAGAAGTGGCGGTAAACAAAAAACAATAATTACAAGTTTATGGCGCTACTTGTATGCGTTAAACGTTATCGTTAGAAATTATATCAAACGAAACCGCGGTCTTTAAGGTCGATAGATAATCGAAATAAGAAGTGTTATTACTTACTGTTATTAAAAAATTGGTTAGTTGTAAAAATTACTTGAGAGGAAAAAAATTTACGTTGTCCGTACAAGCGCGATTTTGGGAACAGTTGTGATGATACATCATTCCCAATATTTGCTGTAAAGATAAATTATTATCGGGATTACTTCAATCAAACTTTGTTTCCTCTTTTTATCATCGTACGATAAAGCATACCGTATAAGTATTAAACAGTTCTAACACGTAGTTTCTCATTTCCTGATTCGATGTGTGCGTCAGTTTCCTGCTTATTCCAGAATTCCAAATTAAATTTCGTCATCTTAATCATAAGTATTAAATTAAAATAAAAGAAAATCGTATATGTACTACATAAAAATATGTTATGGAATAGTATTTCCGAAATCGTTTTCGTATATTTTTAAGGATAACTATTGAATTTTATATTTCGAAACAAAACTGGCTTCAGCAAAAATTGTAATATTTTCTGTACACATTTTCCAGGCGGAAAACGAATTTTGCAAAAATTGTTTTAAAAGTTGCATTTTATTATAGGTACATACACACAAAAAAATAAAAAACTAGTACTAAGGTGTATGTATTTATATTTTTCCATCGATTCATTGCAGTTATTGATATGAATTGTTATTTAACCTTGCAATATCACATCTAATCTTAACCTAATTTTTACAGTTTACTGCAGAAAAATAGACAAGCAACCTAGTTGTCTTTAATTACTATTTTCTGAAGCAAATAAAGTTAATACGTATAAACATGTACCCAATTTTTTCTTTCATGTGGCGGCTGCTGAATGTTTGAAGCATTAAAAATTTATTTGACGGAGAGTATGTTTACAATAGCAACATGCAATTCATCTGATAAATATAATGGTATCATATTTTTATTTAACCAACATGGAGGGTTAAGGTCTCCTAAGTCTTTGATTTCTGATACAAAAATATCTGTTACATACCCTCATTACGTTTTTCCATTCGACAGATGGTCATGCTTAATTGCTTTTATAGAGCATATTATTTGATGTTCACTTATAAAAGTGCTTCTAACTCTTATCAGATATGCTTTGAAAATATGACTCAAAACTAAAAACGTTCAAGTATTTTACGTTAACATTTTATTATTATTTATTCAAGATTTGATATCTATAGCAGCGCAAGGGACTATTACAAAGTATGGCCCTATTTTTTTGGGATTTGACTTACCAGAAGATAATTGCACATCTCTGAAAATATATTTTATCCTATGACATACAAACGCACATATTTGAGCACCTATTATTATCATTTAAAAAACCTAACTGAACATGAAACCTAATCTAAACTACTTTATACTTGCCCTGAAGTGATCGTTTTAAACTAATGACTGTGCGTAGTACTTGCGTCAAACGGAAAATTTAAAAAGTTCAAAATACACTTTTGATATTACTTAAAATTTTGACTTTTAGTACTTTCTCGTAGAATTCTATTATTACTCATTCTTATTTCATGTATACATGTATTTACTATCTAAGTTGATCATAGTATTATAATGAAAATGCATTTAAGTACCGACGACTATTATCTTTAAACGTTTTAAAAATAGTGACTATGACTTATACATAGCAATAATTGTCGAAGATTCGTTAAACTTGCACTACATTAAAGTAAAATTCGTTGTTCATATCTTGATACTACCGTATGGAGATCGAACAACGACTGTTAGTAAAGGGTTCTTTATTGCATCAAAACGCTTCATTTTAAGATAAATATTGAAAGTATAAATTCGTGAACTTGGATAACCTTAGAGCATCGATTGATTGAAGTTATGCCTTTTTTAAAGTGCTTAAGTCCGTCAAAACGAAAACTACCATTCAGTGCATTTTTCCAAAATCTGAAATATTTCTACAGCATGTTTATACATTTGAAACAAAATTTCGTGGAAAAGCGTTACGCTACTGTAAAAGTTGGTTGGGTGAATAAACTTCCCATAAATTTAAAAAGAACATGTCCTAAGCAAACCAATGAGAACGAAATCATTACAGCTGAATTTCCTGTCCACTTGCTAAGTGCATGATTACGAGAGCAGTTCAAAAAGTTTGTGATGGAACCTCGTATTAGCAAGGTATCCAAACTAAAATATATTAGCAAATATAACATTAGTAACCTTCAAGACAGCTCAGTTTAAGATAACAAACAAAACTTATTAGGTAGTAATAGGCAAAATATGCTGTTTACTCCTTTGAATGAATTATCTTTGAATATATACCTCTTAATAGGTTTTTTTACAGTGCAGTGCTAAAGTACATAAGCCACGTGCGATTAGGCATGTAAGTCTTAATATGAATCATTTTGGTATAACTAATAAATATAATGAATCAATCGTTTAGTTATCAAACTTAGCTTTAAATCAGATTATACTGGATGTGCCACTATCACAATTTGCGGAAAAAACGTGATAAGTAGGGTATAATATTGTAAATACTTAAACATATCGTAAGCCTCCAAGGTCAAGAAGCAATTAGTGTAATATTGACTTCGCAATAATGTTTATAACTAGTTTCAAATGACTAGCGGTAGGCTGAACATCATCCATGGATCCATCGGTCCTTGATCGAAATAAATCGATTAAACCAAGTATACATGTCATTAACTTTACAGTCGTTTTTAGAGGGCGGTAATATTTTTAATCAAATCACTAAGTATCCATTTACCATTTCAAATAAAAATTAAGAAATTTGTTTAATTCAAATTTCGTTATTTTAACATAATACGAGGGCTGTTCTGTAAATTGTTAGTTACAAGAAAACTACGGAATTTGTAAAGAAAATAATTTTATTGTTTTTCAAAGTATTCCCCCTTAGACATAATACACTTCTTCATTCTTTGAAACCACTTCTCGAAACACGCTGAAAACTCTTTTTTTGGAAGGTCGTCAAGAATTCGCTGAAATTCAGCAACAGCCGCATTGGCGTTAGGAAATCTCTTACCATGCATGAATTTTTTAATCAGCGGAAGCAAAAAGAAATCGTTAGGGGCAAGATCTGGACTGTATGGTGGATGAGTGACCAGTTGTACTCCGGATTCGTGTAAAAAATTTAAAGTTTTTGCGGCCGTATGCGGAGTTGCGTTATCGTGGTGTAACAAAATTTCACGCAAACCAAATCTTGGGCGATCACTACACAATTTCTCGAAGACTTGAGGCAGGCAAACTTCTGTATACCAATCAGCAGTTACAGTTTTACGATCTTCAAGAGGAATTACTGCAACTGGACCACTGTATCTGAAGAAAACGGCAATCATTTTTTTGTTTGCACTTTTACCGCGAATAACTTTTGTTGGCATTTCCTCCTTTTCAAACACCCAAACAGTTGATTGTTGTTTTGTCTCGGGATCATAATTATATATCCACGATTCATCCCCCGTAACGATACTAAATACCTGCTTTGAAGATCCTTCATCGAACTTTTCTAACATAAACCTGCACCAGTCTACCCGTGCTTGTTTTTGTTCGTCGGTTAACAAATGTGGAATCCACCGACTTGCCAGCTTTCTTACACCCAGATGTTTATGTAAAATGATATCTATTGCAGATGATCCAATGCCTAGTTCGTCTTGAATCTCTCTATGAGTGATATTCCGTTTTTCCTTAATCAGCTTTTCGGTTGCAATAATGTTTTCAGCACAAACAGCTACTGCAGGTCGTCCAGGTCTTGGTTCATCTTCTAACGTACTCCTTCCACGTTTAAATTCACGGAACCAGTAACTAATTGTAGATAATGATGGACTATTGTCGTTTGAAATCGTAGAAAATCGTAGCCCGAAAAGCATTCCGCGGCACTTCCATAATGCTTAGTGATAATCAAAGGAATTATAACAATCAAAAATTAGGATTTCTATATTGCAACTGGAAACTGTCAAAAGAATAAGCTTTCGATTGATGCAAATGTTTTTGTTTTTCTTCGCATCCATGGCCTGCTACTAACAATATACAGAACAGCCCTCGTACATACATAATACGAGGGCTGTTCTGTATATTGTTAGTAGCAGGCCATGGATGCGAAGAAAAACAAAAACATTTGCATCAATCGAAAGCTTATTCTTTTGACAGTTTCCAGTTGCAATTTTGCAAGGTTGAAGTTAAAGCATATAGAGATCCTAATTTTTGATTGTTATAATTCGTTTGATTATTACTAAGCATTATGGAAGTGCCGCTGAATGCTTTTCGGGCTATGATTTTCTACAATTATAAACGAGGCTTAACATACGACCAAAGTCACCAAAATTTAATGGCAGCTTTTGGCGACAATAGTCCATCATTATCTACAATTAGTTACTGGTTCCGTGAATTTAAACGTGGAAGGAGTACGTTAGAAGATGAACCAAAACCTGGACGACCTGCAGTAGCTGTTTGTGCTGAAAACATTATTGCAACCGAAAAGCTGATTAAGGAAAAACGGAATATCACTCATAGAGAGATTCAAGACGAACTAGGCATTGGATCATCTGCAGTAGATATCATTTTACATAAACATCTGGGTGTAAGAAAGCTGGCAAGTCGGTGGATTCCACATTTGTTAACCGACGAACAAAAACAAGCACGGGTAGACTGGTGCAGGTTTATGTTAGAAAAGTTCGATGGAGGATCTTCAAAGCAGGTATTTAGTATCGTTACGGGGGATGAATCGTGGATATATAATTATGATCCCGAGACAAAACAACAATCAACTGTTTGGGTGTTTGAAAAGGAGGAAATGCCAACAAAAGTTATTCGCGGTAAAAGTGCAAACAAAAAAATGATTGCCGTTTTCTTCAGATACAGTGGTCCAGTTGCAGTAATTCCTCTTGAAGATCGTAAAACTGTAACTGCTGATTGGTATACAGAAGTTTGCCTTCCTCAAGTCTTCGAGAAATTGTGTAGTGATCGGCCAAGATCTGGTTTGCGTGGAATTTTGTTACACCACGATAACGCAACTCCGCATACGGCCGCAAAAACTTTAAATTTTTTACACGAATCCAGAGTCCAACTGGTCACTCATCCACCATACAGTCCAGATCTTACCCCTAACGATTTCTTTTTGCTTCCGCTGATTAAAAAACTCATGCGTGGTAAGAGATTTCCTGACGCCAACGCGGCTGTTGCCGAATTTCAGCGAATTCATGACGACCTTCCAAAAAAAGAGTTTTCAGCGTGTTTCGAGAAGTGGTTTCAAAGAATGAAGAAGTGTATTATGTCTAAGGGGGAATACTTTGAAAAACAATAAAATTATTTTCTTTACAAATTCCGTAGTTTTCTTCTAACTAACAATTTACAGAACAGCCCTCGTATCTGTCCTCTTCCTACCCGAAGGTGTTGAGGTTTAACATAATAATAAAGTGTAATACTAAAAGCCCATAATTTTCTAATTCATTTAATAAATACCTACGTGATTTAGCGAGACTCATTTCTGCTACTGTGCCAACAACGTAAATTTTAGACTAATATGTATTCTGTAGAAAAAAATACTTTTAGCGGCTGTAAAGTGGCATAACTTTTTTGGGAGAGATTGATTTTTGTTAGAAGGAATTATGGTTGCGGAACGCTCTATACATACTTGTATAGCACTATTTCTATAACATTCTTCAAAAAATTTAAAGTATATATTTAGATTACTAATCGTTAGTTAAAAATATACGTCATTGAAGTGTTTATTTAGAATTTATATTTAACGACTTCTTCAAATATCCCATAACTATTCCTAGAAAAATTAATATTTATACTTCACGGCCATATTTTCGTGTTTACAAAAACAAATTTTTCTATAAGTACCTTAATTTGAGAAAATATCACATTTTTTGTTAGTTTCCTCTTATGTTAATTGACATGAACTATCTAGACTTGTATCGCTGTGTTCTTTAAGCATCAAGTAAACATGGAACATTTTGATGTAATTGAGATGTAACTAAATGCACTTTCTACAGATATTTAAATATTATTAAAGTATTGCCATTCCGTTCAACTGCTCGTAGGTTAATAAGTTCATAAAAGAGTAGTTTATTTATCTATTGTACAATGTTCGCCAGAATAAACAGTATCGAAACTCAAAGTGTTGTGGAATTAAGCACACAATATTCATCTCTCATATTTGGCTTATTTGTCATTAGTTGTTATATTAACATTGCACTGGTGTTAAAATCGTCTTTAAAATGACTCTTACAACTGAGGAAAAAGTGTTTAAAGTGGAGTATTATTTCCGCTCATACGGAAATGGACGAGATAATGGTCCAAGTTTGAGACAAGTCTCAGAAAAATATCGACAAGAGTTCAACAAAGAGGCCCTAAGTAAAAGTGTAATGTTCGCAGTTGTTGAGAAATTCCGTCGCACAAGAAATCAGTATTTCGGTCAGAAGATCCGCCAACAAATATTGGAGAACTACGACAAAAGATAATAACCTATTTTCAGCAACTGCAGCAACTACTGTTTAGAAATATGGTCAACTATCTGCAAAATCGTTATGAAGCTTGTTTGCGCCGCAGTAGTACACATTTTGAACATTTAAATTATAAAAATTAAAAAATAAATACAATTTTCATTTTCGGTACTGTTTATTTTGCTGAATACTGATGGGAGAGCGCTGGGCTAGCGTTACGTTAGTCCCTGGTTCGGATCTCCCGATGGGCAGGATTTTCCTGCAGTCTGGAGGTCGGTATCGAGTCCTGGTGACCATTCGTCGTTGGGCACCAAATTAATGACGCCCTCCTTCGAATACAAACAGGCCTAAGAGGCAGAGTAACAAGGTCCAACACGTATACAAGGTGCAGTATGTAGGATCAAACGACGTACCAATCACGTAACCCGCACCTGCTGCTAAAACCTTATAAGTTAACGCACCGGCCTCTGCACTGAAAGGTACAAGAGATACCGATACCGATCTATTGTATGTATCAAAAATTCCAAATTATTGGTACTACAAGGTGTTATTCAAAAATTTTAATACCACATTAAGCCATGTTAAATGTTAGAAAATTGATTGTAAGACTATTACGGTAGAAAATATGAATATACGTATCTTATCAACACGAGTAACTCTATTCATGCATATTTACCACTAAATGTAAATGACGTTTAGAACATTAAAAATTCATAAATCAAAAAATAAAACTGAATGGATATACTACTGAAAAAGCATTAAAATAATAATTCTAATAAAAGTCGACAATCAACAAAAAGGTATATTTTCTGCTGGCATTTAACTCTATGAAGACATTCTAAAAGCGATATTTTTTAAGTCTTTTAATATGAAGAAACAAATTGATTTTAAAATTCATTTATGCATTGCCATGATTACTATACAGTGAGAATAACGTAAGACTATACATTGGTAACTTTATATTAACATTAATCAATTTGCCCATGCTAGTAACAATTGTCATTTTGAATTTGCAATGACAATCGGTTTGGTAAATGTCGTTACGTTAAATAACCATCTATTTGTATGAATTGATGTAATTTGTCCAGTTTAAGTTAAAATTTGTTCCACTAAATATCATTAAAATGCAATACATAATTTTGTTTAATTGATTACGATAAAAACAGTAGTCTGGGGACAAGTGTGTAGTTTTTCGTTATTCACCCATAATAAATTGGAGGCTTTGTTTACAATCACCATGGTAACACTAAGTAAAATGTCCTATGTGTAATTTTACATGATTCAGCCATGTGTAGTCTTATATTATTCTCACTGTATAAAATGTTCGTAGCTGTTTCGAATATGTTTTTTTAATATTCTTCTGTGAAGAAATTAGCCATTTAGTACCTTAGGATTAACAGTTAGTTTGTGCAAATGAATAAATTAAATTAAATCTTCACTTAACTAGGAAGCGAATAATATTTCCGCAATATAATATAACGACAAGGTCGTTCGAAAAGGCTAATTAATTAAGTTCTGTAACTATGTTAATAAAAAAAATTAAAAGTAAATTTTTGTTTAAATTAATAATTATCAATGATGTTCCGTATTCAAGTAGTCAACTCTTTATCTTTAAAGTCATGTTATAGTTGTGAATAAGCATGTTTAAAATTTATTGTTATTGTAACAAGGTAAAAACCATGACATAAATCATAAATCCTTGAACGCAGTTAGTTATAACAGACGCAACACTAAACATTTGAAGCCATATGTTTACTATAATTATTTTTTATATCAATATTGTTGCTGCAAAAAAACTGTCTGCGGATAACTTAAATATTATCTCAACAGTCTGCAAATGCAATATACCAACATGAATTATATACATCAGACATCAGATCTTTAACATTTGAGAATTAATTGTGCGAAGTGTTTGCGACAATTTTTTATAACACTATGACTAAAATTCTAAAATATTTACGTTGTCAGAAGCACCAGACTATGTATTTATATTTTATGCTGTGACTTTAAAATGTTTTGGTTTCTGTTTTAGATGGCTAGTATGACAAGTTTTCTTAAAAAAAAAGTTTATTTAATTTTTGTCATTATGTGTTAATTCAGAAAATAAATTTAACGTCAATTTTGTTAGGGAATACCCGTTCATTTATGAATAAAATTAATTTACAATAAAAACTCACTATAAAAAAAGGTAACATAAATTAATAAAAATGGCTTAATACATTATAGCCACTTTATAGTATACAGCTAAATATGGGATTATGCGAGTAACTAGATGAAACTTCGTGTTAGCAAAGTCGCAAAGTGTATAGGTTGAAATAAAAAAGAGGAGTACCTTACAACCTTACTCTTGTAAACCTTCTTATTTTTGAATTTACAAGAAACCCATTATTTCTTAAAAGTATTGATTATCCTAAAATGTCTCAATTTTTGTTAACAAAGTTGTTCTGAGTAAAGAGCAACAATTTAGTATGTGTATGAAGTCCTCTTACCTTACCATTAAGCACCTTTCTATTCGTTTTCTAAATTCTTCGTACACAGACTCCAACAATTCTTAATTTATAGTAACAACAGCTTCTACAAGTTGTCGTTAAAACTATTTCCATAAAGTTTTTGCTTTAAAGCCTAACTAAAGGATACAGATCTGATTGGCGATCGCGCAGGATAACGTATTGGTCCAAAACGACCTATCCATTTATCCAGAAAATTATTGGTAAACCAATTTCAAACCGTATTTGTAGAATATGCGCTGCATCTCTCTTGTTAAACCAGTATTCTTCCTTTAATAATTCGGGGAGAACACAATTATTCAGAATTTATTCTATTTTCCAAAAATAAGGGCCAATTATTTATTTTATAAAGCATTGTGCCACACCAAACATTTGCTTTTTTTAATCGTTGATTATTGTCTACAATTTTAAAATTTGGATTTTCTTAAGTAAAATACAGTACAACTTCTATCATCCGGACGCTCCAATAATCCGAAGAGTCTGTGATTCGGACGCTTTTGTGTTTATTTATCTTGTCTCTATAATTCGGACACTCATTAACGTTTTATCAAGTTTGGAGAATTTCCGGATTTTATAACGTAGGCGAAGTAGCTTGTCGCGGGAAATGCAATTTTTATAGGTTTTATACTGAAAGATGCATGCGCATTCATTTTTCAATTAATTTTTAAACTCTTTAAAATTAATTATATAGGGTTACAGTTATTATTATAGTTATTTTATTAGTTTCTTATTAAAATCTTTGCTTCACGGTGTCAGTTGGCTACCTCTACCTTATCAGCGGACCATACTGCGAAACCATGATCGTATGCTAATGATGTTCAGTAGACAGTATTTTTGTATATACAGGGTGCCCTATTTCTTAAACGTTATTGTCCAAGCTTTTTATGAGGAATACAAATTTTATACAGATTGTCCGAAAACCAGTCTAAACATACAAAAATTAATGAGTGCAACAAGGAAGACAATATGGGTAGCACAACAAAGATAGAATGCAATCATGGCTAGTTAAATTTTTAAACTAAAGATCTCTCTCCAATAACAACTAAGCAAGCAAAAACATCTGTCATAAATATTTTATCTGTCATTAAAAGCATAAATGCCAATTCTTTCTCCGTATCGATTAGTGGTTCTTATGGCATCACATCTCTTCTTCACAATTGAATAGCATATCGTGGTTTTAAACAGCACACTTTGAATACACGAATTAAAACGATCAGCAATTTAACTTCACCGTATGCCGTTTGTACCTAATTTTCTCGAAAAGTATTGGTTTTAGGTAGAACTATTGGTTAATAAAATCTGTAGAGCCTAAAAGGTTCTGTTTAATTATGCAAAAATATATAGGGTATTCTATTTAAAAAAATCAAGTTATGACACATTATAATTTAAATTTTTTGCATTACTGTAACCAACACCCTGTATACTCAAATTCAACTTTCAAAAGCCTGGAGGATAGTACATGGTCTTGATTATCATTTTCCAGAAAAAAAAATGTTTAATCTGTCAAAACTACGATTTGTGCAAATTTTATAAGCGAGGTCTGCAAATGTCAATATTTCTAAAAAAGTTGAATAACTTGGCAACGTCGCAACGGAATTTAAAAACAAAAGCATGCCCAGAAAGGTAATGGAAAGTCGAATAAGATTGTGCAAAAATATACAGGATGTTCCATTTAAAAAAACAACTTTTATATGCCACTCTTTTATGCAACCCCCTGTATAATTCAAAATAATTTTACAATATGGTCCTCGTGGTCCCCTACAACTTTTATTTGAAAACTTTTTATGTATTTTGAACAGTAAAGGAGATATCAACCACCGCACTCCCGTTTACTCACCCTGTATATTATACAGGGTTGCTTTTATGTATGGAACCGGTGGATTATTTCCCAAAGTAAGATGGCTAGAAAAGAAAGGTTAAGACAAAAGTTTTAGGGTTGTTTCCAATCTATTTCCCAAATGAAAAATTAAGTATACAGGGTCAGTCAAAAAGACACGGTAAAGCAAAGTTTCTTTTTTTCTAATGGAACACCCTGTATTTTATGCAATAGTTGAATTCTCCTGGAAATTCTGAACAAAAGTTGTATGATACGGCTATATGCTTAAACTTAACCGTTTTCGCTACGCGACTCGTTGTGTTTCTTGACAATACAAGTATTTTCGATTATTTTCTATGCTCTCGTGATATAAATAGTGAATAGTCATCGGAAAATAGACCAATCAGATAGGTCAATTTTTCTTAGTTACGCTGTATAACATCGGTTATTTCCCAGTAAACCAGTAACATAAAATAGATGTCCTAAAACCTCTCGAATAGGTTGTAGAGTGAACATATTCTTCGCAATATACTCGCGCTAGCACAAAGACGTTACCAGTGCAACATTTTTAATGCAAACCTCTCAGAGAGGTCAATCGCGGAACTTAGAAACGAAGTCACTGATTAGCATAAGAATTTTACCTCTATTATACATTACCCACTATAATGTTTTGGTGGAATACATCTATGTTATGTTTCCATTTTTATCTAAAACTGAAGTAACAGAGGTTTGCTTCTGTTAGACATTACCCACGTTAATGTTTTGGTGAAATACATCTATGTTATGTTTGCATTTTTTATCTAAAACTGAAGTAGCAGAAGTTTACTTCTGTTAAACTTCAATACCTTAAACGTTTAATTTGTACACCTCTAAGTAATATAAACAGGTTCAACAAGTATTAAAATACCTATAATACAACTTTTATGAAACATCGTTTTTGTAGTACTTTCAAATTTGATGTCTTTATTTAGGTGTTAAAACTTATAGAAACTTCTAGAATAACTTATTTAATTCTAATTGAACTGGAAACACTGCTATAATGTTTATAACTACATTAAATAGTTTTTGACAGTTAATCAGAAAGTTTAAAATGCAGTGTTTAATTACACTTAATAGTTTTTGTGCAATCGGACGCGAAGTGGTCATTTCGCTTACGCAATACAGGACGCTAAATCCGATTTCGCGGCTAGGCCTATTCGAACCTTTTGTTTTTGTTAGTTTGTCATCGGGTAAATACAAAGGTGTCTTTTTGTAATAAGTCCATACATTTTTATTTATCTTCACCACGACAACCAGTAACCAGTAACGTTCCTAATCTCAATTGTTCGACTCGAGGTCTTGTTTTCCTTAGGATAAACCTGATAAACATAAACATTAATTACTTTTCAATTTCAACTTTATTTCTTTCAAGTGAATTACTAAGCAACCAAATTCTCATTAAAAAATTGGCGAACAAAGTTCGCTTGACTTCCGTATACTACAAAACTAATTTATTGAATCCTTCGGCTGATTTATGGCAATTAATGCATTAATAAACAAAATTCAGAATCAAAGTGAATAGTGGACCATAAAAGTTCACAATCAGTGTTACAATCGATTGGCTAATACCAAAAACGATTGTTTCAATTTAAAACATTTTAATTATTAATGTAAAAATTCCAAATACAATATTCAGATGGATCTCACTACAAAGTCCCTTCAGGTTGTCATGTTTATACCTGGGTTCGCCTACAAATTCTTTCTTTCACAGACCCTCGCGTTTGACTACCTGGCTCCGTACTCTAAAATAGCAGAATAATAAGATTGAAAAATTTACAAAACTTTAAAAGCTAGTATCTGTAACATTTTAAATTTCAAATAAATAAAATATTATGTATTATCTAACAAAAACCCTGTAAAAATAGATTTATACCACGACAAAATATAGTGAATGAGTGATAAATTAAGTTTAAGCTTTTTGATAACGAATAACTGAAAAAAATAGTTTATTTCTTATTAAAAGTTTATCCGGATAAAACAAGACGTACCTCTTGTGATATCTTTCAATAACTTTTTCTCCATAGGCCCAGTTATGGGTTACTACTTTTACAGTTAGAAATATTCATAATAACTATTTCTAACTGTAAAAGGGTCCATTCTTAAAATGCCGACAATAGGATTTTTAAAATGCAAATAAATATGACCGTCCAGCCTTTGTAAATTCTATGCAGAAAGTTGTGGGTTCAGTAACCACTTGTCTCATATCCCTTCGCGTAGTTATTTCTAATATCAGCTGCACTGACGTAATAATGTGCTCGTCATATTAGGTAGAATAGAAAATGCACCCCCGCAACCCTCGAAAACCGAGCAAAGTGGTGGTGGCGGTTGCAGTTTGTAATTTAGTTCAGTGTTTTTTTTTTCTGTGGTTTAGTTTGTGCGTTAAGCCTTTTGAATCAAGTTTTTCAAACATGAGTTTAAACAAGGAAAAATAATTTTCCATTGTTGAGTTTTTTATCAGAAACAAACAAAGACGAAGAGGTGTACAGTGTGATAGCAACTAACTGGCTCGTAAAAAACCAACGCCAGTGTTACTAACCTAACTCCTAAAAGCCAGCCAGAATTTTATTCAAAAACCGAATGGAGCCCAAAAGAGACTGGACCCTTTGCCAGTGCAAATTTAAAAAATATTACGGTAAGTACTAGCATTTTGGAATTTGTAAGCCCATATTTATTACTTAATTTTATATTAATTAGAAACATATGAAGAAGCACTTGAGCAAGGAATGGCTCTATCTGAACTCAGTGGCAGTGAGTTTAGTGAAGCGGATGCGTCGCCACCCAGACTGAGACGCTACCGATAAACCCAATTGTTGCCTTCATTTCGTGAGGATACTGTATCTCCACCTCCTTCATTGTTTAAAGAAACCGAAGGTAGTGAATTTAATTTACTTTTTGTTATACATATACTGAAAATATTTTGTTACGAATGTTAATGCTGGTTACACTACTAATAATTTTATTTGCCTTATTTTATTTATTACTTCTTAAATGCAATCAGCTTCTGTGTCGCATTATGCTATATTGCTTTTGTTTCAGTCCAAATTTAAACTTCATCAGCGAACATTTCTATAAATACTCTTCATATCTGACTGCAGTTTTAATTACATATCATACATACGGAATTAGTTAAACAACAATTGGTAAATTAGTATTCTACAATTCTACCAAATTAATTTCTGAAATTTCTAATAAATGTTTAATTTCCTATGACTTTTCTCTTTACACTTTTGCTCTATAATGACCAGGGGAGCCAATAAATATATGCAATATCATAACTTACCCATTTTTTAAATACAATATCAAATATTTTCAAATTAAGGTCAAATACTAAGTATCCTAAGTATACTAAGTAAACCTGGAGAAAATATCAAAATAAATATTGGATATAGTACTTAGTAACTATCTGTTTCTGCTTATTTAAAAAAAAATGATTAACTTATAAAAATGCATTTTGGAGAATTTATAGTAACTTTAAAAGTCTTATAAAGATTAGGATTACTATTTATTGTTGAACTTAGTTGTACAAATAAGTACCTAGATTATACCTACTAATTGATTTTTTCATAATATATGGCGACTTTTTTTCAGGTTGTAACTCCATAAGCACCGACAAGCAGTGTGCCTAAATAGCCTGTAAATGCTTAGATGATGATGATGATATCCAGTGGAACATTTTAAGCAACAATCAAGTACTTGTGAAGAGAGAGTATAATGTCGGAAAGTAGCCTCATCAGTTTAAATAAAATTTGCTAATAGAAGAATTTATACAGTGCATTTCTCTTAACTGTGGACATAATATGAATTCACATGATAAAAATTATAACCCATGTTAACTTATTATATCCTATAGACTTCACACTAATTTATATACACACCTTTAAAATACAGCTTTTATTTAAAATAAATTATCTGGTTAACAGCCAAACAGATCAACAAAAAATCATATACAAAATAGTAGGCTAAACTGAAAATCAATCAAAATCTGACAGATATTTGACACACTTACTTAGCGAGCAAACTGTCAGAGCCGTATTTGTAATGTCTTTTTTATTAAAACAATGGTAATTTGCTAGTTAAAACGATAATTATATGTATAACCACAATTAATCGTTGAAACATAGCTTATCTTTATCATTGTAAATTGCTTAACAATTTCAACTGATTCATAAACGGACGAGTTATTTGTAATTATTTGAAGTGCTCAATATTTTAATATTACCTACCTACTAATTAATATTGAAATTATAATGACTAGTACAAAAATTATAGATTGAGTTATATTATTTTTCACTGAACAAGTATTTACTAGTGAGGCCAACGTATCCATCGTTAGAGCTTTTTACTTAAATTTATAAATACACGCTTTATATTATTATAATTATTTTTTATTATTAATTTTGTGTGAAAGTAAAAAATTGAAGGTAGTTTTAAGATTAAGAAGCATGTTGCTGGATAGTATATATGTTTATAATATTAGTTAGCTAATGGGCTTCCTATAAATATTAAATTCAAAATAGTTATTGCTAAAGATTACTTTGTACAAAAGTGATTGACCGAGAGTTTTGACATTCCTGAATGATAGATTTATATGTTTTTCTGATATAATTGATTATGCTAATATTGTGTAATTTAATTTTTGATCGTACCTTGAAAACAAAACTTAGGCACATGTTAAGATTTACTATTTTCGTTCTATATTTAATTTTTTTACAGAACTTTTAACTAGTGTAAACTGATTAATTTGTATCATTCTTATATAAAATCTGTGTGTCTGTAAAGTTTCAATATTTTTGATGTATCATTTTAAATTTGGATTTCTTGGTTATCTACCTAGAAAAATCTATTGTAATTTTTAATATTACACTATACTCGAATATTATTCTGTATAAAATTGGTTTTAAAGTATCACTTTTGTGGAGTTTAATCTATTCTTTGTACATAATTCTAGCATTACTTTATGATTATGACTATTTATTAATGATGTGTATATCTAATATTTGTTTTTGAACCAATTACTGTTATAAATAAACTATGGTTTTAAAAAACGCATTTATGCTTTTAGTTATTTACTTTCTCAACTAAGAAGGTAAAATCAACATCCAAAAAATAATGAAATTGTGATATATCAAATGAGATATCCAGTAAACAGAGCTCTAACAACATCTATTTGAACTCTCAACGTCGAACTCGCATTTAAGTAAACTTTGTAACTTCTATTTTACCTCTCAACGCCCGGGTTAATATTACGAACATTAAACGTAGCGTCGAGGTTGCATATAGGTTTACGCGATGATCGCTTAGAGGTTACACATCTAAGAAAAACATCTATGTTACATCCATTTTACGTCAAATGGTTTTCTGGGTTGTTATTTGCGTTGCTAAGTTGTGTTTCGCGAAACACAATTCTTGGCGTATTTCGGTCGCAAACAAATGAATCATGTAATCATATCATCCATGGATATAAATAAACAAGTAATATTTTTGGCATTTCATAAAAAATTAATAATTTTCTCATCTTCAATAAATAATTTGTTTAATATAGTTGGTTGATTCGTTGGATAGTCTTAACATATTACTACTCGCGCTTCGAAAGTCACCTGAATATACAGTTTGCGGAGTCGATGTGTTACCTGAAAACACAACTCCACCTACGGTGTCGATGTGTTTCCTAGGCAATACATCTCGTCCTCTCAACTGTATATTCTATATTCGATTATTTTCGAACCTCTTGTTGTATAACTACTGAATATACTCGTACATATACCTTGTCCAATCGTATATCTAATATAAATTGTAATTTGGTTACCAAACTTTGTAAATCTCAGCTTTAAATTAGATAAGACTGTATTTATCATTATCAAAATTTTAAGAAAAAAAAGTGATAGGTAAACTATATACTATATTGCAATTACTTGAAAGTGTCATTAGCCGCCCCAAGGTCAAGAGGCAATTAGGATAACATTTACTGGGTAATATTATAGCGTGATCAAGAAATACTTTCAATGGGAACTGAAATACAATATGCTAAACATAAATACATACATCAGATCATCTTTAATATGAATTGTGAGAAGCGTTTGCGACAATTTTTTATAGCATAGTGACTAATATGCATTTACGTTGTCTGCAGCGCTAGACTATCTATATCCCTTATAATTTAAGGAAACCGTCTTTGAATCAAATACACAGCCACGTTTGTTTAGACAGTGCATGTAGTTCACTTCTTATTGCTTTGTTTTCTATTTTAGTGCAACCTAATTTTGTTACTTTCGCAACTTTAAAGAATGACATTCGTGTTTTATAGAAATATAGTAGGTAATGTGTTCTTTAGTACAGTTGTCTAAATAACTCTTCCGGCTTTTATTCGACGTAATAAAACACGCTACCTGCGATTTCACTAACTACAATTATTTATAGTTGACCTACGTGAAATTTTGCTTATTTAGTGTAAGTAAGCATTCTGTCATGTCAAAGTGAACCGGTATTTCCTAACAAACTTAAGGTTAATGCTATCTTTTTGTATTGACATATAATAGTAAAAACTAAATAACTTATTTATTCAACGAAAACCTCGTATTTTACTTGCTGTATAAAGCAGAAACCAAAGAATTTTTATTTAATAGCATATTTGTAAATATGTTTGTTTTTTATTTTAATAAGTTTATGGATAACTCAATAGGTGTTCAACCATGAAACAAAAAGCGACGATGTCAAACAGATTATTAAAAAATAGCTGTAACATTTAGCAGTACATGTACTAAGTTGTGCTTAATTTGTGCGGTCTATAGAGATTTGGGAAGGCTTACTTCTTGATAAAATGAGTGAAATTAAGGTGGAACATCTCAGTGTCATCCAGCAGATAATCAATGACTATGAGTTCGTAGAGTTAAGGCATCCACCTTGTAGCTCTGACCAAGCTCCGCCAGACTTCTTTGTATTCAAAAACTTAAAAAAACATCTCAGAGAAAAGCGTTTTGCATCTGATGAAACACTCAAATAAGCTGTTAAACAATATTTTGCAGAGTTGCCGAAAGAATTTTTTTCTGAGGGTGTGGGACAATTGGAAAAAGGGTGGAAAAATTGTTAATGTGATACGTGTTTTTTTTTCATGGCTAGGTAAAAATACGCCCTCGAATATTTATTTAAGCCTCCTGAGTTGTTCTGAAGAGTTGTTTAGTTTAGGCAAAAATTGATAACTTTTAATTTCAAATAACTGTTAAAATGATGCACATTGCATACTATTAAGTATGTCAATAATGTTTAATGCTACAAGCTTCCCCTGGTGTACTCCAGAGTGTTGTCTATTTTGTAAATTTCGTTTCCAGTTGTGATAGTTTCAATATGCCACGACGTCTTTACTGTGATGTTTTTAAATATGAGTGTCATATATCTAGCAATACTGCACAAGTTTACCACACATACCTACTTCGCATACCTATTTTAATTATTTTATAAATCTTATTCTGTAGTCTAATTTCATCTAACTAATTTACACTGCGTCGAATGACTTAGTATCCGATGTTGGAATTTGTTCAAAAAGAAAAACAAGAAGTAAAATACATAAAACGTACAAACCTTTCAAAACGATTGCGACGCCCTGACCGAAAATTGAATGGCTTTTGTAATTTTTGTAATAATTTCTGCTGAGTAGGTACATTAAGTGAGGTTGAAAAAATCTGATTATGCAATAAAACAAGTGTCTTTTTGTAGATAGATCGATAAATTACAAAAAATAATATCGCCCATTATAAATTTTACTTTTCTATACGTTTTGTGAAATTCAACTCATTTCCAGCAGTATAAAATTGTATTACGTGATGAAATTATAAGATTTTACTTCCCACTGCTGTGTGTCTCTTAATACGAAACCTGCTTGTGAATAGTGCAACTCTTTAGAAATTAGAAGCAGCGAAATAAGTTTAAAAAACCGACTATAAAAACTAAAAACATATCTTCGCATTCATATTTTAGCTGCAAGGGTGTCATTAAAAAGTAGATATCCAACAAACCTATTTGAAATTCTAACTTCATATTTAGAATTCATAAATAAGTTTTCGTTAAATAGGCAATTTTATAAATATCATCCACCTATAAATGACAGTTTTTATGTGCTACAGCGGCATTTACAAATAATTAAAAAATTAACTATGTATTACTTTTTAATTAAAGTTAATTAATAAGGTTTGAATTTTATAAAAGAAAACCGTTTGGAGCATTTCAAGTACAAAAATGTATATAAGAACGTTAACAATATTTAAGTCTTTAGTTTATAAATATTTTATCAAAACAACTTTATATCCTTGTAGCTCTTTTAAATGTTTGAATTTTTATCCTCCACATTATTAAATGTGGTAAAAATACAATGTACTTTTGTAGAATCGTTGAAGAAAGTATTCCAAATGCTGCGTTTTTGTAATAAACATGTCAAAATATGTATTGTAGACCTCAAAATTAGAAAATATTTTCCTCTACGTGGGTTGTTTGAAAAGTAAGGTAAACGACGCAGACATGGCGGCACCACGATCAAAATCGATGGACGGCCGATGTTTGATCCTTTAAACGAGCCCTTGCCGGGTTTCAGCTCAATGCATTGTGAGGTTATTGTTTGGTCACGCGAAGTAGACAAACGTGCAGACAGAAAGCAGATTCGTGCCATGTGATCAAATTTTATTTTTTGAAGGAGAAAACTGCCACTCTAATAAAAATTAAGCTAGATCGTGTCCTTGGCGAGTCTTCCCCTTCATTGAAGACCTACATTTGTGGATTGCTGACTTAAAGCGTTGCCGAACGAGTACCGAAGATAACCTGTGCAGCGGACGCCCAAGTGATGTGACAACTTCAATTTTACATTAACATTTGAACATGTAAAAGCTTCGAGCGCGATGGGTGCCGCTTTTGTTGCTGACTTTAGACCAAAACTGTGTTCGAATGGTCATTTCGTCTGTGTTTCGACTTTCAAGTGTAACATCAATGACGTTTTACGCCGATATGTGGTTAAACGTGGGTCCACCACTACACGCCGGAGTCGAAAGAACAATCAAAATAATGGACAGCCAAGAGGGAACCTGCTCTAAAGAAGGCGAAAACAATAGCGTCTGCCGGCTAGGTGATGGCATCGGCTTTCTGGGATTGACAGGGTGTGATCTTTTTACTGATTACCTGGAAACTGGAAGGACAATTACTAGAGAGTACTACGCACGTTTGCTGCAAAAAAAAGGGACTGCACATTGTCCAAAAAAAACCTCTTTCATCGGGACAATGCACACCTCAAGGGTTTCCATGTCTAAACTCCATGAACCTCAGGTTCAAATTGTTGGATCATCCGCCCTACTCCCGTATTAGCTCCGTCTGACTTCTATTTGTTCCCGAAGCTCAAAAAATGGTTCGGAGGACAATGATTTTCCGACAACAATGAATTTGATAAAAAACGGTATTTGGCTTTGGAACATCGTTGGGTAAAATATATCAACCTCATTGGAAATTATGTTGAAATAGTAATTTACGATACAAGTAACGTAATGTAACCAGCAAATAACGTTACGTGTGCCGTAATACGGTTTATACTTTTCAAACGACCCACGTATTTATTTTTGGGGATGCTTCAGCGAAGACATATTGACATTTAAACTTTTTTACTTCGTTTATTTTTCAGTTCATTATTATTTTACAATTATGTTGTTTTTCAAAAATAAAACAGCCTGAATTTGAAACTGATGGCCTCCAGCACTATAGAACCGTAATTTCTTAACAGGAATTATCCATCCCTTCAAAGATTTTAAATTAAATTTAATGAAGACCTTTTATACCCCTTGCTTTAAAAAATAAAGTTTAGATATGTAGGCAGTTGCGAAAGCCATTATATGCCCTCATGTTCCTTCGATTGATTGCTAGGTGTTTGTGACATGACAATAGATCGTACATCTTCCCTAATAATAAAACAAAGAATTACATAATTTATGTTGGTTTTCGTAGATGTTGTTAAGTAATAAACCAAGAAGATGCAAGATGTATTTAACTTGATGATTTTGTTTACTGTTAAACAAAGAAAAGTTATTTTGATTTTAAGTTTTTGTTAAAACATTCAGATGAAATTACTACATTAGAATTAGTACTTAAACAATCTACTACTTTGGAAGTCCACATTTCTCAAATAAACGTTTTATGGGGATATCTCTATAAGAACGTATTTTTTATTAAATCCCACATTCACATTTTAAGTTTGTCCCTGGAACACCCTGTGCAAATGTTTGCTAAACTAGTTGTAATCATTAATTGGGGAAAATTTTACATTCATCAACTAAACCACACCGTTTCAGTTTTATGGATTGTAAGTAACGGCGGACAGAAAGAAAATGTAATCTTATGATTTTTACATACTTATTAAAGATTAGTATTTCCACATCTGATGCTTTTGTATTTTATTGTCTTTGTTTGCGTCACGCGAATTTTATAATGTAATCTTAATTTAACTTTTTTAGTAATCGAACTAAGTAAATTACGATGTTTCTAAATCTATGATCAACTTTTGAACTGTAATCATACGTTATCGATTAAAAACTTACTGATAATTTTACTTCAGGTTAACGTAATTTATTAGTGCCACAAACCATATAAAGCATTTTAATGGATTTACTTCTTCCGTACAAAATCAGAATTATAATTTACTATTATTACAAATTAAATTAATTTTTTATAATTCGTTAAAATGCCCTATAATTTATAATTATATAAAACACCTATGTTATTTATGTACCAAGGGCGTAAAGATGCTTTTATGGCTTGAGACGTGATTTTGAGCCCGAGACGCTAGTCGAGGGCTAAAGACACGCCGATGGCCATAAAAGCAAGTTACGCCAGTGGTACATACATAATTTTATGCACGATCGAAGATTTTAAAGCTGAAATAAAAGGAATAAATTAATTTTCTACCCACATCGAGTAGTTAGTTGCTCAATTATTTTAATTTTTTACTGACAACTGTCAAATGGTTGAAGCATTTACGCCTAGGAATATTCACAATAATAATTGTGTTAACTGTGTTGTTAATACAAATTACCCTAAATAGAGTTCTAATAAAGAGCATACATTCGATTTTAATTTAAAAAAATTCTTGATAAGACTGTTAAACTGTTTATCAATTTTTGACGTTTCATTATAGACCGGCGGCCCATAAAGACACCCACGGGCTATAAATAGACGTTTATGTCAAACAAATTCAGACATAATTGACACATTATAATGCGATTGTGCATAAACAGTATTTAAAGTTAGTAGGGGATTAGTAGCTACTATATAAACCAATATAATTAATATATGTTGCTATAGCAATTAGTAACATCTAACTTTAAACACTGTGTATGAATATGGCTCCTAATCTTTTAAACCTATAAACAAATGAAAAGAAAATTTTGTCAGTATCGTGAAATATACAAAAAATGGTTCCAGGTGGTCTGATACTATTGTTTGATAATTCTAATACATGTTTAGATCAAAAATTGGTAAGAGGAGAGAGACTTAGGTAGTTAAAGAACATAGAATAATTATATCTATTAAAAATTAAATAAAGTGAAACCTCAGAATAACTTTTAAATAATCACTATCACCAAAAATATATATTTACTTACAAAAATAGAATAATAAGTTTTACAAATGAATTAAAAAGGAAAAACTGCGATTCTTACCTTAAAATCGAATAGTTAAACGGTGGAGTGTTTTGGTTAACTGACACGCTTTGAAGTAAATATTAGTAATAATTAGAGTCATTAAATAAAAATTAACATTGATATCATCGCTATGATAACTTGACGCAAATATCAATGAGCAAATGTTATATATTTATGCATTATTTATTCATTGATGCAAATTGTTTTGTACGTTTAAATTCAGATCAGTCAATTCCATAAAACAGATCTCGATGCCGATTTACTCTTAAAGTGACAATTCAAGTTGTTAGACAAACAACCAGACTAATGGACTTTGTACGATAAATTATTTCAAACTTCGTACCTAGGCACTTTTTGTAATTTTTGCACGTCGGATATTTATTTGAGCGGTGCGTCTAGCGCGTACTTTGAATTTGAACTAACTGAATAAATTCAGCGACTTTGTTGGTCGGCTATGCCGCTCGTATTATTGCTCGGTAAAATGAGTACACCACGTTAATGTTCCCCATCCTATTTTATATTAAAGAGGTCGTTCATTAAATTAGAACCTGCTTTAAATATGTTTTTCTTTTTTCTAGGCCCCAGATGAAAACAATATTTAAATTCATTATGTTGTTACTTCGGTTAAAAATATTGATTACTAATAAGCTGATGTAGAAAATAAAAGCTGAGAATAATAAATAAGTATTGATAATGGATGATTGCTCATTTAGAATTTTCAAAATTTACAAAATATACCAACAGGTGGCAGAATTTACCGAAAATCCGTATATCTTCGAATATAGAGTTCAATTAATAATTGTCGCTATTTTTTAATTTATTTTAATAGGTTTCAAATTACCTAGCTGACCTTTTAAAATCTTCTTTTTTGTTGTTTGCTCAACAGGTGTTATTTGATCTAAGACGTAATATTAATTTTGCGGATAATTAACGAAGTTTATTATTAACAGATTTTCTTAAAATCTGCTCTTAATGGTTTTCGGAATTTCCTTAAAATATAAGTACTTTTTTTTTGTGCAAAACCTTTTATTTGACGTTCGCAAATTACTTTGAATTTAACGTAAACTGATTGGAATAATAGAATAATACCGAAGTAGGTACCTATCTTGTTTTTCTTTCTATAAGTTGATTTGGGAAAACGGAAACTTTAGAGATAAGCGAATTTCATTATGTTGTCAGATTTAATGTCTAAATACGAAAAATCAATTATTATGTAAAATTTTAGAGTTTCAGTTTCGAGTTACACGGTCCGAAATTACGAAATTTGTATTTTGTTGAAACTTGAAAAAGTGTTGCGTTTCCTATCGGGATATTGCCCGTTATTAATGATATTATTGAGTGACAATCTCTAAATATCTTACTTCTATCAGAGATGAAACACATTTACATCGAACATCAGTAAAAACTGGGGGCGTATTTCAATTTGATTGAATGTAGTTTTCTGAAAAAGTCTGATTAATGACTATTGTATTCCCATAGAATAGAAAGTTTAAGTAAATTTCCTTTAATGATTGTATCGGTAATCGGGTATTCAAGGAACCTTATTATCCCTTATTATCCCAGCTTAAACTACAACGAAAACAAATTGTTTTCTGTAATTTTATCGCTATTTAATAACAACCGTCAAGTTAACTTTTAGTAGTAGAATCCCACTTGTTCAATCGTTTTGTGCTTAAATTTTACAGTTTCTAATTTAACTGTATATGTACTTTATTTTTTTATGAGTATCTATTTCTTTATCAGTTGCTTAAAATAAGAAGTTAAACATGTAAAACAATTTACTGCGTAAAAACAACGTACCGTTTCTTTTACCAAGGAAATAAAGTATTTTATTTGTGAATTTAATATATTTAACATGTAGTCGTAAAAGAAAATGTACTGCCGCCTTTTCCAAAAAGAAATCTATGAAATGAATAACCTTTATCCATCCCTCTTCATTTATTTAAATGGCGAATTAAATTAACACGGTAGTTTATAGCAACGTATAAGAAATTTTACGAATTTCCTCTGGAATTGATACTTCTCTTATATTTCAAACATTTCGTTGATATATTCAGCTTTTGATAACTCTGAGGTTGCTAAACAATGATTAATGCATTGCGTTTTACAAAACCGTTTTCTTTCTTTTTTTGTCTTATCTTTATGTGTTAATATTTATCAATGCAATATCTCCGTATCTCCAATACCTATTAAAAAGATTGTTTTGTTCAATAGTGTAGTGTCGTATTTTTGTAGTTACAAATGCCGCCTTTAATCAAACATAATTAATACATATTAAAATAAATATAAAACCCACTACCATGATTAAAACCACAAATCTGAGGATGGTAATTTTTTAAGTAAAAGATTATGATTTCCCACATTATGTCTACAGCTTTTGCTATATTTTATTTAAATAATGGGAAGAATATTATGACATAGGTAATCGACGTAGATCGTAACTTTAAAATGCTGTTGTTTGCCTTTTTTATGCTATACAGAATGTCCTGCCATAAAAAAGTTTCAGAATATCATTCTTATGTTAAGATCTCCTTAGTGGTAATTTTATAATTTATTTCCAAAACCGCTGACACAAAGTTTATTTTAGGTACCTGAAAGTAACTTTGTGTGATTAAAACAATATTAATCAATATAAAACATTTACCAGAAACTGAAAATGCGAAATTCAACCAATTGGGGCTAACCCATATCTTTTGAGTAAAATTTTTGCAGAAATTAATCCTTTGTAGGCGTGTATTTTTTCTCACTTAGCCTTAAAAGCATTTTGTACTATTGTAAAGTTCCGAAATACCGGGTGGCTATTAAAAAATTCGCCATTCCTGTGTTTTTTTAAATAATTGTTTGTAATTTGGCAGGAATAATTTTCAATTCATTGTCTCTTAGAAAGCAAAAACTGAAATCGCTATCTTAAAGAGTTCCGGAGATGTGAGGACTTAAACAGGATTCGTTTTTTTCTAGCCACCCGGTATATGTTTATCTAGTATTTATTTAATAATAATGGCATATTCAATTATTCGGTAGTGCAATCAATGTTTTTCTTAATTTTGATAGAACTTATTCCATTTCTTCCATACCAAAAGTTACGTACCGATATTAAAATAGTTCTGTTTTAGTTTTTAGACGAACACAAAGACGGATTCTAATTTAAATTTAAAAAACTTAATTGAAATTTTTTTTCCATGTAACGTAGACTTTGTATAGCACATTGTAAATTTTTATGAACAACCAAGCAAAAAACAGTTTTAAATATACGCGAACGGTATTTGTCACATCTTAATCTCTTCATTCAAATATCACATACGCATATTAGAAATATTCTATTTTATTAATTTTATTGCGGGTTAAAAATTGCCATTTTCTAGATTTTGGTTATAACACACATTTGTTACATGTTTTTGCTAATATAACCTTCACAAAGGAATTTTATTTGGTTTTTGTTAAATGTGTACATTTTAACGCATATTCTTTTTCTGCCAAATTTCATTCGGGAAGTATGTTATAAACCACTTAAAAATAGTAAATCTTACACTGCACACTTTAGCACTTTACAGTTATTTTTGGTTACGATTTGGAAGGTTACTGGTGCAACTCAATAGCTATTAAGACAACAAGTGTTTTATAGAAGGTTTAAAAATCGAGGTCGTAGTTCAAATCCGAGCGAACGAAGTGAGCCGAGGATTTGATAGACCGAGATTTTTAAACTATTAAAACACGAGTTGTCTTCAAGATTTTTTCTAACACTAATATGAGACATTTTCTTTCACTAATATATTACTAGAAATTTTGACAAATTATTATTTGAGACGCGTCATAATACATAAAATGCGAAGATTGCTAGGCAACGACGTATTTAAAGGCCTATAAAATACGTTGTCATTGACAACGTATTTTATAGAGAAAGTGTATTTTAAAGGAAACATAACAAGTGAGCTCTTATGCACAATAAAACAGTATAAGATATTAGTGTTAGAAAAATTTATTTTTTCTAACACTAATATCTTATACTGTTTCTATGGTGCGTAAGAGCTCACTTGTTATGTTTCCTTTAAAATACGCTTTCTCTATAAAATACATCGTCAATGACAACGTATTTTACAGGCCTTTAAATACGTCGTTGCCTAGCAATCTTCGCATTTTACGTATTATCAAGGTATCTTAACTCTCCTAGGTAGGCTAGATTTTGCACGTCGCCTGCGTGACGTCACAAGTGGAAAGCACCCCGTTCAGCCGTTGTATTGTTTGTCGGAAATCAAAGATAATCAAGTCTACTTTTATATTGTTTTTGGTCAAATTAATGCTAACTTTGAAAAATTTGAATACAATAAGGGCTGTAGATGTGTGAATCGCCTAATGTTACGTACGTATCTAAGTTAAATAATAATGGTAATAATAACACACACGACTTGTTTCTGTGTTAAATTTGTGCTTCCTAAAGCATCGCTCCACCCATATATTTCTAAAAGACTTGCCCTTAGGGAAGCAAAAAAAATGAATATTTTGGTTTTTTTAGCGATGTTTTTACAAAGACCCACGGCGCAGCTTTCCGGCATCTTGAATAGTTGAATCAGGGATTATGGAAAAATAAATAGCCCTGAGTTGAGCTAACTGCACGACATATAATTTCCTGTAATAATTAATGTACCTACACAATGCACAATGTATTAAAATATAATTAAATCGGATGTTTTCAAATAAATTTACCTTTCTGTTTTTCTCGAACCTTTTGTACAGCAAATTACTACAAAAATATTAAACTCTACCTATTTCACTCTAAACAACCAAAACGGCGTTTATCGGCACGTTGTTTCTCTAAGAAACTTTCTGACCGAATGATGACAGATGACAGATTCCACTTGTGACGTAGCCATACCTCCCCTCCGACCGCACGCGTCCCTCGCCCCGCTTCTCATTACCCCAGTAAGCTAGCCTACCTAGGAGAGTTAAGATACCTTGCGTATTATGACGCGTCTCAAATAATAATTTATTAAAATTGCGAATAATATATTAGTGAAAGAAAATGTCTGATATTAGTGTTAGAAAAAATCTTGAAGACAACTAGCGTTTTATAGTTTAAAAATCTCGGTCTATCACATCCTCGGCTCACTTCGTTCGCTCGGATTTGAACTACGACCTTGATTTTTAAACCTTCTATAAAACACTTGTTGTCTTAATAGCTATTAATGAATATATAACCCTTTAAAATAAATTTACATTTAAGTGGTACCTATTCGTTAATACATAAAAATTACTGTAATTTATATAAAATTTCAAAATAAATTTTATTAAAACTTGAAGGGTTAAGGTAACATGGAGGGTTAAGGTTTCCTAAGTCGCTTTTCATACTTCAGCTGTTTCGTACGCTATACGTACAGGGTAGTGTGGTAAGCACCACGCCTTCAATAACCACCGACCTTCCCTTTCGGTTCCCAATTATTTTCAGTGATGACTAGGTAGACCACCCACCGAGCATCCGACTCTGTTTGGCCCCGAGACCGTCCGTGTTGTAGTCGAATGTCTCAACCATTCTACCGATAATTGGAAGGGTATATAAATTAAACATTAGTTATCTAAAACTCCCCCCCCCCCTTCCTCTTTTACATTTTTTAAATTGATTAACAAATAAGTTTTTGGTATGCTATATCCCTATACGGTGTACCCATATTACATTACAGGTGTAGTTTATACGTGTAATGTAGTATGGGTTGCATATTCAGGGCCAGTAAGGGGTCACGATTTAAAATGGGCACGCGGTATTTTGGATGGATTATTACTACCTCAAGTATTCTAAAATAGCTATTTATGGTACAAGTGAATAAAGAGAAATTTTATCCATGAAAGGAAAAGTTGAGTGGATAAAATGTCTTTATACAAGTGTAGCATACAATATTTTTTCCAATTCCTACATTAAAATTTCTAAAAGCAGTTAATTATCAATTTATTGCTTATTTACATAAATATTAATACTACAGTAGTTTTTAAACAATGCCTAGCAACTTAAATTTAAAGGCACCATGATTTTTATTCTAAAACAAGTAGTTTATTCACGTTGTCAAGGAATGGGTGAATACAATGTTTCTAGCAACAGTGTCGTCATGGAAAGAGTGAATAAAATGTTTATAGCAACACTTTATCCACTATTTACGTTAAAATGTTGCTTTAATAACTAGATTTGATACATTAAAATGCCACTTTATGTGTAGGAATTGGAAAAATAGTTTAATAGCATCTTTGATGGAGGAGGGCTGTCTTGATTTAGTAATTAAAAATCGTTATTTCTAATTTTTTTTCAGATTAAACATAAGACTTATGTTACATTGTTGAAAAGAGAAAAAAAATGCGTTTTAACTACGAGGGTGGATCCAATATAATCCGCAATTTGTTTTAAGAAGTATATTTTAGTGGCACAGAGAAAATCCAGTATGTCTTATTTTTCTACATAATCTCCTGCTTTTGATATACATTTGTTCCATCGCCTAGGAACTTTCTTGTTTCCCTCATCAAAGAAAGATAGAAGACATACCAGGCTTTAATCCAATTGCACACGAACTCTTCGACCTCAGTATCGCCTTCAAATCGCTGTCCTCCTAGTACTTCTTTCAGTAGGCTAAAGATGTGGTAGTCACATGGCAATAAATCTGATCTGTAGGGAGCGTGTTCTAGTGTTATCCAATGAATTTTTTCAAAATTTTCTTTTGTCGAAGCAGCTGTATGAGACAGTGCGTTATCATGAAGCAAAAGAACGTTCCTGATTGGAAGGTCACATCTTTTTCGTCGATATATTTAAATAGCAATTAAATTGCATGGCATATTAGATCAATACATACAAATTATTGTTATTTAGTAGTGATCTATGATCGATATTGTCAGTATAACAAAATTCTTGACATGTGAAATATACATATTAATTTTGAAGAATAAAGTTAGGATTTGTTAAGTATTGTGTTTTTTCTTGATCAATTTTATTCGGCACTGTGTATTCTAATAGATAAGCACGTTTAACCTCAACCAAGGGTTGGCAGTAAGTTGTATTAATTGTTCTTCGCTCATGGAGAAAATCAATAAAAAGTACGGCTCGAGAATCCCAGAAAACAATGGCGAGTACTTTACCAGCCCATAGGCACGTTTTTGCTTTAACAGGTGCAGACTCATCTTTTTCTGCATTCCATACTAGCTTATTTTGGCTCAGCCGTATAATGATGAATCAAAGTTTCATCACATATAACAATACGGTTGAAGAATCCCTCTCTATTTCTTCTATTCTTCTTGTATTGAGACAAAAGTCGTGACAAACTTCCATGTGAGTGATTTTTTGTTGCTGTGTAAGAAGACGAAAAATCCCCCTAGCCGATATTTTCCGGTAACCCAAGTCATCGAAAATGATAAAGTGAGTGCTCCCCTAACTTATTCATACTGTGGAAGCAATTTCAACAATCGTCAATCGCCGATCACCCTCGATAAGTTCGCGTTTTGCTGGTGCGTGGACGACGTTGAGGGCTTCTATTCTGATTCTCCACTACTTCTCGTCATTCGGAAAACCTTTTGAGCCAATCAGAAACTTGCGACTTTGACAAAGTCTTGTGTCTAAATTGTGCAATAAGCCTTTTCAAAATTTCGGAAGGTTTTTACGCCTTTCTTTGAAATTTGATAATAATTTGTTTCTCAATGGACGAGTGTATCTCTTGTTCAGACTTGTGCTACCGACTGAGTCAGCGAAGAGAACTAGGGTGGAAATCCACTTCATATGTCGCCACCAATAACATTTAATGACTTCAGAACCAAGCGTTCGTCCAAAAATAGATGGGAAAAAAATCCGGTTTATACTCGTATTAATGATCCACCCTCGTAGTAGTAGATAAATATTTACCAATGGCAAAAAGCATTCGTTTTATTTTTATTTACTAACTAATTTATCAAAAATATCCATATTTAAAACACTACAACAAATATTAAGTAGGTAAATACAAATACGAAAATTTGATTTCATGGATGAGGAAAATAAAGAGCATTGATTTAGGTTAAAAATTTAACCGTGATAAATTTCAAAATAAGCATGCATATAAACCAGCAATCTAAATAGTTTTTCTTTAATCATTAAGTATTATCTTAATCTGGGTTTTCCTCTAACATGATCGAGGAAATTATTCATCATATTTACCTTTCCTCCAACATAAGTGTTTTTTTTTCCTGTTTAGATAATTTGTTGATACAATACGGCCAATTGTAAAAGTGTTCAATGCGAGACAATCACTATTTCCATTCAAAAATAATGTGAGTCTGTTGTTCGTTAAACAACAAACTGATTATTTAACAACAGTAGAATTTTTAAATATTGACATAAAGCATACAGAGAGCGCATAAAGTTTCAAAACCTGGATTTATTTTTTCCCCCGTAGGAATTTTCGAAAAACGCTTGAACAGGTCAAATTGATTTGTTTTAAAAGAAATATTTTGAGACCATTTTCATTTTTTCACCTGCGCCTTATTTTTTTCGTGATTTCGAAAGATCCTTTAATTCTGAAAACGGTAACATAAAATTTTAATACCTTACGTAAAAAATTTTTTACCACAAGACAATTGAAATGCGCACAATTGACCCACAAGTTATCGGTAATGTACAAGAAAATTAGTAAGACGGCTCATTTATTGTCACGAAACTGACGAAACCGAGGGATAGCAGTTCCAACACTTAATCTGATGTTTTAATTTGCTTAGCAATAGTTTTTCTTTTTGTTTCATTATTCATAAAATATGTTTTCTAATTTTCATTTGTCTCTTGTTCCCTTGTTCGAAAATTTTCTTATGTAAGGTGTAAAAATTTTATGTTACCGTTTTCAGAATTAAAGGATCTATCTATCGAAATCACAAAAACAATAAGGCGGTTCCATTTAAACAAAATGCCGCTTACGTCATAACTTCAAAACGGAGAGAGGTGGAAAAATGAAAATGGCCTCAAAATATTTCTTTCAAAACAAAGCAATTTGACCTGTTCAAGTGTTTTTCGAAAATTCCTATGGGGGAAAAAATTGTACGTTCTCTGTATAGTCATAATCATATAAATCATAAAATCAAAATCGGCGGATGATTTGAATGCATTTGAAATTCTAAATTTAAAATTACTTCGCCCAAAAATGGAGAGTGGTTTAATAAACTATCAACAGAAATGAAATTTTTTTAATGACGATTAAATTAAGCACCATTTGCATTTACGTCAGCGATGCAAATTTTAACTTCACTTAACACATGCAATGAAGAAAAAACCAATGAACGACTTATCGGTTTTCTATAAATAAATTAATCTGCGATTAAATTGAGCAAAAGTACCTAAATATACAGGGTGTCTCTAAAAGGTCTGTACAAAACGCTAGCACAAGTGCCCGAGGCTAAAATATGAGGATCTAGCCCAATTTACCTTAGTCCAAAAGTTGATAGTTTCCGAAATACAGGGTGCCAAAGTTATTATTTTTTAAAACTTTTTTGTAAATATTTATCTTAATAATAGCATGATTTGCACGAAATTTGGTACTTAGGGGTTTTTTAGGATGAGAAATCAAGATCTGAACACAGTTTCGATGCACATTGCAGAGGGCGCCACCAGCAGCACTTCGCCTACATCTAAAGCTTCATAACTTTTTTATGCCTCGGTGCATTAAATTTCTGGTTAAAAATTCTTATTCCTTGGCATCTTTTGTCCAAAAAAGGTATACCTAGCAGGTGTCGCTTCGAGCAGCCGTTTCTGAGATAATCGAATTTAAATGTTTTATTGCGTACTGAAACTCGTCGTAGCCCCCCTTCACACTTTATCCAGGCTAGATACAGAGATGATGGAAAGGGTGCAGTTCAACTTTCTCCGTATAATTAATCGTTGTGTGCATGAAAACGGAGGTCATTTTGAAAATTTACTTAGACTTTATTCCCATTGTACTTTGCCAGTTCATTCTTACATTCTTATCATTGTTAGGTCGTTGCTATTTAAATTTTTATTGTTGCTGGCCTGTTGGCCCTTAAACACGCTCCAAATTTCTTGGACCAGTTCTAAGCCTGGATCAAGTGTGAAGGGGGGCTACGACGAGTTTCAGTAAGCAATAAAACATTTAAATTCGATTATCTCAGAAACGGCTGCTCGAAGCGACACCTGCTAGGTATACCTTTTTTGGACAAAAGATGCCAAGGAATACGAATTTTTGACCAGAAATTTAATGCACCGAGGCATAAAAAAGTTATGAAGCTTTAGATGTAGGCGAAATGCTGCTGGTGGCGCCCTCTGCAATGTACATCGAAACTGTGATCAGATCTCGATTTCTCATCCTAAAAAAACCCTAAGTACCAAATTTCGGGCAAATCATGCTATTATTAAGAAAAATATTTACAAAAGAGTTTTAAAAAATAATTACTTTGGCACCCTGTATTTCGGAAACTATCAACTTTTGGACTAAGGTAAATTGGGCTAGATCCTCATATTTTAGCCTCGGGAATTTGTACTAGCGTTTTGTACAGACCTTTTAGAGACACCCTGTATTTAAAAGATTTTTTAATTAACCTATTACTTTAAACGCCCACTCTGTTATGAGACCCGAAGCCTCTATGTTTGTTTGTTATACATACATATGTAATTCTCAATCTGACTTGCAACATGATAATGAGGTGAGCCTCTATCTATAGATATTTTTATGTTAAATTTTATATCCTGTTTATTATAAATAAAAATATGTAAATGCACGTATTGTAATTAAAATTATACCTCATACCTTTCAGAAAGGTATTGCTAAACTCAAAACTTTCAAAGATTTTTATTTATCTAAATAACTAATTTTCCGACAAACGTTTAGGAATGTTACTTTCCCATACTCATTTAGGAGTGCCGGAAAGTGACAACGATTTCTGAAAAATCAGAAAAGCGCATAGCAACCACCCTTACTAGATTATCACTTTAAAAGGAAATGTCAAATTTGACAACTTGAAAACTTACAAAATGATAGTTTAGAACGATTCCTAAACGTTTGTAGGAAAAACGTTGTTCATAACACGTGCGGGAAGAGCGATTCCGAAACTCATGCAGGTACAAGAACTCGCTGCGCTCGTTTCTGTAACGTCCTGCATTCGTTTCGGAATCGCTAACTTCCCGCACTTGTTATGAAAATAACTATTTAAATAGATGTAAACATACCTTTTCGTAAATAAATTGTATGGAAATTCATCGCCGATTGTTTTGTCGAATCTATATTCGTTTTATAATTGCACACAACTGTTTGCTTTGACATTTCACAGTTCATTGTGTCGCTGTTTATCAAACTCCCAGTAAATATTTAAAGCTATTTACAATTTAATTGTTTTAATCGGATAGTAATCAATAAAACAATAGGTTTTTCGAAATAATCTGATATCTAATCGTTATTTATTTATTTATTTGATACACCAAACAGGCATTAGCCTTTTTACATGGTAGCATACATGCTTAATTAAATTAATGAAAAATATGCTTTTTATAGTTTATAATAATTTAAAAAATAATAACAAGGCCTGCATTGTTGCTAGAAATATGTAGTTACAATGTTACAAATTAAATTCAAAATGTTTACATGTCTCTAAAATGCGTGGACATGGCTTAACCATAGATTCCTGGGCGCAAAATAAGATGATTTAACCCAACTTACGTATATCCAAATTCATTTCGTTAAGCCAGTATTCTGCTTCAAAGTTCTTCGAAAAAAAAATTAAATTTCCTTATAACAACAAGACGCTTGGATCGATTTGGATGATATTTGGCATGCCACTCCATATTGACTTGAGACATCTTTTGAGATGATAATGGTTATTATCAATGGGCCACTAGTATATGAAACGTGGGTGTCACACCCCATATCAGACAGTAACTCTTTAATGGTAAGACCGATAAGTAAAATAATATTTTTTTCAGAAAGAAGCATTCAATGGCACAGCCATTATTAGGTATGTAAAAAAAAAAAAGATGAACTGTTAAAAATCACAAGGCAGCACCTACAGCCACTTGAAATGTTTGACAAGCGATAAACAATTGCTACTGAAGATAGCAATTAGTTGTTTGTCATTTGTTTCTTAGAATACCTAGTTTATTTTAAGAAATGTTCAGCGCAGCCACTTAGATTTTAAATTTTTGTGATTAAACCGTAACAGATATCACAAATTAGAAAGAGGCAAAAAAGTTTACCGTTGAATGCTTCTTTCTGAAAAAAATATTATTTTAATTATCGGTCTTACCATTAAAGAGTTACTGTCTGATATGGGGTGTGACACCCATGTTTGATATACTAGTGGTCCATTGATAATAACCATTATCATCTCAAAAGATGTCTCAAGTCAATATGGAGTGGCATGCCAAATATCATTCAAATCGATCCAAGCGTCTTGTTGTTACAAGAAAATTTAATTTTTTTTTTCAAAGAACTTTGAAGCAGAATACTGGCTTAACGAAACGAATTTGGATATAGGTAAGTTAGGTTAAATCATCTTATTTTGCGCCCAGGAATCTGTGGTTAAGCCATGTCCACGCATTTTAGAGACACCCTGTATGTAATGAACTAATGAAACGGTAACAAAAGACGCAGTTCAGTTACCTTGCACTCCAAGTGTTGTTCTTCTACTGAACCATTTTATTTTTATTAATTATGGCACTTTAGTTATTGTGTTTTTAAGAGGAAAAATTAGGAGGAACTTATTAAACAAATTTTCTTTTCCGCTTACGTTCTGACGTTTTTTGTAGTTTTTAATTTACTGTTGCGTTTATTTTATTTTTAGTTTATTATCCTTTCTTATTAAAGTACCTACTAATCAGATAGGTTTTTGAAATAGCGTTCTTAATTGCGTTAATTTACATTTACACAAACGGGTGGTTTTTTATAAAGTCCATTGAAATTGTAATAGGTGAAAAAGGTACAAGGTATTTTTGTTACATTAATTATCCGGTTTCGCGAAATATAAATTCCAAACCTCTAAGAACCAAATTTTAGTGGGCAATTCAGATCAGGCTTTAGGTTACACCTTTTTTATAAATGTGCTCAAATTTAGTTACAACAAAATGTGGTGGATCTGTGGGGTTCATTTGTTACTTCCGTTTTGCCTGTTTAATTGTACATTTCTACGTTTAAAAATGTTAATACATTTTGAATAGTTTAAATTTTCTTTAGGATTTTGGGTATTTGACACACGTTTGAAGTTAATCACTTTAATTTTGAAAAATGCAATAAAAAAAAAGTATCAATTTTTATTATTATACAAACTTAATTCTGTTGGTACATTAAACTATATTTTTTGTACATTTTGATTCAACAAAAGCATGCGGAAATATTAATTGCGTTTTGGGACCTATTTAGCTTATACGAGTACCTATCATCTTTTAATATTTTATTGCGGTCAGTGTGGTTAATAAGGAATGTTTCGTGTATTTTAGTAAATAATTGAGGTAAAAATTAGATCCTGTATTACAGGGAGATTCCGTTTTGTTATGTACTGAGAACGGAATTGACGTTTTTGAAAGCAAAAACAAAATAATTATAACGTGTATGCTCTGCGAAATTTTCATTAGTAATTCAGCAGCGCTTCGTGACTACACTCACGAGTGATTAAGATGTATAACCTGAATTAATTTCTTAGACTCCTGTTTAAGAAATTAATTTCTCCAGAAAAGTTCTAGTTTATACTTACTGATTCGACACACAAAAAAAGACAAGGGCAGAAAGAAACACTTCACTTTTTTTCCTATTATCACATTTAGCCACTTATTAGTTCACACTTGCTAACCTGAACGATGAATAATTTTTTTAAGTTACGAGTCTAATGGTATCATTACTATTAAATACCGTACTTTTGTAGATCCAATGAATAAGGTAGGGTATTACCTTCTGATTTCATTATATTAATTAAACAAATAACCCTCAGAAATCGATGATAATGAGTATCACCTAAACTTTTCTCGAAAATACTGTGATTAATCAACTAGTAAGAAACTGTGTCGAGGTGAAGTTCTAGAACGAATGCCACTGAGTGATATAACTGAGTTTGTGGGTGTACCAGAATTTTGAACATTCCTTTTGTAGAAGAAGAAAACATTTCTTTTTAAAAAACACTTTCACAATTTAATCTGTAAAAAATTTCAAGATATATTGTCTGTATTTGTTTAGATTTCGCAAATAACATTTTTAAAAATCGTGTATGTTTAGGAAACGAATATGGGTTGTAGTATATTTATAAATTTATTTAAAAAGAAATGATCGCCCTTAGTCATGTTTTGTTGCCCAAGAATAAATAAATAATCTGCACATTTAAATTTCCCAAAACAAACAATTCATTACTGCCTAGCATTCTCTTTTAACATTGCCGTTTTATATATTAATGTTCATAAATTATTCTTATTTGTTCTTCTCAATATTTATCACGCTTCAACAAAACAGCATAAAATTTACGAACAACAAAAAGTCACAAAGTACCCTCAAGGTATAGTCTATGCATTCTCAGTTGGCACGATTGGAAAATAAAGATAGAAGAGTATTTAAGCCAGTAGTAGTAATTGCTAGTGTTCAATTACTTATGTGTTAAATATATCTATAATTTATGTTCTTTTAAATTCTTTTCTTATAAATATAAAATTGTCTTCTGAATTTCTTAACTTTATGAACATATTTAATAAATAAGCACGTAATCCTTGACTTCCGCCAAGTGAGCATGTATAAACTATATTATGAACTAAAATATCACACGTAGTACCTTCTAAATATGGGAACGGGTCATTCCTGTTATTATCTGTCATACGTTTAGAAAGTTGCGTATTAACGGTACCTGCAACGAAAGTTATTTTGAATACGCAAACAATTACTTTTAGGAAAACTTTGTCATATTTATACCACTACAAAAAATCTAGAACGTCTATGAGGAATAGAAGATTCCCATGTTTGTTTACTTGTACACTGGTTTCCTCGGTCATTCCACGTGTAGTTAAATGTAAAGAGTACCATGTTGTTATGAAATTATTAAACTTAATTAACAATATTATAGTTCTGTTTTGTGGTAATCATTTTCACTAATCTAATTTTATGTCTTGTTCTGTTATAAAAACATCACAGTCAGAATACCTTTATTGTCATTTTGTCCTACAAAATAGTTGAAGTATGCCTGCCACTGTTGAATAAAAAACTAGTGGCGTACATACAAGTCACACATTTGAGGAAAGTATTGTTGTAATTAGTTATTGTTGCTACTTTATTTTGTTAATACATGTGTAACTTAGTAATTCAACTAAAAGTAGAACTTTTTGTAACAGTCGATGGTCGAGTCAGAGCTTAAAGAGAAATTTTTTAATTAAATTAATTTTATTGCTTCGAATACGGTTCATTTAGAATAAGAACGCAAAGGTAACATCAAACGAGGAAATGTTTACATGACGTAAAACATAAAGGAAATTAAGGTTAAAAAATGATGAGTTATTATTTCTGCCACCCATAAGACTTAAAAAATTATTTGGTAACAAAATATTTCAGATTTGTACCTATTTGATATGTTATTGTGAACACTCGAAGTGTTAAATACACCTTCTTAGCCGTTGAACTTGTAAAACATAGATTTACATATGCATACATTCCTGTCTTTTATTTTGGTTGAAGATTACTTTTAAAACCGTCGTAATTATTACATTTAAACTATAAGGTGGTAACTAGAGAAATAGCATCAAAAATTCTCGGATATATTTAATAATTAATTATTGGTACTCCTGATTATTTTTAGCTACGAACGGTTTTAGATTTTGAAGATACTTTCAAAATAATTACCTTTATTTTATTGCATTCTATTTGTACAACTGCACTGCATGATGTCAATCATCTAATATTTCGTTAATGAAAACCAAGGTCGCCAAAAATGACAAAACAAGGTTATCAGTATCAATTAGTATTTCACATTCCGAAAATTATTGGGTTTTCCCCATAAAAAATTGTTATCATCAAACTGCAATATAAATATACTAAAATATTCTATTTACTTTTAAATAAATATCTGATTTGGTTATGAGGTATCATACTAGGCGCATACTACCCCATAATTTTTTGTACTTAGTCATTATTGATAAGTTTTTTTCTATGATTATTAAATATTGCGTCTATTAACTTTTAAATATGCATTTCCTATTAAATAATGACCTTCATAATTCGCACCGTTGAATAATGACTTAAACTCGCAGGTTGTGTACAATCACAAAATTCTAATTTCTGTAAATCCTGAATAAACCACGTATTGTAATATACCACAACTAAACATGTAACATACCACAATGAAACAATGTAGATAGTGCATAGTGAAAATCACTGTTAAAAATGTAGTTGAACTCTGTCATGTAATAGCACTACGTGCTGGACTGACAAAAATTATTTTTAAAAAAATCACAACTCTAGATCCCATTACTCATTGTTTTCTGCCAATCGCCGAGCTGCATAATTATCTTGCAGCCCTGCACATGTGCGTCATGTACAGCGGCCGTTTTGTTCATAAAAAATTGTTGACAGCTGTAATAAAATGTGTTAATTCGTTATTTTGAATTTTTTTTAATTTACCCCAAAAATTACATAAACATTGAAAAGTATAGTTTTCTACTCGCGTGTAATGGGTTTTACCCACTCGGGCGAATTATAGGATTGTTAAAAGATTCACTTTTTAAATGTTAGACCAGCCAATAGTCGAAATTAGTTTTAACAGTGTAAAAATAATCCAAATCGGTTGATACTGATAAAGGTAAATGTATCTCCACTTATACTATGCAAGGGAGTAAGACCGACAATATGGAGGGTGGAGGCCTCGTAAATCCCCTTCATACCCGGCTGTCTTGCACGCTATGCGTACAGGGTGTTGTGATAAACACCACGCCTTCAACAACCTTCCCTACTTTGCCACAATTTTTCGATTCCCAATTATTTTCAGTGACTGGGTAGGCCACCCACCGAACATCAAATTTGGGTTTGACCCCGATACCGCCCGCGCTGTCGCGGTCAAGCCGGCAATAAAACTAATAAAATAACAACTTATTCTACTTTCATTCATTCTTATTTTTTACTTTTATTTCTATAAAAAAAGGTATTCTAACACTAAATATACAATTTTGCTGTGGTAACGTAGCAATCTTTAATTCCTCACTATTTAGTTTCATCAGTCAAATAAAATGCGGGTCTCTGCATGCATAGTTACATTGCCTGTCCACCTGTCCTGGGTTAAGATTTTATTTGTCCAATGAAATTGGATTCAAAAACATTAGTAAATATCTCTAGAATTTATCAATATAAAAGATGATTCAGACGAAAATAAATATGTGTATGTACTTATTAAGTTTTCAGAACAATTAAAATGTAAATTATATATATATTTTTTATTTTAAAATAATTTCATTTTAATACACAGGTTTGGTTTTAGTTTGATAAGTAAATTTTAAATAAATATTTTGTCATTGTATATACAGGGTGTAAACGAAACCAGGAACACCCCCCTTTTTTTCTACAAGTTTTAAGTTAATGAAATGAAATTTTGGGATGTTGAACTATTGGTTAAAACGCATTATACGATGTGTAAATCACTGAACTAGCGCTTCCGGTTTAACCGGAAGTGACATCAACTTCAGATTTTTAAATAGCACCCTGTATATTTTTTAACAGATTCTTGTACTATTCGAAATTCCCTTTTCAATGGTTTTTTCAAATTTAAAATTGGTAAATAAATGGCGTAGAAAATTGCAATTGTTTCTCTGCAGGGAGATGGCCATGAAATCAATGTTCAAGTTAGCAATATTTAACAAGTGGGCATTCAAAATTATTGTAAACATGTTTTAGTACAATTGTGGTAAAAAATCGAAAGTAGTTTAGACCAATAGTCCCAAAATTTTTAAATTTTATTGAAAAATTCTAAAAAAAAAAACTTTCGTATGAAATAGCTGGCCATAACTCCATTTTTTTAAATGGGACCTACCAATATTTTTTGTTTTTTCTTAAAGAGTTTTTAATTGCTTTTCTAATGACATATGTAAATCATATTTTTACTCACAAAAATTCCATGGATAACTAAATTTGTAGGTATCACTAAGAGCTAAAAAGTCACTTAATATTTTATTTTCCGTTTCATTGGAATTTTTGTGAGTAAAAATATGATTTACATATGTCATTAGAAAAGCAATTAAAAACTCTTTAAGAAAAAACAAAAAATATTGGTAGGTCCCATTTAAAAAAATGGAGTTATGGCCAGCTATTTCATACGAAAGTTTTTTTTTTAGAATTTTTCATTAAAATTTAAAAATATTGGGACTATTGGTCTAAACTACTTTCGATTTTTTACCACAATTGTACTAAAACATGTTTACAATAATTTTGAATGCCCACTTGTTAAATATTGCTAACTTGAACATTCATTTCATAGCCATCTCCCTGCAGAGAAACAATTGCAATTTTCTACGCCATTTATTTACCAATTTTAAATTTGAAAAAACCATTGAAAAGAGAATTTCGAATAGTACAAGAATCTGTTAAAAAATATACTGGGTGCTATTTAAAAATCTGAAGTTGATGTCACTTCCGGTTAAACCGGAAGCGCTAGTTCAGTGATTTATACATCGTATAATGCGTTTTTACCAATAATTCAACATCCCAAAATTTCATTTCATTAACGTAAAACTTGTGGAAAAAAAGGGGGGTGTTCCTGGTTTCGTTTACACCCTGTATGTAAGGTAGAGAATATTGGCATGGTCAGAACGCGGACGGGTGACTCGATCCAGGATCAGCTCACTACGGCGCGGTGTCCTCCTCGACAAGCTATGGACCTTAATGGCCTGTTAAAAGCTGAATAACAATATGTATATTATGTAATATGTATATTGTCAATCTGTTTGATATGTTTATCTTAAACTTCAAATACGTATTTTGGGCCAGGCCGGTTGAAACCACCATGGTTAAAACATTACAACCCAGCTACCATAACACGCTCGTTGGATAATATAATAAAAACTTTTTACTTCTTCTATAAAAATCGGTAACCTGGGAAAATTACAAAAATGATAAAAGTTACAGATATAATTTTAATTTTTCTGGTTAAGGAGAGCGAAAAATTGTCAACAACGTAAAAGATTACGTCATTTTTTTGTACCAACAACCTCTCTGCCTTATAGTACGGTTTTTTAACCATTTGAAGGAGTAAGCAACTGTTCACTAATGAGTTATTACGAAGACTTGTGTTCATGTATAAAATTATTATATTGTTATTAGAAAAAAGAGAGGGTCGACAGGACTCGCTTTGTATTTAATTTCTTTACTTAACAAGGTTTGCAATGCACAATTCAAGTTTATATATGTATTAACAAAAGATTGAAAACGATACCGAGCAAGAACATTTCACCACCACTTTCGATGTTTTAATTCTTAATTCGAATAAAGTTGAAATTGTAATATACAGGGTTACTGGTAATTCGATACATTCCTTTGGAGATGTGATGGGGCAGGAGCTTAGAAACAAATTTAACCCTAACATACATTATACAAAACTCAATAGTTTTTGAGATATTTCAATTTTTGTGTTTTTCTCAAAAAAGTAGATCTTAAACGGCCCACTAACGTACCAACTAATTGTACAACTTGAAGTTGGTACAATTTTCTAGACAACTGACCAACTGATCCACTAACATCCCAATTTTGTATGCAATTTATTTTAGTCCAGTCAAATGGTCGAAAAAAAAAGGCAAACTTTGCATTTTGGGTAGGCAGCTATTTTATTTGATCGTTATGTAGAGGGGTCAGTGGTGAGTCTAAACTAGGGTTTTCGGGGGGTAGCCCCCTCCATCCGGCCGCCATCTTGAAAAGAAGAGTGAATTGGTTTTTGGGCTATATCTCTGTAGTCGGGAATCTCAGAAAAAATTGGTACAAATCTTTTTTTCAGAGAATCGTATTATGTACAATTTTTGTTAATTACTTTTTTACATAGCATTAATTATAAAAAAGTTATAAGCCGGAAAAGACAGAAACTTAAGGGCTTATAACTTTTTTATTATTAATGCTACGTAAAAAAAGTTATTCATAGAAATTGTATAGAATATGATTCTCTGCAAAAAGGCTTCAAACAAACTTTTTTAAGACTCACGACTACAGAGATATAGCCGAAAAGCTAATTAACCCTTCTTTTCAAGATAGAGGCCGCATGGAGGGGTGGGGTTAAATTAATAAAAGTTATAGATTATGTAGATAATGCGATTCTCTACAAAAAAGCCTTGTATAAACTTTTTGTAAGACTCACAGCTACAGAGCTATAGCCGAAAAATTAATTAACCTTTCTTTGGCGGCCGAATGGAGTGGGTTACCACCCCGAAAACCCTGACTTAAACTCATCACTGACCCCTCTACACACCGATAAAAAAAAATCGCTGCCTACCCACAATGCAAAGTGAAATTACCATTTGACTGGACTATTTTTCGTTCAGTACTTCTATGTCGCTAGAAGTAAAGATGTCGCAAAATTCAAAAAGAACAAAACTGTCTGTAATATTGGTCAGTGCAGTGCTAAGCTTTACAGAGAGACGCAAAAAAGAAGAAGTCGGATAAAAAGTTGGCTTGAAAAACGAAAACAATATACGCATATGAATTTATTAAGCCATTTACGGAACAATGAGCCTAATGACTTTAAAAACTTTTTGCGCATGGATGAAAAGACATTTCAAAAGTTACTGAAGCTTGTTGCACCTCATATAACAAAGCAGAACACAGTCTTTTCACGAAGAGCAATTCTTTTACAATGAAATCGTACTGTGAGTTGGGCAACCTGCACACACACGCAGCAACTAATTGGCACCAATCTCAAATTGATGTGCAGTGCACTCCAACCTGCCAACTTTCGTTCCAACTTGAAATTGCTAACACAATCGTGGCACTAACGCACCAATAATTGCACCAACTTCTAAAATTGTACAACTAGTTGGTACGTTAGTGGGCCGTTTTAATGTCTTTAAAGTTAATTTTAAAAAAATCTGCTTGAAATTTTTTGAACTTTTTTACTGGATTACTTGTCGCACTCTATGGTCATCCATTTAGAATGGAAAATATCCGGAAACATTTCGATCATGTGAAAATTTTAAATAAAAACTTATAAAAAATAATTTTTTAAAATCAGCTATGAAAATTACCAATTCGTTTTTCTCAAAAATTATCAACATATTACGCGTACAAATTATTTTAAAAACTTCTTTATTTCAACAGCTATCTATCAAGGTACAAATGTTCATCGTGCCCTTGATAGTTCTAATAAAAAAATAGTAAAAGTAATGCAAGTAGTATGGTTCTTATTTTTGGATAAACAGTAAAAACCGTATTGTAAAGGTAATCGTTTAATTCTTAATTAATTTCAAAGTTGTACTACATTTCTTGCTCAAAATGGGAGCCCCGACTCCGTATACAAGCACGGCAGCGTCTTCTTATTTCCGTCTTTGTTACTCTGGTTGTGAGGATATGCCGTATGTGTTGGGCAACATCGACTATCCTTTGTCTAAGCAGTCTAAGGTGTTCTCCGTATCGACTGGTGTTCCATAGACCATCTCTTGCATATGGCTCCACACGTAGAAATCTAGAGGTGTTAAATCTGAACTTCGCGCTGGCCAAGGTATTGTCGGCCTGCCCTTCCAATCCAACGGTTAGGAAAATGTTGACCGAGTAACTGTCGTACTGTGTTGTACTACCGATAATGTGCTGGACAACCGTCGTGCAAGCATCAAAGTCGAGGACTAACTGACTGACATGAACGTCATTTTTTTTCTACGCAAACTTTTACTTTTTACTGTTTATCCAAAAATAAGAACCATACTACTTGCATCACTTTTAGTATTTTTTTATTAGAACTATCAAGGGCACGGCACGTTGAACATTTGTACCTTGATAGATAGCTGTTGAAATAAGGAAGTTTTTAAAATAATTTGTACGCATGTTATGTTGATAATTTTTGAGAAAAACGAATTGGTAATTTTCATAGCTGATTTTTAAAAATTATTTTTTATAAGTTTTTATTTAAAATTTTCACATGATCGAAATGTTTCCGGATGTTTGCCATTCCAAACGGATGACCATAGAGTGGGACAAGTAATCCAGTAAAAAAGTTCAAAAAAATGTCAAGCAGATTTTTTTTAAATTAACTTTAAAGACATTAAGATCTACTTTTTTGAGAAAAACACAAAAATTGAAATATCTCAAAAACTATTGAGTTTTGCATAATGTATATTAGGGTTAAATTTGTTTCTTAGCTCCTGCCCCATCACATCTCCAAAGGAATGTATCGAATTACCAGTAACCCTGTATATTCAAAATAACATTTTTACACTAACTAGTTTTAGAAATAATCCTTTCGTGTAAATTGTTTTAAGCATAACTTTCTAAAATTCCAAACTAAGTAACTAATTTATTTGCTTTGTTTACTTTATACCAGAACACATTTTAGAAATCAATAAATAATGATAAGTATTTGGAACTTTAACTACAATAATATTTGTATATTTAAAAAAACAGAATTGACAACTTTTAATAATATCTATGTTTAATATCATTTAATGAATCATGAAAAATGTCAGAATGGGTAGTATTTAAGTTGTTATTAGTCGTATTTAAAATCCTGCTTACGGCCGGCCGTTGAAATTTGTTGAATAAAGAAAATTACATTTAAATATTGTATATGTACTAAAATTAAACATGTAAATTCTTTGGGCCATTTTGACAACTAATCTACATAAGAAATTGTTAACGGATATGATAGATATATCCCATAATGTTAATTTGTTGTTTACTGATTATCTTCACGTACAAACACCAAACATCCAAGTTATAAATTGAAGACTTATAAAATAAAATATCCTATAAGAAAAGAAAAAATTTATAAAATTAACTATAATGACTCATTAATTCCAAAAGATTTTAAATGTACCGTCTTTAGAATTTTAATGTTACCCATTGATAAAAAAAATATTATTCCGAAACGTTTGAAAATAAATTAAGTAAACTTAAATAATATATTATTATTTAAAAAAATCTCTACTGAACGAAAACTACTTCCACACCTCTAATATATCCCATAATATTTAAAATATAAGAATCTTACTAGTCTTTTCTGATCCTTTTCAATTTCATTTATACCAAAAAAGGTTTCAGGCAACCAAATTACAGCAGCATACTCAAGGAGAGATCTTACCAAAGAAAGATACAGAATAACAATAATTATTCTTGGGTTTGTAAAATCAACTGAGTTTCTTATAATGAACGATAACATTTGATGTGCCTTATTAATTACTGAATTTATATGTTCATTTAAACTCAATATTATAGTGAAACAAGATACCAAGCTCTTTCACTTGTTTAACCCTTAAAAGGACTGCTTCGTCAATTCTGTGGTTGTAGTCAATTACGGATTTGTTTTTAGAAATTTACATTTCCCATTATTTAATCGTAGATTATTCTTATCGCACCACAACTTCACCTTGTTGATTTCAACTTGAAGACACTTACAGTCATTAACTGATTTCACTACCTACACGATAAAGGTAATAGTAGTAGTATGTCCCATTAGTCCCTCGTGGGGCATAGGGTGTTGGTTAAATTTTTCCAATCAGTTCTATTTTTTGCTAGGAAACTAATATTATTTGATTTGTTCATCAACAGCAAAATATTCGTATACAAATAACGTTTACAGATTGCTTCAAAATAAATAAAAATCAAGTACAAATAATACAGCAAAAGCTGAATAGCACATCCAAAAATTATTGAGTCGGGCAACATTTTTTCATTAACGTCTAAATCTCTAAATAGTGTTATGTTTGTCCATGACGTTCCTAACGTATTTTTTTATATTTTTAATTTCAATAAATAAAAATTTTTCATAAAAGACAAACTGGTGATAAAAGTATCAGGGAATTACATTTATCCAACATTTTCATTTCAGCTTTTACGTAGTATTGTAATCTTTAATATCAGTATGATATTTTCCTCATCCGTCATCATGTCCATATATGCACCAGTATTGGTTCTGCTCTTAATGAAACATTTTCAAATGTTTATTTTATTTGTGCCCCAACACTGATAAGCAAATGCATTCTTGTACCATATGTTTCCGTGGATAAGAAATAATATACCAGCATTTGAGTAATTATATTTTTTCTTTGCTAAATACCAATGGAAAACTTAATTTAAAAAGTTGCACGCAATTCGCAATGTCTTTTTTTTAATATATGACCAACCATTACGTATATTTTGCCTGAACGTTTGATGTAAATAACAGAAAATAAAAATTACACAATCTATTATTCATTTGCATGCATTTGAAATTAAACATGTACAAACAAAATGTGGGTAAGGATTCAAATCAAATGGAAATTCCAATGTGTAGACACGTGTAATTTTAGTTTATACTAATTTAGAAATTATTACCAATGATTGCCTACATAATTTTCAAGGATTGAAAAAAATATATAAACACGTGTTAACTAAAGAAATAGAAATTGACAAATTAAAGCTTATCTTAAACGCTTTATTAACTTCACAATGATCATTTTTTCTCTACTAAAAACATAAATGATTATAATGTTACACTGAATAAAACATTAAAAGACTTAAATACAAAAACGAGTATAATGTTAATGAAATAATGAGCAATTATTGTACAAAGAAATTGTATGGTTTTGTATCTGTAATTAGTTAATTGTTCTGTTTTATGTATACTCCAGTAATTAATCATTCATTATGTATTTCTTATGTTGTTTTAAAGTGTAAATAGATGTGCACATGTACAGAGTATAGTTTAGCCTATTCATTAAGGTTTCATACACGAAGTCAAGAAATAATTTTAGTTAATAAGGCATCCAATATTAATTGTAACAAAAATCAATAACGATGATGATCAAATTTATTGAATCACATATTTGTTTGCCCTCAGGCAAATTTTATTCAAAAATTAGTTAATCTGCATTCAGCTAATTTTTTAATGTTCACAGATTCACACAGTCCATAAAAGTAACAATTACATACTAATTACATATATGGAAGAAAGACAACACCGATTCACTTCTCAATTAACGTTGTTTTCATGAACATATTTCGGTTAAATATTGCACAGCAGTCAGTGCGACATAAAAAAGTAAATATATGAGTAAACCTACAATTGAGTTCTTAAAAAATAAAGCACTTGTATCGCAACAAGCTCTTTTATAATACATTAGACTAGTGTACTCGTATAATTACACATTTTTATTGATCAATAAATATCAATTATTATTTTAAATCAGAAAATAGGAACCTATTGCAAACAAAACAAAAACTTCGCAAATTCATTACCTCTTTATGGGTATGTTAGAATACCCGTTATTTTTTCCATCTATCTGTAACATTTTAGTAATTACTATACTTACTGAATGCACTGAAGATATGTTTTTTTGTACAGCGGCTTTAAATACAGGGTTTTACAACATTAAAACCCTAATTAAGGCCTCTTGTATTTTTTGCAGCTGTAGAAATAAAAAATATATTCAAGGAGGTTGAATCTTCAAATTAGATTTTGTAGATTGTAAACGGTGTCGTTTAGGCATAATGAGTGCCTCCCACCACTGCCACCTAATTAGATCTTTTGTGGAACCCTTTTGATCTAATAGAACCCCTCAAGCCCTAGGGTACTTATGAATCTTAGGACCTTCTTGAGAGCTATTTTGCTCACTTCTTCAAGTGTTAAACTCACCTTTTCGAGGTGGCGGATTATAACTTCGCAGTTGCAAAGAATATTGTAACGTTTTTACGACGTTTATTTAAATTAATTTAAAATAAACTCGGTTCGTGGTGTAAATTAATTTATTCAATTTTTCCGTATAAACTGACGTTTATTTGTTTCTGGCCTGCCCATAAAAGTTGATGTTTTATAAACAATCGTTTAAAATTTTTATTCCGCTAGCGCTTTAAAAATGTCAAATCACTTTAAAAATGTCAAATAAATGTCAAAATTGAATAAACAGTTGTATTACACTTGCGGATAAGTTGTTTACGGCCTCGGCTACCCGCCTCGGCCGTAAACAACTTGCTCATACCTTAAAGACACTTTTCGTCTGAGGTACATACATAATTTTATGTCATACTAGTTTCTAAAGTTGTTAAATTATTAAAAGAAATCTCCAGCAATTTGTAGCAGTATTAGTTTTAAGTAAGTAGTCTAAGGCGCAACAATTCGTATCTCCTAGCAACGAGCATTTATAGAACAAAAAGTGACACTTTAAAGAACTAGGACTTTAAAATGACACTTTAAAGTCCTAGCACTTTAAAGTGTCACTTTTCGTCCTATAAATCGTTCGAAAAACGTTGCTTTAGAAACGAGTATGACATAAAATTAATTTATTAACTCGCGGTATCAACGCGCTTGCGGCTACCGGTAGGCCCAGTAATCCTCCCAGTATTGATGGTCAAATGAGTAGATATTGTTTGCCTGTTATCAAGAACTATTTTATGATTTTATTATTGTCCTTGGACACTGAATTGAAATATTTCTTTTCAATTTCATCGCTTATTGAAGTTTTTCCTTGCTTAAAGGTATCTATTATCCACGAATGTCTCATACACATTCAAATAATGTTTAAAGTTTTCACTCCTTCACACCACAAAAATCGAACCATAACTCGTTGCTTTTTTTAACGTAACATATATCTTATATTTTGTTGTTATATTTGTAGTGACAAGACAAAAACGAAATTTTGCCTGTCTGTACCATTAGTAAACAGAATTAACCGCAGCGAAGCTTTTTTGCACTGTTTGTCCTAGATGGATTTTATATTGTTCAGGTACTGCTCGACTCGCTCTTGTATAGTAAGAATACATACAGTATTTAATGCAAACGACGTTAAGAAGCTGTTACCATCATTTATAGAGTTGATCTAAAAACCGTCATAACACAACCTTGCGGAATCTGCAACAGTAATTAAACTTGAAAAGATGCATTAAACTGTTTTGCATTCAATTAATAATGTATGTATGCGAAACCATTTAGTAAGAAGTTAGCATTATACACAATATTTCATTTAATTAAGTACCTATTACACATTTAATTTGTTAAAGTATTAAACCCATTATATCTTTAATAATTTATCGGTTAACATTAAGATTAATAATAATATAGTAGGACGTAATTGTGCAGCATATGCTACCATATGCATATTTTATTCAGTAATTAAATCCGAGAGCACCATTACCACTGTGTCAAGGGAATTTTATAAATGGAAATATAGCTTATAGTTTCATAAATCTTGGAGTTATTAAAGTGGCATTTATCAAAGGAAAACACATACGTCATTAACACCATGCGCGACAACAAAATATCAGTGGTGAAACACCGTTTTAGTCTTATGGTCTAAGGTTTTAGTAATGTAACGACTATAGTCCGTCTCGGCCTCAGAAAGACGGACATGTTCTTATGTAACATATTTGTCTTCAATTGAAAGTTTTCTCAATCATACAAACCGTTTTTAGCAAAGCACCTTTGTCAGATTTAATGTGCATCGTGGTTTGGCGGCCTAATATTATGTTGTTACAAATTAAATAGAATTTAGAAGAGGTGTTTCTGTAGTTTTGTTACCAATTTGTGTGAAGCTACTAACTGGGGCGAAAGCAGTGTTATTAGATCGGAACAATTTGACACGCAATACTTTCTTACTTTCTATATAGCTCTCTGTCAACAAAGTGGTCAAAAATTTCAGGAATTCTGCAATATCAGCGAATATCCTATCAAACGTATTGATTCCAACTGGAGTAGTTCCCAGATCTTCGATATTATTCAAAGTCATTTGGTATTGTTTTTCCCCACGACAGGCTCCAAATATACCTACCCGTAATCGTGGAAACTTTCAAAATGAGATATTTTACCTCTTGATCAAGATTTTCTTTTTAAAAGTACAATAATCTTAAAATGTTTGCTGATGTTCTGATTATTCTTTATTTTCATTGTCGTTTTTATCATGAAGGAATGCGACCAAATCATTAATGATTTCTATATCTCGGGCTTCCCTCGAAGTATGCAAAAGAAAAGAATGTATGAACTGCAAACCGCTATATGACGTGTATCAAGCTGCTCACACATAAAATTTCACTTTTAATTATAACACATATCATAAATAGCTTTTGTCCACGATTAGTCAATAATCTGTCAATTATTCATGTGTTTGGTCAAACATAATGCTATCCATTTTCTTTTATAATTATTGTACTTGAAATAAGTATTAGATATTGTTGATTAATTGTTAAAACGACATACATAGTACCAAATAAGCTTAATTGTCTCTGTTGAAATTATGAAAATTAAATAAATTTTTATTCAGAAAAATAAAATTTTGTTGCATATTCCTTTTGGTCCAATTCATATGCGACTGGGCTCGTATATAGGTCTTTAGTCGTTGGTCGATTATGTATTGTATAACATTATATCTTGCTGACATGTGAAATAGGTGCTATGGTTTTATAGTTCTCACACTTACGGGCTGTTGCTTTTTTGTGTATCAGGACGATTACTGTTTGTGTCCAGTCTTTGGGCCACTTTCCTGTTTTCCACACTTGATTACAAATGTTCGTGAGTATTTCAATATCAGTTGCATTTCAAATTAATCAATGTATTTCACATTTATTAATTTTATTTGTAGTTATTTGGAGTTCAATTTTATGAGTTTTATTGGGAAAGGATGAGTTATAGTAAGTTGTATTTCAATAATTTGTTTTAAGAAATTTCAGGTTGTTTTTGCAGACAATTGAAATAAAATGTGCAATTTTTTTTGCTATGCCTATAAAATTATTTATTTGTTTAGTATAAAAACGGCGCACTAATCACGTAACTCGCAGAGCGGGCCGGATTGAGCATTTCATGCGTAAGTCCACATACGCTAACGCACCAGCCTCAACACCGAAAGGTATTTAGAGGTCAACGATTAAATTCTTCTTCTTAAAGACCTTCTCCGATTCAGAGGTTGGTTATCACTTGGTTAAACATCTCTCGATCTTCAGCTACCCGAAACAGTTGTAAAGCCGTCATTCCTGTCCAATTTCGTATGTTGCGGAGCCAAGATAGTCTTTTTCTTCCCACACTTCTCTTTCCATGTATCCTTCCTTTAATTATTGTTTGTAGTAATTTATATTTTTCATTTCTTAGAATATGTCCGAAGTAGGCCGTTTTTCTTCTTTTACTCGTATTCATTAGCTCTTTTTCATTGCCTATTCTCCTTAATACCTCTTCATTCGTTATTCGCTCTACCCAGGAGATTTTCAGGATTCGCCTGTATATCCACATTTCGAAGGCATCGATCTTATTCATGATTGCTTTTTTCAGCGTCCAAGCCTCCATACCATACAGTAATGTCGACCATACGTAACACTTAACAAATTTTATTTTTAGAGCGAGTTGCAGGTGATTGTTGCAAAGCATAGATTTATACTTTAAGAATGTGTTTCTTGCCACCTCTATTCTAATTTTAATTTCGTCATCAGGATTTAGGTCGGTATTAATCCAGCAGCCCAAGTACTTAAATCTTATGACTTGATCTATTGCTGTTTGGTTGATTGTTATTTGTGCTCTATTTCCAGTCGGGTTGTTTATTATCATGAGTTTAGTTTTGTTGATATTTATTCTCAAGCCCATTTCTTCGCATGCTTCATTTATGTTATTAATAAGGAACTGCAGATCCTCTAGACTTTCTGCTAGTATAGCGGTATCGTCCGCATACCTTATGTTGTTTATAACTTCGCCATTTATGTTTATACCCTCCGTTCGTTCCCATAAGGCCTTTTGAAACATGCATTCAGAATATATGTTGAACAGGACCGGGGACAAGACACATCCCTGTCTAACACCTCTTTTTATTGGACATTCTTGCGTTTGTTCGTCACCTATTTGTACCACATCTGTTTGGTTCCAATATACATTCTTTATAAGCCTAATATCCTTTCCATCGAGTCCAATGTTTTCGAGAGCCTTCATTAATTTCTCATGTTGTACCCTGTCGAAGGCCTTTTCAAGGTCTATAAAGCAGACAAATACCGTTTTTTGGAACTCTCTGCATTTCTGTAACATAACATTCATGCTGAAAAGTGCATCTCTTGTCCCCAAACCACTCCGGAATCCAAATTGGGAGTTGTCAATAGTAAGTTCACATTTTTTATATATTCTGTTCTGTATAATTCTTAATAAGAGCTTCAAAATATGACTCATTAAACTGATTAACCGAAAGTCATTACATGTTTTTACGTTATTTTTCTTAGGAAGTGGAATAAATACAGATTTCATCCAAATATCAGGAATTTTCCCATTGTCGTATATATGGTTAAATAATTTAGTTAATATTTTAATGTTTGTATCATTTAGTAACTTAATAACGTCTACAGGGATTTCATCAGGTCCAACTGCTTTACCGTTTTTTGCTGCTCTTAATACGTAATCTACTTCTGTTTGTAATATTTCCGGCCCTTCCATGCCGTCGTTAGTATCTTCTTCTTCTCTCACCTGCCGGTCGTCGTCAAACAATTCAGTAATATACCTTTCCCACGTTTCCTTTAACTCCATTTTTTCCAAAACTAGATTACCATCGTGGTCCCTGAGAGTATAAGGCGTTATTTTTCTGTAATTGCCGGTTACTTCCTTTAACTTTTTGTGTATATTAAATTCATCACATTTCTTTTGTAGTTCTTCCATTTCTACACATTTTTCTTGCATCCACTTTTCTTTAGCTTCTTTTATTTTTCTTTTTATTTTTAAGTTAGTCTGTACATACTGTTCTTCGTTCCTGTTTTTAAGTTGTCTTCGTTCGTCCATTAATTTTAATATTTCTTCGGTCATCCATTGTTGTTTGGATTTAGTTTTATTTGTACCCAAAATTTTCTTCCCGTTTGAAATTATTATTTCTTCTGCTCTCTTCTATTCAGCTTCAATATCATTTTCTGTATTTATTATCTGTAGGTCTTGATTAATTTTCAGCTTTAATTTTTCTTTGACTTCTTCATTTTTGAGCTTTGATATATCCATCTTACTTGTTTGGACTGTTCGTCTTACGGCTCTTAATCTTACATTTATATTGGCTATCAGTAAAGAGTGATCTGAGTAAACATCTGCGCCAGGGTAAGTTTTTGCGCTCTTAATTGCATTTCTAAAACGTTTATTTATTAATATATAATCAATTTGATTTCTTATTATTGATTCTGGAGTGTGCTGCGGCGAGGTCCATGTATATATTCTTCGTTCTAGTAGTTTATACCATGTATTGGTTATAACCATTTCTTCTTCTTGACAGAATTCAATTAATCTTTCTCCTCTCTCGTTTTTAATACCCAGTCCATGTTCTCCCACTATGTCTAGAAATTTGCCTTTACCGACTTTCGAATTAAAGTCTCCCATAATAATGACAACTTCTTGTTTCTTTATAGATTTCAGCAAGGTACTTATTTGTGTATACAATTTTTCGACGGCTTCATCATTTCTCCTCTCTGCCGTGGGGGCGTAAACCTGAATGATATTAATATTTACCGGTTTGCCTTTTAATTGAAGCAAGGCCACCCTTTCTGAATATGGGCAAAAGTTTTGCACCGAATTCTGTATTGACTCATCTACTATAAATGCTACTCCCTCTTGATGTTGGTCATCGCTTCTTCCAGAAAAGTAAGTCACAGCACCATCCGATTTGCACATTCCAGATCCCGTCCATCGGACTTCGCTTCACGCCTAGTATTTGGATTTTATTTCTCTTCATTTCTCTTATGACGTTGGCTAATTTGCCTGCTTCGTACATTGTTCTCACATTCCATGAGCCAATTCTTTCTATTTTTGTAGCGTTTTTCCGCCCGGAGATTCTTCGCACCCCTGTCACATTCAAGTGACGCCGGGAACTTGGGGCCATTTCCTGCTTTGTATCTACCATAGTGATTATTCTTGGGAATTTAGTGAAGTGGTTTCCCCTTGCCTTCTTCACCGCAGTGTCTTAGCCATACTGTTGATCCAACTCTGCCTAAGAGTGTCTGCTCATAGACCTTTCCGATATAAATTATCTTCAGCTGTATGGCAGTACTGGGGTTGCTGCTTCCCAACCCCAGGCTAGTTTTTGGTTCGCCCTGAGTATTTGATTTCCTCGGTACCTGCCATATCTGGCAGGCTTTCCCCTATCCACCACCCGGGGAGGCGCCCGATGGGGGACTAGCAACCCCACACGGGAAACGATTACATACATACATACAATTACAACGATTACATACATACATACATTACAGCTTTAAATAATCAGGTTGTATACATATAACTAATGTCTGCTTATCTCTGGGTTCGCTCCAGGAACGAGAAATCGTTGCAAAAAAGAGGGAGGAAACCGAAAATTAGCAACAAATTAATGTATTTGCTTGGCAGACAGGAGGGGACTAAAGTTTTACTTTAATTCGAATGAAGGGCAAAATAATGCCATAATGCGACATTCCCGCATCAGTCTTACCTAATTTTTTAAACCTTTGTCGATTGTTCTAATTCTCAATTCTTCACTTTTTTTTCTGGAGCATATAATTATTACGGTTTTTGATGTACAGATTAAGTACAAGTTTATATTTTACTTTGAAAACTGTCTTCGAATGATCCAATGATCTAAGGTTCTTTTATTTGGGAAATGGGAGATAAAGGAATCAAAGCTGTACTACAAATTTTCAACGCTGCAATAAGATTAACATATTTTCCAGTATTATGGAAAGTAGCTCAAGTAATAATATTACGTAAACCGGGAAAGAAAGCTGATGAAGTAGCTTCTTATAGACCCATAAGCCTATTGCCAGTTTTGTCTAAGGTCTTCGAAAACATAATACTGAAACGACTATTGGAAATTATAGAAGATCGCAAACTCATACCCGACCACCAATTCGGCTTTCGACAATACCATGGAACAATAGAACAGGTCCATCGAATTGTAAAGAAAATTAACAATGACTTAGAAAGGAAATGGTGCTGCTCCGCCATTTTTATTGATATCAGTCAAGCATTTGACAAAGTGTGGTATGAAGGGTTATGCTATAAGCTCAAGAAAAATCTATCATATGATCTCTATGAACTCTTAAAGCCCTACTTAACTGAACGCCACTTCTTAATCAAACAGCATGATGTATTAACAGATCTAAAACCCGTTATGTCTGGAGTACCTCAAGGCAGCGTGCTGGGGCCAGCACTGTTAACTCATGCATTTAGTAGAAGTAAGATGAAAATCTTTTCCACAAGTGCGCTAGTTTTGGATGTGGTAAATAAATTTTCGAAAACAATATGTACTATCGGGAGCAATTGAAAGTAAACGGCATTAACCATGGCACTCTGTTTTTTTTGCCAGTATTCTAGTTATGTGAATGAGATTTTTAAGTATATGTAGATATAATAACCGTATTCTCACGTCATGAACAAAGGCCACTGTATACGCTTCTTCCCATTTTCTTTAAGTTTATATGCACCATTTTGGCTAATACCCACATTATTGATTACGTTTCGTAAGAAGGCCCCATTTTCAAGAAGGGTTACTGCTTGCATTTTTTGACCTTCCGTCAAACGTGACAGTTTAAATAATTAAAAATTTTTGACAGTGTCAGTAGTTGCTTAGCAGCAAGATACTATTAAGTAACATTTACAATATAAAGCTAAAATCAGTCGTTTACTTTCAATTGCCCCCGATGGTACCTACGAAATGTAATCATAAAATATTAATAAGCCAAAACAAATGTAACTTGTGTTTTATGACGAAAGTTTTATCATGCTATCATATGGTACTTCTGCTATCTGTTTTTGTTTCTTTTTTTAAGATAGCTAGACATAAACTATCGGTATTTTAAAGCCGTGTAAAATTCCCGCTACCACAAATCGTAGTAATTTAAAAAGGAAACAAAATTGTACACATGCGATTATTGCTTATTTTAGTATATTTATCTTCTTGTAATACGCACCCACCAGACACGCGATGTTACCACCATTGTCGTCATTGGTGAAACCCATTGATAAATAGAATGCAAAAATGCTGCTGTGCATTAAATTAACTGGCAATGACTATAACCTGCAAATCGTGCAATAAAATAAATATAATAAAAACTAAAATCTTAATAGGGATAGATTCGCCATTTTAAAAGTTGTTTAATTTGTCTTAATAAATAATACAAAGCCAGATTTCTGATTTCTACAACATGAAAGCAGGTATTGAAACCTGAGAAGAGAAAACTTTTCCAAAGCATTGGTCATCTTGACCCTTGTGATTTGATGAAGTGACTAGCTTCGAAGACTAACTCCAACAAACTTTATCAAAGAAACCTTTCCACTGATGATGGCAACTGAATTATTTAACTACGTATGTGGTGTTTAATATATGTTGTACTTTTTCAATGTTATTCAATGTTCAATTTTTTTTTTTTATTTAGAGGGGCCAAAAAGTTTACAAACGTATTGAAGTATATTCTTAATTCAGCCACGTTATATGACAATTTTGTTATTAGCCTCCATTTAGTTTTAAAAGTTCAATGTGCTACTAATTTAAAAACGCGTACAAAAATAAACTTGCTCTAAATTGAGCAAATATCAAAACATTTATATAGACCAAGATAACAATAACAAATATGTTTACGAAAACATGCTTAAATTAAATTAAATTAATTAAGCAATAGCTTTGGGTAGGTCATTTCACAAAAATGAATGATTTTTAATCAGCTACTGCGAAATTACTAAACGTGTATTGGTTGGAAAGTTTAATGAAATAAGATCATTTATTTTTCGTCAAACAAACATACTATTTTTCGAATTACACCATTCGTCTTTCTACTAAATGATATTATTTTTCAGATGAATAATTATTTGGCGCCGTAGTAAACAATAAATTATTATAAATGTGATTCGTATACCACATGTTTGTTGTCGGCTTTTTGTCAACTGGTGAACATTTCCTACGTATTATCTCTACAGAGGATTCACTGTGCGAAATTAGTAGTTGCGGTTATACGGAATGTTGTACCATTGACGTCAAAGCCGAACGATGATCTTATAAACAATTCAAGATTCTTCCTGTGTACCTGAGAAGCTGACTTAGTATAAAATACAAACAATTGTTGCAGTTCATTTACATACATATATGCTCTAAAATCATATTCGGGTGTTTAAACGGCATTGTTATAAAAATCCGTTGATTTGGTTTTTCTTTAAAGCCACATATAATTAAATATTTGAGTTATTTGTTTATGTATCTAATACTCGTTTAATTTTTTTTTTTCATGAATGTTCTGAAAAATATCAAAAATACCTTCTTATGCATATGTTGCAGGGCGTTTCGAAAGAGAGTAACATTAAGATAACATTTTTGAAGTTTCAAAAATATAAAATTTAACCTGTCCATACATAAACCGATAGCTCATGAAAATTTATTAATTAGAATTTAGCTATTGTTTGCGGTCGTTTCCCCTTGATGTCATTTTAATTCGTATTATACAGTGTGTCCCCGGATGGAGTTGACAATAGGTATGATTTACCAAAAATTTTCGAATTGGATTTTAATATTTTGGGATTAATCCCTGCTCGGTCTGAAACTTATTTTTAGTTTACTTTCGATTTTTTTTAAATCAAGTAGGCCTTTACAGTTGAGCAAAAACTCTTTTCGTTTCAGGTAAAGTACATTTTCCGTTCACTGTACGCCAATGTGTTACTAAGAAAAGTTGTTCAGAATGAAAAGTTATGGCGTTATGCAAATTTTCAGAGCGATCGGCCTACTTTGATAAAATTCATTATTTGTAAATTTCGTTTCAGGTAAAGTACTGTTTCCGTTCACAGTACGCCAATGTGTTACTAAGAAAAGTTGTTCAGAATGAAAAGTTATGGCGTTATGCAAATTTTCAGAACGATTTGATAATAGAAATTGACAATAGGAAAAAAATCTTTATTATTAATTGTTCGACGAAAAGTAATTCTTTATTAAAAATTCTGAAAATTTGCATAATGCCATAACTTTTCATTCTGGACAACTTTTCTTAGTAACACATTGGCGTACTGTGAACAGAAACAGTACTTTACCTGAAACGAAATTGACAAATAATGAATTTTATCAAAGTAGGCCGATCGTTCTGAAAATTTGCATAACGCCATCATTTTTCATTCTGAACAACTTTTCTTAGTAACACATTGGCGTACTGTGAACGGAAAATGTACTTTACCTGAAACGAAAAGAGTTTTTGCTCAACTGTAAAGGCCTACTTGATTTAAAAAAATCGAAAGTAAACTAAAAATAAGCTTCAGAACGAGCAGGGATTAATCCCAAAATATGAAAATCCAATTCGAAAATTTTTGGCAAATCATACCTATTGTCAACTCCATCCGGGGACACACTGTATTAATACGAGGGTCATTCAGAATGTAATACCCGTTTTACTTTTAAACAAAAATTATTTAACCAGTTAACAATATACATTTATTTTTATACAAATGAACATTAATTTATTTTTCTACATAGTCACCACCCAAGGCTAAACATTTTTTTATAGCGTGAGACGAGCTTCTGTATTCCGATGTCGTAAAACCCTCGCGCCTGTTCGTGCAACCACTTGTTCACAGCGAATTTTAACTGATCACTGTTTTCATACCGCTTACCACCCAAGAGGAGATTTTTAAACAGGTGAAAATCTGAAAATCGCTTGCTGCTAAATCCGGACTATACGTCGGATGAATCATAATCTCCCATCTGAAACGCTGAAGCAATTCTTGAGTCTTCACAGCAACATGCGGGCGAGCATTGTCATGCAAAAGCACAATACCCTTGGTCAACATCCTCTTAAGCACTTCTTGGGTGGCAAGCGATATGAAAACAGTGATCAGTTAAAATTCGCTATGAATAACTGGCTGCACGAACAAACGGCAGAGTTTTACGACATTGGAATACGGAAGCTTACGCTTACGCTACGAAAAATGTTTAGGCTTGGGTGGTGACTATGTAGAAAAATAAATTAATGTTCATAATGTATAAAAATAAAGATACATTGTGAAGTGGTTAACTATTTGTTAAAATAAAAATGAAAATCGTTAAACTACGGAAAGTAGACCTTTTCAGATGGCATTTGACAACGGAAGTAAATGTTTTTCACTGAATAAACCAGAAGATACGGTTGCGATTTATATTTATTAATAATTATTTTATGCTTTCTATTTTTAACAAAACGCTTCTTATTCAGTTATTCGTTTAATTGTTCGCGTAATTTACACGTGCCCAAGTTTTACCCAAAAACTATTTCTTATTCTTGTTCAACAAAAGTGTAAAAAGCTATTTAGTGTTCTCTAAAAAAAATAGGTTATTACGTTAATGCAGTCACCTTTCTAGTTATGTATGCATTTAATTTGCTAGTTTAACTTGACCCAGTAGTTATTTACTTACCCTAGCATTTTAAGAATAAATAAATTCGTAAAAAATATCTGGGTTTTAGTTTTATTTTGTAAAGCTAATTCGATTTCACAGTATCCGCGTTTATTACGTAAAGGGGCCCACAGACTACCAACTTGGTTGTCAACGATGTCGTCAACTTGCCATGTTGAAGACAATGTTGATAGTCTGTGGGCAGGTTGAATGTTGAAATTTCATGTTGGAGTAAAATCAAAAAGTTTGGATTTTCTGTGGGAGGAGCCTAATGTTGGCAACCAAGTTGTAGCGTCTGTGGCAGTGTTGGTAACTCGGTTGCAAACATTAGTTCACCTCAAGGAGCTATAGGGGGTTTATGTTCTGTGCTATAGGGTGAAATTGTTCGGCATAATTGTGCTTGTCAAAATCCCACGAATCTTTAGTTGTTATTTTGATTACAAAAGCCCGAAAAGTTCCCACCCAACGAGTGTCCGCAACATCCCCCTTTTTCGTGAAAACTCACCCCTATAGCGTATAGGTTACAGTTTAAAAAAAAAAAATTTGTAACCCGTTGCTCCAATTCGCAAAATGTATAGGAAATGAAATGTTTATTATTAAATTCTACACAAAAAATGTTATATTGTTCTTTTGGCTAATATCCATCCAACTCGGGCAAATTACGTTTAAAGTTAAAGGGATAGTTCTGAAAAACACAACATGTTTGGCTGATTTCATTTTTAGCAATGAAAGCATTTTTAATATTTTTTCCGACTCTAAAATTTGCTGAAATCCTATTTGATAGTTTTCGCCAGATATTCCTCGGTATTGCCCAAATGTTCCTCGAGAGGATCTGTTTGGAATTTACGTAATAAGACATATTCGCAATTTAAAGTAATTAAAAAAAGTAAATTAATCAGAGTTAAAGTTGTGAGTCGTAAGGCCTGATAAGTTTCTTTAAAAAGCTTTCCACAAGGACTGCCATTTTTTTCACCTTCAGTTTCTATTACTACACAATTGTCCTGCCAATTTACAAATTTTATCAAGAATAAAATATTCTGCTCATCCACAGTTTTTATAGCGTTTCGATATGTATGTATCTCGCTTGTGTTGTCCTTCAAATAAAGTTTTACAATTTACTATCTTCCACCACCTTAAGACTATTTTCAAAAACTTTATAGTTCCTTGACAGTTTTCAGAATCCTTTAGCTTTAACGCTGAAATATTTTTCTCATCAAAAAAACGAATACAAAGCTTTACATTTTGTTTTTCAATATTGGTGCTTAACACTTTACGGGATAAGACTGGAGCAAATTTTACGATACTGTTTTCCTCTTCTTTATAAAGTTATTTTAAATGTCCAACACAAGCACTATATCTGTCTATTAACCGAATATTATTAACCACTCTATGTTATAATATGTAAAATACGTAAAATCGCTGCACTTAAAACCTCATTTTATTGATTTCTAACAGCGCGCTAATTACTACCCTTAACTTTAAACGTTATTTTCGCGAATTGGATGGGGATTAGCCAAAATATCAATATAGTACTTTTTGTGTAAAATCTAATAAAGAATATTTTTGTTTCTATAAACATTTCCCGTTTAAACAACGGCTAAAGAGAAAAATGAGAAAAACAAGCACAATGTACGAGCTGGGGGGTGATTTTTGATAAATAAGGGATGTTGCGGACACATCTCAGTTGGAAACTTTTTGGTTTTTTGTTTCTACCCCTGCTGAGAGTTTATCTGCGTAATATGAAAACTTTATAAATTATTTAGCCTATTCTATGTTTTAATGTTTAATTTCCATGTACTATGTTCCCTTTTTGAGAAGATAATTTCAATCTTGTTTATTTATCTCTTGCCTTCCGTCTCCCTGTTTCTCTGATATTTTTCCTCCAATGAAAATTCTCTTTGCTTTTCCTTGGTTCCTTGGTTAAATACTAGGTTTCTAGCTAACTTATTTTGTAATTACAATACAACATTCCTAACAATTAAATTATTCTACCCTAACTATCTAGATTCTTGTTTTTATTACATTTTTAAATATACTTATGTTAAATCTGCATAAGTTAACTTTCAAGTAAACTATAACTTTATATTCACTAACAATTATATTCAACTCAAAATCTTTAATACCAACAAATATCATCTCAATATATTATGTACATGCACGCGGCAAAGTGCAGGCCTCACTTGTCTCAAGACGCTTTGCGGTCATGTTCTGTACTTAATTAGTGGTAATCGGCTAGTTGTTTGAGGAAACGTTAGTTTTTTATAAATAAAAATGTATTGGAAAATTGAAGAGAAGGAAAGACAAAGATTGGATATGTCGCTAATTCAAACTGTGATTCGTATTATGACGAGGAAAGGAGGAAACTGAAAATGGCGAATCCGACTTCGGAGAACAGTCCACAGTAAAGAAAACGAACATACTGCAAAAGAGGTACGTACTTCGGCCTCAACTGTTCTAAGTAATAGTGACGCAAATGTTATTGCTGAGCTTCAAGGCCTTAGAGAGTTAGACGTTTTCTTAAAACTTTTTAACCGAGGAAGTATTTGATCGAATGACTGTACAAACTAATATTTATGCTTAACTCAAAATCTTAAATAAAACTGTTGATCCAAAATCAAGGAAAATTGACTGGGTTCCCATCAATGCAGTTGAGCGGAAAACATTTTTAGGAATTTTAATGTGGACGAGATTGAACCGTAAACCTACCTTAAAGGATTATTGGAGACGATCTGTCCGGCTTCAAAATGTATGTCTAAAAACCGTTTTGAAATACTACTACAACTGTGGCACTTCTCAAATAATGAAGAATGTCCTCCAGGAGACATACTATCCAAATTCAGCCTCTAATAGATAGAAACCTTCGGACAAAATGTGTATAGACGAAAGTTTGATCCATTTTCGTGGGAGAATATCATTCCGACAGTTGTATATAAAGGGGTAGAGGTATAAATTAGGTTTTAAGGTTTTTAAGTTATGTTTGAAGGGTGGTTATACATATCACATGAAAATTGGCTGCGGTATGGACAACACCGAATGTATACCAACAGCTAATAAAGTCGTTTTTAAACTAATGAACAATCTGGCAAATAATAATAAATTTGTATACCGATAACTGATACACCAGCGTATTTAGTTTGGCTAGAAAATTATTTAAAAAAAAAACTCTTTTGGTTGGAACACTAAGAAACAACAGGAAGGAAAACCTGTTGCTTCAAAAAAAAACTCAAAAGGGATGAAATTTATGGCGAAGAAAAACAAGAAACAGTAGTTTCAAAGTAGAGAGATGAAAACGACATATTATTTTTAAATACTAAACATGGTGATGAAATGACAGAAGTAAGTGCCAGAGAAGGAGGTTCCCGGAATAAACCTTTAGCAATATGTGATTATATTACTGCAAAATCCTTCATCGATATATCCGACCAAATGTCGTCCTATTCCACAGCTTTACGAAGAACACTGAAATGGTTTCGCAAAATCGCGGTGGAAGTATTGACAGGAACATCTTTAGTGAATGCGTGGATTATTACAATAAAGTGAACATACAATGTGATTTTTTAAAAACTCATGCAGCAGGCCGTATTCTGACTTAATACAGACAGTTCTAAGGTTATTAAGACAGAATACGGACTGCTGCAATTGAGTTTTTAAAAAAGCGCATTGTACATCTGTTCAAATAACAACATTTAGGGAAAATTGTGATTACGGTTACTGCAAGGTGGCGTCACCAATGAAAATATACATGCTGAACCCAAATCACGATATGCATAAACTTCATGCAACCGATAAAAGTAAACGATGTAAATTCTGTTACATTAAATTTATGGAAGAACATGATCGAAACTATACCATGAAACACAGTAAACAAGTCCTTTATGTATGTCCAGCTTGCCGAGGAAAACCACGAGTTTCCTAAGAATGTTTTTTTGAAATTCATAAGTCAATACCAAAATATTTTAGAACGATGAATTTTTTTGTGTATTTTTATGTCCATTTTCTATAGTATTGTAGTTTTTTGATGACTGTATTCTTATTTTTACAAAAAAGCGTAAGTAAGCAAGCAAGCACAACGAAGTCGTTTTTGAGATAAAGTTGTTATTTGTTACACCAAAGGAATTGTGCAATAAGTACAAATAACAATAACACACTGGAAGATATTTTTGAGTGTATCTCAAAAACGACTTTGTTGAACTAAGAATGTCAAGAGAACTTTTTTACGTAAAATTAATGTTTCTTTCATAATACATTTAAGAACGTGGCTTTAATATTTTTTCTTAATTAAAAATGTCCTTGACTCCCCCCTCACAACGCCATCATTTTTTATGTAGTTAATGCTGGTAAAGTATGTTCCCAACTTTCACGACCACCCTGTATACCCACGGCAGTCAACGTGTTAATTTCATCGGATTAACCTTTTTATTCAATCTAGATAGGTAATCGATTATTAAATGACGGTAATAACTGCACACGTGCCAGTCTAGACAATGTGGAGGTTAATGTTAACCAAAATTTACCTTGTAAACGGAAATGACAGATTAGATTCCTAATCTGGGTTTTTTGAAATTTATTTACGGAAAACCCCGAAACCGTGCTCTCTTCTGTTACAAAAACGTTAGATTCTATGCCAAAGCTATGTTTAGCATGAGAAAAATATCTACACTCGAAGTATATTGAAAGTGCTAAATGACCATGTCAGTAAATACACATTGAAATATGAGCGTATACGAGGGTGGTCCGATATAAAAGTACAAAAATTGTACAAACACATGTATTACAAAAAAAATCTTGAACAAATTCAAGAAACACTACATACTAATGTTTATTTTTCTACGTAGTCGCCGTTAGCATTTAGAAATTCATTCCGTCGTTTTACAAGTTTAAACATTCTTTCCAAGCTGCAGTTTGCAGTGCATTTTGATCCTAAAATCTCTTTCCTAATAAAAATTGCAACAACGGTTCAAAACAATAGAAATATGATGGGGCTAAATCCGCAGGAGTGAAAATTCCACTATTCCACATCATGGAACAGGATCACACTTCAACCCATACAACAGCCTGGTTGGAAAAGCGGAAGTAGGATGCCTATTTAGGCTACTCGAAGCAGTTTTTACCAGGAACAATATTTGAAGACTAAAATACATTGCAAACCGCAAAAAGAAAGTTTAAACTTGTAAAACAATGGGTTAAATTTCTAAATGTTAATGGCGACTACATGAAAAAATAAGCATTAGTACGTAGTGTTTCTTAAATTGTCCATTTTTTTTTTTTTATAAGAAATGTGTTCATATTATTTAGAACTGTACCTTTAATACTGGGCCGCCCTCGTACATGTTGCTCGGTAAATAAACAATTATACTAACATTAAATAGCCTACTAAATTTTAGGAAATAGGAGAATAGTAAAAACCTAATAGTAACACACAACTTTTTGTTACAGCTCCTGGATATGCTGAAATTTTATGCCAGATTTGAAATAAGCGATGAATCTGGTGACCCTTTAACAGATCATGACATGACTCAGATGCATTATTCAAAGATTACTTCATTACAGGTGAGTCTAAATAGTCATTTCATTACAATAAGCAAATGCGTATCTTCTTTGTTTAATTATTGTATTTATCCATAATTTTTTATGTGAACTTTAAAGTACATTTGCTAGATGTGAACTTCCGGGAACTTAATTGTAAAAAATATCAACATGTGCTGAATTACATAACAATAATTGCATTATTCTGATCTAAAAACCGCGAATTGTTCTGCTTAATTTGGAAATTTAGACCATATACCGGGTGGCCATAAATATCTGTTATCACCTTATCACATTACCTTTGGAATCTACACCGCTTTATAAAAATGATTAATCCAACTAACCTAAATGTGTAGATTCCAAAGGTAATGTGATAACAGATATTTATGGCCACCCGGTATTAGTGTTCACTTTTCTCACTGTTAAAAATAGAAAACTTATTAGTCAGTTTGTCATTAAATATGCATTATCTATTATAAACAGCAAGTGTATTACAAGAAAAGATAAAAGGGTATTTTTTATTTTTTAAACAACAATGCATTTTAACGATTCGATGGAATATGAATTGCTTACTCGAACCTTAATAAAAAATGTGAGTTCTGCTCAGACATTTATATCTATTTTATAATTTTAATCAATTGTTTTATGTTAAAATCCCTCGCGAGTGAAGGCAGCTATAGTATAGCATACTAAATAGCATGCCTGCTTGATGAATGATTAAAATAAATAAAAATGTAACTGCAGTATACTTGTTTTATTGTTACATGCCGAACTTTAATTTGCACAAAAATATAGAAAAGTCACGACGACTGCATACCGGTTTTTTCCTTGCAATAATCGCGTCCAGTATGTAATCCTCTACAGTGATATGTGGTTATGTCTGTACCTTTGAAAAAGCCCAGAGTATCATCTATAGAGGTACTTTACGTAAGCATTTCTAATTGCATTTCATGTTCCTAGAATTTATTCTGTCTGCGGGCATTTAGTGCTTCACAGTGACATATCTAGTGAAAAGATATTTTACCGTCCTCTTGGCACCGTCTAATTTGTTATGTTCTTTAAGTTCCACCAGTTTTTTATAATATTTAAGTAGAAGGTGTATTAAAACGAGAAGAACATGTACGTCATCAGTAATCTGCGCGGCAGGAAAATTCCAGTGGGGGGGCGAACGAATCAAATACAACAAACACTACGAACGCCAATGCAAACAACAAAGGCTCTCCCCTTCCGTAACAATTTGGACTCGCCCGAACGCTTTCTGGTCTACGACGCATGATGACGTACATACATGTTCTTCTCGTTTTAATACATGTCTACCAATTTAGAGCTAAACTGGCAAGATTCCAACACCTTTAGTGGTGCCTGGCTGTCTGCCATTATGCAAATTTTATTCTCCTACACTGCATTAAGATTTGGGACCAGATAGGTATAGCAAAAACCTCAGTTGCAAAGCGCCCTAGGTTGAGGCTCATTGCTTTGCCTGATCCCTCCCCGTAGATGCCCAAGCTGGCATTTTTAGATAAATCTGTCTGTGTACCGGATTTCTCTCTTTTGATAAAAGGGCTGTCCTAACTACAGCTTGCTCTGTACCGTATCGCTACCCCGAACAGTTTGTATAAGTTAAAAAGTGTTTAAATGTTATTTGACTGCATTTGTAGAATGAAATTTTGATCAATTATTTGAAAGATTTTGGCATGGTCCCCTACAATACAGGATAATCTCCCGTAACCATCAGTTTTGAGCCGGTATGCCCCCAGTCGAGCCTTAACTTCCACGGTAAGGTATAAGGGGAGGCAGCCCTAATAGGACTTCTACTGCAGTTGCATCGCCCCCGTTATTCCTAAGCATTGCCATTCTTTGCATCAGTTTGCTTAGTATATATTTATTATGTGTAGATACTACCGTATGCCACCACAAAAGTGCTGTACAGGTGATACTATATTTGGTTTCAGCCCCCAAGTGTCACCAAACATTCGATTGGAACTCCGGTAGGCCCTAGTAGCTATATTTATGACTTTTTCTAGATACTGTTTGATTATCAGTTTGGTGTCTATAGTGTCTCCATAGTACGTGACTTCGTCCACTATCTGCAGCCCCTTCCGTAAATAAAAAAGGTTCTGTGTTCCCATACTTTTTCTGATTTGTTTTCACTTATAATCTCACAGGAGCATTAATTCTTTCCGGAAATTTTTCGCCTCGGCTCGTATTCGCCTACCTCAAATGTTAATACGTCCTTACATTCGTTGTAGTTTAAAATAACTATTAAGCTTTGTCAGGTTAATAATTTTGTTTGCCAGCCTCCAGCTTTCCCTTGAAGACCTACTTTGAGGTATTTCAGGGTGTAAGTTATTTTCTCCGTGGACTGCCACAAACCCTGAAAAGTGGGTGCTTCACAGTTTTCTCTCATTTTCGAATATTTTATCATTGCATTACTCGTATAAGTGTCTTTTACAAGGGCCCTTTGCACATTTAAGTATATCTTTAACTCCCTCAATGATGATCTTTTTACTTTCCTAATTTTTTAGTTACATTGGATTTGAGCTATTCTTTAAAAGTCCCATTCCTCAGTTTGTTAGTATATAGACGCCAAATCTAAATAGGTGCCCATTAAATTAAAAAGACTCGTTCATTTAAGTTTTGCCTAACAATTAAAGGATGGCCTAACACCAAAAAGGCTGGGAAGCTACATCGCTCCTCTCCAATGCGCTCCTACCTTCTTCTTCTTCTTCTTACGTTAGGGCTGTTTGTTGCATTGCCTCTATTTCCCTATGGGTTATTATCTTACGACGATTATGCCCAACTCTCGTTCTAACGTTTGTGTGGTCTTCCTGGGAGGCGTCTCGTGTCTGGCTTCTGTGTTTGAACTTTTTTTGTTAATCTTTCTTCTCCTATCCTTTCAACGTAATCTCTCCACTATATTCTTCTCGATCTGGTTCATCTGACCACATCCTGTACTTCGCATATCTCACGGATCCTTTCACTTCGTACCCTGTCACGCAGGCTGAACCCGTAATAGCTCGTAGGGTTTTCATCTCTGTAGCTCTTATGATTTGTTTGGTTTTTCTTGTTTCGGCTGCGTATGTTAACAATGGCCTAACACAGGTTTTACATATGCGAACTTTGGTTTTTACTGTCATGTGTTTGTTCCGCCATATTATGTCGCGGAGACAGCCAGATATCACTGCGGCTTTAGTTGCCTGGGTCTTCGCTTCACTTCTGGTGTTGTTATCGCTTGAGATATCGGCGCCAAAATATTTAAATCGCATGAGCTTCTCGATCGACTTTCCATTTCCATCGTGTTGGGGCTTTAGAGATGACCATTGATTGTGTTTTCTGGGTAGAAATTTGCATGTTCCATGTTGTATTGTTCTGCGGTTGTTTTTAGTGTAAAGAGAAGCCCGTGTAAATCGTCTTCATTCTCGGCTGTTATGATTATATCGTCAGCCTAGTCTAAGATTTGTATTTTGCTGTTTCCCATTTTATACCCTAGATTGGTGTTTTTAACGCTGTTTATCACTTGGTACATGATAATGTTAAAAAGAGCGGGGCTTAGACTATCCCCTCGTCTAATTCCAGTTAATACGGGAATTTCTTCTGTTAGTCCGTTATAGGTCTTGATTCTTGTTATTCGTGTTCAATTCTTTTATTATGTATATTATTTATCAATTTTATTCTCTTGCAGTATTCTTAATATGTGCATCGTTAAGTTGTATTCTGTCGAACGCTTGAGAGAAATCAACGAAGCAAAGATAGAAGGGTTTGCTGAACTCAATGGATTTTTGTGTTAATTGGTGTAGTATAAATATGGCGTCCACCGTGGACCTGTTGGATCGAAAGCCTTGCTGTTCTTCACTTATTCTTACTTGCGTTGTAATTTTCTGGACTATAAGTTTTGTAAATAATTTTAGAATATTACTCATTAAGCATATTCCTCTATAGTTTTTTGGGTCTTTTTTTAATCATTTTTTGAATATGGGTATAATTATGCTCGTCCGCAATTGATCGGGTATATTTCTAGACCTGAGTATTTTTTTGAGTAGGGAGATTATTTCTTTTATGAGTTCATCGGCCCCCGTATTTGATAATCTCATTACTAATTACGTCAATGCCTGGTGATTTTCTATTTTTGAGTTTTAATATTGTGGTTGTTACGTCGTCTTGAGTAATATCTAGTTCCATTTCAGCGTTATCTTCATAGTTTATTATTTTTTCTATTTTTTCGCTACCTTCGTCCATATTATTTCTAATTGGCCTGTACAGTTTTTGGAAATAGTCTACCCAGTCTTCTTTGAGGTTGCATGTGTTTGAACGGATTCATTTATGGGTTTTTTCCTATTTCGAAGCTTGCTCCATATTTTCTTCTGGTCCCCGTATAGGTCATGTTCCATGTCCTTGGAGAACTTTTCCCGGTATTCTTTCTTCAGGGTTTTTATTTGGTTGTCTACTCTATTTCTTATCTGTTTGTATTTCTCGTATTCTTCTGGTATTTTATTGCTTCTGTATTGTAGGTATGCTATCATTTCTTGTCTTGCTACCTTTTTCACATCTTCGGTAAACCACGGTTTCGTGTTTGTTCCTCTATTGGTCTTCACTTTCCTCACTCGTCGCCCACCAGAAATATCTTTTCGTTTGTAGGTATTTGATCTAATACGTCTTGCACATTGCTAAAGAATAGTTCTCTTTCTTCTCCAAGTTGCTCATGTCGGGTGCGTAAGCACTTATGGATTTTGTCTTTCTCGAAGTTCATAGTTGTGCGCATCAGTCTTTCATTGACGTATATCGTGTTTTCAATGTATTGTTCAAACTTTTCGTGGATGAGTAATCGTACACCGGCATGGGCTCGTTCCTCCTTGTTTTTTCCACTATAAAACATACAGTAGTTTTGATATTTCTCGCTTCCTTTGCCCCTTTTCTTTGCCTCCGCCAGAGAACATATATCGATTTTATGTCTGTTCATTTCCAGAATGATTTCTTGGTCTCCGTTAGCCCACGAGGTTATGTTCCAGCAGCTCATCCTGATTATTTTCTTTCTCCGGTCTCGGTTTTTTCGTGTTCTCACCGTGTCGTTTATCCGTGTATTCCGTCCTGGTTCCGAGGCGTGAATGGTGCTTTGAGCTGTATTTGGTTTTTACGGTGGGTAGGCTGCTAACCCGTTCCACCAACCCTCCTCCTTTACCCGGGCTTGGGACCGGCAGTGGTAGTTGCTGAGTTACTCAATCCACCTAACAACTAATCCCAGGCGGAGTTGCGCTGCTACCAATTGCGTTAAATATTGTTTTTACTTTACCTTAGCCTTAGACATTTAAACGAAAAGTGATTTGTATCTCTTTGTAATTGTAATTGACACATCTGCGTTTAAAATGTACAGGGTCTTATTTAAAATTAAAAAGTTGCACAACATTAGTAGATTGTGCAACAAAAGAAACGTAACAGGATTACGTTTCATACTAAAAAAAGGGGTGGGGGGGGGGGGGTCAATATCAAAACTCACATGGATCATACAGCCTACCTAATCTAGATTTAACTAAAGGGGTTTTTATCTTGACGACTCTTAGACAATTTTCATATCATAGGGAAATTGAATCCTGTATGCGTATTACCCATTATGTTATGAACCTCTTAACAGCATAATTAATTTTTGTAATTTTTTGTTACTTCTGAATTCTTTTTTAATGTTCTGAATTTCTGGACATTTTTTCCTCCCAATGCAGGGTTTGAATCTGACCATTTTAGCTTGTGCAAAAACTTGTATTATCTAAACTGCAAATGATCACAAATCGGACAATTTCCAAAAAGGCGTATGCCTGTCTGTCTGTGCATCGCATTCGTGATGCTCTTCTAAACAAACTTTTACACAGCGCGATCTATAAAAAAATGGCCCTTGTCATATCGATCTGAAGGTGCATTTCTTATTAGTAGATTTTTTTTATAACATACTTTAGAGTTTTAATAGAAATCACCAAGTTTACTGGTAAATACAAATTGCAATACTTTATTTAAGCGCGTGAAAGCAATATAGTTAAATATTTATTACAGTAAATTATAAAAATAAATAAATACTTTATTTAGCAACCTGCTATTAGAAAACAGACATTAAGATTCTATAATTATTTACATTATAACATTATTCTTTGTTGATTAAGGTACTGAGACACTTGCCCAGCAAAAGCATGTACAGAAGTGGACTGTTTTAATTCACATGGAAGAGCATTAAAAAGACGAATACCCTCATATAATAGAGATCCCATCAAAAATGATTTACCTGTAAAATCTGTATTTAAACTGTCTTTTGATCTTAGGAATCGGGAGTGAATTTGATATCGGGTAATTAAAAGTTCACAGAGATATTTTGGAACTTTTCCCTGGACCATCTTATATACAAGAATCATATTCACCCTTTTAATGCCTTCATCCACCGTTAACCAGCCTAGGGTTATCAACATTGATTTTATTGACACATATTTATTACAACCTAAGATTATCCTCATGCACTTATTTTGCACTACTTGTAGTCTATGTATTTGTTGTTTTGGACATGAAAGTAATAGGGAGTTACAATAGTCAAAATGTGGCTTTATCATAGTATTGTAAATTAACAATCTGGACCAATAAGATAAATTTTGTGATATTCTAGTGAAGAATCCAAGCTTTTTCCTTTTTTGTTAATATATTTATTCAAATAAGAAATTGAAAATCTCTGTTACTGTAGTAGTTTCTTAAATGTATGTATTTTAGTAAATGTAGCAATTTTATACCTATTTAATAAAGACGAAAAAAGTTCTTTAGCGTAGTAGTAAGGACGTTAGGCTCACTGTTTGACGTCGAATACTTGAGTCGGTGAAGCCATTTATTCGTTTGATTACAATTAATTCAATTAATAAACATGTATACTGTATAAATACAAGCTCACAAACTTTGTAGAAGGCAAAGGGAAACCACTACAGAAAACCCATTTCGCTAGTATACCTTCCTTACAACAAATTTCATTGTGCCAAGTAATTTAAACATGTGGCTTTGATCTACCTCGTCAACGTCCTTAACGGACATGACACAAAAAGGAGGATGTTTAATACAATTATAGTTTTAAAGCTTCTAAAGTTACCTACTCGTATATTTATTTATTAGTATATATTTTTAATGTTCCATTTTTTTGCTACAGAAAGCTTGTTTTGCGAAATATCCTGAGCTTCGTAATTTTTCACTGGCAAATGTTGCAAGTGTAGATACCAGGACAGCCCTTTTGAAGCACTTTGGACCTTTAAAGTAATATATACGTAATACCATTTTGTAATCAATATAAATCATTGTTCTTATTATTGTAGGCAAGACAAATTACGTGCCATAGCTACATATTTGAACCTTGTACCATCAACAGAAAATGAAAAGGAATTTAATTGGTGTCGCGTTGACGAAGGATTTCTCCGAGAACTCTTGGTAATTTTTACTTAATATATTAAAATATTCTCCAAAGAAGTTTTACATTTTTGTAGGTGTCTCGACATGAAAAACGTTCGTCACAACTTGAAGCTCTCAATGAGATGCCTTTATACCCAACAGAAGATGTAATATGGGATGAAAATGTAGTACCAACAGCTTATTTTTCCGGAGAAGGATGCTTAGCTTTGCCCAAACTTAATTTGCAGTTTTTAACACTCCATGATTATTTACTAAGAAATTTTAATTTATTCAGGCTTGAATCCACATGTGAGTAATATTTAAAAATAAAAATTAAAGTTTCTAATACTTTGTGGTTTCAGATGAAATTCGGCAGGATATAGAAGATGCTGTCAGCCGATTATGTCCATGGTAAGGGTATTATTATTTTGTAGATATAAATACAGCCCATTTAGAAGAGGTGGGTTGCACAAAACAATGTTATTCATTGATTAATATAGTACACAAGGATAGTAATGTATTCTATAGAGTGTTAAAAAAAAACTTCTAGAGCAGGTAGTATGACCCAAATAAAGTGGAACAGTCTCAATATTCTTGGTTCCCAAACAACTCGTTTTGAAGATATTGACAGTTTTGTGTTAGGCAGTGCTAGGAGCTTTTGCTGTCCTTATTATCAGCGTTCGCACTTGATATAGAACGTATGTTTTCCATATTTAGAGTTTTGCTGAAGCATTTAAGTAAACATTTTAAATAGGTTTCAAAATAAAGATTAAGAATGGAAGAAATATAAAGGAAATAAACAGAAAGCTAGATGGACTGAGTAGGTTAGAAGAAGCTGAAATGTGTATTGAGGATAAAATAGATAAAATAAAAACGGAAATGGGCAATATTAAGCAGGAAAATGCACTTCTAAGGAAGGCAAACAAGGAATTAGAAGAACAAGTTGCCCATCAGCCCTATCAGGAAAGAACTGGATAGAGAACTATGCAAAAAGAAATTAATAATACATGGAATTCTCGAACCAGGGAATGAGAATGACCTTCAATTGTAGGAAACAGTCAGAATCCTACTAAGAGAGATCGTGATAAACGTAAATATGGAAATAGGAATACAATAAAATCTCAGATTTGGGAATAAGGAAACAAAACTACCAAGACCGGTACTGATAGAACTATGCAATAAAAACAAAAAAAATTAGATATTGGCAGCATCTAAAAAGATAAAGAAAGAGGCAAGGATATCTATAACCGAGGATTTCCCAAAAGAGATACAACAACAAAGGAAAGAATTAATGAAACATATGAGAAGGGCAAGAGACATGGGAAACAGAGCATACTTGAGATACAATACTAGTGGTAAATGGAAAAAAACATACACTACAACAACTAGAAGAAAACCAAGATGTAAAAACGAAGGAGAGCAAGGATAATCAAAGAAAACAGACAGAAACCAAGAAGAGGAATAGATTGGAAGAAGATACACCAACAAAAATGACTACAAAGGAGGAGGAAGCCACTATAATGAAGAAATTACCAACAAAAAATCCCAAAAACAAATGATAAGTGAATGAAGGCCCAATAAAAATGGTACAGCAAATACTGGCTACTGGCACCAATTTAGGACAAAGGAAAGAAAAACTGGAGGGAAAAAACAATAGCAACCACAGAATCAGGACGGTCTAAGGATGACAACACAGGCAAATGACAAAAGGCTAGAAGTAACTAAAACTACTACAGATCTAACAAAACTAAACCTAAATCAAATCACAATTACTAAACTACAAGAGAATCTAGAAAATAAAGTAAAACAGCTAGGAATTTACAGAAGCAAATTAACTCGATATAGTTAGTACAGGAAAAGGAAATCAGGATAACAAATTCAGTAAAAATAATAAAAAGAATAAGACAAGAAAGGAAGAGATGGTCACGGGACCAACAGAAGATGACAACGCAAAATATACGGATACAAGAAAGGAGAAAAATAAACATGAAATAAAAACGCCAAATATTAATGGAATAAAGTAATATATTCCATACTTTAGCCGCGCTCTGTATATGGAATACCATCTAAAGTAATTAATCTAATTGAAATGACACTAACAAAAACAGAAGCTGTAGTATGAACACCATATGGACTAACAAAAGCATTAGATGTCAACAAAGGTATTAGACAAGGCGATGGATTATCCACAATACTGTTTAATACAATCATCGAGAGAGTAATTAAAGAAACAAAAGCAGAAGATTTGATAACTGTAAAAGCAGCACAAAGCACAAGTATGTGCTTATGCAGATGATATAGCAGTACTCACCAGAAGCTACAAGGAAATCGTATGACTAATTTCAAAACTCGACCAAAGTGCAAAAACGATAGGTCTGCAGATAAATCAAGAAAAAAAAAACAAATACATGCCATGTCCAGGAACACAAATTCAAATCTGCAGAGAAGTAAGCATTGCAGAATATAAATTTGAAGAAGTGCATGGGTTTGATTATTTAGGCACCATAATAAATAATAGAAATGACATCAGCGATGAGATTAGGAATAGAATCAAACTAGGATTTAGAGCCTATTATGCAAACAAGAAGCTCCTGACAAACAAACTCATAAGCTGAGATAATAAATTAAAAATCTACAAAACCTTAATATGACCATTCATTGAAACCTGGGTGCTTACAAAAGAGTATGAGGTACAATTGAAAGTAACAGAAAGGAAAATAATGAGAAAAATATGAGGCTCCACAAAAATAGAAGAAGGTATCTGGATCCCAAAGCTAAACTTCGAAATAGACCAAGAACTAGGAGACGAAAACATCAGAAATTTTATTAAGTCACAAACATTAAGATGGTTGGATCATGTCTGGGGAAGTAATGAATCTCAGGCACTAAAAGTAATAACGGAGCGGATACCAGATAATAAAAGAAGGCAAGGAAGACATAAGTTAACATGGATAAACAACGACCTTCTAATAATAGGGACAAAGGACAGAAAAGCATGGAAAAACATAGTACATAAAACGAAAACACACAACCATCTCTACGTTTTAAATAAAGTGTAGTGATAAATAAAAAGGGAAACAACAAAGATAAATAATAACAAGTAAAGTGAAAACAAATGAAACAAGTGAAAAAAACTCCTAAAATACAATGCACAATTATGCACATAATAAAACTCACAATTTTATTACCCATTTAATATTTATTTTTCCAAAAATTAATAATGTAAAATACTAAAGTACCTTTTTGATTTACAGGAAAGCTGAAGATAATAACGTATACTGGGGTGGTTGGGCAAGAATGGCACAACCCATTATTAGTTTTGCCGTTGTCGAAGTTGCCAAACCAAATATAGGTAACTAAAAATTTACTCCATACTAGAAGTTGTTCACAGGGAATACCTATAACAATAATGTAAACAAATGCACATGATCATTAAGAATGAGTTGACATTTTTGCAGTCTAACTGATTATTTAGAAGGAGATTTTAGTTTTGTCATGGTTAAGTTTATATTAAAACAAATAAAGCTCGTCTAGTACTGTAGAAAGGTGGTGATCATGCTGATCAGCAAGGCACGGACTTGTATGCACCAAAAAGTGTTAAAATATGTGCATATATATGCTCAAATTACATGCCAAATATGCAGTGGTTTTCATGAAATATGCTTTAAAATATGCAAATTATTGACCTTAATTATTTTATGTATACAGGGTGCTTAAAAAATGGCGAAACAACGCTATACCAGACTATTCAGGGACACACCCTGAGTACTAGAAAAATGTTAAAAAATCTCGTGATTCCTTGAAGATATGGAGGTTATAAGATCGGAATTTAACATTTTTATTATTAACCAATTCTGAATATTTCAAAAATTTTTGTAGTGAAAGACATATTTAAAATAATGTTCAACAATAATATTTATTTAAAATCAATAAATAATACCTTTACATGAAGTTTTATTTTTTTATGATGATTTTTGTGCAAAACATGAAAAATAGAACTTCATATAAAGGTACTATTTATTGATTTTCAATAAATATTATTGTTGAACATTATTTTAAATATGTCTTTCACTACAAAAATTGTTGAAATATTCAGAATTGGTTAATAATAAAAATGTTAAATTCCGATCTTATAACCTCCATATCTTCAAGGAATCACGAGATAGAATTTTTTTAACATTTTTCTAGTACTCTGGGGGTGTCCCTGAATAGTCTGGTATAGCGTTATTTCGCAATTTTTTAAGCACCCTGTATATTTAAAACAGAAATTTTTGGATGAAACGAATTTATTTATTTTAATTGTTAACACATTATTAAATACAAATAGCAAAAGGAAACATAATTAATACTAAACTACTTATATCTTTATAGAACTAATGGTAATTTTAGAGAAAAATAATAAAATAAATCTTAACTGCCTATTTTTATTCAACAGTGTTAAGCGAAACTCGAAAGTAAAACAAAAACTAACTAATGAGTAAGACCAACAATGGTCAAAAACATGAAAATCCCATGGTATCAATGGTTCATTAGTCACTTCTTGGAAAGTGAAAGTTTTGTATGCCTGTCACAGCCCTTCCAGATAAAGAGATAAATTTTAAGCTGGGATTAGACGCCTGGGAAGTGGGCAGTTTTTAAAAGTACATAAATATTTGTAGGTAAATACCTCATTTTAGAAATTCCCAACAAAAATAGACATTTACCAGAGAATTATAGTTTCTCCGAAATTTAGACATTCGTTCATTTTTCTACATTTCTCGTATTTTAGTGAAACTGTGTAGCTACATTTATCTCTAACCAAATTTATAAAGAAATATGCTTTAATATGCTCTTGAAACAAATGTATGCACGAAATGCCTAAAATATGCAAAATATGCAAAAAAAAATGATTCCATTTAGGTCTGTTTTATTAGATACGTGTAAATACAAAAGCTCACTTAGCAAATATTATTAGTATAGGATATGCATTTGCATAAAATCCGTGCCTTGCTGATCAGTAATTTATTTTTCTATGGCAGTGAGCAAAGTAATTACTTTACTCATTCCTACGATGACCTTTATTTCACTGACCGAAGTGGATTATTTTGTAATACTGTTCTTATGGCATTTTTTGGTTTTGTTTGTAGTTTTCAAAGGAATGTGAGCTAATACGCAAACAGTCAATTGCTAACTGACATATTTAGTTTTTAGAATGTCAATTGCAATATCTTTAAAGACATAGATGTTCTTACTGTTGCAGATTTACATCATTCCCTAACACTCGTAAAGTAAACTTTCTGCTAATTTAAAAAATATCACTTACTCGCTTGTTATAGGTAATATTATTTATGGAACCTTCTATTTTAGAAATCTGCATAAAGATTTTTAGAAAGTTAATGTTATTCTTATGCTTGCATAGTTGTTTAACATATTGCACCATTGTTTGCTCATTGTATAAGGGCTAGTTGCACAAACATGATTTAACAAGCTTGGTCAAATTAATCATTCGTTAAAGTGAACAAAATCAAATCAAAATTCGAATGCATGTGGCAAATAACACATTAGTAAACAAAAAATGATGCCCTTTTGTCTACTTTGATCATTTGTTAATTTAACAAAAGCTTGCAACCGGCCCTTAGTCTTCTATTTCTTTATTTGTCCTTCTTCACCATTCCCTCTCTTCTTTATGTCCTCTGGAAATTTTTCTTAAAATCCTTTGTTCCCTTTGCCTCTTTTACTGTCCTTAGCTTCCATACTTCGCATCCATATGCTGCAATAGGTCTCAGCACTGTTTTATAAATTTGTATTTTTGCCTTTTATGATATATATTTTGATTTTAGTATGGATGTTAAAACTCCTGCTGCTTTATCTCTTCTTATTAGTCTCATTTTTATTTCTTCCTCTTCTCTTCCGTTCTCGGTTATCTGCATCTCTAGATATGTATAGTAAATACTTTCACTTTCTCCATCTCTAGTGCTTGTTCATCTTATCTTGTCGTTCGATTATTAGATTTTGGTTTTCTGTTGTGCTAAATTGATTCCTCATCAGTCATCATCATGTAGGTACTTTGATTTTTTGTCATTGATATGTAATCCTACTTCCCTTGCCTTCTCTTCGACTATCTTTATTACTTTTGTTAAATCTTTGTTGTTCGCTATTAACACTAGATCATCAGCATAGCATCTTTCGCTGATTATGCTTCCTGTTCTATTTATCTTATTTCTTACTACACATTCAAGAGCTATATTAAATAGGATTGTTGAAAGTGGATTCCCTTATCTGACCCCATTTCTAACATAGAAACTCTCTGATATCCTTCCTTTCCATTTAACCTTGTTTGACGTGTTCTGTGGCGTAATCTGCACAAATTGAATCATCTTTTTAGGTATACCTATGTTCTATTTTTTCTCTTTTAGCGATCATAATTATGCTTTTAGTAAATCGATGAAAGCAACATGCATCTCCTTATTGTATTATCTGCACATTTCTTGAGTTTCTTTTAAGATAAACAGTTGGTCGGTAAACGACCCGGTCTAAATCCTGTGGATAAGGGTTATTATCGCTTCCGTCCATTCTTTTGGAATCTCCTCTTGTTGCCAGATTTTGGTAATTAGGTTATGTATCCTTGTAGTTAGTTCCTCTCCTCCATTATCTTATTTGGTCTTTTGTTGGGGTTCTGCATTTTGTGCCTGCAACTCTTCTTCTTCATCTGTTTCTTTGGGGTTCATCCTTTTTTCGTACTCTTCTTTTTCATTCTCTTGGTTTTTAACTCCTTCGCCATTCAGCAGACTTTGAAATTATCTTTTCCAGCTCTTAATTATTTGTTCTTCATCGCTTATTCTTCCTCCATTCTCGTTCTTAAATGCTATTGGTGTTTGTTGGTGGCCTCTTCTAGTTTGCTTTATTTTTTGGTAAAAAAAATTTAGTTTACCTTTTTTTATAGTATTTTTCCATCTGTTCTATCGTCTTTGCTTCCGTATAAGTTCTTTTTGTCTTTCTTCTTTGGTTTGTATATTCTTCTCTATCTTCCTGTCTTCCGGTTTCTATCATTTTCTTTCTTGTCTGTAGTTTTTTCTCTCGTTCCTCTTCACAGTCATATTAAACCACTTGTTGGCTCTTTTCTTCCTTAAAACTTGATCTACTGCGCTCTTTATACAATCTTTAATCTCCTTCCTGTTCTTCTCGATATCGTCTTCTTCATTTCCTCTTTCTTTTATTCTTGTTTTTATTTTTTCCTCATATTTCTTTCGCCCTTCTTCTTGTATAATCTTGTGCGTTCTTTCTCGTATTCTGTTTTTCTTGTTCTGGTAGGTGGTTTTTCTTTATCTCATGATTGCCTTCCCTTGTGACCGTTACTAAATACTGGTCGGAATTAACATCTGCTCCTCTTCTTGATTTTACATTTTTCACCATTTTCATTATCTTTGTATCAGCATGTGATCCACTTGGTTAATAATCTTACCATCAGGGGCTACCCATGTGCTTTTATGTATCTCTTTTCTTTTAAATAAGTACTTATAATTCTACACAGAAAAAAATAATATCTCCAGTTGAATAAATTAATCTACGTTCAAACAAATCTTTGTTTTCGATATACGCAAATAAATGTAATGTTCCTGCAAGACATTTATTTTCTTGACAGTAATGTTTTACATCAATGATACGCGATATTTGCAATGAATAACTAAAGTATAATCTCTACAAGAAAATGCTAATTTTAAACCAAATTATCTTTTTCTTGAAAATAAATATATTTATTTTTTGAAACAAATAAGGGTTATATTCGCATCAAAACATCAGTGTACCTTAATTCAAATATTTATTAATTTCATTTTAACAATACGCCGTTTTCAATAGTTTTGATCTGAAATTTAGATTTGTGTGAATTGAGAAAATGTTTTTTTGGTAATTAAATAAAATATTGTTCTACTAAATAAATGTTTATTTCTTTTGAAAAATTTTCAAAATATTTAATGTGACAAAAATAAGTACAAGTAATTATTACTAGTATTGAACATTTAGCAAATACACTTAGCAAAAAAATTATTGAATCACGTAGGTTAACCATGCAGTTTTCATTTAATGTCGTTCTTAATTTTCCCGTTTGTTGCGTTTAGCACACTATGCTGTGTTCTTTGTTTTTTTAAATTTGGAAAAAATAAAGAGTTCTTACAAAAAAAAGGTGATTCCATAATTTTTTTGCGGAGCGTATAAAATGATTTAAAACAAAACTCAAAAATGTAAAACTAAAGTTAACAAAGCTTTATATTTGAAACATAGTATTTTCCATTAGATAAGCTATGAATACGAGTGGGAATAGAAGACAGAATATCTGAAATATTAATCATTTTCTGTTGTCCATTTCGGATGACTTCGTAAGAATAGAAATGTGGATCATATTTTAGTACATACAATATGTCACAAACGAATATACATAGTTCTAAATTTTCAGAATGAACTAAAATATAGCGAAAATTTCAAGTTCATTTTGTAAAGTTTTTTCGAATTCTTCAACATTTGCAAGTGTCGCCGTGGGGGAACAATTATCAGACGTTCCAAAGTCTAAATTAAAGTGATCATCTGTAACAGCTGTATTTTTAACTTCAAAGTTATCAAACGAAGGAGTGTTATTGGTCAATGGTGAATCTGTACTAGAGAATTTGTTATAATTATTTTTTAGAGTGTGCTTGGTCTTAAAGTGTTTCTTAAAAACATCTTTCCTATGGAAAGATCTTTTACAATTTTTAATAGGGCAAACAAAGTTATTCCAAATTCTGTGCGAATATTCCTGGTGAATAACGAACGTATTAATTGTTTGAAATTTAGCATCACAAATCTGACAATCCATTGTGTTTGTATGTATTCGAATAATATAGGTGCCTATATACTTTAAACTTGGGAGTAATAATAACAGAATATAGACAATATACCCACTCGTATTTTCCGATAAAAAGGTATTTTATAAAAAAAAAAAGTAAATAACTTGCAGAAGAACGAAACTAAGCAAGAGAAATATTGTAAATAAAACTTTACAACAAATTCGCAATTCAAACATATTAACGATATCCATTACGTATGGAAAACTTTTATCACTACTACTATTAAACTTATAAATTGCTTTTTGAATCACAGTTAAAATATGTTCACTTTGAATTGGATATTTTACGTTCCAAGCATGAAATAGTTTGAAAAAAGTATCAAATGCTTTCATTAAACTTTCATACTGATACCTAATAGTGTCGACTACAATATTATACTATTTAATTCTTTAACTGTTGACCCTTCTACCACTATGTATGGCTGTAGACGCTATTTACGGATGGTTGCTTTTTCTTTTTGCTGCAATATAAGCCTCTCTGCATCGCCTGGTGTCTGAAATAAAATCAAATTTATTTGAAATACTTTTTAAAGTACATTGCATTAGCATGTTTACCTTTGCGTGGACTATAATTCCTTCAACTGATTCTACTGTTGAAAATTTCCAATGTTTGTCATTAATCTTAACTCTACCTTTCGGTGGTAACGAATAACATAAAAGGATTAGTTGACAATAAAATTTAGTATCTACAATTTAAAAAAATTAAATGACAATCAGATTTTAAAATAATCTTTGAAAGCCTACCATCATTAACGTCATCGTCCAACGTTTCTTTCATCTGTACGCAATGTATATTTTGCTTTATGACATTTTCCTTCACTTCGAATACCTTTCCTACAAAGCTCGGCCAGTTTAAAAGTAAATTCAACGTTCTCTCGGGGTATAAGTAATCGAAATCGATATTAATCTGTTAGAAGAAGTTAATGTAGTAATTAATACTCCTAGTATACCTAATTACTAGTAAAATTAATATTTAATGTATATGAAAACAATGTAATAATAAAGTAAGTAATATGCTTTGGAAATGTTACATACTAGAATAAATTATAACTGACAATAACTTAGGACTGAATTTTATTGAGAAAACACTTGCAGAAGTGACTCTGGAAATGTAATATTATATGTATATTCGGCTTATGTAGGTTTAATTCCATAGTAGTGATAATGCATACCAAACTATCTGATCTAAGATCTTTTAAACTTGGCCACAGGCAACTTGATTTGTTAGAACAAATGTTTTAGGTGTTATCTATTAAATACAAATTCTCGAAAATAAAAGCGTATTTATCGCGGGGAATTACATGGCGGTACGGGGAATTACCGCCTACCAAATATCGACATCACATACGCTTTTACGATCGAAAACATGGTTTCTTTAAAAAAAAATGAAGATAATCATGTTAAATATACACCTTTTTAAATCAAATGGTAGAAGTAGATATCCAGCGGCCATGAAAATACAATTTGTCTTGTGCAGTTTATCAAACAATAAGCACCTACTGTTTATTAAAGTTAATTTACTTAAACGAGTATTAGGAAGACAGCTAACAAGAGCAAAGATAATTTTGTAGCAAGTACTCACCTGAAAAATGTTCAATTAAACACTGAAGCCCCCATTCTTTTAGTAACTGCTCCATTTTTAAACGCACCTACTAACCGCACGAACTGTTACTTTAAACTGCTAATTCATTACCGGTAGACGCTGTACACGCCTTAAAAATTGCAAACGCGACAAAATGCTTACTTAACTATTCTGAAATTAATACTTCGATTAAAAATACGTATGGCTTGCTTGAAGCTTTAATGATCGTTTTGGAACCAACAGCAGTGTATACTTATGTTAACATTATTAATGGCTAGTTCTTCTTCCTTTAAAAATAATTATTTGATGGAAGAGAATATACGAAGAAAATATTTTTCTCTAATCACTAATATCACTTTTCTTCTTATAAACATCTATGTTTAAATGGACCCATTGGTTTCTCGAAACAAGATGTAAAATGTTGAGAATATTTTATTTCTTCAAATAAGAATTCCCTTTTCTGTGTGTACAGTCTTTTCCTGCTGCAAAGCCAATAAATTTTGTTACATTTTCATTTGTTTCATTATGTTTACTATGTTAGCCTATTGTGGGTCTGAAAGTTTCTTCCCTTCCAATCTTGACATTAAAATTGCCTATTATTATCAATCTTATATAAAATATATACTATTCAGAAATATTATATCACTCTATGGACAATTCCTCTATCAATATTAGTGGTTTAAATTTTGCGTTTAGCAAGTGATGTATTGTTTGGATTAGAAATATAATTCTAGTTTTGTATCAAATACATTTTCTCAAGAATATAATTTGTAGGTGAAAAACGTCCAAGTCGTGTAAGAGCAGATGTGATCGTGAACTTATCTGTTCGACCCGAAATTAAAACAGAATGGGAAAATTTACGCAAACATGATGTATGTTTCCTGATCACTGTAAAGCCAACTAGTGCCATTGGTAAGAAGGTTTTTATAAAATTTTACAAATTGTATTTCAGATATCGATTTTTAGGTACAAGATACGATTACAAACAACCATTCATACCACAGGTTGGTTTACATTGCGTTCGTGGATGTGAAATTGAAGGAATGTTGGACAATAACGGTAGAGTTATTGAAGATGGTCCAGAACCAAAACCAGTGTTACCTGGAGATAATAGAACTTTTAGAGTTTGGTTGGACTGTAATCAATATAGAGATGACATGAATAATGTTAATGAAGGTCAAGAAGATATTTACGAAGGTAAATCTGATTTTTACTATTTATTTTGTTTCTATCAACATTTATTATTGTAGGTTTTAATATATTAATGAGACGTAAACCTAAAGAAAATAATTTCAAAGCAGTATTAGAAACAATACGAGAACTAATGAATACTGAATGTGTTGTCCCTGACTGGCTTCATGACATTATATTAGGCTATGGAGATCCAAGTGCTGCACAGTACAAAAAACTTCCAAATCCTATCCCAATTATGGACTTTAATGATACATTTATAGATATGGATCATCTTCGATCATGTTTTCCTGATTATGAAATTAAAGTCAAAACGAATGATCCTAAAAAACTAATTAAACCTTTCAGGTAAGTTATCATATGTGTTTTCATTAAAAAGTATTGAAATGGTGTTAGAAAGAAATGCACACTAATTGAATATTTTGATTTAAGGTTGACATTTGAAGATCTATATGAGGACCCAGAAAAGGAGAAGAAAAAGGTTGTTATTGTTGAACCTCACGTAATTCCTAGCCGTGGACCATATTCATTTAACCAACCAAAAAAGTAATATTTAAAACTTTAATACATCAATTCTTTATAATCAAACTGCTTTTCTTAAAGAAATATGGTGCCATTTACTCCTACACAAGTAGAAGCAATAAAGTCAGGGATGCAACCAGGTTTGACATTAGTAGTCGGGCCTCCTGGTACAGGAAAAACTGATGTTGCTGTTCAGATTATATCAAATTTATATCACAATTTTCCAAATCAGCGTACTTTAATTGTAACTCACTCCAATCAAGCTTTAAATCAGTTATTCGAAAAAATTGCTGTCTTGGATATCGACGAACGTCATTTACTTCGTTTGGGACATGGTGAAGAAGCATTAGAAACAGAGAAGGATTTTAGTAGATACGGTAGAGTAAACTATGTGCTAGCAAAACGGTTGGATTTACTAATGGAAGTTCAAAGATTACAAGAGTCCTTGGAAGTTAAAGGTGATGTTGCTTACACGTGCGAAACTGCCGGATATTTCTTTTTATTTCAAATTTTATCAAGATGGGAGCACTATCAAAGCGTTGTAAGACCTAAAAGTGGCAAAGTAAGTAAACAATTAGTAAAATGTTCAAACTTGTTTTAATATAAAAATTTTTAGTCTGTGGCTGTAGCAACTATATCACAAGAATTTCCGTTTCGACGATTCTTTGAAAATATAGATCATCTCTTTAAAGGTCAATCGTATGAAGAAGATTTAGAAATAGCAGAAAGTTGTTTCCGATATATAGAACACATGTTTAATGAACTTGAGGAATTTAGAGCGTTCGAATTATTAAGATCAGGGTTAGATCGATCAAAATATTTGTTAGTCAAAGAAGCTAAAATAATCGCCATGACTTGTACGCATGCCGCTTTGAAACGAAAGGAATTAGTCGACATGGGTAAATAAAATAATAATAATATTAGCACAAAAGGCCTTTAAAGTCCTTGGCTTTTTCAGTTATTTTTTGCCACTCTTTTCTCTCCATTGCTTTAGTTTCCCAATTTTCCACCTTTAGTTCCTTTAAATCTTCTTTAATATCCTGTAGCCATTCCTTTCCTATTTGTTCCTTCAGGGATTTCTTTAAATATCCTTTTTGAGGTCCTTACTTCTTGCCAGGTGACCTAATCACCTCAGTCTTCGCTGCTTGATTAAATTTACTATAGGAGCTTCTTGGTACAAACTACATACTTCTTAATTCGCCCTTCTTCTTCGTTCCTCTCCTCTTCTGACCCCTCCGAATATCTTTCTTAACATTTTTCTCTCCATAATACGTAAGTTTGTTATACAAGTTTTATTTAGTATCCATACTTTGGATCCGTAAAGAACTGTTGGCCTTATTATTGTTTTGTACAACCGCACTTTTACCACTCGCGAAATATTTTTGTTTTGAAACACTTCTAATGCTTAGTGATATTCTCCTTTGTATTTCACGGTATGGATCATTTAGATCACTTATGTTTGACACCAAGGTAAATGAAATTATGCACCTGTTTGAATTTATATTGGTTGCCTTCTCAATCACTTTTATTAATGTTTAGATTTGCTAGCTGTGGGTCTTTCCTTGTTGTTGTTACCGAGTATTTTGTTTTCTTCTCGTTTATTGTTACACCAAATTCTCTTGCTTCCCTTTCAATTTTTTTAAAGTTTTTTTAATTCTTCCCTTGTTCTTGAAATTATTATCAAATCATCAGTGTAGGCCATTACTTGATAAAAACGTTTTAAGATGTTTTTGTCTTGTTTTCATATTATACTTTTTAGTGCTATATTGAATACTGTTGTCGACAACGGATCTCCCTGTCGAAGGCCTTTTGTTATCTTAATTTGTTCCGAAGTTCTTCCTTCTATCTTTACCTTGCCCCAAGTTTCAGTTAATGTCATTTTTATTAAATCCGTTAAGTCCTTTGGGATATTTAGATCGTTATTGTTTGAAGTAGCCTTTTTCTATTTAGACTATAATAATAATAATAATAATAATGTCCCATTATTCCCCATGGGGACATAGGGTGTTATTATAGTTTATTCACTTCTGGCGGTCTTCAGCAATTTTTCTAAGCTCTACTACAGAAATCACAGTTTCCTCGGCAACGGTCCTGCGCCATGTTATTCTTGGCCTTCCAACCCTGCAACATCTATTTATGAACACTTGTAACTTGCTTTTAATTTCACTAGTTATACACCAAGATTCGGAACCATACAGTAATAGGTACCCGTTTTACTATTGTATTAAATACTCTGATTTTAGTATTCACATCTATATTATTTGCACGTCAAATTTTATATTATTTACAGAAAACACCTCTAGCTCTAGTTATTCGTAACTCAATATCTTGCTTAGTCCCTCCTTCACTGGTCATTAAACAACCAAGGTACATAAATTTGTTTACTTTCTGGATTGTTCCGCCTTCACAAACTAAATTATTTGCATTTTGGACACTGACAGTCATAAGTTTAGTTTTTCTTTTATTTAACTGGAGTCCCATTTTACCTGATTCCACCCAAAGTCTGTATATGAGAAGTTGTCTCATAGCAACATCGGTTCAACTCGTAGGTGCTCGTGTGAGTGACGTAATAGGTAGACCCACGATGTATTTATTATACTGAAGCTCACTTGCACTGTTAAATTAATTTTGTAACAATTTTAGTACTTTTTTGCAGTTAGTGTAAATCATTTTTACTTAATGGACGACAATTAAACGTTGTTAAGTGCATTGTAATTTTGACACCACACTTTTCTAATAACAGAATTAACTCGCTTTTGGAAAAATTAGCAATACTGAATAAGTATGTTTACTGAAAGGGTTGTTACAACGTAAATAGTTACAAATTTATTATTTGCTTGGTGTACTTAATTACTTACAATAATAACTTACAAATTATCGCTCCTTTATTTAGTTCACAAGGAATAGAAATTCTTGATATTCATGTTTGTATACACCGAAAAACCTAACAGTTGTTAAATAAAAACACAGTAGGTACCTATTAAAAATTTTAATTGGATGAAAAATATTAAACATTAAACCACAAGAATTCAAACAACTAGTAATAATAACGTAATCAAAAAGATCTAATTTAATATAATCAGATAACAGTAAATACACTATAATGTCACCAATTCAGAAATATTTTTGTTAACATTATGATAATCGTAACAGCAGTATAAATAGTAAAATGTTCCAATTTATCGCTTATTGTACGTACATCGAACATACATAATGTATATAACACTGTTACTGTTAATACGTAAAACAATTTAAACTGCGTTTTAAATTAAATCGTTGATTGAATTCCTTCAATCAACGCTTAAATTTAAACTAAATTAATGAGTTATAGGCTACTTTGATTATAATATAAAAATAAACTAAGTATATAGTAATTTTTTTAAATTTTTTTTGTATTTGAATTCCCTATTCATGTAGACACTCGGAAAGGTTTTGCTTCTAACCGATTTAAGGAATCTATTCTGATAAACGTTCGTTGTCTAACAAAAGCACTAATAATTTCAAGATCTAAATGATGCCATTTTTTAAAAATATGTTTAGACAAACGTCTCACTACTACCGTTTTCAAGTATATTTTTCATTGATGATATTTTTAAATGCAATCTCGTATTTTGAAATGTTATCGAAAAAGTTCGTGGAAGGGTTGATCAAGCTGCCATAAGAAATTTGTTGTAACCATGATGGTGAATACTTGCCAACTGTGAGAATTCTTGGTACTGTATATTCGCCCAATTCGGAAAATTCGGAAATACATTTTTTGGCTAAATATCCAGCTAATTACCGGATACCATCTTTATCACATTCTTCGGTAATTAGCTAATTACAAAGGTGGGGCGTTTTCTTTCTTCAGTAGATGTTCTTACTACACTACACTACACTAGCGCTTTCGGAATCTTCGAAGTCTTCGGTACTGAAATAGTTTTGCGTTTTTCTACCATTTCTATTTACCTTAGAACTTGAGCAACAATAAAATCCTCATTGGTCTTATCTTGAGTGTTCAAATTTGATTGATCCATTCCTGGTCTTTTGCCAAGGATTTTATCATACGTAATCTGTATATTATTGCATCCAAGGAAGAAGGGTGGTCAATGTGTCCCCCTCTACTTCTTAACTGACTAAATAAATTTTCTAGGGAGTCTTGATTAACTTTCTGAGGAAGTTGTATTGTATTTTTGGCAATTTGTTCGTCATATCGTGAAGCAGCGCTCTCAAAGAAGAATTTGTTATTAAAATTTCCTTTTGAAACAATTGTAACGATGTTTTGTTACAACACTTGAGGGTGCCAATAGTGTTATTCATAAATATTGTCTTGACTTTTCAGCTGAATACCGTAAGTACTTTTCCATGCCACTGAAAACTTATTTACCCTATAGGTATTTAATAAATCGAACAAATCAACTAATTCAATAAATTTTCCGGTTTCTTCGGCTACATTGGGATCATTTCCATACTTATAAAATTTTAATGCGTTAACAGTGTTAAATGAAGGTAACTATGCTGCCAGACGTACATTTTGCCACTGAAATTTTTCACATTTTATGTGTGCGCTAGTTAAGTTGTGACACTTTTATTTCAGCCGAATCAAACCTTAGAAGTGCTTCTAATGGAGCTCTATTTATAATAACGCCATTTTCTAATTGAAAACCTGTCTAATAGTCAGTTTCTTAATAATTTTGATAAATGAGGTACGTCGGCAAACATATAAATATTTTAATTCGTAACAGGATTTCTAAAATACGAATTATCTATAATTATTCAGAGGGTGTTTATGGTAGGACGTCCCACTTTTCATAACACTTTTATTATTGCCCGCTGTAATAACTTTAAAAAAATCAAGTGGAAATTGCGGACCCGAACGAACAGGCCATAATAAAAACGTCACTTACGTATTATGTTTTTATTGCATTAAATACAATTTCAACAAATACATGTATAGTGCAACCCCAAGTGTAACCCTGCAGTTGAGCTCGCACTCTGACGTCACACGCCGATCACCAACACCCCGAAGCAGTGGCCGCCGCTTAACACGTAAAATATACGCAACGAGACAACTTCTCATATACAGACTTTGGATTCCACCCACCCTTAAGACATCCAGTTTCTGTTGCATGTGTGCCATACTATGTGACAATAACAGTGCATTGTCTGCATATTCTAAACTCTCTTTGGTTTGGTATTTTCCCATTCTAACACAGTAATCCACATCATAATTTATTTTCAAATTCACGTCTAACTTTTTGCATATTTCTTGTACTTTTATTTATCGTTCGTTGTATGCTTCTCTTTCTACGTCTTGTACTCCATACAGGATTAGATTCCTTTTAGTATTTTCTTTCTGTAACTGCTCAATTTGTTGCTGTTGTTCTGTAACGATTTTCTTTAATTTCTGATTTTCCTATGTTACTCTATTTATTTCTAATTTTTGATAGCCCACGATATTGTTCTTTCCTTTTTCTTCATTGGCTTTGTTTCTTATTTCTGCTTGAATCTTCTGGTCTTCTATAGTAAGATCACTGTCAATATATGTATATTTTCTTATTGGCAAGTTTGTATTTTTGTTTCAGGACCTCAATTTTTTGCTCAAAGTTTTGAAGCTTTACTACTGCTATTTTTCTATTTTCTTCTTTTCCTATTTTAAATGCATTTTCAATTGTAACCATTACTCCTAACTCTTGCTCTATTATTTCTTTAGCTTTTTCTTTTATATTACTCCCTTCCAGATGACTATATTATTACTTTTTTCCTATCTTTCTTGAGCTTCAATTCGTTTTTCAAGTCCATCTATTTTACTGTTCAAGGGGCTTCTTTCTTGTTGTAAATAAAATAAAGTAACAAAAATAAATTGCCTCTAATTATGCATAATTTAGGTTTCAAATATGATAATATTCTAATGGAAGAAGCAGCTCAAATTTTGGAAATCGAAACGTTTATTCCGTTATTATTACAAAACCCGGAAGATGGTTTTAATCGTTTAAAGCGTTGGATTATGATAGGAGATCATCATCAACTTCCTCCGGTTATTAAGAATATGGCTTTTCAAAAATATTCCAACATGGAACAAAGTTTGTTTACTCGCCTAGTTCGATTAGGAGTACCAACTATTGACTTAGATGGTCAAGGAAGAGCTCGACCAAGGTAAGTTTGATTTCTGTAACTGAGGGTGATATTTTTATCAATTAAATTATTTTACTGTACAGCATTTGTAATTTGTACAAATGGAGATACAAAAACCTTGGTAACTTAAACCACGTAGAACAATGGAACGAATATCTTCGAGCTAATCCAGGTTTTGGCTATGACTTTCAACTCATTGATGTTGATGATTTTAATGGTATAGGAGAATCTGAACCTAATCCCTATTTCTATCAGGTATAATATTAAAGTATTCAAAAATTCAATAGCTAATGTATTTATTTCATTAACTAGAATTTGGCGGAAGCTGAATATTGTGTCGCTGTTTTTATGTACATGAGGCTAATTGGATATCCAGCACATAAAATTTCAATTTTAACTACTTACAATGGCCAAAAACATTTAATTCGTGATGTCATCAACAGTAGATGTGCTGATAATCCTCTTATTGGCAGACCACACAAGGTATTAGTAATTAAAACCGTTATTTAACGGGTTACAACTAAAAATCCGCACAACAAAAACACATGAAATTAAGCAACAAAATTTGTTCATAACAGAACAGTATTTTTCTTCATTGTAGATTGTTCATTACATATCAAAAACATGTTAATGAATTTCTGCATAGGGGCCATTGTCCGCGATAGTTCATAACCTGGAAAATATTCTTCCGCAATTACGTTGGACGCCACTAGTGTCAATTTCCCTTATACATTTTTCAATGCCCCAAGTGAGCTGTTTTATGGTTTGTCCCTTCCACCCATTACGGTAAATCATATTACCAAGCTCACCAAAAAAATCTTCGATTGGATGGCACTGTGGCAAGTTTGTAGGATTTTTATCCTTCGGAACAAAAGCATGAAGAAAGTGTAAAGTGCTTTTGGCATAATGGCTCGATGCTTTGTTAGGCCAAAATACGAAATCGTCATTATTATGGTATTTTTTGATGAAAGGTAGCTTGGTCTTCTCTAAGCAGCAAGTTTGGTAAATTTTCTGGTTTGTAGTGAGACCTGATGGCTTGAAATACGGTTTTGATATGCCTTTTTCGGAAACAGCAATGTATAGCATTATTTTAGGCCCCAATTTGTTTTTAATTTTGTATTTGACGTTAGATGGTGTTCCTGACAAGCCGTCAGTGTAATAAATATCATTTCCGTGCATTTGAGGTGCACTCAAGGAAAAATAATTTTCATCATCCAAAATCAAAACTTTTCCACTGTAATTTCGATACGTTCATCGACAGTTGGATTTTGGAGATGAAATTTACTCTGGTGTGTAACCTGGATAACGTTGCTGCTTTCTTACCACAATTGTAAGAGTTTTTAAGATTTTTTAAATATACTGTAGGGTTCAGTAGAATTTTTTTTGCAGCATCATTCCGGCTCATGTTGTCTTTGTTCAAAAATGCATCTTTCAAGCGTTGTTGTTCTTTTTAGTCATTATCGCTGATTTCCTTCCAGATCCTGTCTTCCTTTTAATATTATTCGATCTTAATATATCATAAATGGTCAATTTTTGGGGTCCCTTTTGTTTAAAAATGGTTCACTGTAAAACTTTTAGCGCAACTTATATTTTTTTCGTAAAATTGTACAATACGCTAATGCGCAAGCTTCTCTTTCGAAGTTATTTTCTCAACTAATTGTTGCACAATCATTTCCTAGTTTACATATCATAAGTGCCATGCAGACTAGATTGCAATAGCAGAAAACTAAGATCCCTTTTAATTTGCTTTGTAAAATAAACAAACTCAAACATTGTGCGGATTTTTAGTTGTAACCCGTTATATGGATACCTACTAATTTAATTGTATTGCAGGTAACCACAGTTGATAAATATCAAGGACAACAGAACGACTATATTTTATTATCATTAGTGAGAACTAAAGCGGTAGGACATTTAAGAGATGTAAGAAGATTAGTTGTAGCTATGTCTCGAGCTAGACTTGGTTTATACGTTTTTGCTAGGGTTTCTCTTTTTCAAAATTGCTTTGAGCTTACACCAGCCTTCCAGCAGGTAAATAATTTGATTAAAAATCGGAACAAAAACTAATTTGAATATTTTGTACAGCTTATGGCAAGAACAACATCGCTTCACCTGGTATTAAATGAAGGATATCCGACAGAAAGACACGCTGTACAATCGGTATCTCCATTTATTGTGGAAGATATGTCACAGATGGCAAACTTTGTTTATAATTACTACATGGAAAGAGTTAAAGCCTTAAAGGAGTACTATGTAATTATGATTTTTTTTATACCTAATAAGCTAGAATGCATATTGGATCAAGCTGTGCACTAATGAATGAAATTTAACAACTTAGTTTAAAATAGACTTTGTGTAGATTTTCTTATAAAATGCATATGATTCCGAATAAGTAAATAACTTTGTTTTAAAATACATGCTATTGCTATAGATAGGCACTTCAATCACACTATAAGCCTTTCAGAAGTTTCCCTTCCTGTAGGTGCATTTAGTATTGGCATTCTTAAATTATTTATCTTTCAAAATTGTGCATTTGCAAACTATAACCCATACACAGTTGATCATTTGTTATACCCAAAGGCAAATGTTTTCTAGGCTGTATTTATGTAACAGATGACTGAAAACTTGAGAGCAAAGCTATGCCTTCCAAATTTAGCATTGCATTGCTACCGTAGGAGTTAAGCTGAAAGTGAAACTAGGTACTGATTCTGAAAAATTTTTATACTGAAAGAGATCGGTTCACTGCATTTTCCTGATGTCATACATGCAAGTTTTGAGTTGTTAACACAAACCTAGAAATAGAACAGACCACTGATGCTGTGCTCCCCACTCCAAACAATTTGTACCCAAAACACAGCCATATTAGGAGTCTCATTTGGTAAATTTTTAGTGGATTTAGCTTCCCTAAGTTTGACATGTGGCAATGGCACTGTAGTTGAGATTCAAACCCTTTGTTGTTTAGTTTATATTTACTTTTCTGGCATATCAAAACTTATGCACTTAACCTGAATTAGTGGTACTTATACAGTGTGTCCCAAATTCAATCCCCACCATTAGGATCTCGGAAACTATAAAAGCTACAAAGTTGGTTAAATAGGGAAAGTTTTAGGAATTTTAATGCTCATTTCATATCCGTTGAGAAATCACAGCCAACTTTGACCGTTTTCGAGATATCTTGAAAAAACCGAAATTTGGAGTTTTCTGTTTTCCAAATATCTCGGAAAGTATTAAGTTATTAGTTTCAAGACTTGTACATTGTGAAGACACTTTTTACGGAGAATAGGGTGGTACCATATTTTTATATTTATGACGCTTTGTCTATTCTATGAATAACCACTTTTGATTTTTATACGGATGCCAAATTGAATTTTGTCGTAACTAAACTCAGCTCCTTTTTCTCTTTTCAACGATGTGGCACACGTACGGGGTTTTTGAAGAAGGGCGGGAATAAAATACATTTTTTTTATCACGCGAATAGAACTTTACCGTCATTATTTAGAACGTAATTAAACTGCTTGTAACTATTGAAATTTAAAAAGTTTATAAATTCATTTTCTATAATATTATTTCCAGTGGTGAAAGCAGGATCCCTAGTAGGTATATTAAAATCGCCAAAAATAAGAACACTCTTTGTAGTGATTATTAAGTTTGTTTCTAAACTATTATAAAAACACATATATTTTTGTATTGAGGATGCAGGCGTAATGTAAACACCACAAATATATACAAATTCCGTATTAAACTTAACCTTAATCCACAAGTCTTCTAAATTAGTTTCTAACTCTGGTACACGCATCGACACATATTCATTTTTTAATGCAATCAGCACTCCACCACCGTCACGCTTTCCCGTAGATAACAAGTCCCGATCCCGTCGATACACAACATAACGGTTATCAAAGATCTCGCTGTTTATAATGGAAAAATTATCATTTAACCAGGTTTCTGTAATAATAATAATATCATAATCCTCAGCTAGCGCATTATTATAAATTAAATTCACTTTCGATTTTATACCCCGTGCATTTTGATAATAAATTTGAATATTATTTTTAGTGGACATCGGAGAAGTCCTTCGAGGATTTTATATGATATATGCGGCTAGTATCTGTGGCCCTCATAAATATTTTCCCATTTTTGGTCGAAAGATGTTTTATTTTTCTTTTGGTTTTCTTTTGTCTAGCTTTATAAAATAATTGCTTGTTATATGAACTTAATGATTCGTTTATGTATATCGTTATGTATATCGGTAACTGCTAAATTACCAGTCAATAAATTACTTTTAATTTTTTTGCACCTTATTAGTTCCTCCTTGTCTGTTCTACGCAGAAACTTGACGATAATCGGTCTCGGAACATCTGGTTTATTTTGATCATGTCTCAATCGATGACAAGCATCAATTTTAGGCTGATTAAATTCAAACTTTAAAGCAGCTCCCAGGTGTTGTAGAGTTAGATAAATATTTTCTCCTTTAGGTTCTGGAATATTGTGTATTTCAACGCAATTCAATCTAGAATATTGTTCTCCGTCATTCACTCTAGATTCCAAGTCTTCTTTCTCACTTTGCAATAAATTAATTTTAGTTTGTAACGTAGCTATTTTTTGCTCATTTAGTTTAATTGCAGCATCCTTTTCACATAATCATCTTTTGAGGTCACGAATCTCCTCATGGCATAGATCTATGGAATCTGCCATATTTGCCTGTCCACTTTTAAACGTTTTTAATTCCTCCAGAATCATATCTAACTTAGTCGATTCTTCGCTCACTTGCTTACTTTTTACCTTAACACAAGTTGGGCAGTTCCATTCCCGTTTCCCAAGGCAAATATCATCGGCTTCTGTTTGGCTAATATTTACACAAGTCCCATGTAGTTCTTCTTCACACGTATTGCAGGTGACCGCATGTTTTGTTCGTGGCAAAAGTTTAAGTCCACAATAACTACAAAAACTCGGCATGGCGACGATAAGTATTTTGCAGGTCAACGGTTGACGTATAAAAGTATTGAGGTAAGCCCTCGCGTTGGAGTTTCGGTAATTGTTGTAGTAGATATTATATTCCAATAACTAACAATCTTTCATTCGCGTATTTTTCCTTTTTATGTTTTCTATTTTATCTGGACTTCCTATTAGTCCTACTCCACCTGTTCGCCATTCTATAGTTTCCACTCCTGACCAATATGACATAAAATATATCCCTCTCTTAATTCTTGTATTCCTGTGCTTTTCTTTCTTGTTTCTGTTATTCGAAGGTAATAAAATTTTTGCATTTTCATGTCTTCTATTAACTCGTCTTCTTTACCGTTAATTCCTCGAACATGCCAAGTTCCTATTTATATTGTACTTCTCGCCGTTTTCAATCTTCCTTTTTTGTTCACCTTTCTTATCTCCATATTTATCTTGTGTTGTTCTGTTGTTCATATTGTTATTGTCTACAGGGTGATTCAAATCCGCGTGTATGCATGGGGATCTTGGAAACGGTAAGAGATAGAGAGTCGGTTAAATGGGGCCAAAGTTGCGTAATCAAAGGACCAACAATGTCCATTTAAAAAATCAAGGCTAACTTATTCAGTTTTTTAAATATTCGAAAAAAACTAAAATTTTGGAGAATCGTTTTTATTTAATTTTGACTTGATTTGAGGAGGTATTGGAAAACAGTAAACACTTTCTCATGGCCACTTTTTGTCCTCTATCGAATAGCTTAAATACATTTTTGATGCAACGTTTCGGTATTTCAGGGCCATCATCAAGTTCATTTTCTTAAATACGGACCTGGAATTTTTGTTCCATTTTCTGCAAGACCTTATGGTACATGATACAATATATTATCAACAAAATCCAAATTGAGACATTTCGTCCCTAAAATTTCATCTTCAGTTACTCAATATCGAATTTAATGTTTTTCATTTTAAATTTCCGAATTTATTGAAATGTCACGCGTTTTAAGTATTTTACCCAGAAATATTAAAGTATAATTTGAATTTATAATAGCTGTCAATACCGACTACCCACTAAACATATTAAATTCCAATTAGGTAGGTAGGTACTTGAATGTATCGAATAGGTATATCTAGTAGGTGTGGGGTGAAAATAAACAAAAATAAATAAATATTATCATCCTGACAGTTTACAGAATTCAATAGATTCGGAAATTTAAAATGAAAAACAATAAATTCGATACTGAGTAACTGAAGATGGAATTCTAGGGATGAAACGTCTCAATTTGGATTTTGTTGATAAGATATTGTATCACATACCAGAAGGTCTTGCAAAAAATGGAACAAAAAATCCAGGTCCGTATTTAAGAAAATGAACTTGATGATGGCCCTGAAATACCGAAACGTTGCATCAATAATGTATTTAAGCTATTCGATAGAGGACAAAAAGTGGTCATGAGAAAGTGTTTTCCGTTTTTCAATATCTCCTCAAATAAGGTCAAGATTAAATAAAAACGATTCTCCAAAATTTTAGTTTTTTTCAAATATTTAAAAAACTGAATAAGTTAGCCTTGATTTTTTAAATGGACATTGTTGGTCCTTTGATTACGCAACTTTTCCCCCATTTAACCGACTCTCTATCTCTTACCGTTTCCAAGATCCCCATGCATACACGCGAATTTGAATCACCCTGTATATCAGTGTCCAATTCCATATTCCATTTCTTTGCTGTAGTCTTTGTTCCGTCCTGTTTCCTAATCTCCTTTAATTAGTTTTTTTCCTGGTGGTTCATGTCCTTATTTATCGCTAATTTCGTCATTCTTCCTTCCTTCTTGTCATTATCCTTTAGTTGTTTGAGTCTTCTTGTATCTGACCTTTACCTTTTTTCCTTCTCTCTTCATTTCATTTGCTTTCATTCTGATATGTTTTTCAATTTCCCGTTCTTGTCTTGTCAAATCATTGTTTATGAATATTCGTTTTCCCAACTTTTTTAAATTGGCTTTGTTTTGCATGACTTTTTCCGTGTATTTATTCACATTCATTCCCATTACCATGACATTATTTCTTTTCTTTTCCTTTTCAAGCTGTTCCATTCTTGCATTTACTCCTTGTAACCGCTTCCTTATAATTTCATTTTCGTTCTCTATGTCTATATTTTCGGTCTTTATAATTTCATTTTCTTGTTTTAATATAGTTAACTCCTTGTTTTCCTCTGCTAGCTCTCTTCTTATTTCTGTTACCTACTTCACCGGTTAGATTTTGGAGCATTTGCAATATTTTGTCCAGTTTATTTTCGGTTTTATCTGTGGGTTTTGCAGTGTCCCTCCTACTTTGTTGGTCTTGTAGGGAATCTGAGTTTCTTCTTCCTCTTCCTTGCTTCCGCGTTTTCTTTTCCCTTCTTCGGTTGTGTATTCCTCACTCTTTCTTCGCTTTGACTGGGGTCCTTCGAAGTCTGTTAGATCTCCCAAATACTTTACCTCCGTGCTCCCCTTAGTGCTTTCTTCGTCACTCATTTTGCGTTTTATTCTTAGTTAAACTTTGCTTCTCCGCATGGTAGTTTTCTTTATTTGAATCGAAGTTATTAATTCTCAATTGAACTTTGCCTCGCAGGCTCGTAGTTTTATTTATTTATTTGAAATGTATTTACTTACTTATTGTGATAATCTTATCGCCCGCTGCACGCTTGTTGCCCAGGTTGACTCCTCAGAGGCCACAAGTACGCATTTAGTAAAATATGTAGGTAGAACTCACCTTATTCTTTTTAGGACAGATGTTTTTTCCACACTTGCACCACCACACGTAACTTTGCGCTTTTTACCTTTCACCAATCACTCCAAATTGTGTGTAAGGTTACTCAATATTGTCCAAATTTAGGTTAAAACATCGGAGCGCTCACACATACGTCTTTACTCTCTCGAGTATTTATAAACCTAAATATATTACTTAAAAATATCAGTGTTTTATTAATTGTATGTGCGTTTCTAATATGCTCCCTGTACTTCCGAAGCCCCGCATTTTCTATCCTTGTCGCGAATTCAGAAGACTTCGGCACAGGTTTGGTCGGAAAGTGCACTCTCCTGTCTTTTTACTCCGTACTAACAACTAACTGCAGCTACCATCAGCGTCAAATTTTTACAGGTTTTTAAATGTCATTTTGACAATATTTGAATTTGACAGGTAATGATAAAGGTATTCATCAAAATATTATGTTAAAGGTGTTCTAATTCATGTTGATGTACTTTTTTCTGCAAATAATAAGTCAGCTGTTACTTTACATATTCAATATTACATCCAATGGAAACCAGTGTTTTCACCATTAAATGGTACTACACAGAGGACACCTGAAATTGGCATTTGATCAGACCAGATAAAGTCGTTGCTCCCCCTGTATCTCTTCAGAAGGGTTTCACCTCTGGCTTGGTTGACAAGTTGAGTTACCGTTACCTTTCTGCCTCTTGCTAAAAGAGTTTCGCCTCTGGCGTGGTTGACACGTTGAGTTACCGTGCTCTTTTAGTGCTCTTTTTCTCCTGAAGAAGCCCCTTATAAAAGTGGGCGAAACGTTGAGTCTTGTCTCAAAATGACACGGTCCCAATCCGGCAGACGTTTTATTAATACTGACACTGACCGTGGAAGTCTTCGAATTCATTAGATAAAGACATTGTTTATCAAAATCAAGAAGTGTTTTGTATGTTTGATTGTATTGCTTGCAGTGTATAGATGAGAGATGTTGTACTTAAAAAATTAATCTGCATGCTTATAAAATGGAATAATAATTTATCTAATTACAGCAAACCCAGATGAAATGGAGTGAACCTGGAACCTGTGAAGTGAAAGAACATAAGGGACTCATTTCTTCCCATCCTGGGGAAGATAGAGATACTGATAGTGAAGATGAAAATGAAGACAATAAAAGTAAACAGTTACCTGTGCCAATACAAGAAGAACCTATTGAGGAACAGCCTGAAACACCGCTAGAAAATATGGAAGCTGAAAATGAAAATGAAGAACACTCCGAAACGTTAAACGATACAGAAGAAGATCATCAAGATGAATAAGAGTCTGCAAATTGTATGTGTAGATTAGTATTGTTGTACGTAATTATAAGTGTTTTAGGTGTATTCACACTCTTTTTCATGTTTGTATTTAGGTAATAAAGTTGTAATCTTGCATTTATCAAAAATTCCTATTATTAAGAAACAAATTATCAAAGTCACCAAGGTGACAAAATTTGTGTATCTGTCAACTAAAGCACTCATTTAGAGGATTTCAAAAAATTTTCTGTGTGGCCCAAATTTGTATAAATCCGGAAGATTATAATTGTCACAAGCAAATTTTAAGTGGCACATAAGTGTTAAATTGTCGATGGATAACTATCAGGGTACGTTACGTTGCAAACTGTGAACTGACACATGCTTCTTCAGCTAGAGGAGCCTGATATACTTATCTATGGCCACTCGGCTTAGCCCTCGAAACTCAGAAATAAATGCTCTCGAGCAGCGAGGTTATCTGATTGGCAAGAAAATTGGACAGGGTTCTTATGCAACAGTGCATTTGGCCGATTACGTAGATGGCACCTCCGGTCCCAAAAAGATGCGCCTGGCTTGTAAAATTTTTGATAAAGAGAAGGCCCCTCGAGATTTTTTAGATAAATTTTTTCCCAGAGAGCTAGAAATCCTTACAAAAATTGAAAATCCACATATTATTCAAGTACATAGCATTTTGCAACGAGGACCGCGAGTATTTATTTTCATGAGGTACAGTTTATTAGGTACCAAAGTGTACTAAATTAGTTATATATAAATTAAAGCGTTGCTTTACTTTAAGTATTGTTCATTTGACAGGTATGCAGATAATGGTGATCTTTTAGACTTTATTAAGCGTAATGGTGTAGTTCCTGAACAACAATCAAAATTATGGTTTCGGCAGATGGCTACTGGTTTACAATATTTACACAATAAAAATATCGCACATAGAGATTTGAAATGCGAAAATATTCTTCTTTCGCGAAGATTCAATGTGAAACTTGCAGATTTTGGTTTTGCACGTTTCTGTGTAGATTCTGAAGGTCGACGAGTTCTCAGTCAAACTTATTGTGGTTCTGCTGCCTATGCAGCGCCGGAAGTAGTAAATGGAACACCTTACAATCCAAAACTTTCAGATGTATGGTCATTGGGTATAATTTTGTTTATAATGTTAAACGCATCTATGCCTTTTGACGATTCAAATTTACGGAAACTTCTTAAAGATCAAATGACTCGAAATTGGGTGTTTAGATCCCGAGTAAGGGATAGTATATCTTCAAGCGCAAAATCTATAGTAAGACATATTTTGGAACCTGATATTACTTTGAGATTGACGCTTGAAAGGGTTCTTGGGCATGACTGGGTAAGAGCAAAGAAGGATCGTGCAACATCATTAATTGGAAGGTTGGTACACTCTGCACCACCACCTCCACATCAGTCTACCACAAATGCACAATCTGCCAGAATAGGTAGCGGATATCATGCAGATAATGCAGAAAATGGTCCCGGTGATCACAAATGTCACGATTCAAAAAAAAGTAATACTGTGATAAGCGGTGCTCAAATGGCCAATGTTTAATGGAATAGGGTTGAGATGTTGTTATTATGGGTTGATAGTTTTATATGGCTATGTAACATGATAAATTGCTTATAAATAAATTTACTGCACGGATAATCGGGACAGTTTTCTTTTTAAAAGTAGGTTCTTTTTCAAATAGAAATTAAGTAATATTGGGTACAAAAAAATTCGCTAACTAAGGCGGAAATCCTCTGAATCTGCTGAAACTATAGTTGGATAGTTTTTTTTCTCTCCATTTATTTAGCAATCAGAATATATACCGTGTGTTTGACTTAAGGGGCGAACATAGGGAAATAGCATGGGAAATCGTATATATGCAGATTCCTGCTTGCCGTTTCGAGTTGATAGGATCAATCGAAAGACAAAAAGAATGCGTTTAATTTGATACTACTTTACTTGAATTTGTTGCTTGTTTAAGAAAGAAATAACTTAAAAACTACAATAATTTGCATTTTATTCACAAAAAGCAGGCCAGCGATGATAATTTGAAGTTTTTTAAATCACGAACTGTTCGAAAACTGACGCCAGTATGAAATGTTTTGATAATAAATACCAACGAAATAAAAAAAGAAGGAACGACCATAACACCAACAGTATGCAATTTAGATGGTGTATCAATATGGCGGATTTTAGAAGCTCATTGGCTGAGAACACTAAATACGTCAACTGTGAAAGACAAAACGTAAACAAACAGTTAGGCTACCAATAAAAACTCGTGTCGGTTGGTGTTTCAATATGGCGTGTGTGACGTATTTCCGTTGCACTTGTAGTTATGCACCATAATACCTTAGTTTCCTTCCTTCTTTTTTTATTTCGTTGATTTACATTCATTTATGATAAAAATTTGTAATTATGTATTTTTTACAGCTGCACAAAAAATGTTGTGTTTACTTCGTCCGCGAAATTCTTTAGCGCCCTCGAGATTGTCCTGCCTCGGCCGCAAGCGGCCTCGGCGACAATTTTTCTCTCGGTACGCTAAAATGTAATTTCGCGGCCTTAGTATACAAATAACTAATTTGAGACGCGTTACAATACACAAAATGGGAAGATTGCTAGGCAACGACGTATTTTATAGAGAGAAGCGTATTTTAAAGGCCTATAAAATACGTTGTCATTGACGACGTATTTTATAGAGAAAAGCGTATTTTAAAGGCAACATAACAAGTGAGCTCTTATGCACCATAGAAACAGCATAAGACTAAGATATTAGTGTTAGAAAAAAAATATTAATTCTCATTAAAATGTTATCAACAGTCTGTTAAAACTAAGAGCCATACCTGCCAAAAAATTACTTAAACTGAATTTTGTGGTTTTTGAAATTGCATCAAAATTCAACTTTATCTGTTAATTAAACACCTACTACTCGATGCATGTAGACACATTCATGCAGATGCTCAGAAACGTATACGTTACCTATGCAACACAATTTTTTTGAATTTTGAATGTTGTAGCAGCGTAACACTGTTGCCAGATTTATTTTTCTTTAGGTGCTTATTATTCGGAAACGGTGCAGAAAGTATCATTAAAAATAGATAATTCTTTATTTACACACCCCAAAGTGTAACGCATTTACCTTTTTGCTCCACATTTTATTTACACCCTGTATATTCTACGCTAGTTTCATAGAAGCTCTTGATCACTTTGAAAAATTTTGCTTTGCTAATTTCACTTCCGTCTACCAATACTTTCAGTGTTTCAGTTCACTCTGTACGTCCTAAGTCATAAAAAGCTCATTTTTTTCTGGCATCCAACATGTTAGCAAAATTCTGAATATTAATAGCTAGGTACTACCTCTCTAGCTGAAATGTTATCCTTTTCAATGTAGCTAATATGTGTTTGAAAGGTAGAAATTTGAAATTTTGCGAATAACAACCATAATTTTGCAGAACGATCTTCAAACAAATTTTTCAATATGACAGGGCATTTCTCTTGTGACAGAAAATATGAACGAAGTCCATCAAACATACTCAGTATTCTATCAGCTGACGGGCTAAAGGTCAAAAATCTTGTGTTACCATGTTCTAATAATCTTGCACAATTTTCTCCTACGAACTCACAAAAATGCTTGAGTTCTTCAACGCTTACTGTATATAAATAGGTATTATGTAGAAATACGTATTTGTAAATTTTAACTGCAAAACTTTCAATGTCAAATGGCAGAAAATCAGCAGCACACTGAAGACAATTTATGAATAATAAAATAATAATTGTTCATCATTAATTTCTTTATTTACTACAGGTTTTTTTAATACTTAGATAAACTTAATGGGCCATATTCATAGACAGTATTTAAAGTTAGTAGGGGTTTAGTAGATATTAAACCAATATAATTAATACTAAGATGTTACTATAGCATCTAACTTTAAACACTGTCTATGAATATGGCCCAATCTGTTTTATCAAAACATGTTTATGTATTTAAATGATATCCTTCTTCCTTTATAAAAAATCAAATATATTTATTAAGAAGGTACCTATTTAAATTACAACAGAAAATTTTCATAACTTGAGTACATAATAGCGAAACTAGTCTTCTAATTTAATATCTAAAACTAAAAGCAAACAATCTATTTTATTTACTTCGTAGTATTTGTTCTTTACAATCAACCCTGGTGGGCATATACAATTTGCAAGGCCATAATGGAGAACCCAGGTATCACTGACAGGTTCCATTTTCTTCAGTAATGTAACAGTTCCAGGGTTTCTATAAACTTCGAACATACGTTTTGTTTGCTTGTTTGTAGGTATTTGTAAATCTTTATTATAACCGTATTCTACTAACCACGCACATTTAAAGTTTTTGTATTTCCCGAGGAGAGGTCTCACCTGGAGAACTCTCAACGGCGGGGGGCAAATGTCTGTAAACCTTTTTCCTACGTTTGCCAGTATATGTTGACCTTCAGCATCGTTAATGGTCGGTGGACATGGCAACAACAACCATGAGCTTGATGGCACTATAAAAGTCATTAATTAATGTTAAAAAAATGAAAAATAATCACTTAACACTCACCAGCAGCCATTTTATAGTAGAAAAATGCAGAAGTAAACACAAAGACACTACAGATGCTACGAAAAGAAGCTCCTACTAAAAATGTGTGCGTATCTGAACACAGCGGACACAGGGGTGAAAGTGGCATTTGAAAACAGGACGCTCAACACAAAACGCTGGTTCCATCCTGACTCGGAGCGAAGGGGGTGTACTGGAAAGACATGACGCAGCCGCATTCATATAAACTGTTACCCCGGTTCCACACTTGCGTTGTTCGTGTACGAATATTCACTATTTGGGTAAAATGCCGCAAGTGTGGATGAAAAATTCGTAAGTATTCGTTTTTTTTAACACACATCAAAGGCGACGAATATTCGTTTTAAGCACCGTTTTAAGGTATTTTTTGCATATCCTCCACACTATCGTGTGCGAACATGAAAGTCGTCTGTCTATGTTTCATTTAGTTTGTGTAGCGATTTACCACGATTCTACACTCTGTTTCAAACATCAGATTCAGTACGGGCTCTTATGGAAGGCGATGTAGCCATATTTAAGCACAAAACTGTTTGTAAACAAATATGTACCTGTCAATCATAAATAAATCATGCTTTTGTATTTCTGAGTTACAACTACTAATCTCTTACCAATGCCTTTTTCTTTACTAACCATTTTTTTGCCAGCGGTATCCAAACAAATTTTTATGTAAAAATATTTCCTTGTCATACGTATCTATTAGCTTTAAATGTATATTTCTAACTTTTTAAAAAGCATTCCTCGCTGATATATGATAATTTCATTTTTTAACAGAATATAAAAACAATTAAAAATATACATATATTTGTAACAAAAAAACAGCAAATATTTTTAATTATACACATAATATTTATTTACACTAAGAACTTAATAAAAATGTTGTTTTACACATACACGTCGTCACTGCTATCAGTATCACTATCAATTGCAGTAATTAAGAATAATTCGTTTTAACTGGATTCCAAACGTACAATGCAAATATTTTCTAAAATTCCATTTCGCCTAATAGGGTGTGTTAATTACGTAAATACCTTCATTATGATACACATTGTGCATGTTTAGTTTTATACGTAGAAAGTTAATTTTGGAAATTACCCCTTCCAAAACACAAATCACCTAAGTTCAGTTTTATTTTAATTCGGAATTAATTTACTTTTGTGAGTCCAACCCTAACGGGCATTTGATAAAGAGGCATTGGTCTCATGAGATATTTTTTTAAATATAATTGCAGCAATATTACTCCGAAAAAATTTATATTTATTGAGTGTTAGTAGATATTTGCGAGGAATATTTCTGCTAAATTTGAAAATAATCGCACTTCCAATAACAAAATTATAAACTTGTTGGGAACCTCCGATTTGACTAATACCTAAACTTAGAACTTCGGTCGTTGTCGAGAACTGGCAACGTCGACAAAAAAAACTCCCATAAGAATAACATTGCCCTATCTTTACCGTAACTACTGAATCTGATGTTTGAAACAGAGTGTAGAGTAGGTATTTGAAAATGGAATGGATAAATGAAACTGCATTAGAATTTGTAGAAGTGTACAGAATTGAAACTTGCATTTGGGATTCTCTGCGTCTGTTCAGAAAAATCATCCGCCACCTTCTCTTCGTGCGTTACTTTCTTTATGTAATAATTGTAAACAATGTAAACAATAATTATAACACATTAAAAAATATTCGGCGGCTGCAGTAGGTAACTATATTTTCTATCCACGTTAATGAGGCATTAGCAAGTCGTTTGATGAGTCATTGGTTATAATACTTTATATTAGGGCTGTTGATCCGATCCGGATAAAACGGATATCCGGATAATTTTCGCGTAGATATCCGGATAATTAGTATTTAAAAATATCCGAAATATCCGAAATGGAAGAAATCGGATATCCGTGAGAGACAGAACATCCGGATAAACTGTATAACTCGGATAAAAAAATTATCCGAATAAAGAATTATCCGGATAAAAGAATTTATCGCTGAATACGCAATACTAAATTAATTTATAAATTGCAATGAGATTTTTTATTTTATTAAGAGTTTTTAGTTGGCGACTGCTGACTAAACACTAACACAGCAGTCAAAACATAACAGAAATATATAACGAGAATTCACATTAAATATATTTTCTTCTTTTATAGGGCTTGATTCTAATTATTTGGATATGTAAATCTGGATGTAACTGAAATTTCAATTAAAAGCCTATGCTGATGATGTGATGATTAAGTGTCCCTAAATTTTTAATAATTAAAAATTTAAATATCTTTCTGCAAGCTATATTTTAATATTTTAAAAGGTTTGCATAATACATTTTTAGAGCAGCAACTGACCTTTTTTGTATTTTCAATATTTTCATATCATTTTCAGCTTTCTAGTTAATTGATAATAGATTTAAAAGTAATCTGGATACTTCAAAATATCCGGATACTGTAAATTATCCGGATATTATAACTATTCGGATATTTCTAATTATCCGGATAAAAAATTAGTTTTGTTAACCGAATTCGGAAATTTCGGATGACTCGGATAAAAGTTCATATCCGGATATCCGGATAAATTTTTTTCTTTTCAACAGCCTTACTTTATATTGTATAGGTATTTTCCTAAAATTATAGGACGTAAAATGAAAGATTTTGCTTTTCGGATTAGGGGATTAACTTTCTCGAACGGCAACGAAACAATACCTTGGTAATAACAGTGACTAAGTACTTTTGCATTTACTTCTCATTAAGTTATTATTGAGTAGGGTAAACTCGGGCAAACTCGTGATATAACTAATCTCGTGATACTTTTTCATAAATTGCCCACGAGATTACCAGAGCGAATTTAAATTAGTAAGTTTCACCACGACCAACTGCATCTATATACTCCGTATATACGGCCAGTCCACTCTGCCTAAAAATAGGTTTTGATACAGTAGGCCATAAAGGCCGGATAGTGGTGTCATCTATTAAATAAACTATAACCAATTCGGAAGATACCTGTAAATTGTCGAATGTCAACCATTTGTCAAATCGATTTAAATTATTTGGTCGATATTTATTTCTTACAAAGAACAAAGTAATTAATTAAAGCAATTGTTCGAATCTGGGGTTTGTACCTATAAAAATAAAAATCCAACATTTTTCGAAGTCCATGTAAAACTAAATTGTCGCGTTCTTCAAATATTATTACGGTAAGAAAGATTTACAAAGCACAACAATTATTATAATACTGTTAACCGCTATTATTACATTCTTCAGCTATCCCAAGAGTCACTGATTAACGAACTAGTTAAAAATAGCACAAAAATAGGACTAAAAATGAACAATAAAAAATCCTGTTTACGTATTAACAGATGTGAACGTAACATCTATGCTCATGGAGAAGAAATTCAATACAAAGGTAAATCTAAATACTTAGGCCAAATTATTTTATTTTCAGAAAACCGAAACAATATAGTACAAGAAAGAATCATAGCTAGTGGATGGAATAAGTTTTGGCAGCTCGAAAAGATCTGATATGAAACAACTAACTTAAAACTTGAGAAAAAGTAATATATTACCGGCAATGACATAAATATGCAGCACAAACGTGGTGTGTAATAAAAAGCAACAGCAAATAGTTATTTGTACAACTAGTAATGAAAGCAATACTTTTTTTCATGAGTTTGAAGTTTGATGCACGACGGCGAAGCCGGAGTGCATCAATCAAACGAGTGAAAAAAAGATGCTTTCATACGAGTTGTACACAATATTTTTTTGCATTTTGACATCTTAAATCCCTCAAAACGGGATAAAAAGGATTTGAGAATTTACAGTTGTCAAACTGACAATTTACAATATTTTATTTAAAGCACACTTACTTAATGCAAAATGTAAAATTAAATAGTTAAAAAAAGTGTTGCTTTCTTTACGATTTTTTAATAAAAAAAAGTCCACTTTTTTTGTCAAAATGCAAAAAAAACTTGTGACACATCATAATTATGCTAAAAAAAAAATCTCAAGATCAGAAGAGAGGACAGAGCAAGAAATGAAGATCTTCCATAAAAATTGGTAGTAGGTACATTTAATAACTACCTAGGTACCGCTATTAGCAAACTGAAATGGAAATAGCGAGAGCACATAAGAAGGAATAACGGGCATTATGGGCAAGTAGAACTACAAAATGATATGGTATCCATCTCTATACGGGAGAATAAGGGACCGCCCAAGAACAAGATGGAAGGAAGATTTCATAAGATTCCTGGGCTGCAATTGGGAAAATATAGCACAACATGCAGTGGAAACGCCATGAAGAGGCATTTGCCTGCGAGCGGGATTAACTACAATATTATCAGATATTAAATAAATAAATAAAAATTCAACTAATAAATTTAATATTATTTTGAATTGTTGCACTCTATAAAAGTATTAATTGTGTGCTTCAACACATTAAAACTTTTTGAACAAAGATCTACTTTCACAATGTTTTTTAATAAATTGGTTGACAACTAGTTGACATTTGTAATACACTGTTGACAGTTATAATAGTAACAACAACTTCCTAAAGGGGGCATTAGTTTCTGGTCCTGTCAAAAAATTTGTAAAACGCGAAGTGGGGCGGCCTTTATTTATTTAAAACATTGTGAAAGTAGATCTTTGTTCAAAAAGTTTTAATGTGTTGAAGCACACAATTAATACTTTTATAGAGTGCAACAATTCAAAAGAATTTTAAATTTATTAGTTGAATTTTTATTTATTTATTTATTTAATATTTGATAATAATGTAGTTAATCCCGCTCGCAGGCAAATGCCTCTTCATGGCGTTTCCACTGCATGTTGTGCTATATTTTCCCAGTTGCAGCCCAAGAATCTTATGAAATCTTCCTTCCATCTTGTTCTTGGGCGGTCGCTTATTCTCCCGTATAGAGATGGATACCATATCATTTTGTAGTTCTACTTGCCCATAATGCCCGTTATTCCTTATTATGTGCTCTCGCCATTTCCATTTCAGTTTGCTAATAGCGGTACCTAGGTAGTTATTAAATGTACCTACTACTAATTTTTATGGAAGATCTTCATTTCTTGCTCTGTCCTCTCTTCTGATCTTGAGAATTTTTTTTAGCATAATTATGATGTGTCACAAGTTTTTTGCTGTTGCTTTTTATTAGACACCACGTTTGTGCTGCATATTTATGCCATTGCCGGTAATATATTGCTTTTTCTTAAGTTTTAAGTTAGTTGTTTCATTTCAGATCTTTTCGAGCTGCCAAAACTTATTCCATCCACTAGCTATGTATTCTTTCTTGTACTCAGAGGCGCCGACTTTTGAAATTTTGGCCGGGGGCTCACCAAGTAGGGTTCCCACCTCATCTTTAAATCACACAAAAACTATTCTTCTACAACTTATTAGCAATGGGTTTCCATCCGAAGGGTCCGGGGATTTTTTTGTAATAAGTTTGTAGTTGATCACATTGGTAACAGTTTAATTTTTGTATACAGTATTACAGTATAATATGAGTATACTCATACTGATGGTTCATGATGTAGATACTATTAATAAAAAATAAAAAACATATTTAATTAAACTCTCACTTTACAAAAATAAACAAGAAAACTAGTAAGTAATACGTAATACTACTTAAAATAAAGAATATCACACAATATATGAGTAATGAATAATACTTAAAATTAAAAATGTCACTATTTTTAGGGAGATGATCCCAAAGCAAAAGTGCTCATCCTTACGCTTGCTTTTCGAATGAACTCGTCACTTAATTGATCGAGGTTGGTATTGTAAGTCATATCCCGATGAATGTTTATAAGCATAATATCGTTAAGTCTTTTTTGGGTCATTGTCTACGTAAACATGAAAACGATCTTTCTGCTGTACATGTAGTTACAGGAATAATTAGGATTATCCGAATGAATTTATGATATTCCGTCAATAGTTCGCAGATTTCTTTATGATTTTTTAAAAAATTTACAACGTCTGCTAGTGATTCTATTTTTTGATTTCTTTGCGACGCCATATCTAAAAACATGTCTCGATGTAGAATTAATCGAGATGCATTAAAATCATCTTTGTAAAATTCTATTACCTTATCTGCAGTAACTACCTTACCTAGGGCAAATGCAAATAATTCCATGCCTTCTAAATGTTCTGAGAGCTCTTTGTGATTCCTTTCATCCAATCTGGAAATTGTCATATCAATCACTTCGTAATATATTTGTCTGTAATATGCTTTTGGGCTATCGAAAGTTTGACGAGTTTCTGCCTTATCGTCCAATTGTTTGGGGATTTTTCGGCGTCTCGGTAAAATAGGGTCTTCTATATCCAGTTCATGAACTGCTAACTCAACACTTTCCCAAAAATTGTCATAGCCATTTTCCCGTATCCCTTTTAGCGAGTCTCTCAAACACTCTGTTTTTTTTGGCTTCAGTGAAATGTAAATCTTTTTTCTGGAGCTCAGCATTTAGAACTTCAATACGCTCAAAAACAAAAACTAATAATTTGAACAGAAAACAATTTTGGAAAGCAGACATTTTTTCTTCAAACCCATGAGCTTTAGCACCACTTTCATTTGACTCTGCTCCTAATTGATGAAAAAATTTTAGTAAGGTTGAATAATTTTTTAATATACTCTCCAGTGATTTTATTCTTACACCCCAACGAGTTGGACAGAACGGCCTCAGATTTTTCGAATCTTCAAGTCCTTGCAGCTGCAATGATTTAAAAATTCCTAGTCGTTTAGGTGAGTCCCTTACAAAGTTTATGAGGTCTTTAATGAGCGCCAAAAAGTCACGAATAATTTCAATTTTTTGAAATGAATCCTGAACGACCAGATTTAAATTGTGTGCACTGCAATGTACATACAAAGCACGTGGCTCATCATTAAGCACTCTCTTCTGCAAACCTGAAATGGAGCCGCTGACATTGGTTGCTCCATCGTAACACTGGCCTCGGCAATCTTCAATTTTAATAGAATATCTTAGCAACACATCTTTGATAATTTTGTAGAGTGTTTCTGAATTTGTAAAAGACGTTTCATATAAACCGAAAACATTCTCTTTAACATCTAAATTTTCGTCGACAGTTCTGAAACATATGACCATCTCTTCAATTATGCTAATATCTGACGTTTCATCGGCTAAAATTGAAAAATATTTTTGACCTGTAACACGCTGGCGTAATTGGTGTTGAACGTTAATACTGAATAATGATAAAATTTTATTCATTACGTCGTGCGACAACCATTTATATTTCGATCTAGCTAAGCAAGACTTTAATTGGGGAACATCATCGGCTCTTAATTTGACATATTATTCAAGTACATAGCATTTTGCAACGAGGACCGCGAGTATTTATTTTCATGAGGTACAGTTTATTAGGTACCAAAGTGTACTAAATTAGTTATATATAAATTAAAGCGTTGCTTTACTTTAAGTATTGTTCATTTGACAGGTATGCAGATAATGGTGATCTTTTAGACTTTATTAAGCGTAATGGTGTAGTTCCTGAACAACAATCAAAATTATGGTTTCGGCAGATGGCTACTGGTTTACAATATTTACACAATAAAAATATCGCACATAGAGATTTGAAATGCGAAAATATTCTTCTTTCGCGAAGATTCAATGTGAAACTTGCAGATTTTGGTTTTGCACGTTTCTGTGTAGATTCTGAAGGTCGACGAGTTCTCAGTCAAACTTATTGTGGTTCTGCTGCCTATGCAGCGCCGGAAGTAGGAAATGGAACACCTTACAATCCAAAACTTTCAGATGTATGGTCATTGGGTATAATTTTGTTTATAATGTTAAACGCATCTATGCCTTTTGACGATTCAAATTTACGGAAACTTCTTAAAGATCAAATGACTCGAAATTGGGTGTTTAGATCCCGAGTAAGGGATAGTATATCTTCAAGCGCAAAATCTATAGTAAGACATATTTTGGAACCTGATATTACTTTGAGGTTGACGCTTGAAAGGGTTCTTGGGCATGACTGGGTAAGAGCAAAGAAGGATCGTGCAACATCATTAATTGGAAGGTTGGTACACTCTGCACCACCACCTCCACATCAGTCTACCACAAATGCACAATCTGCCAGAATAGGTAGCGGATATCATGCAGATAATGCAGAAAATGGTCCCGGTGATCACAAATGTCACGATTCAAAAAAAAGTAATACTGTGATAAGCGGTGCTCAAATGGCCAATGTTTAATGGAATAGGGTTGAGATGTTGTTATTATGGGTTGATAGTTTTATATGGCTATGTAACATGATAAATTGCTTATAAATAAATTTACTGCACGGATAATCGGGACAATTTTCTTTTTAAAAGTAGGTTCTTTTTCAAATAGAAATTAAGGGTGGGTTTTAGTTAAAATATTTTTCGTTTTTAAGTATTTTGGGTTGCCTGACTTAAAACCAGCCAAGAAAGGATTGGATCTTCTAGTATTGCTTCTACCGGCTTCTACCTAACAAAACTTCAAAATTCAGTACAAGTATTTGCGAATACCGATTTTTAATCTCTTAAACCTCTTTGTAAACATTGACACAGTCGGTGAATGTTGGGTTGCCTATCTTTAATCAGTTTTTAAAAATTTATACGCAATTTTTTCTAAAGTTAAATAAAGATCACGCCAAAATTATACAAATTTGCAAAAGGGTCGATACATGCATAGGAAGGTAATATTGAAACCTACCCCGCTACATGCGAAAATCAATACATTGTTGATCGATGTCTTATGCAAGTCCCTTTTCGTAAGTTTTTCATAATAGGCCATAATTTAATTACTATATTAAAATTGGTCGTTCTGGCCTTGTAGCGTATGAAGGAAAGGTCTAAAAATTTTAATTCATACTCGTCCTTCTTTTCAACTGTCATTATTTAACCGTACCGTTATTTTAAAATTACACAATTTTCAGCGCATAAACATGCTACTAAAACCCCCCCTTAAGTAATATTGGGTACAAAAAAATTCGCTAACTAAGGCGGAAATCCTCTGAATCTGCTGAAACTATAGTTGGATAGTTTTTTTTCTCTCCATTTATTTAGCAATCAGAATATATACCGTGTGTTTGACTTAAGGGGCGAACATAGGGAAATAGCATGGGAAATCGTATATATGCAGATTCCTGCTTGCCGTTTCGAGTTGATAGGATCAATCGAAAGACAAAAAGAATGCGTTTAATTTGATACTACTTTACTTGAATTTGTTGCTTGTTTAAGAAAGAAATAACTTAAAAACTACAATAATTTGCATTTTATTCACAAAAAGCAGGCCAGCGATGATAATTTGAAGTTTTTTAAATCACGAACTGTTCGAAAACTGACGCCAGTATGAAATGTTTTGATAATAAATACCAACGAAATAAAAAAAGAAGGAACGACCATAACACCAACAGTATGCAATTTAGATGGTGTATCAATATGGCGGATTTTAGAAGCTCATTGGCTGAGAACACTAAATACGTCAACTGTGAAAGACAAAACGTAAACAAACAGTTAGGCTACCAATAAAAACTCGTGTCGGTTGGTGTTTCAATATGGCGTGTGTGACGTATTTCCGTTGCACTTGTAGTTATGCACCATAATACCTTAGTTTCCTTCCTTCTTTTTTTATTTCGTTGATTTACATTCATTTATGATAAAAATTTGTAATTATGTATTTTTTACAGCTGCACAAAAAATGTTGTGTTTACTTCGTCCGCGAAATTCTTTAGCGCCCTCGAGATTGTCCTGCCTCGGCCGCAAGCGGCCTCGGCGACAATTTTTCTCTCGGTACGCTAAAATGTAATTTCGCGGCCTTAGTATACAAATAACTAATTTGAGACGCGTTACAATACACAAAATGGGAAGATTGCTAGGCAACGACGTATTTTATAGAGGAAAGCGTATTTTAAAGGCCTATAAAATACGTTGTCATTGACGACGTATTTTATAGAGAAAAGCGTATTTTAAAGGCAACATAACAAGTGAGCTCTTATGCACCATAGAAACAGCATAAGACTATAATTATATTAGTGTTAGAAAAAAAATATTAGTTCTCATTAAAATGTTATCAACAGTCCGTTAAAACTAAGAGCCATACCTGCCAAAAAATTACTTAAACTGAATTTTGTGCTTTTTGAAATTGCATCAAAATTCAACTTTATCTGTTAATTAAACACCTACTACTCGATGCATGTAGACACGTTCATGCAGATGCTCAAAAACGTATACGTTACCTATGCAACACAATTTTTTTGAATTTTGAATGTTGTAGTAGCGTAACACTGCTGCCAGATTTATTTTTCTTTAGGTGCTTATTCGGAAACGGTGCAGAAAGTATCATTAAAAATAGATAATTCTTTATTTACACACCCCAAAGTGTAACGCATTTACCTTTTTGCTCCACATTTTATTTACACCCTGTATATTCTACGCTAGTTTCATAGAAGCTCTTGATCACTTTGAAAAATTTTGCTTTGCTAATTTCACTTCCGTCTACCAATACTTTCAGTGTTTCAGTTCACTCTGTACGTCCTAAGTCATAAAAAGCTCATTTTTTTCTGGCATCCAACATGTTAGCAAAATTCTGAATATTAATAGCTAGGTACTACCTCTCTAGCTGAAATGTTATCCTTTTCAATGTAGCTAATATGTGTTTGAAAGGTAGAAATTTGAAATTTTGCGAATAACAACCATAATTTTGCAGAACGATCTTCAAACAAATTTTTCAATATGACAGGGCATTTCTCTTGTGACAGAAAATATGAACGAAGTCCATCAAACATACTCAGTATTCTATCAGCTGACGGGCTAAAGGTCAAAAATCTTGTGTTACCATGTTCTAATAATCTTGCACAATTTTCTCCTACGAACTCACAAAAATGCTTGAGTTCTTCAACGCTTACTGTATATAAATAGGTATTATGTAGAAATACGTATTTGTAAATTTTAACTGCAAAACTTTCAATGTCAAATGGCAGAAAATCAGCAGCACACTGAAGACAATTTATGAATAATAAAATAATAATTGTTCATCATTAATTTCTTTATTTACTACAGGTTTTTTTAATACTTAGATAAACTTAATGGGCCATATTCATAGACAGTATTTAAAGTTAGTAGGGGTTTAGTAGATATTAAACCAATATAATTAATACTATATGTTACTATAGCATCTAACTTTAAACACTGTCTATGAATATGGCCCAATCTGTTTTATCAAAACATGCTTATGTATTTAAATGATATCCTTCTTCCTTTATAAAAAATCAAATATATTTATTAAGTAGGTACCTATTTAAATTACAACAGAAAATTTTCATAACTTGAGTACATAATAGCGAAACTAGTCTTCTAATTTAATATCTAAAACTAAAAGCAAACAATCTATTTTATTTACTTCGTAGTATTTGTTCTTTACAATCAACCCTGGTGGGCATATACAATTTGCAAGGCCATAATGGAGAACCCAGGTATCACTGACAGGTTCCATTTTCTTCAGTAATATAACAGATCCAGGGTTTCTATAATCTTCGAACATACTTTTTATTTGCTTGTATGTAGGTATTTGTAAATCTTTATTATAACCGTATTCTACTAACCACGCACATTTAAAGTTTTTGTATTTCCCGAGGAGAGGTCTCACCTGGAGAACTCTCAACGACGGGGGGGCAAATGTCTATAAACCATTCTCCTACGTTTGCCAGTATATGTTGACCTTCAGCATCGTTAATGGTCGGTGGACATGGCAACAACAACCGTGAGCTTGATGGCACTATAAAAGTCATTAATTAATGTTAAAAAAATGAAAAATAATCACTTAACACTCACCAGCAGCCATTTTATAGTAGAAAAATGCAGAAGTAAACACAAAGACACTACAGATGCTACGAAAAGAAGCTCCTACTAAAAATGTGTGCGTATCTGAGCACAGCGGAAGCGGACACAGGGGTGAAAGTGGCATTTGAAAACAGGACGCTCAACACAAAACGCGTGGTTCCATCCTGACTCGGAGCGAAGGGGGTGTACTGGAAAGACATGACGCAGCCGCATTCATATAAACTGTTACCCCGGTTCCACACTTGCGTTGTTCGTGTACGAATATTCACTATTTGGGTAAAATGCCGCAAGTGTGGATGAAAAATTCGTAAGTATTCGTTTTTTTTAACACACATCAAAGGCGACGAATATTCGTTTTAAGCACCGTTTTAAGGTATTTTTCGCATATCCTCCACACTATCGTGTGCGAACATGAAAGTCGTCTGTCTGTGTTTCATTTAGTTTGTGTAGCGATTACACTAATACCACGATTCTACACTCTGTTTCAAACATCAGATTCAGTACGGGCTCTTATGGAAGGCGATGTAGCCATATTTAAGGTGGTTCTTTACACAGGCCAGAAATCCTTTAAAATTCACGAATTTTATAATAATTTTACTGCTCAAATTTAATAAATGAAGAGGTTATCGAACTCTTAAACTATCTAATACGTTATTCTAAATTACGCTACGAGGCTATTTTTTTAAATTACCAATTAATTGAATGGTAGTTAATTAATTTGTTGAAATAAAATATATGAAATTACAAATAAACTGGTATTTTTATAAGGGTTTTATTTGGACCTTCATGTTAAGCAACTGATTCTCTACTACGCTATGAAGCTAATTTTCGTAAAAGATAATTATTAATTAAAATATCTTAATTAGAAAGATCTGGAAGTAGGCAACACACCTTACAATGTAAAAATTCTCAAGTTAGAAATTTGTAGTCAACGCAAGGAGATTATAGGATTAACACGTTCCAGCAGGTAAGAATCCCTTTTGTTTAAATACATTATCTGGGGTTTTCCAAAATATTTTTCAACTTCAGTTTTAGTTTTAGCATATATTATGTATTCTGTGCTTTAGTATGTAGGTTTGTCTTTTGGAGATTTTAGATGTTTGATATTTTAGAAATACTATACTTTTTCAATATGCGAAATACAAGGAATTAAATTAGGTTTCAATGCTTATGTTAATGTTAATTCTAGTTATTGGAAAAAAATTATGATTATGTGACACTTATTATGATACTTACAGAGATGAACATAAAGGAAAAATTTCATTCATGAGCCTCAAACCAATTTTGTTGCACTTCCAGTTTCACCGGGAACAACCTAAACTTTTAATTTTCGAATGTAATACCCCATATATTTTTACAATTTCTGAATTAGCAGAAAGTTTTGAATTAGAATCATCAACATCAACTAAATATATAAACCTTGTCGGTTATATATTTAACTTCTTTCAAAGACAAACGCAAAAGTTACAATTAATTTATGTTAAACGAATACAAAAGAATATTGTTCGAAACACGAGCGTTGTCACTTTTTAGGTACTCGGCTTTTTTTTTTAATTTTGGCGTGATTTGATAGCGCACTTCTATCGAAAATAACTATTTTGGGTGTAAGTAATTTTCTTCGATAGAGTAGTTTGCTAGATTATTAGAATAGTAGGATTTTTTAAACCAACAATACCAAAGTCTTGAAAAACGCATTAGTTTTGTTGATAAAGATCAATAAGCCTTTTTCAGTAGTAAAATAAAATGAAACAGAACTGCATAATAAAACAGGCACAAAAATGTAGTAGGTAATATTTAATAATAGTACGTGATAGCATATACTTATACAAATTGCAATTTTACAATTTTACAAAGAGTTACATAATGCAGACACAGATAATAATATTAAGTTTCAACTGAAAGAAAACTATAAGTCCATACATTTTATATCTCGAATTGGTAAAGTTCTCTTGAACCTTGGATCGACTAATTCAGGAAGAAGAGCCCCAAAATAAAATTTTTCTAATCGTGATTCCATTTTTGTAGACCAAAAGATGTCATCTCTTTCTATTTTTTGGAAAACCATATCGTAATTAGTATAAATTATGAAATAGCAGTAACCTCTGCCTGTTATTTGTAATTGACCCTGTATCTGATACATGTAATTGTGATCAGGTTTCAATTCTATGGTATTTGTATTAGGATTAATTGTACAATAATTGATCTTTTTTGTTTGTATAGCTTCTAAAACCGTCATGTCTCTACCGGCATATGGACATTTAACTTCTACTATTCCGTCATCTTGCAAAAGCCCATCAGGTGAAGCTGCTAAATATTTTTTAGAGGGATGAATGAATAAACCACACTTATCCACTTTTAATTGAAGTTTTTTTTCGAACAACTTGATAGCGTTTCCTTCGTTTTCAATGCCGTGGTCTGTTGCTTTACATTTTATTGACGAATATATAATTGCTTTAACACTATTTGCAGTCGATGTATTTCGTTTCATTTTACAAACCCGACCAAAATTGCTTGCTGTAAGTCGACAGGACTTTTCTTTGAACCACAATGGATTAGAACTTTGGCCCCTGGTTGCTGTTTCAACATCTTTAATGTCAACTGCTCGAATTTGATCCAAAAAGTCTTCTTTTATAACACGAAACTCGTCTGCCTCTTTATCTTCGATATCAGTAGTTTTACCATAATCTTTATCTGCATCGTAAACCTTTGTACATCTCTTTTTTAGTGACTTCTTTTTTGTTTTTGTCCTTCCTTCACAGTATCGTTTAGTATAAACGCCAATCTTACCTGTAGTAATTTTGTTATGTACTGCATCTATAAACGTGCCACGTTTATTGAAACTCGCTGCTGCTGCATTACATCTGGCCTGATAAGATCCTCTACCAGAGAAATTTATTCTTTTGCCACCTACCAGCTTGTTTACAATAGAATTGAAATTTTCAGCAGCATTATTATCCACATCATATAATAAACTAGATGCGTGGTGTGCCACGCGCCCTAAACATTTACTAAATTCCGAATAAATGTTGCTGTTTTGAAAATCTTCAAACATATTTTTTTCAGAGGGTTTAGGTCCATTACAAAAATACTTATATGTTGCATTTGTTAATCGGCATCCTTCATGATCTCCAAAAATATGTTTTGGGCCATTATATATGTCTTGTTTTAAATTTTCAATTTTAACGAACGTCGGCACGTTTTCAGCTTTTCTGTGTTTTATTGCGCTGACTATTGCTATCCGAAATCGCAAAATGTTAGATTTTATAAAGTTTCTAATCGTTAAACTGGCTTTGGTAGCTTTACATAACTCCTTTAGTTTGTTGCAGTAATTGCGTAATATGTGATTACGACATTCAATTTTTTCTATATAAAAATTAGATCCATAGGGTTTCGAATCACAAATTTTTTTATGTACACTACTATCCCCGTCACCTATAACCTTTCCGTATTTTATTCCGTGCATTGCAACGGAATTCTTAAATCCTTCTACAATTATTTCGGACTCCATGGAAGTTGACGTTCCTAATCCAATTTTTAAAACACTTGTGGTCTGGGACTTGAAGTTCTGAACCAGCATATTTTTGACAAAGAGAACAATATTTATTTTTGACCCCCAAAAACAGAATTTTTTTAGTTCTAGCACCTATAATACATGCAACACCAGAGAGAGCATTATAATTTGTTTTATATGAGCGCTTGCTCCAAGCTCCATCAACTATTACAGTGATAACTGGTAGTCCATTGATGTCTATATCATCTGCTTCTTTAGCTAAACGAGCTTCTTCCTGTCCAGCTAGCTTCATCTCTTCCCAAGCGGCTTCTGCAATAGTTTCTTGAACATCCGCTTCATTTTTGTAATACGTCCGTGTCGACATATTCGGTATGTTTAATGAAGAACATAGTTCATTAAACTGGCTATAGCCTGACCCAATTGCTAATAAACCACATACTGCTGCTTTATTAACATCAACATTATCTTCTGATTCAGTGGTAAATCTATTTTCTGCATTGCAGACATTACATTTTACCGTGAAAATGCTTTTCAACCCTATTCTCTTTTCAGTTACTACATCCATGTCAAAGAAGCTACACTCAAATCCTGAATGTCTCAAAGACTTTAAAGCAGAAAAAAGGTGTTGAATGTCAACAATTCTTCGACCGCTAATTCCTAATTCTGATTGCTCTTGAATAACTTCGTATTCTTTTTCTAAGTAGAAATCCGAAGAAATGTCATCGTAGTCCATATCTTCGGAAAACTGAACTTCTGAATTCCGTTCTGTGACTTCTTGAACTGCCCTTAAAAATTAATTAAAAAAGTAAACAATTTTGAATTTACGGAATATTATAATTAAAAGCATTTTTAGAATCAACTGAAAAAACTTCTAAAGCAAATGTCACAAATAAAAATCTGTATTTTGGTTTAATTTAAATTTAATACACTTATTCGCGAAACTAGATTAAACTTTTTTAATCTTAAAACTTAAAGTATTCTGAAAATGATAAACAAATTTAGGTAACATAAAACTTTATACATCTTTTCGTTTACTATAAGAACAATAATAACTACAATAAACACTGATACAAATTAAAAACAAATAATGACACTTACCGCTTTTTGTTTTTAATCCTTTTTAAAAAAAGCTTTTTACTTTTTCTTTGAGCACCACATGTTCTAGTTTTATTTGCACAAAGACCCATTTTTAATAAAACAAATTAAATCAGTAAGAACATATAACCAGCAAACCAAGTTCACTGTGTCACGCACAAAACCGTTTACCAAATACTAACTTTAGCAAGAAAAACTAGTAATAAATAAGTAGGGATAAGTTATTTTTCGAAGAATTTGTCTATGAAAATTACCACAAACCACGGTGGTACTTTCTATACCTAGCCCAAGAATCTTTAAATACTCAACAATTTTCTAATTTCACTCTTCCAGTTTAGTATATGAAGACCCCTAACGAACTTTTACAGTATATAAATACATCGCTTTATAGTATGCTTAATTAAAAATGATTTTTTGCAATTATTGGCTTTACTAATCATTTTAGAGAAAAATTGTATGCATATTAGGTTTTTTGACAGCATACCCATTTTCTATAAATAAACAAAAATCATTTGAACATTTATAATTTTGATTTTTGAGGAAATTCCAGATAAGCTTTTTATTTCTTTTTACTACTTATTAATAGAGATTGTTCTCTATTATCTGCAAAATCACATAGAAAGACTGTTATAATCTCTCTATTTGGAAACGAAATCAAGCTGTTTTAGAATTGGAATACCTACCTTTGTAAACAGTAGTGTTAAACAAAACTATAAATATATTCATGGAAAAGTAAATAAATAAACGTCCACAAACTCGTCCCAACAACCTTGAGAAAATGTTTAAGTGTTTTTGGAAATTCCTATCCTATCGGCATAATCGCACAAAAGGATTACTGTAAGTCTCAGGTATTGAGCTGTCAATCATTGTTATTATGTTCTCGAAGACAAGAAATCCGTTTATTATTCTTATTCAAAGTATAGTGGGTTGCTAGCATACCAAAATGTAAACTTAAGCTAAGTAAAGGGTAGCCTTAAGCACAAAACTGTTTGTAAACAAATATGTACCTGTCAATCATAAATAAATCATGCTTTTGTATTTCTGAGTTACAACTACTAATCTCTTATCAATGCCTTTTTCTTTACTAACCATTTTTTTGCCAGCGGTATCCAAACAAATTTTTATGTAAAAATATTTGCTTGTCATACGTATTAGCTTTAAATGTATGTTTCTAACTTTTTAAAAAGCATTCCTCGCTGATATGTGATAATTTCATTTTTTAACGTAATATAATAAAAACAATTAAAAATATACGTACAGGGTGCCCGTTTTTCGACCTCAAGCATGGGGATCTCGGTTATTATAAATTATAACAGATGCGAGATCGGTTAAATTAGGGCAAAGTTGCGCATTTTTATGGTGATCAATTACTTATCTGAAAGAAAATTTGATCTGTCATTTTTAGTTTTTGAATAATTGGAGAAAAATGGAAAATTGTGATTTTTGTTTTAATTTTTTTAAACGAAAACTAATAAAACTAGACATTTTTAACTAAGACATTGTGAAGGCACTTTTTTACAAGAAATCTGAATCTGGCATCGTGTTTTCCAAGGCATCCTAGATGCAAGAGTTACAACACTTAATTTTTTTTTTCTTATGGGCGCCATATTTGATTTTTGCATTTTCGAATAGAGCTCTTTTTTCTGATTACGACTATGTATCAGATGATATGGTCAAGCTTTACATTTTGATTAGAATTTAAGAAAAATGTTTTTGCGAAGAATGCTTTGGAAACAACATCTACTTTTGTCTAACAAACAAATTTTTGACAATTCAATTAAATTTCACTATTCGATTGCATTATTTTTAATTTTGTTCCAATTTAAATACAAAAATTCTCCCTTATTCTGTCCTTAATTTAAAACTTAATTTTGTAGTTAAATTGGGAAGAAATGTGAACGTGCAACTCTAAATTTAATTGAATTGTCAAAAAATTGTTTGTTAGACAAAAGTAGATGTTGTTTCCAAAACATTATTCGCAAAAACATTTTTCTTAAATTCTAATCAAAATGTAAAGCTTGGCCATATCATGTGATACATAGTCGTAATCAGAAAAAAGAGCTCTATTCGAAAATGCAAAAATCAAATATGGCGCTCATAAGAAAAAACAAAATTAAGTGTTGTAACTCTTGCATCTAGGATGCCTTGGAAAACACGATGCCAGATTCAGATTCCTTGTAAAAAAGTGCCTTCACAATGTCTTAGTTAAAAATGTCTAGTTTTATTAGTTTTCGTTTAAAAAAATTAAAACAAAAATCACAATTTTCCATTTTTCTCCAATAATTCAAAAACTAAAAATGACAGATCAAATTTTCTTTCAGATAAGTGATCACCATAAAAATGCGCAACTTTGCCCTAATTTAACCGATCTCGCATCTGTTATAATAACAGAGATCCCCATGCTTGAGGTCGAAAAACGGGCACCCTGTATATTTGTAACAAAAAAACAGCAAATATTTTTAATTACACACATAATATTTATTTACACTAAGAACTTAATAAAAATGTTGATACACGTCGTCACTGCTATCTACATCAGTATCACTATCAATTGCAGTAATTAAGAATAATTCGTTTTAACTGGATTCCAAACGTACAATGCAAATATTTTCTAAAATTCCATTTCGCCTAATAGGGTGTGTTAATTACGTAAATACCTTCATTATGATGCACATTGTGCATGTTTAGTTTTTATACGTAGAATGTTAATTTTGGAAATTACCCCTTTCAAAACACAAATCACCTAAGTTCAGTTTTATTTTAATTCGGAATTAATTTACTTTTGTGAGTCCAACCCTAACGGGCATTTGATAAAGAGGCATTGGTCTCATGAGATATTTTTTTAAATATAATTGCAGCAATATTACTCCGAAAAAATTTATATTTATTGAGTGTTAGTAGATATTTGCGAGGAATATTTCTGCTAAATTTGAAAATAATCGCACTTCCAATAACAAAATTATAAACTTGTTGGGAACCTCCGATTTGACTAATACCTAAACTTAGAACTTCGATCGTTGCCGAGAACTGACAACGTCGACAAAAAAACTCCCATAAGAATAACATTGCCCTATCTTTACCGTACCTACTGAATCTGATGTTTGAAACAGAGTGTAGGTGTAGAGTAGGTATTTGAAAATGGAATGGATAAATGAAACTGCATTAGAATTTCTAGAAGTGTACAGAATTGAAAATTGCATTTAGGATTCTCTGCGTCTGTTCAGAAAAATCATCCGCCACCTTCTCTTCGTGCGTTACTTTCTTTATGTAATAATTGTAAACAATTATAACACATTAAAAAATATTCGGCGGCTGCAGTAGGTAACTATATTTTCTATCCACGTTAATGAGGCATTAGCAAGTCGTTTGATGAATCATTGGTTATAATACTTTAGACTTAATTGTCTTTATATTGTATAGGTATTTTCCTAAAATTATAGGACGTAAAATGAGAGATTTTGCTTTTCGGATTAGGGGATTAACTTTCTCGAACGGCAACGAAACAATACCTGGGTAATAACAGTGACTAAGTACTTTTTCAGTTACTTCTCATTAAGTTATTGTTGAGTACATTCAGAACTTATTGTGCTTTTGACGTTTACTGTGTCTTTAGTTGAAAACATTGCTCGTTTTCGAAATTACTGTCTATTTCGTGCGTGTATTTTGAGTGCAAACATAATCGCAAGGTTCACAACGGTTTAAGTTATTTTCGGTTTCCAACGGATAAAAAAAGATGTGATATGTGGCTAATTAATTGTGGAAATTCTCAACTTTTTATATTATCTGAAGACCAATTGCATGAAAGGAGGGTGTGTAAATACTGTATTTGTATCATGCCAATAACCCTAGTGGTTGACGCGTTGTTAAATAAATTTTAAAAAATACACAAAAGTATACTAAATAAATCACATTTTTGGAAGTTAAAGCCCCGGGCCCCGACACTGCAGATGCGGAAAAAGGGGACATGGATAACGAATGAATGTACCTACTATTCTGTCTGTAATCTGTTAAAAGAACCTTTGCAACAGCGCAAATTCTTAATGAGCTAACAATGGCCTGTTTACTTGGAAAGTTTAATCCTTCAGGTAAAATGCGTCAACCCTTGGAATATTTCCGACATTTTTAACTAAATAACAAGAGATACAGCCTTATGGGCCTTGTCGTGGGGTCTTGTCCATCCCTTGTCCGTTGGGTTGCATTTTACCATTTTTGCGAAGAAAGTGATAAAAGTTGAATTTTATACCTGAAAGTTGTCTTTAGTAGACGCCTCGAGGCACTGACCCTAACGCTGTTGCCAGAGTTACAAGAGAGAAAAATTTAGAAGCCTCTTTAAATTTAGTGTGCAGATGCCTTTCAAATTAAAGATATCACTTGCTTAATAATTTTATGGACTATTAAATGCCCTATAACAAACTGTTAACAAAATTCACAATTCAAAATTCAAGAAATAAACATTGAACAAAAAAATTATATTTTAAATACTTACAGAATACGTTACAGAATGCATTATTTTGTGACCTAAAAAATTATATAATACCAGCACAATAAAGTAATTCAGTTTTCATTATCATCTATTTAATTCTATTTTATTTTCTCATTTTTGATGGTTTTCAAATTTGACATGTCGTAAATGACAACACATTGCACTTTATTGTAGTTTAAACTCGCAGTATTAGTTATTTATGTTATGCTAAAGACACGTCGAAGGCCATAAAAGCAAGTTACGCCAGTGGTACATACATAATTTTATGCACGATCGAAGATTTTAAAACTGAAATAAAAAATAAATTAATTTTCTACCCACATCGAGTAGTTAGTTGCTCAATTATTTTAATTTTTTACTGACAACTGTCAAATGGTTGAAGCATTTACGCCTAAGAATATTCACATAAATAATTGTGTTAACTGTGTTGTTAATACAAATTACCCTAAATAGAGTTCTAATAAAGAGCATACATTCGATTTTAATTTAAAAATAGTATATTATAGACCAAGGTAGGGAAGAAATTTTTCTCAGCCGAGCAGTATTATTTCCCGACATGCGAAGCATGGAGGGAAATAAGTTGTGAGGCTGAGAAAAGTCTTCTCTACCGTGGTTTATATACTATTTTTTCACTACTAGCACCTTTATTCCTTTTAATTAATCATTTTTACATAAATAAAAAATAAAATGACAGATGCGTATATTTATTTCTAAATATCCACAAAAATCAAATAGCCTTGCTTGAAAACAAGGGGAGAGGTTAATTTCCATTGACATTTGGGTAAAACATATTTAAAATAGGCACCTGAGCGCATAGCAATTGTTTTTATTATTAACCAGTAGTCAATAATAAAAAATTATTGACCACTAGGAGAGAAATTCATCTTCTGGGCTCGAAAATAAGGTCAATAATGATATCTTCTAATACTAGTAGTGAAAAAAATTCTTTATAAGACTGTTAAACTGTTTATCAATTTTTGACGTTTCATTATAGACCGGCGGCCTATAAAGACACCCATGGGCTATAAATAGACGTTTATGTCAAACAAATTCAGACATAATTGACACATTATAATGCGATCGTGCATAAAACTTATTTACGTCCTTACAAAATACCTAGTTACTTTTAACGGATTCGGAAGAAGTAAGAGATACATTTACTAAAACAAAAATACTGTATTTCCGCAAAATTGTCAATCGCATTATAACGGAAGGTGGCAACGAGTTTTCTCGAAGTATTGTTTCAAAAGATATTAATTTAGCGCTGCCGTAGGTTTTGGAATGGATTTTTTTCCTAAAATTTAAATCTTCTGACGACGATGAAAACATTCTTTCAAAATATCCCTGTATATTTATAACATTTTGAGTTTTATAATACGATGGGACTGCGTCACAAAAGGTCTATGTGTTATGCAACTCTGAAAAATGTTTTTCACTGAAGTGCACCGAACAAACAGTTTTTTGTATAATTATTTGGGGGATAGCTGTGAGTTTCCACAGTTTTCAGTTTCGCAGTTTTTACAAATTGTTTAAATAACCAAAATATATACAGTATGTAGATACTATTATTAATAAATAAAGGTCGCTATACGAAAAACAACAAAAATTAAACCACACATCTATGAAAGCCTCGCCTTGCTACCGGCACTACTGATTGAACGAATAAAAACTAAATATTTATTATAGTATAAGAGCTGCAACAACAACCTGATTTTAACAGTAAAAGTAATGGCCTTAGTTATCAAATTTACCTATATGCAAGTAATTTGACGGTCCTGTATGACAAAAGGTTTAAAAAACGATTTCAATCTGTCCTGTTATTGCTGCAATATTTTGGTTATTTTTGGGGTTGCTAATTTTTATTACGTGATCCTAATTTAGAATTTTAAGATTAACTATCCTTCCCTAAAAGAGCTGCAAATTTATAACGTTTTTGTGACTGTTTTATTTAATCCCAATTACCGGGAAATCATTCTAGCGCTTTGTAACGAAATATGAACAAACACCATAACAGAACCTTTCATAAGCTAATAAACTGCTAAGGGTACACGTTCCTTTTGTAACATAAGCTTAGAAAGACCAGCCGACTAACATTTCTCATTGTGGAAGTTATGTAGCATCATCCGGTTCTTGCTACCTGTACAAAAGGGACCTGGACACAACGGCCACCGGTCACAACGGCCACCAGTAGTTTTTGGACGCAACGGCCACCGTGGTCACACCGGCCACCTTCGGTTCTGGCCATAACAGCCACCTTGGTCACAACGGTCATTTTGAGACAAAAGACTCAACGTTTCGCCCACTTTTATAAGGGGCTTCTTCAGGAGGAAAGCCAGCACTAAAAGAGCACGGTAACTCAACGTGTCAACCGAGCCAGAGGCGAAACCCTTCTGAAGAGAAACAGAGGGAGCAGCGACTTTATACCGGCCGTACCCGGCCAAGCGTATCCGACTGCGACGACGATTTGACCGGGGTGGAGGGGGCGGAACCAGTAATGATGGCGGACTTCCAAATATCGGATAGATAATAACCAGTGTCACGATTCAAGTTATTAGGAAAGCATTACAAAAATTCATTTTGCCCTGATACAAAACGACATAGCTGTATCTTTTTACCCAAACAAGGTAACTAAATGTTTAATTTAAAATAGAAAATATGTACATGTAATTGAAATATAAACTGTAATATTTATTTCAAAAGAAGAAGTCTCTATAAATGTTTAATACAAAATAAAAAATACACGTTATCCAAATAAAAACGCAATATTTATATAAAAAAAAGGAATCAATGCACAGAGTTCCCATGTATATTTCTTTAATTTTTTGGAAACCCCGGCACAGTCACAGTGTGCCCCTGCTTGGCATTCCTGGAATCTAATCCACATTTCGCCTGGCGTAGATGATTAGATCTCACATATATTCTAAAAACAATATTTAGTATGCCATTTTGCCCTTTGTAGGTGCATCGGGTTTTACATGCCATAAATTATTTTAGGTGATGGTAACTTCACAAAACTTTGCACAAAAAACATTCATTAATCATACCAAATGCTGCTCCAAATTTGGTTTTACAGAAATTATGTATAATATCGACAATAGAGTACTGAGTACTTACAACAATTGCTGATATAATTTCTTAAAAACAAACTTACCTTTTACCTTAAAATTCACATAAAACTTTTAAGCACAATTTTTCATGCTTTATCTCAAGACTGCCAACCTCCAACATGTTTTTGTACAGTTTAATATACCTCTATTTCAATAGGTTAATCAAAACACTTGGTGTGTCATTTTGGGCAAAATTCCCCTTATTAGCGAAAAAACGGGACGATCAATACATACGAAAAATACGGGACTGTCCCGGTGAAAACGAGATGTATGGCCAGTGGCCAGTCTAAAGTATATAACAATGCTTAAACTTAATTTCTTTATTTACTACAGGTTTTTGTAATACTTACATATACTTAATCTTTTTTATCAAAACATGTTTATGTATTTAAAAGGTATCATTCTTGCTTTATAAAAAATCAAATTTATTTACTTATTAAGTATTTAAATTACAACAGAAATTTTTCATACCTTGAGTACATATTAGCGAAACTAGTCTTCTAATTTAATATCTACAAGCAAACAATCTATTTTATTTACTTCATAATCTTTGTTCTTTACGATCAATTCTGGTGGGCATATACAACTTGCAATGCCATAATGGATAAACCAGGTACCACTGACAGGTGACAGATTCCCTTTTCTTTAGTAATATCATAGAGGAAATAATATAAATAGAGATCCCACGTTACCGGCGAAAGTGTAACCCGTGTCTACTTAGACAAGGGGGCAAGGAGGTGACGAACGGTAACCTAGATCGGTGCTGCCCCAAAATATTTTTGAACTATTTGTCATAAACTCAAGGAACTTCACTGCATTCACTTTACCCCGCACGGACGCTATTATTTCCATTTAGACGTATACTTCTTAATTGTAGCGTGATACACCGAAATACCATTCCATAATGTTTGTAAACGTTTAGTAAATATACTCACAAAATAGTAATAGAGTTAAACCCGAACAGATCACGTAATAATCGACTGGTTGAGCATATGTATACTGATGTAAATAATAACACAGAGCACTGACTTTATGCAGTTTAATTGGTCAACAGGGCCAGAAATACATTAAAGTAAATTGTAACATACAACCGGAAGTAATATTTATATATCACTCCATAGTAACATAAAAGTTACTAACTACCAACATAAATGTTTTATAAAACTACAACACTTCCTCCCAAAATATTTTGTTGGCAAGAAATGCCCAGCATCTTCCGAATGTTTTGAAATCTTAAACGTGGTAATGGTTTGGTCAGGATGTCTGCTATCTGATTTACACCATCCACATGTTCCACATCTATTTCGCCTTCATTGTACTTTTCTCTAATAAAGTGAAACTTTATTTCGATGTGAAATTCTGGATTTTTCACCAATTTAAGCGCACTTGCATTATCCATTTGGAGAGATGGAACTCTTTTCAATTTTGTTACTTCATTTAACAGGCGTTTAAGCCAAATAACTTCTTTAACTGCTTCACTTGCTGCGACGTATTCAGCCTCAGTAGTGGACAAAACGACACTTCTTTGTTTCTGACTTGACCAGGATATGGCTCCACCGGAATATTTACAAACCACTCCTGTTCTTGAGCGTCTTGTATTGACATCGCCAGCATAATCGGCATCACTAAAAGCTTCCAATATACCAGATTTGTGATCCCGATAATATAACAAGCCATGGTCCATGGTGCCCTTAAGGTATCGAAATATACGCTTTACGGCTTGCCAGTTTGATTTTTTTGGATTAGCTACGAACTCTGCAACCATGTTTACAGCGTACGCAATATCTGGCCTTGTTGCCACTGATAGGTACATTAAACTGCCCACAGCTTCTCGGTAGGGAATTTCTTCACTCAGTTCTGGATCGGACTCGAGGCTTTGAATGCTGCCATCACATGGAGTTGTCACCGAATTTGAATCCCCCATATTGAATCGCTCCAGGATTCTCTTGACATATGCTTGTTGTCCTATAAAAATACAGCCATTTAACTGTAAAACTTCTATACATAAAAAACAGTTTAAGGTGTTCATCGTTATCTTAAATTCGTTTTTCAGTTCACAGAGAAAACCTTTTATCTCACTAGCATCGTTACATGCTACAAGTCCGTCATCCACATATACGGCTACTAAAATTTTACTTTTACTTGTATTTTTTATAAACAAACACGGATCTGCATGACTCTGCACAAAACATTGTTTCTTCACCATAAAATCCATAAGACGCTTATTCCAGCACCGAGGTGCTTGCTTAAGACCATATATGCTTTTCTTTAGCTGGCACACTCGCCCTGTTCCATCATCGAAACCCTCGGGTTGTTTCATAAAAACTTCCTCCTTAAGTTCCCCGTACAAAAATGCAGTTCGCACATCAAACTGCATAAGATGCATTTCTTCTGATGCTGCCACGCTAAGAATAGTGCGTACAGTATCGAACCTTGCCACAGCACAGGACTGAAGGTTTCCTCGTAGTCGACTCCAGGTTTTTGTGCATAGCCCTTTGCAACCAACCTCGCTTTGAATCGTTCTATAGATCCATCTGGCCTTGTCTTGATTCGTAGAACCCAACGATTACCGATAACCTTTTTACCACTCGGCAGCTCAACAAGATTCCAGGTATCGTTTTCTGCCAGGGATCCTAATTCCTCCTTCATGGCACCTCGCCACTCATTTGCGTCGCTAGAATGCATTGCTCCTACAAAACAATTTTCAGTTAAGTGCTCAGCAAAAAGTATATAGTCGTTTAAATGCACTGGCTTCCTAATCTGCCTCCGAGCTAAGCGTAACGTCTCAGTTTGTTCTGCATTTGTAATATGTTCCAAACCAGTCGCTTCTGTGACCACCTTAATTACTGGAGCTTCCTCCAAAACACGAACTTCCTCTGAGCCTACAGTTTCACTATTTTCTTGGCTAGTTTTGATGTTTGGAGTCACCAGTGGTACGGAGACTTCTATTTCTTCAATGTTCTGCACATTTCGAGCTACTTCATCTTCAACTATTAAGGGCATTTTCTTGGGCACTATTGTTTCACCCTTAAAAACTATATCATGACTTCGAACGATTTTGTTTTTAGCTTCAATCCACACCCTGTAACCATCTTTTTTTCCACAGTAGCCAACGAAATAACCCGGAATGCTTTTCTTGTCCCATTTCCTTCTTTTTTGTTTTGGTACATGTACGAAACATTCTGTACCAAAAACCTTGAAATGGTCGGGATTGACCACCTTTTTTCTGAACCACAACTCAAACGGAGTTTTGTTTTCTACAGGTGTGGCTCCTGTTCGATTTAAAGTATGCGCTGCGGTGTTCACAGCTTCAGCCCACAACTTTATCGGGAAACCTTTTGCATGTATCATAGTTCTCGCGGTTTCAACCAGGGTACGATTTTCCCGTTCCGCTGACCCATTTTGCTCCGGTGTGTACAGGGTGGCCCATTTTCGATGTTTTTAAATGGGAAGTACCCTTAATAACCGAGATAGGCAAAAACTGATGTCGGAGTCCAGGGCCCTTTTTTGATGCAGGTTCAAGTCCCGAAAACAAAATTCCGCTATCTTTTGTTATTTTTTAGTTATAGCCCAAAATTCATAATTTGGCCATATCGAAAACTTCAAATAACTGTCTTGGCTTTGAAGATATCCAAAAACGGTAAAAACATTCTACAGGCACTTTTTCAAGTAGAATACGATAGTCAATTCAGATATTTTCTAATTTTCATTTTTTAAGAGTTATGACATAAAGTTGGCATTTTTTAAATATAAGTCGTAGTTGGCCATGATAACATTAAATTGCATATTTTTTCTGCTTTCCGAAAATATATAGTTTATAGGGTTTAAATGTAGTAACAATGCCTTTTTTGAACAAAATCGGGTTATTTGAAGTTGTTAGCAATTAGTGGGCCATGGTTCATGATAGCAAAAAACAAAGGCTAATAGAGCGGGTGCATGTGATGTCACCAGGCACACAATAACGCGCCCGATTGAAAATGAACGACAGTTTTGTAAGTTAACAAAACTAAATAATTACTTTAATATTTTGTAGAAAATCTCGCGTTATCTTTAACAGCTTTTAATTATCTTGACATATGGAGATTTTACAAGTTTCTACGTATAACCTGCCAAAATTTTTAGTTTCTTGTTTTCCAGAGCTTTTCTCTAACTGCTTTCTCTGGGAAATATCACGTTCCCTAATACTCTTTTTAATTCACGATAAAATTTTCAATTACGTTCGTATGAACTGACCGTGGGGAAAATTTTAAGTAACTGAAAATTTAAAAATTATGTGGGTTAAACCATCCCTCATCTGGTTAAACACATCTTTATTCGGTTTGATATTGTAATATGTAATATTTCCTTTTTGGTAAAATTAGTAAACCGATGCATACAAATCTACCGTTTGTTTACCCTACAAGAGTTCAGCTGATGACCTAGTGACGTCACATGCAACCACTCTACTACTTTTTGTTTTGCTATCATGAACCATGGCCTACTAATTGCTAACAACATCATAATATAATCTGATTTTGTTCAAAAAAGGTATTGTTACTGCATTTAACCCCTATAAACTATATATTTTCGGAAAGCAGAGAAAATATGCAATTTAATGGTATCATGGCCAACTACGACTTATATTTAAAAAATACCAACTTTATGTCATAATTCTTAAAACATGAAAATTAGAAGATATCTGAATTGACTATCGTATTCTACTTGAAAAAGTGCCTGTAGAATGTTTTTACCGTTTTTGAATATCTTCAAAACCAAGAGAGTTATTTGAAGTTTTCGATATGGCCAAATTTTGAATTTTGGGCTATAACTAAAAAATAACAAAAGATAGCGAAATTTTGTTTTCGGGAACTGAACCTGCATCAAAAAAGAGCCCTGGACTCCGACATCAGTTTTTGTCTATCTCCGATATTAAGGGTACTTCCCATTTAAAAACATCGAAAATGGGCCACCCTGTACGGCATTGCTACACGGAAATTAATCCCCTTTGAGTTAAGCAGGGATCTCACACTGAAATTGTCAAATTCCTTGCCCCCATCACACAAAAGTTCTTTAACTATATTGCCTGCCGTACATGCTTCATTAAGAAATGTTTTTAGACATTCTAAAACTTCCGACTTAAATTTAATAAAAAGAACACGTCTGTATTTAGAATACTCATCCTTGAAGCACACGAAGTATTTTGTACCTCCCACAGATTCCTCCTGCATGGGTCCACATACATCTGCATTAATCAGCTCACCCGCTGCACTGGCCTTTTCAGTTCGCACATGGAAACTTCCTCGATGTTGTTTGCCTACAACACAGGCATCACAAAATTCTTCGTTTGAATCCACAGTGACACCGCGTCGATTCAGGAACTGTTTCACATGTCGCTTATTTTGATGACACAGTCTCTCGTGCCTTAATTGTAACGTGTCAACTGTTGATGCCACAAAAATGTCTGCAACAGTTTCTGGTTTACACACACGCATTTCCAGTTTGTATAAACCTTTCGAAGTTTTTTTACCACTTAACCGTACTGTACCGGTTTTTGTAAACACGCAACCCTGTAAATTTGCTTGAAATTCGAACCCTTTTTCTATCGTTCGGCCAATCGAAAACAAATTTCTACTTATGTCGGGAACATACCACACATTTTCCAAGTGATTCTTTATCCACGTACCGTTCACTTTCATCTCAACATTTATTACTCCGTGACCGTACGCATAAATCACGTCACTATTTCCTATTCGAACCGGCTTAGGGGTTGTAAACGCCCCGTAGGTTAGAAAATAATCATTTATTTTAGTCATGTGTGCCGACGCACCGGAATCGGCTAACCATTGATGAGATTCGCGATCATTTTCGAACGCACTCACGAACGCATCACCGGACAATTTCGATTTTGCAACACCACCTTGCGACTTCTTCGGGCAATTTTTTGCGAAGTGTCCAACCTGATGACACTTAAAGCACTTCCGCCACTTTCCTTCCGGTTTCACTCTTGGTGGCAAACTTTTATTCGTTCGCGTCACCAACAACGCCGCTGAGTCGTTTCGCTTCTCGGGCAGACGCATTTCAATCAGCCGAAGTCTCTCTGTCAACTTGTTTAAGGTCCTTTCTTCGAGGGGCACCGTCTCCCAAACACTTTTAAACTCGAAGTATTCCGCCGGTAAAGTTGACATAACACGACTCATTAACAGCAAGTCTGGTAACTCGGTCTTGACTAACCTTTTCAGCTCGTCATTGAGCTCTCTGAAATTGCGTTGTAAACGAGCTATGTGCGTCGCAATATCTTCCAATGGGTCTTTTTCAGAGCTAAAAAAACTGCTCCATTAGCCTGTCTACTCGCTGGCCTGAACTTTGTTCATACACTGAGATTAGTTTTTCCCAAGTAGTTTTCGCAGACTCGCAAGTCGCAGTAAGATCGATGTTCGCATCGTTCATGCTGCTTACCAGTATGAGCTGGGCTAATGCATCTGCCTTGTTAAAACCCCTCAGATCTGCTTTGAAAGTTTCTTTGTCAGCTATCGACGCTTCCACATCTGGTTCGATGGGCAGTGTCCGACTTCCATTGACCACTTCTAGCACTTCGTGATGGCGTAGCAAAAGTTCTATTTTCCGGCGCCATTTGCTCCAGTTACCTGTACCTTCTAGTTTTTCTATTTGTGCCTTGAAATCCATTGTCGACATTTCATAAAACACTACACCCCTCGTTGACCTAACCACAGCAGTTTTAAAGGGTCTGGACCCGTAACCTGATGTAAATAATAACACAGAGCACTGACTTTATGCAGTTTAATTGGTCAACAGGGCCAGAAATACATTAAAGTAAATTGTAACATACAACCGGAAGTAATATTTATATATCACTCCATAGTAACATAAAAGTTACTAACTACCAACATAAATGTTTTATAAAACTACAACATATACAAATTGAAACTTTTGGTCAGCTTACAGCTTACAGCATTAATTTTAATACACATGAGTAAGCGATTAATAATTAAATTATTAAAAAGTTAAACTTCAAAAATATGCATAAAATACCCAAAGAATGATTCCCATCTCTTGTGCTTTTACTTAAATTGTCAGACGCAGGGCTGGCCTTCTTCATGAAGGGGCCCTAAAACAATTTTTTAAAGGTAAAAATAACAGTATTAAAAAAAGAACGTATATTTCGTCATACATTATGTTCTCTTTGAGGGCTCTATACAGGGTGGTCCATAAGTAATGGGTCACAGACCAACAGTAGATTCCTGAGGCCAAAATATTACGATTTACCTAAAATTACCTTAGTCCAAAAGTTAATATTTAGGGAGGTACAGGGTGTCAAGGTCGACATTTTTATTTTAACTTTCTTCTGTAATTTCTAAAGTTTTCGTAATATTCATATAAAAATTGGTGAAACTACCTTTTTTGGGGCGGGAAATAATAATCCGTTCTCAATTTTAATGCGGCTCTTAAAATAATGTTATTTGTCCTACACCTAATACCTTAAAAATACTTAATCTGCCCTAAATTTAGCTACTAAAAAGCGGAAGTATTTTTAAGGTATTAGATGTAGCAAAAATAACATTATTTTAAGAGCTGCATTAAAATTGAGAACGGATTATTATTCGGATTATTCCCGTCCCAAAAAAGGTAGTTTCACCAATTTTCGTATGAATATCCCGAAAACTTCTGAAATTACAGCAGAAAATTAAAATTAAAATTTCGACTTTGACATAAATATGTTCAATTTCCCAAGCATTTGACCTATGTCTCACATGTCAGGCCACACGCGGTATAGCTGTTTCTGCATTCTACATACAGGGTGAGCTTTTTTTTTCATTTTAAGCATTGGGATATCGGAAACCATAAGACATAGAGATTCGGTTAAATGAGGAAAGAGTTGTCGTTTTATGAGCTTATGCAAGATATGCTAGATATGAGCGAATAACAGATTTAGTGATTTTTCATTTAAATGTTGTAGAATCGTTATTATTAGGAATACAACAAAATGACACGAATGAAAGTTTTAGACATTTTAATGCTTAACATGATGAACATACTAATTTCCTTCTCGATTTTACGGTTTTTGAGTTGTAATACAAACTTTCGTTTTTTTAAAGGGCAGTCATAGTTGGCTTTGACATTTTTAAAAAGTGCATTTTTTTCTGTTTGCGGAGATATAAGGTTCGCTGTACTTACTTTGACAAATAAACACGATACAGGACTATTTGTAATATTGAGAGTAGCAAAAACAGAGTCTGCCATGGAAAACATTTTTTTTCTCTTAAAGTAATTACTTAGTTTATTATAATTATAATGTTTCACCTAAAAACTTTAGGGCCTCAAATAGAACAACAACGCAAAGAAACTACGAATTATTACATTTAAATTTCTACTTTGAAGTAATTACATGTAAAAAAATTAATCTATCTCGGCAAATGTTCAAAATGTCCACCATTATTATTTACACACAAGGGCATCTTTTCACAATAGAATTTACAGCTTTCCTTATTTTCCTACCATCTAAATTGCGAAAAGCACATACCACAGCATCACGTAGTTCTTGTTTTGTCGGATACGTTCGCTGATAAACTAAATCTTTTAGAACAGCGAAAAGAAGGAAATCCAAAATTGAAAGATCTGGCGATCTTGGTGACCAAAGGACCGGCCCGTTCCTACCTATCCAAGAATTTGGAAACAGTTGGTTTAGGTGCTCTCTTACTTGCAGTTGGTAGTGCGGCGGAGCACCGTCGTGTTGGAACCAGCGTAAATTACGTCGTGTTTCCAAATCTAAGCCATCCAACATATCTTGAAATTCATTTTGTAGAAAATGAAGATAACGCTGGCCTGTCAAATTTTCGTCGTCAATGAAAGGTCCAAGAATTCGCGATCCAATAATTCCGCACCAAACATGAAATCAAAATTTTCTTTGGGGCCTTCTTTCACGAAGTCTTCTAGGTTTTTCCTGCATCCACAAATGTTCATTGTGCCTATTGAACATACCGCAATTGGTAAATTTGATTTCATCAGTCCATAAAATTTGATTTTGAAACTCTGGATTCTGTTGAATCATATTAATGTACCGATTACTAAAGCCAATTCTTGAAGCATAGTCTCCTCGATGCACTGTCTGTCCTACTGATAAGTGATATGCGTGAAATTTATGTTTCTTCAAAATTCTCATGACTGTGCTTTACGACACACCAACTTCAGCTGCAATATGTCGGGTCGAAGTAGAAGGATTCTCGTCAACGTAGGCCAATAGATTTATTTGGATAGCCTCGTTAATAACGCCTTCATCCCTCTTTGGTTTCGAAAAGGAACCAAACTGCCTCAGATTTCGGTATAAATAAATTGTTGAACGTCGGTAGAGATGGTTGACGTCGATTTTCATAAAATTGTTGGTACCGTTCGGCAGCAAGAACACTATTTTCTATTTTTATTACAAAAAATAAAACATTCGACCGTATTAAGTTTTTCGCGATTAGAAAACATCTTTAATTTAATTGTAGAAGTTACAGAACTGTCAAATTTCAACTAAAACAATGAGCAACAGTACTTTGTTTGTTTATTGTTTTCCACGGCAAACTTTGTTTATTTACCTCTCAATAATACGAAAATTCCTGCATCGCGTTTATTTATCAAAGTATAGCAATTAGCAAACCTTATATCGTTAAAAAGAGAAACATTTGTCATTTTTAAAAATGTCAAAGCCAACTATGACTCCTATTTAAAAAAATGTAAGTTTGCGTTATAACTCGAAAATTATAAAAGCAGAATGGAAATTAATAAATGTATCTTATTAAGCGGAAAAATATCTACAATTTTTGTTCTTATCATATTTCTGTATCTCTAATATTAACGATTTTAGAACACTTTAAAGAAAAATTGCTAATTTCTTTTTTGCTCATATCTAGTAAACTGTGGATTTTTTTCAAAAAACAAAAGCATATCTTGCATAAGCTCTTAAAACGAAAACTCTTTCCTCATTTAACCGAATCTCAATGTCTTATGGTTTCCGAGATCCCAATGCTTAAAATGAAAAAAAAAAACTCACCCTGTATTATTGTCAATTGAATTGGCATTGGCCTTATTGCAATAGCACATGTAAAGAAAATGCAAGTAAATTCGACGAAAATGTAAGGTAATGTACGGGCAAATATGGTTCGTAATTGTCAACTTTATAAATACGTTTTTTCCTTCAAAAACCAAAAACATGTATTCATGTATAGATGTATACGATTGCCGACTTTAGGGTTTACATTCGTTCTGTTGAGCTATTGGTTAAAATTTTAACCCAGCTGTTCCAAGATCCTTTGTCAAACCGTGAGTTAAAAAAATAGATAAGGGTTGCCCAGGAGAAACAAAAATAATGTCTATTGCCTATTGCCTATTGCAAGATTTATAGTTTATTAACCGTCATCACTGTCTCACTGTGTTATTACCGTAATTCCGTTTTGCAAATGTCAGTAAAATAGCAAAAACAATAATTCTAAATTTTGCAGTAGACATTATTTTTGTTTTACATTGCCAGGCCTTATTTAAAATTTTTTTTGAACTCGCTAGTTTTGTTTAAAGACATTTTGTGCAACTTAACTGCGTTTTTTTTGTAATTGTTAAATATACATACATATTTTTATTTTTATTCCAAATGTTAAATCTTTTAACACATAATTATACTACAAATTTGCTGTTTAGTAAAAAACGAAGTCAGTAAATAAAATTCTAAGCATAAGATAAATAAATTGTTTCTGGCACAAATAACTTCATACATAAATACAATAATATCTTATAGGTACGTGCTTATTTTATAAACACGCTTGCATTCGCATGGCATTAATATCAATACGACTAATGCAAGGTTATTAATAACGCACGTATTTTGTTTGATCAAATGTTATTGATATGTTAGGATTATTGATATATCGGTTTTATTCTAGGATGGTTAAAAAACATTCTCGATCAGAGATGGCCAAGGTGCTGCCATCTCTATGTCAGAATTTTTTTCGGGTTATATATAAAAAGGTACCGTTGCGTATCTATTCTATTATTTAATCTATGGTAATATATAAGTTGCAGAGGGTTTATAACCTTCTAACATACGTTTTACTTGATTGTTTGTAGCTACTTCTAAATCTTTATTATTACCGTATTCCACTAACCACGCACATTTAAATTTTTTGTATTTCCCTAGGAGAGGTCTCACCTGAAGAACTCTCAATGGCGGGGGGCAAAGGCCTGTAAACCATTTCCCTACGTTTGCCAGTATTTGTTGACCTTCAGCATTCTTAATGCTCGGTGGACATGCCAAGAACCTTGATCTTGATGGCACTATAAAAGTCATTAATTAATGTTAAAAAAATGAAAAATAATCACTTAATACTCACCAGCCATTTTATAGTAGAAAAATGCAGAAGTAAACACTATAAGACGACTACAGATGCTACGAAAAGAAGCGAAACTCCTAGCTTGATATTTATATTTTATATCTGTATTTTCTCTAGAAAACTTTAAATAAAAAATAATAAAGTTATTACGCTGCTACTAATAAGTAATTATTAGTGTCATTACTGGATGCAAATAAAAACGAACAGCTAAGTATATAACGCAAAATAACGTGACGTAGGTAACATTCAGTAATTCGATATTTCAATGTTTCTTTTGTCGTAAAGAAAAATTTGCAAGTACCTAACACAAATCAAAAATAATTCCAAACCTGCCTCCAATCACCGAATATCGAATTACGATTCGTCACCGGACTCATTTGGATTCAAAACTTTGTTGATATAATTGATTGTTTACCCACTTCTAGTTCCAGGTATCTTCAGATTGCATTCTCTACAGAGGGTGTTCTGCGCTTCTGCGCTCTACAGACGCACGCAGAGGTTCAGTTCAGATACGTGAGCCGTGCGAATTTCGCTTCTTTTCGTAGCATCTGTAGTCGTCTTAGCATTTACTTCTGCATTTTGCTGATATAAAATGGCTGGTGAGTGTTAAGTGATTATTTTTCATTGGTTTAACATTAATGATTTTTATAGTGTTCTTGGCATGCCCACCGAGCATTAACAATGCTGAAGGTCAACAAATATTGGCAAACGTAAGGGAATGGTTTACATACCTTTGCCCCCCGGCATTGAGAGTTCTTCAGGTGAGACCTCTCCTCGGGAAATACAAAAAATTTAAATGTGCGTGGTTCGTAGAATACGGTAATAATAAAGATTTACAAGTAGCTACAAACAAAAAAGTAAAAAGTAAGTTAGAAGATAATAAACCCCATGGAACTCAAATATTACTAAGGAAAAGGGAACCTTTCAGTGGTACCTGGTTTATCCACTATGGCATTGAAAATTGTATATGTCCACCAAGGTTAACCGTAAAGAACGAAGATTATGAAATAAAATAGATTGTTTGCTTTTAGATTGATATTAAATTAGAAATTATGAAAATTTTCTGTATTGTAATTTAAATACTTAATGAATAAATTTGGTACTTTATAAAGCAAGACGGATGGATATCTTTTAAGTACATAAGTAAACATGTTTTTATAAAACAGATTAAGTTTATCTGAGTATTGTAGTGGCAGAGCTCTTGGCATGCCCACCAAGAATCGACAATGTTGAAGGTCAACAAATACTTACTGACAAACGTTTACGTTATGGAATGGTTTACAACCCTTTGCCCCCCGCCGTTAAGAATTATTCGGGTGAGACCCCTCCTCGGGAAAGGTGAAATATTTCAATGTTCTTGGTTAATACTGTTAATAGAGTACGCTAATAATGAAGATATGCAAGCAGCTACCACAATCAGATAATAAATATGTTACAAGATAATCAACCCCCAGGAACTCGAATATTTAAACAAAAATAACCTTTCACTGGAACCTGGTTGGTCCACTATGACACTGCAAATTGTAGATGCCCAGCAGGGTTAATCGTAAAGAACGAAGATTATGAAGTAAATAAAATAGATTGTTTGCTTTTAGATATTAAATTAGAAGACTAGTTTCGCTATTACTCATGTTATGAAAATTTTCTGTATTGTAATTTAAATATTTAAGAAATAAATTTGGTTTTTTATAAAGCAAGAAGGATATCTTTTAAATACATACAGGGTGGTCCATAAGTAATGGTACACAGACCAACAGTAGATTTGTGAGGCCAAAATATTACAATTTACCTAAAATTACCTTAGTCCAAAAGTTAATATTTAGGGAGATACAGGGTGTCAAAGTTGAAATTGTAATTTTAATTTTCTTCTGTAATTTCTAAAGTTTTCGGAATATTTATATGAAAATTGGCGAAACCACCTTTTTTGGGACGAAAAATAATAATCCGTTTTTCAATTTTAATGTAGCTCTAAAAAAAACTGACTTTTGCTACACCTAATACCCTGAAAATACTTCAACTTTTTTGTACTTAAATTTAGGGCAGACCTAATTGAAAAAAACAATTGTCGCATCTTTTCTATACAAAAAAGGTATACTTTTGCAATGTCTCTTTAGTTAACCGTTTCCAAGATATTTGCGATTGAGATAAGCGACGCAGCACCTTATTCAATTCTTAAAAATTCTGTAACGCAGTAGGCTTGTATTTAAAACAAAAAATTTACATATTCTGATCAAAAACAAGTAATAGGACACAGAGCAATAGTGAATCATTGGGATATTTGCCATTAAAAAAATGTTTAAATTTTGTGGGTAATGTGTACCGCGAGTAACGAATAAAATGTAGCATCACTTACTTCAATCGCAAATATCTTGGAAACGGTTAACTTTAGAGACATTGAAATAGTATACCTTTTTGTATAAAAAAGATGGGGAAATTGTTCTTTTCAATTAGATCTGCCCTAACTTTATGTGTAAAAAAGTTGAAGTATTTTTAAGGTATCAGGTGTAGCAAAAGTAAGGTCTTTTTTAGAGCTACATTAAAAGTGAGACCGGATTATTGTTTCCCGTCCTAAAAAAGGTAGTTTCGCCAATTTTCATATCTGACCATTCGTCGTTGGGCACCTAATTAACGACGCTCTCCTCCGAATACAGACCTACGAGGTAGAGTAACAAGGTTCTATACGTACACACACATACACTATACACATGGTGCTGTATGCAGGCAAAAAACGGCGCACCAATCACGTGACTCGCATGCGGGCCGGATTGTGCATTTCACGCGTAAGACCACATACGCTAACGCACCAGCCTCAACACCGAAAGGTACAAGAGGTTAACGATTACATACATATTGCAAAAACTTTAGAAATTATGGAAGAAAATTAAAATTAAAATTTCGACTTTGACACCCTGTAACTCCCTAAATATTAACATTTGGACTAAGGTAATTTTTGGTAAATCGTAATATTTTACCCTTACAAATCTACTGTTAGTCTGTGTACCATTACTTATGGACCACCCTGTATAGTCGAGTCAATGGAGGTTTTTACTTCTAAACCCACAAAAACAGAATCGATTTTGATGATTTTTTTTAAATGTTTGTTATATTAAATTATTCAAAATCAGAAACATATCAGCTGGCACTATCAAGTATGTATTTACATTGTTTAAATAATAAGTTTAAAAAATTTACAATTTTTTTCGATGAAATTTTAACTATAAGTGGCTCATTTTGAACATTTAGTTTAAAAATAATTTTTGAATTAAAAAGTTTCAAAATTTCCATTGAAAAATGTCAATTATTCGATCATTCTGATGCAAGATTATAATATACAAATATATAGACATATACATATTTTCAGCTGAAAAAATCAATACTTTTATGAGAATATATAAACACGCAAAAAAGAAATCCACCTTTTGTATCGCAGGTCGAGGAATTCAATGTCAAACTCCAGATGTTTCACCATGATTTTCGTAGTAAACGCATGTGTTTTGAAGTTATTTATCTGTTAAAATTAGTTCTTAACATTAAATATTGAAAATATTTGCGAAAATTGTTAAAGAGAACTGAATTATTGACTAAAATTTATAAAAAAGTGCAAAATGGCAAATAAAAACACGATGTGAAAGGTCATTATCTAATTATATATGTATAATTTATTCTTAGTTTGTTTTGAAAATAATTGGATATATGTGTTTTCATCTTTTCAAGTTTGTTTATGCATTTTAAGAATCTAATTATTATTCTTATTATTATGTTATATTTATACAATGTGATTTTTTAAAAACTCAATTGCAGCAGGTCGTATTATGTCTTAATAACCTTAGAACTGTCTGTATTAAGTCAGAATACGGCCTGCTGCAATTGAGGTTTTAAAAAATCACCTTGTATTACATTATTATGGTTTTTATGATACATTTATATGCTGTAAGCTGTAAAACATATTTTGTTCACGTTACTTGCATTACAGAAAACTCGCTTGCGTTGCATATAAGTTAAAAAATGTTTTGTGTTATTACTGTAAAAGATATGGTAAAAACAAAATTACGATTTTCTGTGTATTTAAATAGTAATCTCCACAAAATAAGCTCATTATCGGATTTACGATAATCACCTGACACCCGGTAAACAGATCGATGGTAGAAAGTGTTGCCTATTTTCATTAATTCTTTGTTATTCACTTCTCTTAACCCTTGCATTTTTTTAAGTTTTTTGTTACAGTTTTAAAGTTGAAATATTTGTCAATTGTTCAAAGGGCGCAAAATTATATTCTTAAGACAATAATTGCGCTCGCCGAATTCCGAAATTGTACTTAGTTAAGGATTTATTGCCGATAATAGTTTTTGATTTTATTCGTTTTTTATCGAAATCTATCAAAATTATTTAAAATTTTCGAGTGCAATTGTCTTACTAAGGCATTTCTTTAGTCATTTAAATTGCACAATCGCCTTCATATCTTATACACGCGGTAAAAACTTAAAAAAAAATTGCAATATTCGGTAAATCTTTCCACACCTGAAAGTTACTAAATACTAGCCTTAAGATAGATCAACGTTATTTCTGAATTTGTAAGTTGGGTTGCCTATTCCAATCGTTAAGGGCGCGCCTTATATGAGTCAACCAGTATATATGTTACATATCTGTTATATACAGGGAATTTTTCTTTTTAGTATACATATCACCTATAGGTACTATGAGATCAAAAAGTAGAAAATAATTGGCAGCACATTTTTTAAAAATCCCAATAATAATTCAAATAATATAATATTGGCTGCATGGAATTAGCCAGTGCAGCGCATGCGCACTTTGTTTATTTTGACATCCTGTGATCTTTTGAGATTACTTGTTTTGAAAATAGTTTTGTGTGTAATATTATTGGAATTATTATAGGGATTTTTAAAAAATGTGCTGCCAACTATTTTCTACTTCTTGATCTCGTAGTATACTTGAAAGAAAAACGTGTCAAAACGTATTGTTTTACATTATATGTAGACAACCAACTATACACTAAACTTGAGATTTTTATTTTCATATATTGATTTTCTGACTGATGAGTTATGCAATAGTGAGCACTATGAACAAAACATCATACTTAGGTCACCCTAATTACAGAAATTATAAACGAAAGTGTTAATATTATTTGTTCAAAGCAATTGTCCATATTTAACTTGCCTAGTTAAAAGGCAAGGCCCGCTGAATTAATATTGCATATAAGGCCTTACCACTTCATTTAGCCAAGACGAAATTAGAAACAACGATGGCGCCATTTACATTGAACTATACATTTTTTAATGGAGAAATGTATAGTTTACCTCAATTGGCGCCACCGTTGTTTCTAAATTGCGTCTTGGTTAAATGAAGTGGTAAGGCCTTATATGCAATATTAATTCAGCGGGCCTTGGTTAAGGCTGGCATTTACATGCAGTGACATTCTATTTGACGTATCCAAAGTTGCATAACTACTTAAATAAGCACGGATTTGCGAATGACTCAAAACTGTAGAGTCGGGTAATAACTGACAAGTTGGGACGATTAAATTGTTTCTTGGAATAATACGAAATAGTCAAATAGTTTGCCTTCAAATTCTGTTTCTTATTTTAAATATTTCCTATTATCTATCGCACTCTGTTAGTTAAGTTGCCTGCACGCTACATTGTGATATTTTTAAAATCTTCCATTATTTCCGAATTAATTTGCATTTTGGAAAAATGTTCGTGTGGCCTTTGAAAATGGGATGTTTTTATCTATCTATCTATCTATTGACGTGGAGATGTTTTCGATATCTCAATTTTTGCAAATACGACTAGAATTTTTTAAAGTAAAATAAAGTTGCTAAAACGTTATTTTTTTTATTTGACAAAACCGAGGTGTCTATAGACAGACAAAAGATAAATTATTAGAAGCAAAAATCGACCGCCACCCCTACATTAAAATTGTTTCTCAAAAAATGGAGCAAAGTCTGCATATAATCGACTATTTTTTAAGGTGTAAACGCCGCTGTTTAGTACGTCGCCAGCGTTGATTAAAAACGGAGTTTATAAAGCCTGCCGAATAGGGCTATTTGACAATTAATCGCCTAGTTCGAGTTTTATCCGTGGCGTTAGTTGATGTTTGATACGGTGAAGTTATTAATAACAAGGCCCGCTGAATTAATATTGATTCAGCGGGCCTTGATTAATAACATCCCCTTTGATACGGCGTTTGTAAATACAATGTGATTTTTTAAAATCTCAATTCCAGCAGGCCGTATTCTGACTTAATACAGACAGTTCTAAGGTTATTAAGACAGAATACGGCCTGCTGCAATTGAGTTTTTAAAAAATCACATTGTACCTAAATTCACAGCCACATTTGACACTAGTGTATAGCTGGTTGCCTACATATAGGGTAAAACCATCGACCTTATACTAGTACTAACGGGTGTTCATAAACAGTCGTCATCCCAGTAGGTTTTGACTTCAGAAACGTATGTCTATTAAAATTGAGCAAAAATGCAAACATCATTATTTACAACAGCAAGTTTTATTAACTGTCAAACAATGTGTCAAAAGTAAACCAAACTGAACTGAGATTACAATAACTGTTGGAAATGGTGACCATTTTCTTGAATACACAAATTAACTCTTCGCTTCATGCTTTCAAATACATTTATTAGCATATCTGGTGTTATTTGGTCGCACTGGTGTTGAATGCTGTTTTTCAAATCCCCCAATGTGTGTACTGGGTTTCTAAACACATTATTTTTAATGTACGGAAACACGAAATAATCCAAAGGCGTAAGGTCGCAAGAACGTGGTGGGTAAAGGTCTTTACTTATTAAACGGTCATCGAAAAATTCTCGTAAATAATTTAAAGTAACATGTGCAACGTGCGGACGCGCAGAATCCTGTTGAAAATATCCGGTTTGCAACTCGTCATCGTGGAGTTGATTTATAAACGGTTCCAGCATTATGTTCCGATAGTTTTCAGCATTTATAGTCTCTTCAAAAAATATTGGGCCTATTATTCTTCTACGACTTACTGCTAACCACAACCCTATTTTAACAGGATGCATCGTTGCTTCTCTAAAGTAATGAGGGTTTTCGGTTCCCCACATACGCATATTTTGTGCATTAATGTAACCATTCACGTGCACCCAGGCCTCGTCTGAAAAAAATGTCTTATCGAGTACATCATTGTTGTTCAAATTTTCATTAAACCACTGGCAGTACTGAACTCTTTTCACATAATCTGGACCTAACAGCTCCTGGTACATTTGTAATTTGTATGGATGCGAGTGAATATCCTTTTTTAAAACATTGTACAAAGTTGTTGTACGAATGTCTAGTTCTTGGGAAAGCCTTCGAACTGAAGATGTAGGTCGCTCTTCGATCGCGTTTCTAACCATATTGACAACATGTTCCGTGCGAAGTCTAGGTCTTCCACCTCCCCGTTGTTTATCAGTTGAAGCAGTTTCCCGAAAATTTGCAAGTGATCTGCTCAACTGCTTCCTAAACTGATTGTGGTTAAACACTACATTTGGAAACCTCAATCTGAATTCATTTTTAGAAGCTTCGATCGAGTATTGCCATTCTCCATTTTCCAGTACTCCATTGCGAAAATAACTTTCGAGCATAAATGCTTTCTGTTGCGGCGTAAACATGATTTCAAAACTGAACAAACCTAAACGCGCTATGACAGTACTCAATGACGTTTCATAAAACTAGTTGACGTTTTCCAAGCTTCATTGTGTTGCACGAATTAATCAAAGATATAAAATTTTGTTTTTAAAGGCAACTGGGATGACGACTGTTTGTGAACACACGTTAGTATAAGGTCGATGGGTAAAACTTACTAGGTAATAAAAAATATATTGGCATCCCAGACAGAAATCTGTATAACCCACAGATCATCGTCATATCGTCAATAATTGTCAAATTAAATGTCATCACAAAGTGTCAAAACACTCGTAAAACGTACAAGGTTGTCGTGTTTTATTTGTAAATTGGTGCATCTTGATTATTATAAACAAAAAATGTTGGACATATTTGTAGAAAATACAAAGATATTTTCTTTGTCACTTACTGTAAAGGGTATTTACCTTAAGCGGAAGTTTTGTGAATTAACAGTAAGTATTTGAAATTGTAACCTCTTACACTAGTACTGCAAGGACAAGGAACTCAAACATACTATATTTTTTAGGGTCTAAACGAAAATGACGTTTATTTCTTACAAAATGGAAAGTTGATATACAATGAATATGAACTGCAAAGCGGATCTGTTCATGCCATACCTAGGCTCATCGGAGGGAAAGGAGGTTTTGGTTCTATGCTTCGTGCAATTGGTGCACAGATAGAAAAAACAACAAATAGAGAAGCATGTAGGGATCTTAGTGGTAGACGTCTACGAGATATTAATGAGGAAAAAAGATTAAAGACCTGGATTGCTCAACAAGTGGAGCGAGAAAAGGAAGCTGCCGACCGTAGACAGAAGAAGCTTGAAAAATTATGTGAAATGCCACGACATGAATTTCGTGATTCAACATATGATAAAGAACGTTCTGATTTACCTGAAAAAGTTGAAGATGCTGTATTACAAGGGCTTAAAGCTGCCGATACAAAAATTACTGGTGAAAAACGAAAAATTCCTGAACAAAACGTTGTTAAAAAGAAAAAGCCAAAGTTATGGTATGACTAAATTTAGGTTTTATATAAAGTAACTCTTTTAAAATTTGTGCTTAATTTCAGGTTTGATGAAGATGTTGATGAATTAAGTTCAACCAGTGATGAGGAATCAGAAACTGAATCAAATACACCGCAAAACAGTAATGCAGATGAACCAAGTACGTCTGGTTCAGTACCAGCATACAAAGATCAACAAAATGTTACAAGCTGATTATATTATAAAAATTTCCCTTTTTCAAAACCAAACCAAACGGTCCAAGATATGTACATTTTTAAGGTACGAATTTGTAGTTAAGTATATCTGTATAAATTTATAATAAGAGTAAGTTAATAAAGTATAATACTTGTCTTTTTGTTTTCATTTAAAAAGTGAATAGGGTTAAAAGGTATAACTTTTAGTAAGAGTGATTAAAACTTTTTCTCCAGGCCCATTTCTATTTATTTTCATTACCATTTTATTAACTATATTCACTTTTATATGAAATGGACCATATAAAAATAGAATTTCTGATGCTCAAAAAAAACAAGTATAGGTAATTCTGTATGTGGGTGAAATATATAAACTATAGTCCGTCTTAACTTAGACAGTAGCACAGGCTTGTATGGAAGAAGCTGTTACCATATTGCACCCAGTAACATCTGCAGGTTGTCAAAGCAGGATGCATAATAAAACTGATAATAGGGTTATGTTAAAAAAGACTCTGCACTTTTATCTAAATCTAAAGTTGAAATAAACTATGTTTACTGTTAGCGGTTTTATAAGAAACTGAGAAATGCTTGGAGAGCATGTTAACCTGGTATACATAATGAAAAGTTATGGCGTTATGCAAATTTTCAGAACGATCGGCCTACTTTGATAATAGAAATTGACAATAGGAGAAAAATCTTTATTATTAATTTTACGACGAAAAGTCATTCTTTATTAAAAGTTCATTCTGAACAACTTTTCTTAGTAACATATTGGCGTACTGTGAACGGAAACAGTACTTTACCTGAAACGAAATTGACAAATAATAAATTTTATCAAAGTAGGCCGATCGTTCTGAAAATTTGCATAAAGCCATAACTTTTCAGTATGAACAACTTTTCTTAGTAACACATTGTCGTATTGTGAACGGAAAAGGTACTTTACCTGAAACGAAAAGAGTTTTTGCTCAACTGTAAATGCCTACTTGATTTAAAAAAATCGAAAGTAAACTAAAAATAAATTTCAGACCGAGCAGGGATTAATCCCAAAATATGAAAATCCAATTCGAAAATTTTTGGTCCATCATACCTATTGTCAACTCCATCCGGGGACACACTGTATATTTTTATATCTACCGGGTGTCTCAGGTAAGACCATAGGAAAACACCAATGTATTTTTTCAGAAATCTTTGGAATATATATGGATTCAGTGTTCAACGTATGTTATTGGATTTAGTTAACGCTAGAAAGAGATAGAAATACTGAAGGCGTCTGTCATTGCGAAAGGCGATTATTTCATTGTTTATTTTTTATATTTGTCAATTTTGACCACCTAAAACTTTCATTTACAATAAAAATAGGCAAAATGCGTAATATTTTAAATCGCCGTTTCTGCATTCTGCATATTTTAAATTGAATTTGCCTTATTACAACAGCACACGTAAAGAAAACATAAGTAAATTCTATAAACATGGAATAGTATTGAATCCTATCAAAATAAAGCAAATGATCATCAGTCCGAATGAACTGAAAAATGTAGGTAATGAAAATAAGAATTTGTCTAGTCAGCTGTTACTAAAATCTCTGTCAGAAGTTATTAATGCAACTTACAAATTTTAATGGTTCATGTAGATAGATGTGAAATTGGTTACATAGAGAAAAATGTAGCTATAATTTGGTGGAGTACAAGTGCAAGAGAAATGTAACAATTATACGTTTACGTAAATAGTGATTTTAGTAAATATGTAAAGTACGGCATAAATAAATTTTTTAAACTATAATTATTGTTTTAGTATACTTATAATAGTAAATAATAATTGTGCTTTATTGCATTTTAGATGTAGATTCTTTAGTAACTGACAAGTTTAACAATTTGACGTTTTGTCGCTGTCAAAATTGACAAATATAAAAAATAAACAATGAAATAATCGCCTGTTGCAATGACAGACGCCTTCAGTATTTCTATCTCCTTCTAGCGTTAACTAAATACAATAACATACGTTGAGCACTGAATCCATACATATTCCAAAGGTATCGCGGATCCTTTCTGAAAAAATACATTGGTGTTTCCCTATGGTGCGTCTTACCTGAGACACCCGGTATGTAAGTACAATGTGATTTTTTAAAAACTCAATTGCAGCAGGCCGAAATCTGTCTTAATAACCTTAGAACTGTCTGTATTAAGTCAGAATACGGCCTGCTGCAATTGAGTTTTTAAAAAATCACATTGTACCTATACAATATATACCTACCTACAGAATTTTGTATTCTAAAGGAAATATTCTGCTTGAACAATATTAGCCCCTCTCCCTCCATCCCGTTTTTGCCGCAAAGAATTATGGTCAGCCTAACTATAAGTGTAAATGACAAACAGAGCCGCACTGAGGTAAATTTTAGTTATTTTTCAATATTTAATTTGGTTCTCATAAACTTTAAATATATCATCGTTAAACCATTCAACGGGAGGTTTATTGGTTATTGCGAGGTTTAAAAATCATCAGTGGGAACGCTAACTCAACTGTAATTTTAAAATTATTCCGCAATGACAGTTCTCAAAAATATTTGATTCTAAATAATAAGTCATATTACCGAATTTATGAGTAGTTGGAGAAAAAATAGGTCCTGAAATCATGCATTTTTTGTACTAATGAAACAATATACTATTTTGGAGTTGTGTCACTCTTCTTCCAAGGTAACCAATCTTGTTACTCGTTATTTGCTATTGTAATTTGTTTATACAAGGAAGTTTTAGTATATACACTAAAACTTCCTTGAGTTTATATAGAGATCCTGTATATATTAGGATAAGAGTTGGGAAAATGAGACTATTTTGACAGCAATTTTTGATCCAAACATGTGATCAACACAAACGTCATTTTAATTGTCATCACAGTGTCACTTAACCAGTCAAATATAAAAACCGCAAATATTTTAACACAAGATTTATTTGAACAGATTAACATTATTTTCCTTTATTTCAGCTCTATTATTACAATTTCTGGCGCTGAAGCCAATCATTTTGTCGTATTTGACCCTTTATTAATAAACATCAAAATTGTCAATTTTAACAGATTTCAAGTAAATGCATTTTAATTAAGTAGTCCATGCAAAAATTGATCCAAACCAATCAAACTGTATCACGGCGTTTTCCCAACTCTTATCTTTATATATACAGGATCCAGTGGCGGCTCGTGGCTGGAAATCATGGGGGTGCTGTAGCTTTCGAAATATACATACCAGTAACGATCCTTGATATTTTTAATGTGCTTTTTAAGCAAAACAAAACCAATCGAAATTGTACTCAATTCATAAAAAAATTAGCTTACAGGAAAATGAAATAAAAAGAATTTTTATTTAAATATAAAGTCCATTCTCAGCCACACCCATTCCAATACAGTATCTTAGTCAAAAAGTAAGCAAGGAAAACAAAATAGACCATTTCTAATTTCGCAACCAGGCAACCATTTTATTTTTTCATGCTAGTCCTTGTTAAAAGATCTAGTAAAATATTTTTTGCACTCCCCGGCGGAAAGTTATTTCTTTACGCCCGCGAAGAAGGGCGTAAAGTTAATTATTGTAGACCGCGGGCGCACTTTACGCCCGCAACCCGCAACAAATTAATAAAAAAGTAGATTTTAGTTACAAAACAATTTTTATATACCTAACTTGTAAAATCACTCTTGCCTTGAATGCGTCAATTTGACATTTTTAAAAATGCCATTAGAAAATTTTTATTAGAAATTAGAAATCAAAAAATTTAAATAAAATCTTCGTCCGTCCAAAAATATTGTATGTTATGTACCGTGGGCTAAAATCGATATCCTTACGCCCTTGATACATAAATAACTATTTTGTTTTTACTAACTGCTTCAATTTTTTCAATGACAATTGGTAAAATGTAATTTTTTAAATATATTCAACAGTAACATATCCATCATAACATATTTAAAATAATATTTATTATTTAATTGTATTTTTCTGTAACAAATATTTAAATGTTAGAAAAAAAAACAGAATATTATCCTACGTACCTATAAACCTATATGAAAGATTAATTCGCTCTGAATAAAAACATACAAATTAAATCACAAATAAGCTGACGCTGCCGGTTATTTTGCTTACAAATTCCTGGCGAACAATGATGACGCTGTACCGGCTGTACAGAAAGCAGCGTTCGCGCTGCTATTACCGTGTGTTATTAAGAACTAACAAGCCTGCGCGAAACTTGCAGAGAAATGTACGTTTTTGACGCTACTACATTTTGCAGCGTCTCGGAACTCCGCGGAACTTGGAATCTACAGCTTCGGTTAAAATAATTCCTTTTAAAAGCGGTTTAATTAATTAAATTTATGTAATAATTATGCAAAATATTGAATGATTGTTATATTATTGATATTTTCAAGTACAAATTTAATAGGTAATTAATTTTCGTATTTTGTTCTGGGGGTGCTGCAGTGTCGCAGCGCTTATGGACCAGCCGCCACTGACAGGATCTCTAAGTTTATACTGTATTTGGCGTCCTCTAATGGGTTTTACCTTAATTAAATTAAACTGTCAGTGTCAGGTTAGATTTTTATAAACGTCTGTACAAGATTAAAAACACTTTTAAGATGAGCAAATACAACTATAGTTTTAAAACTTTTCTACTAAGTGGTTTGGAAGATCGTGAGATTTTCTTTATAGTGTCCGTTTTTTCTGTACAAATATTATTGAAAACTGGTTTCACTGTTGATGTTATAGTAAGTTTACAAATTGCTGTTCTATGAATTGTACAGCGAAATATCCAATTTTGTTCCAATGGTGGAAGTAAAATATTCAGCAGCTGTTGATACGTATTTTCATAATTAAGGAATGAAAAAGCTCTCATTGCAATATCTGCCAACCGTTTTATAATACCCACAAAAGTAGAATTTGGATAAGTTAAAGTTCCGTAGGGTGACCAGACGTACTCTTTTTCAGAGTATTATACTCTTTTCTAAATAAAATCCTCTTTACTCTTACTTTTTATAAAAAACCTATTAAAATACTCTTTTTAGAGTTTTCTTCAAAATTTTTTACAAATTTTTTGGCTCACGGGATAATGGTGACAAAAAATGTTGCACTCGCATCTCGCGTAGCTTTATAATGACCGCTTACTGCTTACATGGAGTGTACATAGCAAGGCCAACTGTATCAATAGAGACTTCGTCCCTATAAGGCCGCTCCACTTCGCGTTTTACAAATTTTTTGACAGGACCAGAAACTAATGCCCCCTTTAGGAAGTTGTTGTTACTATTATAAACTGTCAACAGTGTATTACAAGTGTCAACTAGTTGTCAACCAATTTATTAAAAAACATTGTGAAAGTAGATCTTTGTTCAAAAAGTTTTAATGTGTTGAAGCACACAATTAATACTTTTATAGAGTGCAACAATTCAAAAGAATATTACATTTATTAGTTGAATTTTTATTTATTTATTTATTTAATATTTGATAATATTGTAGTTAATCCCGCTCGCAGGCAAATGCCTCTTCATGGCGTTTCCACTGCATGTTGTGCTATATTTTCCCAGTTGCAGCCCAAGAATCTTATGAAATCTTCCTTCCATCTTGTTCTTGGGCGGTCGCTTATTCTCCCGTATAGAGATGGATACCATATCATTTTGTAGTTCTACTTGCCCAAAATGCCCGTTATTCCTTATTATGTGCTCTCGCCATTTCCATTTCAGTTTGCTAATAGCGGTACCTACCACCTACCTAGGTAGTTATTAAATGTACCTACTACTAATTTTTATGGAAGATTTTCATTTCTTGCTCTCTCCTCTCTTCTGATCTTGAGAATTTTTTTTTAGCATAATTATGATGTGTCACAAGTTTTTTGCTGTTGCTTTTTATTAGACTCCACGTTTGTGCTGCATATTTATGTCATTGCCGGTAATATATTGCTTTTTCTTAAGTTTTAAGTTAGTTGTTTCATTTCAGATCTTTTCGAGCTGCCAAAACTTATTCCATCCACTAGCTATGTATTCTTTCTTGTACTATATTGTTTCGGTTTTCTGAAAATAATTTGGCCTAAGCATTTAGCTTTACCTTTGTATTGAATTTCTTCTCCATGAGCATAGATGTTGCGTTCACATCTGTTAATAAGTAAACAGGATTTTTTATTGTTCATTTTTAGTCCTATTTTTGTGTTATTTTTAACTAGTTCGTTAATCAGTGACTCTTGGGATAGCTGAAGAATGTAATAATAGCGGTTAACAGTATTATAATAATTGTTGTGCTTTGTAAATCTTTCTTACCGTAATAATATTTGGAAGAACGCGACAATTTAGTTTTACATGAACTTCAAAAAATGGTGGATTTTTATTTTTATACAAACGCCAGATTCGAACAATTGCTTTAATTAATTACTTTGTTCTTTGTAAGAAATAAATATCGACCAAATAATTTAAATTGATTTGACAAGTGGTTGACATTCGACAATTTACAGGTATCTTCCGAATTGGTTATAGTTTATTTAATAGATGACACCACTATCCGGCCTTTATGGCCTACTGTCTCAAAACCTATTTTTAGGCAGAGTGGACTGGCCGTATATACGGAGTATATAGATGCAGTTGGTCGTGGTACATAGTACACAGTAGTGTAATCTATGCTATTAAAATAAAATATTGTTATTACCCCAAAAATATTATTTGTTTTTTTTCACCTCTTGTTATTTTCATGCGTTATTTTTCGTGTTTTCTGGAGCTTAAATTAGATAATCAGTGGCAAAAATACAGTCAATTGGAAGCGTTAAAACTGTGTATTTGAACACAAATTTTTCAAAATTTTCCGGACCCCCCCTTTCTACCTGGACCTGGGGGTAGACCCCCCGCCGGTGAGTATCTCTCCACACTTTTTAAAAATGTACTCTTTTTGGTTCCAAGATTTCTGGTCACCCTAAAGTACCGGTCTTGTAATGTAATTAATTGCAATAATGGGACTCGAATGTTCGTAGAAAGTAAAGATGGTATACAGGAGTCACAGTGAAACTGATCATCAATTGTTTTTAGAATATTTCCTGCTAAAAATGCCACTGATGCAGAGTAAATGCTATTGTCAGGTAAAGTATTTATGCTTAAGTTTTGGATCTCACTTCTTAAATCTGTTGGAAACATTGGATTTTCTACACTTTTAGTTATTGCAGTTGTCTCTGGAAGATGTGTAGAGCTAAGAAAATCCTCATTGTTTGCAATATTTTCCCGATTTTTACTTAAAAATGTCAATTTTTCACTTAACCTCAGTAAAAATGTTTACAACAGTGAAAATTTACATCGAAATTTCGAAATGTTAAATTTACGTAACTAAGATATAGTTTTTAAGTTTGTATATATTTTGAATTTTAAAAATTGTAGGAATTTTAAGATTCCTGTAAAATGGCCATAATGCAAATTTTTGCCACTGCTTGCTTGTGGCGCTAGTTATCCATCGTTGACAGCTGTCAACTGGCTTTGATTTTTTACGATTTACAACAAATACGGGTTATTGGATGTTTAATATTTCTTCCAGAAAGTGTATTATAATATAAATTTCAATTTTATGCAGGTTTTCAGAACCTTATGAGACTGTGTAAAAAATTAACTAAATAAGAATGTAAGGAGGGTGCAGATACTTACTACTTTTCCTCGGCACAAACCAGGAAGACTTTCGAGGGATTGGACTGGTTATTTAGCCTAAATATAAAACTAAATCTGTAGAATTATGGCAAGGAGGGATGCAAAAAGACATTTTTAGAACGTACTTTTTGTTGTATAACTAAACGAATAACCAAAAATTAACAAATTTAAATTAGAAATACAGCTGTCAGTGAAAGGATAACTAGCGCCACGGAGAAAATTTGAACTAGTCGATTAACTGTCAAACGGCCCTATTCGGCAGGCTTTATAAAGCCCGTTTTGAATCAACGCAGGCGACGATTCTTGTAAATGTGATATTTTTCCCCAGAGGGCGTTTTTAACGTACGAATCTGTAAAATGCCGTAATAGCAACATTCATTGTGATTGAAAGTATTGAAACGGCAGTATAAGCATAGTATAGAAAACTAAAAAGTATGGTATAAGTGCAAGTTATTAATTCCAGCTGGCGATGGTATAATACATGCTTGAAAATATAAGATGTAAATGCGATAGTAATGGCAGGTGGTATGTTTTTTATTAATTTATGTATTACTATAATTTTTGGATTATTGCATATATGTTTACAGCTGAATATAACTTCCCCAGGATAGGATGTCCAAGAGATAATCCATCGCAGAATGACATTTTACATATATTTCAACTAGTCACACCTGCACATAGCCATTTTACACCAGTTAGGTTATGGGGAGTGCAGTCCCGTAAGAAGAAATCGACATGCAGATGGCAAGTTCTTTACATTTTAAAGGACCCGGAAACGGATATTTACAGACAAGGCCCACAGGTTAAAGATTTAAAATGGGATTTGTTACAATCTGCACCGATGAATGCCACGATCATGGAACATAAATTTTACCAAGATCAAATTAACAATCAACAAGGTTGGCTAATAACTTGGCGAGTGTATTGTAACCACATTCGAAATTTTCTTGAAAGCGACAATATTTCAAGTGAAAACCTTCCCATGATTGTAAATACCTAAATAATTTTATATAGCTGCGTTCGTTTATTTGCTCTAAGAACGGAACGAACAGAACCAGAATCTGAAACAAGGTCACGTGGTACACTTAAGCCCCAACTATTTGTTCCGGGCGAAAAGAGTAAACTCCAAATGTTCCGTTCCGTAATAAACGAACGCAGAACAGAGTTTTTGGAGTAAAAAGAGCGTTCCGGAACAGATAAACGAACGCCCCTTATAAATGAATTTTTTAAAGATGTGTTATGTTTGTGTATGTAATTTAGAAAAGTACCTAAATGAATTTCCGCAATGAAATGTGAATGGTACCTATTACTATATAATATACCTATATTGAGATGATATTGGTGATATTGATTTTAATGTTGAGTTAAACACATTTTTCTTTAATTGTTAATACTAGTATAAAGGCTCGGTGACACTAAATGTCGTATTAGTGTTTCCGTCTGAATAGTGCAATGTCGTGAATTAAAACTTAAATATGCGACACAGGCAATGTTGCGGAACCTGGCAGCAACTACTGCACTACTTCTACCATCTGAACACTGCGACACTGGAACGTTATCCGGCCGTAAGTTTTTATATTTTCAGAGTATATTCATCATAAATCCTGAGGTGTGAGGTATTTAGTGTCACGACGCTCAAATATTTCTCAATTTTAACGTGTGAACACATAGTACCGGGACAGGGAGTGTCCAGCACTGTCGTGGCATTAAATGTCATGACATCAACGTTACCATCTGAACCGGCCTTTAGTCTTTATAAAATATAATTGTTAATTGTTGAATATGTTGGTGCAGATATAACTTTATAATTAAAAAAAATGTAAATAATTTATTGTTAAGAAAGATGTAGGATTGTGCAATCGGGAAAATCCAGTGTTTACAGTTGTCTGCCAACAGGAAGGAAGAGAATTATTGGAAAACAGGGCTGGCAAGATAAACAAGAGAATGTGTGGATAATATATAAATAAGTTGGAAGATAAAAAAATAACAGGCGTATTTTTAAGAAAAATACGGAATAAATTGAAATTCCCATAATTAGCCAGTGTTAATTTAATTAATTTTAAGGGCTAGCTGTAGCTAAATAAGAATTCTACTTTTTGCAGTTTAAGTTGCCTACCTTTAAAATAAGTAGTACCTATATTATTGTACAACAAAATCTTCATCCTTGTCTGTGATCCGTAAGAAACGGCGTTTGACAAACAGTCAAGGCTTTGTCTGGTGGTCTCCCTGTAAGCATTTCTAATCCTCTAACAATAGGACCCGCACTAACTATTTTTTTCTAAGAAAGAATTTAAAATGCATATTTTGTAGAAGCAGTTATCTTTTGTAAAATTGCAGTGAAAATATTTATTTCTCAATTTGCTCTGTTATTACTGGATTTCGACTTTTACTTGCCCCTTAATTTCGATATTTGATTTGCGATTATTCATTAGCCTACGATTTCGACTGTTTGCTGTTTCTTTCGGACTTTGATTTTGGATTACGATTATTGTTCATTTGCTCATTTGGTGGTTTTGGTATCGGACTTCCTTGTTTTTGGACTTTGATTAGCTGTCTGCAGTTGTGGTATACAGGGTGTTTCTTAAGTAGAGGTCAAAAATCCAGGGGCGTATTGTGAGGCCAAAATAGTTATTTTCGTATCAAGTGTCGAAAGTAGCAAATATCAAGCGAGTGTTTATAAATAGATATACGAGTGCGGAGCGTAGCGGAGCACGAGTAGAAATATTTATAAACACGAGCGGAGATATTTGCCTTTCGAACCAGTTACGAACACTATTTTTCCCACGACCAAAGATGTACATGTCAAAAAGTAACACTGACAGTTCAGGTAAAACGACCGTCATTTTTTGTTTTGAAGCGGCCGCAGCTTCCTATTATTGCGCAAACTGTGCGATATATCCCTATACGTGTTCATATCGCACGGGTTGTTCATTTGTTTTGCGAAAGTCAATCGCACGGGTGATATTGTCAACTTTCGCGCCTAGTTTGTTGTGCGTTAGGAGCGACTTTCTTATATGGTCGTGGGAAAATAAGGTTTTTTTGTTATATAAACATGGGGTCTTAGGGCAGCCGTTGTCGAGCTAGAGAGTGTCAAAAATTAAAAAAAATAACGGTTTTTTATTTTTAATTTTTATACCACTTGAGGACATTTTACCAAATTCGGTGTACATATTTAGTATGTCGATGGGTATAAATTAAAAAATTACCAGCTTTAGAAACTCACCAGTGGCGGAGGTGTGGGTATCATAATTATTGTGTTATTAAATAATAATGCTGCTATTTTTAAGTAATGTAATGAGTAATGAGTAATAAACACCTCAAATAAATTAATTTTGTCGTTAAGCGGTTAGGAATACGAAAAAAAGTAAAGAGACAAAAACTGAAGCTAATAAAATAGCGCATTAGATGACCTATTTTATTTGCAAAATTATACAGGGTGGTATGCTTTTCTTGATAACCTTTGACCAATGATACCCACACCTCCGCCACTGGTGAATTTCTAAAGCTGGTAATTTTTTGATTTATACCCATCGACATACTAAATACGTACACCGCATTTGGTAGAATTTCCCCAAGCGGTATAAAAATAAAAAACCGTTATTTTTTTAAATTTTTGACACTAGCTCGACAACGGCTGCCCTAAGACCCCATGTTTATATAACAAAAAACCTTATTTTTGGCCTCACAATACGCCCCTGGATTTTTGACCTCTACTTAAGAAACACCCTGTGTAATACGGTAGTGTGTTCTGCAAAGTGTACTGGAAGCTGTGCAACTTGAACTGAATAAATACTCTTTTAAATTAGTTTATAGTAAGTGTGTTGTTTATTTCGTATTCATTATGGGCAATCAAAGTGGACCAAAATTACGATCTAAAAGAAACGCTCAAATGTACCATACATGAAAAAACTGCGTGCATGCCGTGCTTTGAAAACTAGAACTGAAACTTTCGAAGATCATGTGAATGTCGTACATTACGAGTATAACGAATGTTGTAATTATAATTCTTTGCGTAAAGACGATTGTAGTGGTGCTATGAAGGAAAAAGAAATGAATCAAACATAGGATATGGCTATTGACAATAATGAAGCAGGTAACAACAAAGCTGCGGAATCCTGTAACCCTTCTAAAGGCAGCGAAGCGCGTGGAAATGAGTTTGATGTCGAAATCGAAAATGAAAATGTCGAGATAGAAAATAATATTTATGGGTGAAGAATAGTTGATATAGGTTATTTATTTGAATCTTGTTGGGTTGTACCTTTTCTGAAGTACCTAGACGTAATTCGTGAACAAAGAATTGGATTTAGAAGTGCATTTATTACAAAGTGTAGGATGTGTAACGTTGAAAATGTTATCTACAGTGAAAATCTGGAAAACAAAGAGGTTGACGTGACCACTGCCGCGATATTGGGGATTATTGCAACGGGTGGAGGCTTTTCTTCTTTAGAAGAACTTACATCTTCACTTAATATTCCATGCATATCAAATAAAACCTTCGCAAAATATCAAGAAGATGTCTACAACGCAATTAACGAGTTATCATAGGATGAAATGGCGGCAGCTGGTAGGGAATAAGCACGATTGGCTTTTGAAGCAGGCGACGCAGATAATAATGGTGTAAAAAGAAATATTAATAATCAACCCGACGAAAACTATGGACCAAATGCCAATCAACCTTTTCTAGAAGGTATGCTTGTTCAAGAATTTAACAAGAAAAAACAGATTTATCTAGATGATTTGGCAAAAGAGAATCCAGAAGAAGAAATTGAAATTCTAACCAGGAATCAACATAACTGCGATTTGTGGCGGGAAATGCGAATAAAACGCATTCGGAAAAATATGCAAACTAAAAGCCACAACTTCGACCCATAATTTTGTGAGAAATCTACTTTACTCTCATTTCAAGGGAAACGCTGCTACAATATGGGGCAACCAAAATGAAACGAATGCTATCAAAGCGTTCGAATGTAACACGGGACTAAGTGTAACAAAATGTGGACTATTTATAGATAAGATCCATTCATATTTAGCAACATCTCCAGATGGAATAATACCATCAGAGAATTCTTTAATGGAAATTAAATGCCCATTTAGTGCCAGAAATTACACGCCAACAGAAGCGGCTACAGGTTATAAGCCAGTTATAAACTTTTTACAAAATAGTAACGGAACATTGTCTCTAAAATCAAACCATAATTATTATTTTCAAGTGCAGGGACAGTTACACATTACCGGAAAAAGTGCTTGTTATTTTGTAGTATGGACACCAAAAGGACTATGGTACGAGAACATTTTCAAAGATGACATGTTTTTTCAAAATAAAATGTTCGAATAGTTATTTTCATAACAAGTGCGGAAAGTTAGCGATTCCGAAACGAATGCAGGACGTTACAGACAGTGGCGGCGCTAGGGGTGTGCGAAGTGTGCGGCCGCACAGGGCCCCGCGCCTCCAAGGGCCCCGCAGGGGCCCTGCAGCTTGGAGGTACGGCTTTCCAACGTACGGGAAGACATTGTATTTAGAAGTAGTAGTATGTAGTACAGCCTTATGGGAACTTTTAGCAACCTCAAAAAGTGATTGTATGGTGGCGCTATCTTGTGGTATAACTATTACTCTCCACAGTCGGTTTGAGTCACAACTTTAGAAATAAATAGTTTTCTTTGTCATCAAATCGGGAAACCTATGATATTCAAATTCTACCAAACTATTTATATCTAGTATTAGTAAAAATTATGTAGAATATATTTTTAGTGGGAGAGTTGCTACTTTCTAAGATTTTTAATGATGTCGTACCTACACGAAATTTTATTAATTTCTTTTTTTTAGTATTGGAAAAATATATTAATAGTAGTTTGTATACTCAGACCGGAAAGTGAATGTTTTCGTAGTTGAAAGAGACTACCCGGAAAACCACGTTCCCGTCGTGGTTCACAGAATATTTTTTATTTTAGACAAGGATAAATAAGAACACAATGAATTTATTTCAGAACAGTTTTATACAACATACAATTAACATCGAAATTAGTGATTTGACGGTAAATAACAAGAAATAAATGATTGACGTGTATTTTGAAACTACTTAACAAAAGTTCTTTCCCGCTAAAATAGATTTTGCGAACCTTAAGGATGGTTGCTGTTTATGTCAAATATCGATTGCTCATAATTAAGTATTACGAGTACAAACTATAACGCGTGTCCCAAAAGCCTTCGAATCAACCTCCATGAATCTAAAATCTAATTCGAATGCATATTTTATTTCTAAATAACCGCTTGACACAACCTAGGCCCTGATTGTTAACGGGTGCTGGGTTCAAATTGACTAGCTCAGAAGGTAATTAAAAACAAGAGGCTGAAAATAATTATTTATTACAACAAAAAAAACAATGTCTGTACACAATCGTAAATTAATTGGTAAATCCGGGCGGCGACGGTGGTGGCCCTAGATCAGCGTGCCAGCTGCGGCGACGGTGAAGGCGGCAGCGACTGTAAAGGCGGCGGGAACGTCGAAGGCGGTAGGGCGTCGATGATGGGGACGCTGCGATCACGGCATCGGGGGGCGGGGGCATCTGGACCTTGATCTGGCGAGACGTTAGCTGAAGATAGCGAGATGGCGGCGTCAGGCGACGTGGATGACGGTGTGGGTTCAGTGGAGGGCGGCGTTCGCGGTGGCTGAGAACAGACAGCGTCCGGCGGCGTAATTGACACAACCTATACCCTGTTTGTTAATGTGTTCAAATTGGCTAGCTCAGTAATTAAAGACAAGAGGCTGAAAATAATTAATTATTTCAAAAAAAAAAAAAAACACAATCGTAAATTGGTAAATCGGTAACAGCGAAAACCAGGCGTTGCGGGCGGCGACGGCGGGGACGATGCGACGAGGGCGCACGGCGAGAGGGGGGACCGTGGTGGACCTAGACCAGCGTGCCAGCGGCGGCGACGGTGAAGGCACGCTGGTGTAGGTCCGCCACGGTCGCCGCCTGCGGGGACGTCGAAGGCGGCGGGGCGTCGGCCATGGGGACGGTGCGACGAGGGCGCACGGCGGCGACCGCGGGGGGGGGGGGGGGTGGAAAACCTGGATCTTGATCTGGCGAACCGTTTGCTGAACAAACAATATTATCTGCCAACAATATGCAAACAAATATTGCAAATAGAAATATTGAAACATTGAGATTGGACTTAAATTCTACTTCTATTAAAACCAAAACATCAAAAGCAGCTTGCCACATTCGTCGATGCCAAGTGGCCAATTCGTTTATTTCTATTTACCAGCATGCAGTCCAGCTGTAAACACTGTGTTGACATACAACATAACGGTGCTTGTAAAGTGCAAGTATCGGTAAGGGTTTATTACACCCTTTGGTACATCCGGCTTAAGAAAGGTTTTGTAATGGTCAGTAAACTGCAGGGCAGGTAGTTGCTTTTGCAAGAAACTTTTATATTTTAGTTCATTTTCTAAATAACTCATTAACCATTTAATGCTATACAAATAAAATGAAATATTAAGTGTACCTACTGAATATAATGGATATTTAAAAAAAATGCATTCGTAAAATATTTGGAATTAAAATGTTTCAATTTACATTTATATTCAAATAAATTTGAGTTTCTAAATTAACGGTATTCTGAACATTTATTTCAATTTTAAACTACTATTAACGAAACTGAAAGCTTTATTATTAAACTTCCATTTTATACTGTTGAATTAAACAGAACAGTTTTAAGTTATGTGGACGTTTCATTAATTTTTTGATCAAATTAAGCTTCAAGCTGATTATTTATACTAAAATTGAAATTTTAGACCGGTTAAGGTGATTATCTCAAATAAATCACTTGTCATCAAGTGGATTTGAATAATTTCAAGCTATTTAAAGGTTTGCTTGGATTTTATTTATCAGTTGAAGCTTTATATCGGAATGCATCAATCGATCTTTAAACTGAACAATAATTAAACACGTTTTTAGCCGTGCAGGGGTGCAGGTAGAAATATTTAATTGTAAAGTTAATTGGGTCAAATCATCGAAGGTTAACCTAATATTCTATTAATAAGCTGGTTTAATTGGGGGCTGTAACGTCCGTTTTTGATAAATCCTTATAAGACGATTCCAAAAGTAGCGAATATTTAAAAAAATACTATACATATAAGCTTCCCGAAAATTTAATTTAAGTAACTAACAAATTTTTCCATAAAATTTATTTTCATTGACACCAATGGTTGATAATAAAAATTGCAAGAAATTCCCCTTTAAAATTAGCAATTCAAAGTGTTATTGATTTTTTAATTTTAACATTTTAGCTTCATTCATAATCCGGACTCTTTTCTACCTGGAAGATGTTCAACCAAATTTTAATGTTGGCGCACCAAGTTACCTTCTGCGCTTGCGTATTTCTCGCTGCCGTGTGGAGGTTTTTTTAGCCTCGCGTCAAACATTTCGCTAGTTAAGATAAAAACCGTTTTAACTTTTAACTAATGCCGCCATCTGCATAATCTGTGCTAAATACCACATTACAGGACTCTTACTTATTACAAGGTTACTTCATCGCCATCTGACGAGTTGCGTCCTTACTAAGTCATGTTTGCGTCCTAATACTGGTTGCCAGTAAACTTAAGGACGCTAGACTACTACTACTTCTAAATACAATGGGGAAGATAAAGAAAGATAAAGATTAGATAGCCGCGACGTCCGCGATGGTACTACATAGGCTATCTCGGGGCCCCACGACGCCGCGAGAAGTTACCGACGATCGCAAGAGTTTGTTATCTACGCTGACAATAGCAAACTCTTGCGAGTTGTGGGGCCCCGCCCGAGACAGTGCCAAGGTTTAGCAAGTGAATGAATGGCGAGAACGCCGTAGTGGTACAAATCTTGGTGTGGTAGCAATGTAGAACCGTGAGCTTACTCGGCAATTTCTGAGCGACATAGGACTACAGTATCAAGTTTTTGCGCGAAATCAGTTGAATAAATAAGACTCTCTCAACAATGTCTGACAAAGAACTAATGGATAATTGCAAAGATCTTCAAGTTGCTCTTTCCGTAGGAGACCAACATGACATAGAAGGCATGGATCTGTTTGATGAATTAAAAATATTCTCACATGTAATGATTGAGGTAGAAGAAGCACAAAAGAACAAAAAAGAAAATGAACAAAGTGGAATTGTTACGACTTTGAAGTACATCGTGGAGAACAATATGAGTGAAATTTATCCAAACATCAGTATTGCACTTAGAATAGTTGCTACTATTCCCGCCACAGTTGCGGCTGCCGAGAGAAGTTTCTCCAAATTAAAATTGATTAAAACCTATCTTAGAAACACCATGACCCAAGACAGGCTCTCGGCACTTGCAATCCTGTCCATAGAAAATGAATTGGCATCTAGTTTACTCAATTTATTTAGCTTTCTTTATTCCTAAATGGTTTTTGTCATAGTATCTTTTCTTTAGATTAACGTATTTCACTGGGACTGATTCAAGGTAAGTCAAACCTGAATTGTTTTGAAGAAGAATGTGCACACCATAAATTGAGTTTCAACGATTAGACAAACATAGGCTTAGATATACATTTATTCATATTTAGGCTACGAAGCTGGCAAAGTGGTAATGTCGAAAATTGGCGTCAGAAAACATAAAAATGCATAGTTTTGCACCTCTATATCAAAAACTTTCAGGGGGAGGACCCCCCAGACCGCCCAGAAGTGAGGGTCTCGCAAATCTCAATCCGCACAGAGCCCCGCAGCGGCTAGCGCCGCCACTGGTTACAGAAACGAGAGGAATCGCTCTTCTCGCTCGTGTTATGAACAACGGTTTTGCTACAAACGTTTAGGAATCGTCCTAAACTATCATTTTGTAAGTTTTCAAGTTGTCAAATTTGACATTTCCTTTTAAAGTAATAATCTAGTAAGGATGGTTGCTATGCGATTTTCTGATTTTTCACTTTCCCGCACGCAAAATGAGTGCGGGAATAGTTATTTTCATAACAAGTGCGGGAATTTAGCGATTCCGAAACGAATGCAGGACGTTGCAGAAACGAGCGCAGCGAGTTTCTGTACCTGCATGAGTTGTTTGGGAGCTGCTGTAGTGAAAGCAGGTAATCCCTGTTTGAAGATTTCAAGTAAATTTGACCCGTACGGTACTTACTTTTTATGTTACTGGAGCCCTATAATTCTGTACCAGTGTTAAGCTGGTCGTTTTACCTGTATTTAAATAAACATTCGCATTATTTGCATCTTCGTTTAACTCAACCGAGATAATAAGCAGCTGCCTCTAACGTGAAAGCAAAAATATATAACAAGATATATGTTGGGTTTGGTTTAGTTAATCTCATATCGGACAGAATCTTTTGGATGAACTTTAGCAATAATTATCAGCAGGTAATTCTGTAAATCTAAGTAAATCTACCTAATCCTTCGTGTTACGCTACGGAGGGGTGCGTCAGTGTTTTCAGGTGTTTTGTGTGTTGTCTACCTTAGTAAGATTTTCAGTACCCGAAACAAATTTAGAACAATCAAAAGTCGATTAAAAATTGTATTTATAATGGCAGCTCAATCTCAATTTATTATTTTAACAAATACAAATCCGACTTTGTAGAGAAAATTGCATTTTGTCGTATTATGTATTAACTAAGCCGTACGCTTACATGACCGATATTATTTATTATTTATAATATTTTTCACGTTTTTGTTTTTAAAATTTTTGTAAAAAACTGTACGATAACGGATAGGGAAAGGTTTAAGCAATGATATAAAACTTTTAACCTAATTTTCATCTTTTGAAATAAATAAAAAATTGTCGCTCTATAGGTTGACCAAAACGACTACATTTTACTACGGGTACAGTGGGCCCTTTTAAGTATTAGTATTACCATTGTATTTAGAAGTAAGTGAAGCTAAAGATATGAAGTTATGGAAAAGAATAAGCTGTGGACCTAAAGGGCCTGTTAATAGCTAATAAAAATGTATGTACAGAATGAGTGGCACCGCCTGCTGTGATAGTCATTTGGTCAAATCTAGTTAATCTTTGAAATAATACTATACATTTTGCCATCCTGGAAAATTTTTAGCTGGGATCAAATTTATATTTAGAAAGTTTTACTTGTTAAATTCAATCAAATGACCGTAGCAGTTGTCTGTGAATGACAACAAAATTCAGGATCATTATTTTCAGCATAAATGTAAGTAATATTGTATTTTGGTATGAAAATCTTATATTAAATATAAAAAAATTACAGTTTATTTTAATAAACATTTATAAAATCTAAAATATCTAAGTAAGTATAAAAATTATGGCAAGCAATGACTTTTTGCAGATAAAACTAAAATATTAAAAGGTTTATTTTTCTTAATGTAGTAACTTACTAGACAACAATATAATTAAAATTTATGTACAAATAAATACAAATATCTACAAATAATAAATAAGATTACTTATAACACAAATACTTAAAACAGCTAAAAAGCCTCTTTACGGAAACTAAAACCATATTGATCACATTTTACTCTCAAAATTCTTGCTAATTGTGGGGGTCCACAATAAAAAACGGTGACTTTGCCTTTCTTTTGGTCTAAGATTTGTTTGAAAACTTTATCCCAATTTGGTCGACCAGCATTTGTTCTTGTTTTCAAACCAGTGATTAAGTCTCGTTTTTCCTAAAGAGAAAATGCAATTTTTTACATAGGTACGTGTTTTATATACAAATTGTTACAAAACACAAGACTTATTAACGAGAAAACACAAATTAATATGAATAATTATTTAAGACTAACATATTACCTTTTCATGTAACAGATCTAAAGCCAGTTGTAATCCAACTGCCTTCATATCAGTTTTTTGTAAAGCGCTGGTAATATACATATGCATTTCTAAAAATCTTTCCATTGCAACGCCAAGCTCTGCTTGTTCAATTTCTAGTTGAGATAATAAATTGACAAACCATTCGAATGACCTTTGATCTCGATTTATCCAAAAGAAATCAACCTAGGTGAAAAATAAGTTTTAATACAGCATAATTAGAAACATAAAATGCATACTTTTCTTAGATTCATAACGGTTGGAGGGATTTCACTTGCCCATGCAAACTTACACCTTGGACAAGTGTGTCTTGCTTTCCAATAGCGATGCATGATTGACTGTAAAATAGATGCAAAGGGTGTAACACCAATTCCAGTTGCTATCAATATAGCATGTTGAGCTCTAAAAATATGACTCGAAGGAGCACCATATGGGCCATCTAGATATATCTACAAAATAAAAACACATTAATTAAAAATAGATAGACATCAGAGGTCCAGACTGTGGAAGTGACCATTACTTAGTAATGGTAAAGTAAAAGAAATAATAGCAACCATGACACAGCATAGGTATAGGAAAGAAAGAGCTATAAATGGGATAATGAAAAACTCAAGAAGGAAGAAATATAAAAATAGGATAGCAGAAAGCCTAGGAAAAGTCAAAATGGAAAATAATGTGGACGAAAAATGGACAAAAATAAGGGGAAAATAATAACCTCGGCGAATGTATTTAGAGTGGAAAGTATAAAGAAAATGAATGGTTCGATGAAGAGTGTAATTATTAACAGAAAAAACGAAACATGGAAGAGATGGCTAGAAACAAAAGAAGAACAAGATTAAACAAGAATATCAAGAGAACAGAAAACAAGTAGAAAGACTATGTAGAACAAAAAATAATAGAAGAGCATAATAAATCTAACAGAACAATAAGATTCTATAAAGAATTCGGAAATAAAAAGAGAAACAAAAGTGAACGGAAGATAGGGTCGGGAAAAATAGAATACAAAATAATGGAAGTAAAGAAAATAAAAAATAATGGGGGAATCATTATAATACTCTACCAGGAAATGAAAAAAATATTAAGTTGCAACCTGGCTCAATAAGAAATAAACAAGAGGAAGTAAACCCAGAATACAAAGAGGTAGAACAAATCATAAATCTCTTGAAGATTGAAAAAGCAACCGGACCAGATGGCATAACCAACGAACTAATAAAACAAGGAGAGACAAAAATCAAGCAGGAAATACATGAGTTAATTAAAACGATATGGCAAGTAGAAAAGATACCAAAGGACTGGAATAGTGGAACGACGTATCGATTTATAAAGGAGGAAATAAGCAGCTGTACTGCAATTATAGAGCTATAACATTGTTAAATCCACTATACAAAATATGTAGGTGTTTATTGCAAAATAGACTCAGACAACATACAGAGAAGGAGATTGGGGACTATCAACCTAGATTTCGAGAAAGTTCAATAGATGGAATTTATATCATGAGACAAATAGCAGAGAAGTGTACAGCGTGTCCTAGAATAACTGTCCCATTATTATTTTGCAATTAACATAAAAATATGACACATAATATAAAAAGAAATGTATTACAAACAAATTGCAGTACAACAAAAGTCATTTTATTCGTTTAGCTCGAATCTGTACCCCTTTTCTTGAATAACTGCTTTCAAACGCTTCGGGAAGTCCAAACAGGCGGCACGAATCATCTCATCGGGTATTTTCCTCCAAATTTTTTGCAATAAATATTTGAATTGAGAGATATCGCTACATTTCAAATCTGCCAACTTCGACTGCATATAGCCCCAAATGCAGTAGCTAATCCATTACATTAAGATCAGGAGAGGAGGAAGGCTAGTCTTCGGCGCTGATAAAATCGCTAAAATTTCCCCTACACCAATCTTGAACATTATTGGCTTTGTGGGCTGGCGCAAAATCTTGCTGAAAACAATAATTTCCGTTTGGATACATCTGCTCGATGGCTGGCATCGCGTTTTCAATCAATACTCTCTGAAGATAATATTCTTGATTTATCTTCACGCCTTTATCAATAAAAACCAATGGAAGTTTGCCTTTCTTCGATACAGCTCCCCAAACCATTGCGGATGAAACATTTTGGAACCGCTCAATATACTTTTATCTTTACGGATATCACTCATGGATACTGCATATAAGCGGTCATTTTGTGAATTCTCGGCTCCTAGATATTTGAAATGGTTTACTTGTTCGACAATCTTCTGGTTGATCTCTAATTTGCATCTTATCGGCTATTACTATGCATTTGGTTTTGTCTGTATTGATGACCATATTTAATTGTTTTGCTGTTTGATTGAAGGTGTAAAGTAGTCTCTGCAGGTGGTCTTCTGAATCAGCGATAAGTACCGCATCGTCAGCGTAGCAGACAACATTAAAGTAAGTGTTTCCCATTTATAAAGAAATAAGGAGACATAATTTTCAATGTGAGTCGAAGCCTATGTATGGTATATGTATTTATTACTTTTTTTTTATCATTCGATTAATCAATTAATATTTAAATTTCGTAGTGATTGTGACGATGGCATTGAGCTGCCAAATTTTTGGGCAACTAAGAATTATTCATATACATTAATTTAGGATTAAAAAGTCGATTAATTTTATTGTCTTTATAAATCTAATTAGCAAAACCTTTTAGGCAAATTTAAACTTTGTATTGTTAATTTTCAGAGTAGTTATTAGTGTCTAGGCCTGTAAATTATTGTTTAACAATCGAGGGGATTTAATTGTTGGTGGAGCTACCTCAGATCAATGGTGAGATTGTTGCAATAAAAAGAGTTTTTCATTTGAAAACACAATCTCACTTTGTGCAAGTCTTGTTAACAGTGATCTGCATTTTTGCAACCTTGCTAACTTCTGCTGCTCCGTTAATCTGTGAATTCGTCTTTTTTTGTAACATTTTAGCTTATGCTATACGACAATCGAATAAGCTTCGCATCAGCGCCACATCTGATCCATTTTGTTTATTGTATTTATAATTACATGACGTTAAACTGATGGGACAGTTATTCTAGGACACGTTGTAAAGAATAGGTACAAAGTAATTATGCATAATTTATATATTGACTTCAAACAAGCGTTTGATAAAGTGAAAAGGTAATCGAAGCTTTATAAGAACTACAAGTCCCACAAAAATACTTAAAGAGAAAAACGAAATTGAGAATATACAACACAGTAGAGCTGGGCAATCCGATTCCTTTCGGTGAATCGGTTCCTTCGATTCCATTCCACAACATGAATCGGTTCCTTCGATTCGTTCTCGTTCCTTCGTTCCTATGATTTAAATCGTACTTTTAAGTACGCACCGTACTAGAATGAATCAAATTGGAACAAAATCCGAAATTCGTTGACTATGCATTCAGATTCAGAACGTCAAACGTAAAGTATTTTGTCTACAATAATAAATGAGGGTATAAAAGACTAAACAATAACTCGTTAAACAGGAGCCAGCATGCACAATTTCAAAATTGCATGAATGTTACAACCTTAATTACACGAATTTTCAATATAAAATGCATGTTTAATTATTGCATAACTAATAAAAAGTTTCAAATTTCATTTCAACAATAAAGCCTGTATATCGGCGACTTGGGAAATTCATTTTAAAACCTCAGAGTTTTATAAATCAATAAGTTCTACTTTTGTTTGTGAATACGCAACATCGTGTGATCGTGTCTTAATAGCATACTAATACTAATGTAGCTATTCATACTTCCGATTCCATTCCTTTACTGTATGTATTTGCGGGTTAGGGCTCGATTCCTAGGATTTGTACGAATCGTGATGATTTGTAACGTACTCGCGGCGCGATCCCTTTAGGAACGAATTGGATTGAAATAAGTGAATCGATTCCTACGATTCCATCCGAGGAGTCGTTCCTTTGGAACGACTCGTTCATGAACGACCCAGCTCTACAACACAGTGATAAATCCAATAATGACATACATAACTAAAACAGATGAGGAGAGAGGAACAACTAAGAAGAGGAGAAGGAAACATAATGAGAAGCATACTAGGGACAAAAAAAGAGGGTCAATACAGACATCTAATGAACCAGGAAATAATAGCAATAAATGGAAGCACTGACATAGTAAAATACATAAAATCTTAAAGACTTAAGTGGTAGGGTCATATCCAACGCATGAACGATAGTACAGTAAAGAAAATTAGTAACTGGAATCCCGGAATAGCGAAGGAACGAGATAGCCCGAAGATTAGGTGGCGCGATGATATCAGTAATGACCCACGGATTCTGAAGCTAAAAACAAGAAAGAGTGGGGCACTGTATGCAGAAAAGCTCTAGACCACCCCCAAATGTGAACTAAGAAAAGCTACGCCAACATGAAAAACAAACTGGGGACCGACGCCCCTCAGTGTGTAAATCCAGTCGAGAAACCCAAGGCAGACAATATCTTCGGTAGAGGACAACACAGTCAACCAAAGAAGAAGAAGAAGAAGGCACCAGTATATCTCTACAGTGTCGTCGGCTTAGGTAAATATTTAATGTTTAAAAACTGTAGCTTTAGGTATTATATTGTATCTTCACAGTAAAAGCATTAAGAACTTGCACAAAACACTCTAGCAGAAAACTATTATTGTTAATACAACATGAACACACCACCGATTCAGTCACCTCTGTTCCACTGCCTAATGGCAGATTGTTTAATATTTCTGATAATTCATCCTCTAAAAGGTTTTCATCGCTAGCATCCGGGGTTGGACGTTCACTAATAGGCTATAGATAATAATTAGCGTTCTTTATTTTTTTTATAGGTATTGACTTATTTAATTTTATAATAACTTCAGAAATTCCTTCAATAATGTGCTAATTTATGATTAAAACATGGAAAACTTACCTCTAAAGGTTTTCCAACTGGATAATTAACAGGTTTTAAAACTACAGCCCCTAAAGAAGTTTCAGCAAGATTATTTACCATTCCTTCCTCTACCTGTCGTTCAGGGCATGATGACAAACTGAAGCCACTCATTTGTCTACCTAAAATTTATAGAGGAACATGTACCAATGTACCTCTGAAGTTTATCTTTTAAATGTTTGTTACATACCGACAGATCCTAAAGAACTGCTCGAGTTTTTTTGGTCACAGTTTTCTAAGCTGGGTGTTTTAAAAGCTATAATAGTAGGTTTATTCCTCATATAACGAAAACTCTGTGCCAAAGACTTGTTTTGGGGGCTTAAATATGCAAGTCCTAAAGACTTTAAACGTGCACGTCTTATTTGACATTCATCAAAACTTTTTTCTGATTCAGATCTCATATATTCACGAAGGCTGCAACATAATCTTTGTCAACAAAAATTTAGATAACTCAATCAAATTCTTACGCCATTAACCGTTGGCGTTTTTTCGCCTTTGTTTGAATATCAGGCATCGAGAGTGATTTTTCTAAGGGAGCTTTAGTTGCAAACAAGAGTCTGTGAAGTTTCTTATCTGGTGTAAGTTTACGAGGACGAGATGGATACGGTAGCATTTCTGAAACATTTTATTGTTAACATGAATTTATTGAAATAATTAAACAGAACCCATCAAACCTGTACTGCTGCTAGAAGCTCGATTATTAATATCACCTTCGGAAGATGAAATTTTATTTCCATTCTCACACTCAAATGACTCGTTAGTGAACCCAACTAGCTGAGCTTCAGTTTTCTTGTTCGGATCCCTATTCGAAAAGGTTCTGCTAATGGTACTCTGAATTTTTTTAATGGGATTCTGATTACTATTGCCGACACTTCCATTTGATAGACGTTTTTTCTCCGTTTGAGCGCTCGCCGACGAGGAATGCGGAGGAATTTCCCCACTATGCAATTTTTGTTGTTCTTTTTCAAAATATTCGTAAAGTCTGTTAGTCCACTCGCCAACACCTCGTATATGTAGCCACATGTAATCTTGAGGCATAATTTAAGTTAGTAAATTAAGATAAGAGTAGAAATTAAGTTTTTACCTTCTTGTTCAGGAGCACTACTAATTGTAAAAGGATGCCATTCGTATTTAGCTATGGCAGGTATGTTTACAAAAACGTAATCACCAGGATGAAAATCAAATTGTAGGGGTCTCTTGATAACCAAATGAGTAACTTTCGAAGGCAGCAGTAAGCCGGAACTGATGTATGTTTTGCCCCGTTTGCTTTTCATCCATGCAAGTCTTAATAATCTTTCGATAAGATATAAAACTCCGGGTCCTATAAACCATTTCCAAAAGTTTGGACCATGGAAAATTAATAAAACCCAAAAAGGAATGTACATTAAATGTGTCCAATAAAAAATCTGTAATGCAAAAAAGTGGATTGATTATATATTATTACACATTTTGATGAAGGCAACTTACTTCAAAACATCCTCCTCTTCTCACAAATGCTTGGGAACAAATAAACATAATAAAAAGTATAATGAATAGTACAACTCCGGTAGGATTTGCAGCTCCTCCCACCAAACCAAAATGTCCAGGTTTACTGGTGAAAATCCATTCAGAAGCCGTGTAATTATTAGAGTTTAATTGTGGATCATTAACAACTTCAAGACCTAAACAAAGGGACACATTGTAAATACATAATAAAATAAGGAAATTTTTTTAATTCACAGGTTACCAAAATAATACTAATATAAGTAATGTCTTAACAAATCATAAAATAATGCGAATGTAATTCGATCATTATTTAGGAACAACAATGGAGGCACAGAAAATGAAGTTCGGCTACGAATTATCCTTAGCGGTATCATTTTTTTTTATTCGCAATAAAACATCTTTTACTTTTATTTTTAATTAAGTGACAAATTTCAATTTAAATGCTAGTGTAACTCCTAAAGGAACAGATTAAAAAGTTGAATTAACAAAAATGATTTTTTTGAATCATTGGAGATTTATTTTCAATTTTTACAAGGTAAATTAGGTTCTACCAAAGTCATAATTTGATAGTAATAAGAAAGTTTTAACCTGATCAGTAGCGTAGTTACGGGGGGGGGGGGGGGCAAAGGCCTCCCTCTATCCCTTACTCTTTTCGTACTTTTCTTTTTTTCTACTCACTTTTTGGTGAGGGGTTTTGGTCTACTCTCCCATAGTGAGGGTTCATCATGGGAGAGAGGTGCCGCGTTAACGGCGCAATCAGCCCACCCATTCTAGTACTGACCGCAGGCAACGCTGCTTAACTTTCCTAATCGCACTAGACTGGGGTACCTAGCTACCGCAACTCGGGACCTTGTGTTGTATTATGAAATAAAAATTAATTTTACGTAAAAAAGTTATCTTGACATTTTTAGCCTAACAAAGTCGGTTTTGAGATAAAGTTATTTGTGGCGCCAAAGCAATTGTGCAATACAAATAGCAATACCACACTGGAAGATGGAAGATATTATCTCAAAAACGACTTTGTTGTGCTAAAGATGTGAAGAGAACTTTTCTACGTAAAATTAATTTTTATTTCGAAATACGACATAGTATGTTTAAAAAAACGTGGCTTTCATATTCTTCTTAATTAAAAATGTCCTTAATCCCCCCTAACTACGCCATTGATCAAATTAGGAAAAAATTTTATTTGAAAAATCTTCACTATTTTTCATGTAGTTAATGCTGGTAAAGTCAGTGGCGTACCTACGGTGGGGCTAGGGGGCAGTCTGTCCCCCCCCCCCTGCCTTCTTCCTTCTGGCGGCTTCGGCGCCGTGCATTTTTTTGATATTTTATTTTTTAATTCAACCAAAATAAAATATATAATTATTCTTGTTACATAATTTTATAAAATCAAGATGGCACAGTGAGCAAGATCTTTATATTCCTTATAACAACCGAGCCCCCACATTGTATTTATTTTATTTTTTATCGCCCTAATAAAGAATGTCTGCATCTCTTTTAAATATTCTTAAATAGTGACGGTGTGGCCGGTTTAATTTTCTATACAAAGAAATAATTATCTAGAAACCTGCCGATGCCGTCGCACTGGTGGGCGTCGGCACCGGTAACTTTTGTTCTTTGTCATCATGTCTTTCCCGGTAATATTTATAAAAAAGTACATTATTTACGATTTACGTCGCGGCGGCAAAGAACCCGTTTTTATGTTTATATTTATATTCATTTTAGCTCATTTCTTTCGACACTTAGTAAGTTTTTTTTATGTGCAACTTTATTTTTAAAAGAGCCGCTGATCCGTCAAAATGCAAACGTAATGTATAAAAAAATAAAAAGAATAGAGCATTGTTCTGTTTTTCATTTCGACAATTTGCAGTTTGATTTTGTAGAGTAAGTACATAAAGATTTGCTTATATATTATGCTCCCTGCTTAAATAGTATTTTATGTATCTAGGACGAAAAGTAAGTCTTTAAGGTATGAGCAAGTTGTTTACTTACTTAATTACTTGCGAGTACCTTAAAGACACTTTTCGTCTGAGGTACATACATAATTTTATGTCATACTGTTTCTAAAGTTGTTAAATCATTAAAAGAAATCTCCAGCAATTTGTAGCAGCATTAGTTTTAAGTAACTAATCTAAGGCGCAACAATTCATATCTCCTAGCAACGAGCATTTATAGAACAAAAACTGACACTTTTCGTTCTAGGACTTTAAAATAATACTAGCACTTTAAAGTGTCACTTTTCGTCCTATAAGCGAGCAACGAGCATTTATAGAACAAAAAGTGACACTTTTCGTTCTAGGACTTTAAAATAATACTAGCACTTTAAAGTGTCACTTTTCGTCCTATAAATCGTTCGAAAAACGTTGCTTTAGAAACGAGTATGACATAAACGTATTTTAAATTGTTTTAACTGAGCTAGAACTGGTATATTTAAAAAAAACAAAAAAATCGTTGTTCAAGTGCAAAAATTAGACAAAAAAACGCGCTCCTAAAGTTTTTCATTTCATTTTTTCCTATAATATCTAAGGGTCCTAAGTCCTAAGGCGCCTTCAAGACATATTGCCCTCTCCGCTTCCCAAAGCTAGGTACGCCACTGGGTAAAGTATGTCCTAAGCTTTCACGACCACCCTACCCTGTATACGTTATTTACTGCAAATTTTTGAGTGGATTTCAACACCATATGCCAAATTAATTTAGTTAAATGAAAACCACGTAAAACTCAAAACGTACAACAGTAGATAAGGTTTATCCCAGAAATTTTGATTGATCCATGACTATGAGAAATCATCTAATTTATTAAAATCTAAGTTTTAGAGTAAGATACATCTACAACATGTAGGGAGTCCAAAGATAATGAAAATGTAACTGAAACGTAAAAGTGTATACTTCGAAATTTTGCGAAATTGGTTGAGAAATTCCAGAATTTCTTTCGCTAATTGCAAAAGAAGTGGGCTGTTAAAAGAATCGTTAACATTTTTTTAGAGATGGGTAATAATGAAGAATAGTCCCCAGGTGGGTAGGAAGAGATATTCCAAATCCCGCACTTTCAATCAGGTCATCCCCATGAAATCTGGTGAAGGCAAAACCTCCTTAATATCGATTTTATTAAAGACGTAATAGTCATAAAGCCGAGCAGATCAAACTAATAAGAGCGAAGAAATCCCCAACCTTTGAACAGCTGAAACAAAATTCCGAGAAATACCAAGAAGAATTATTTAAGAAAATGCCGAGCAAAAATGATCTACAACTACTTGAAATTAATCAGTTATAAGCAAAAATAAGGAATGATGTGAAAACAACAACCAAAAAGAATGCTTCACAACAACAAAGCGCAGTCACCCAAAAACAACAAAAGAAACCAAGGAGCTAATGGAACAACGAAGAAAACGAATAGGAACCAACCAGAATACCCTGAACTGAATAAGGAGATAAGAAAGAACACAAGAAATAATATAAGAAAACACAACACAGACTAACCAATTAAAAATAATAAAAACATGAAGGTCTTAAAATCAGGTAACACAAAAGAATAATGAGAATACACCAACTCAGAAATGCAAATGATGACATCGAATCTAACAAAATAAAAATAATTAGGATTGTTGAAAACTTTTACACAAAGTTTACACTCCCACTTCCATAAATCCAGAACAGTTCAACATAAATCTAATAAATATCGTAAATGTGGGCCCAGAAGAACTCCCCGACATCACAATAGACGAAATAAGGCATGCCTTATCAAAAATGAAAAACGGCCGAGCGCACGGCGAAGATGAAATTTCAGTCGAGATGTTGAAAGCGGGCGGAACAGTAATATTAGAGTCTACTTATGGAGATTCTCCTAATAGTATATTATACACGACGCGAGTCGTATACTATACTTTATCCACGAACACAAATAGGAAGAATTTTTAATTAAAATTTATCGACGGCTTGTCAATAATCTGTCAATTAGGATTAGAAACATAACCTATAATCTGTCAATTAGGATTAGAAACATAACCTATTTCCTTCATTATACACCATAGACAATGATGTTACCATGACACCTTGAATAATCATTATACACTGCTGTCAGTGTATAATGGATAGCATTATGAATGACCAAACACATGAATAATTGACAGATTATTAAGTAGTCGTGGATAATAGTATATTATACACGACGCTATAATGTAGGCTATTATTACCGAGGATAAGGTTTTTAAGGTAATTATCCGAGGTAATAATAATTGACAGATTATTAAGTAGTCGTGGATAAATAACTTAATACCTGGAAAAGCGCAGTTTTGTTACATAAAAAGGGTTATAAACTCAAAATAGAAACTTACAGAACTATAAGTCTTTTACCTCACCCATATAAGCTGCTGACCAAAATTATTACCAACAGATTAACAACCAAGTTGGACGACTACCAACCTCCAGAATAGGCAGGTTTCCGTAAGGGTTACAGCACAATATTGAACAGATACAAACAGTTCGAACATTAATAGAAAAGTGTACTGAGTAGGTACAATGTCCCGCGTCATCTTGCTTTTATCGATTATAGTAAAGCCTTTGATTCGGTAGAACTCTATGCCATCATCAGTGCGATTGACAAAGCAAGAATAGATTCCCGATACAAGAACACCTTGATATTTATCTATGATAATGCAACACTACAAGTAAACATCGCAGAAGATCAATCAACGAACAAAATGCGTGTAGAAAAGGGAGTAAGAGAAGGGGACACAATTTTACTCTTCCGTTGGAAATATGGTTACAATGGTTCAAGAAATTACAATAGCAAAACAAAGGCATAAACATCGATGGTCGATATCTAAATCATCTCCGCTTCGCGGCTGACATTCCGCTCATCGGCGATGACATAGACGTAGAGGGTATGTTGGACGAACTCCAAACAGCGTCGACAGAAATCGGACTCTCAGCGAATCTGGAAAAAACAAAGATCCTATCCCCCGAAATAATAAATGTTGTCTTGAACGGGATTGCAATGAATGTTACAGAATACTCAGGGAGTATCCCGAAACAGTGTGCCAGAGAGTTTATCCGGCATTTTTAAAACACCCTGTATAAATTAATCTATTGCTTTATAGTTATAGGATATCATAACCATCGTGTTTTTTTCTGGCATGATTTGGAGACATCCCACTACGCGAAAAACACTGGAGTCGTTTCATAGGGTCAAAGTGAAATTTGTTCAAAAAATCGGTCAATCCAATAAACAGTCCAGAACTTCCAACCGATAGAAGAAAAGAAGGAAAATGTGCTTTACAAAGGTTATTATTTCAGTGTATAGGTAGCTGTCAAAGATTTATAGTAAGTTAAAAATTTCGACAAATAACATGAAGTGTATGACAATTACCTAGTAAAGATCTGGCATGGTAGAAATTGGAAAACCAAGGCAAGATAATAGAACAAGTCATGGAATTTGCTTATTTGAGAATAAATATAACAAGAATGGAATATTAAAGGATGAAGTTTAGTAAACGAATATTATAACGCATAGCGAATATGTAAAGCATTAAACGATATAATATGGAATAACAAATTTCTACAATCTACAACAAGAGTCGAAAGTAAAAATAGTGAGGACTATATTAACATATGCAGTTGATACCAGATCGGATGCCACAAAAACATTACAAAGAACGGAAGCTACGGGAATGTCAACACAAAGAAAAATTGTAGAGAAAACAAAACTAGTAAATTCACGACCTTAAAAACTTCAGACAATCTTCAAAAAAACATCAAAACTAGATCATATTAGAAAGAATAACATAAGAAAACAGTGTCACATACAAGATATTAGAATGTGGACCAAGAGGACGAAACAACCATGTAACGAGAATGCATGACGAAAACCTAGTCAAATTAGCTAGAAACTATAGTCTAAAGCTAAAGGAATAAAGAAGCCCAGGACGTCCTTGTAAACGTTGGAAAGACGATCTGAACGAAACAGGCTAATAGCCTATTAACACGAAGAAGAAGACGATTAGAATGGGATTCCACGAAAAAAGCCCAGAAAAAGAACCGTTACCGGCGAAAGAAAAGACGTTTTAGTTTTAGATTATGTCAAAAACTTGCATATAAGGCGCCATTTGTAAATGAGGAAGATCTTAGAAGTAGAATAGTTCATGCGTGCAGGTCAGTTACGCCCAATGGCGTAGAAGCTGAGAAAATTTGATTTTGAAAACGCTTCATAGTGTATTGCAAATAATGGACATTTTGAATAACTACAAATTTGTATTAATTTAAATGTTCTCAGTTACCAATTACCTATTCTTTTCGCAAGGTTTTAGTTTGTTATATTTTGTCTGTTGTTCTATCTTTCTTTCTATATTGCTTTAATAAAAATTGGTTATTACTATGATTTCTTTGTTTAACATTTATGTTATATAATTAATGGCATCGAAGTCTGATAACCTTAAAAACAACTTAAGGGACATTTACTATGTCAAATCGTCATAATAAAAACTGTCTCTGATATTGATTTAATTTAATTTAAATGGTCGGTGATAATGTATGGTGTGTTGCATATTCAAATTTAACTAGGGGCGTCATCACCCGTTAATAACCCTGAATTTACTTACTGAAATTTAAGACGTGCATTACAGTGTGGAAAAAGCTATATCCAAATATAAGCCATCCTGTTAATTTATGAAAATATATATGCTGATCCAAAGGAAGAAAAGCGCCAAATCCACGTGTTCTTAAAAATGTTATGGACTGCCTTAACATAAGGACCAGAACAAACATGCATGTAAAATTTAAGCATTGCCCTGAAACATAATAAGAACAGTTAAGACATCTTAACAGCAAAAAACGTAACATTTTACCGCAAGCTCTTGCAAAGATGGTATAGATATTGGATTTTCGATACTCAACGGCACGTGAAATAAACAGAGCTACATTCACGAACACAAAGGCAGCAAGAAATATTAAATATACATAATTATTTTTTACATATGGTTTCGTCAATTGATAAGGTCTAAATGACATTAGTCTTCTGAAATATGTTGTAGGTGGTTGTTTGGGTTTTGGGGGAACCAACCATCGGTCAATACTAAAATATGATAATTTAATTGTAATTAAGGTTCTTAACCATTGTTATAACGTTTACCTTATTGACAAGTTTTCCAAAAGGCCTCCATGTTTTTCTAGTTGAGCCTTAAGGGCTTCATATGTTATTGCACCTCTGTTGTTAGTATCTGCGTCTTCGAACATAGCAACAGTTAATTCTTCTATCTGATCTTCACTAAAACGCATTCCGTTTTCTTCCATGCATGCTCTCATAACGTGCTGAAGTTCCTTATGTTGAATCAAACCATCACCTACAAGTAATTTATTACTAAGTGTATTTACAAAGTTCAATTATTGAGAATACCATCGAGATCGTATACTTTAAATAAAAACCGAATTTTGTCTTCAGGTGATTGGCCTGCAAATTGATGCATGGCATCCAAAAATTCTTGGAGTGATATCGAACCAGAATCATCTTTATCAAAAATTTGGAACACCCTCTCTGTAAAGAAAGGCTAAAATGGAAATCAAAAGGAGAAAATTTATAAAGGTCCATTTAAATATGAATTAGGTCTTACGTTTTTTGAGACGACGATTTTTTCAAATTCTTCCCTTCGGATTTCTTTTTCATTGCCAACAGTTTGCCTGAATAGTTGTTCCAACCATTGTAAGCTTCCTTTATCGAAACCTGTTCGTGGTCTGAAGGAAACGTTTATTACAGCGTGTAAAATATATACAACACAGCTTTCATATAATAATGTTATTGAATTTTGCGCTACGGTTTTGTAATAAATTTACACGAATATTATATACTGCTTAACTTGTGGCATCATGTTTATTATAACTGGTAATCGAAGATTTAAACTCTAATAACATGCAATATTAAATACATAAAGGAAAACAATATACGTAAAATGTGCAATAATTCTTAAGTTAAATTTATTGACCAAGAGCCGGTTGTAAATTTATTTAAAATTGTTATAATATATTATTTAAAATGTAATGGTATTTTATGGGTTTAAACCAATGATATGTCCATGGTTTAAATGAATCCGAGGTTTCTAAATACTCTTACCTTGTATTTGTAATTGTAGCCAAAAATTCCATAATCTGTTCTGAAGTAACGCTACCAATATTGTCTTGATCTATCAGTCTATACAGTTTTTCAATAATCTACAAATTAAAAGTTTATTAGTTTTATTTTTTCGGTATTTGAATAAATAACATTACGTACGCCTTTCGCTTGAAAAATTTGGAAAAAATGATCTAAAGAAATTGGTTCATCTCCACATAAGCAAAATGCTACGCTTTCCAGTTGTTCGGCGAAGTCTATTTGTTTTTCATCTCTGAGAACATTTACCAACATTAATAAAAAATACATAAAGAATTTATAAACTTACGTCAATCGCTGCTTTAAAAATTCTATCCAACTGTCTTGCTGAAGGCTTTGCTTTCGGTCTTGATCGAATAGGTTAAATAATTGTTCCAGAAGTTCCTAAAAAGAAAAATGGTGTTATAATGCATTTCATTTTTACAGATTTAACTTTTTTTTAATTCCCAAACGGAAGAAAATCAAATTTTCTAAAGAATTTCTAAGCCTTAGTGGTTAACTTAGGTAACGTATATGAGGGTACGTTGCAATATCTGGGCGTTTTAAAAAGGGAATTTAGAAAATACTTGAGTGATACGTCATAATCTCTTAGTAGTTAGTGTCATTTATCTGAAATTTCAGTTATCATTCCACAATTAATTTATGTTCTATATATTTTTAGGACTCGCGAAGCTTTTACTGCGGTTATCAATATAACTGTAACTGCAAACAACACAAAAATGAACTAGACACAATAAACTTCAATTTTAAAGATATGATTGATTCTTTTATGCAAACACAATTGTGAATTGTAACTAAAAATGTAGAACATTATTAGCAGCAGATTTATTCTACAAATGAGCATTTCGTTGTATGATGTATTATTCTAATAACGTACCAGTTTTGTGTTTCACATAAAACTACTATTTAATGTACCCGTAAGCAAACAGGTAAATGAGCCGACTCTGCCTTCACGATTCGCGAAACCTTTGACCTGGCTCGTGCTGTTAACCACCTGGATTCTTTTGCATAAGGTAGACAAGATTATACAGGTGTATGGAATATAAAATTTCTTCATCGTTTTAAGATTTATACGCTAAATCGATTTCGTTTTCCTAGAACACCTGCGAGAGAACTCCACGAACCGATCTTTGATACAGAAAAGTAAAGAAATAGCAAAGCAGAAGAACAAGATCGCATTTTGTTTATGGATGTGCTTTGCAATACATTTAATCGGTATATTCTCATGTAAATGCATACTAAATGATATGAACTTATCGTAAATTCAAAACTACGCTCAGGTGGGCGGAAATATACTCTAAGTTATTTTCTTGCCATTGATTATTTATTGATATCGCCAGGTCAGAAACTAGAACATTTATGAAACTGATGTAAAATTTTTAGTTACCTGAGATTTATTTGTATTTTCCTATTTCTAAGAATTTAAACTACGGTGTATATATTTTCAGTGCTTTACCTTTTAGTGGTATGCAGATAAATTCAGCAATTTTTAATACCGAAACTTAAGTAAAGAGTTTACATAATTTTATTGTGCTTTCATGTCTGTAGAGATTCTTTTTCAAATTCTTACTTAGATTCATTCGATAAAAGAGCAGAAGATACTCTATCAATAACACTAATAACCAAAACCAAATCGAATTAAAATTCTATTCATATATGTAAGTTAATGTTTCGGAATTTTAATATCTATTAAAACAAATTTTGCGCGCTTGTTTTAAGTTAGTTATAAAAATTAGTAGCAAAAACGGTTGACATAAATGCTTCGACCAGATTGGTAATCAGATAACTTCATAGATTCTGTCATGTCACATTATACAGTGCAGAGCTAGTTTTTCGCGTTTATTTCTTTTTTTCTCAATAAAATTCCTACTTTTTTATCACGTAAAGTTAGCTTCAAGCAAATCCACTTTTACTTCGGATTAAGTCCAGCTGACAAGTTTTCATTTAAAAAGGCTGACATTAATTGCAAAGCTTGTCTGTTGTGCATTACGACGTCATGCCCAAATCTCTCGCTTTTTGATTAAAGTTTGCCGTAACACCAAAAATTATGAAGACAGGCATTTAGTGACGATCCAAATTAAAATGCGAGTTGCATAGGGAATTGCACCTGTTTCTGAATTACAATATACATAAATAAGATGTTTATGCTTGATTTTATTACTAAATAATACGGTCGACAGCCTCATTTTGAGCGGGTTTATATACCTTTTGCTATTGAAAATGTTCTTTTAGTTTTAAATAATGATAACTAATAGTTAATTTAACAGTAGTATTAGTATCTATGTTATGACTTACAGAGAAATGTTGAATATTACATACGAGTACTATAAAGGATCTGCATAAAACTTTTAGATTTCCACAGCCAACCTAAAATCTTCATTCGTATTATAGCTTGTAACCGCAACTAGATTAAATATGACTTTTAATCTAAGAACTGTTTGTATCACTAAAACGAGAATTTAATTCTACATCAAAACATACAGGGTATACCAAAATAACAAATTTATAGCCAGCCTGTTTTCTTAGAATATAAACCAACGAATAAAACACTCAGTACAAATTTATTTTACAAAATAGTACAATTGAAAGTTCCCTCATAGTTTCCACCTTTTCTTGCTAACAAATCACTTTGGTTTTTACGTAGGTACGTCTGAATCAAAAAACGGTTGAGTTTAGGCACCATGCATATTATATGTTTTTAATTTACAGTTTTAAGCTATATGTAAAAATGCAAACCTAGAATGTTCTATTTAAAATAACAAATAACACATTGCCTCTGGAAAACAGAACATCCTGTGTAATGGAAAATATTTTTAGATTGTAAAGTTTTCCATATAAAGTATTATTTTAATTAGTGTAATAAAAATCTTATCGGACATACGCGGAGTGGTGGACCACCCTGTATAGATAAATACTTAGGATTCAACATATCTAAAAGTAATTAAAATAATTTGTAGAACCATGCACCAATCTTTTGGAATAATTACATTATTGTTATGGTTTTTATTAATTAACGCAAATTTACAAGCTGCACCAAAGCAGCTGTAAGTAAATAGGATGATTGCTACATTTAGAGAGGAGAAGCTGTCCAGCGACAACACTCCAGTGGGCAATATAGATTAGTTCCTGTCGGTTGGCCATCGTCGTCTCAGTCGTCTTCTGGTCTTAGGGGGGTTTCTCAGTTCACTGACTTGTTCATTTGGGCGCCCTGCGAGTCTATCTAAACAGTTGGTGGTAAGTCTGCGGATTTCTTCTTCTAATAATGGAATACCTGAGTGCGAGGTTTTGTTGCTAACATACAATGGGGCGTCGAATATCAGCCTTAGGATTTTGGATTGCACTCTTTGTAGTATTTTTGTATTTGTAGGCTTTATGCATTCCCATAGCTGGACTCCATATGTCCAGATTGGTTTTATTATGGATTTATACAGTAGGAGCTTATTTTCCGTTGCGAGCTTCGACTTGTGCCCGAGGAGCCAATGCATTTGTTTTAGTTTTATGTTGATTTGAGTTTTATTCGCTGTTATATGTGGCCTCCAAGTTGTTTTTTGTTCAATGTCAGTCAAAGTGTTTGCAATTGGTAATTGAGTCCCATTTATTGATACAGATGGGCAATCCGTTTATTTATTTGTAAAAGTGATTTGGGCTGATTGACTTCCACTCGCCAGCTATGAAGTTGATTAAGGAGGGTTTGTAGGTTTTCGGTGGCAATTTGTGGATCTTTATCTACAGCAACGATTGCTGGGTCATCAGCAAATGTGGCAATTGTAGTATTGTTTGTGATGGGGATATCGGCCGTGAAGATGAGGTAGACAAGGGGACCCAAAGTACTCCCTTTGGGTACACCTGACTTAACGGGGTGGTAGGAGGATGTTTCAAGGTTATACTTGGTCTGGAAGTAGCTGTCATTGAGATACGATTTATAGGATGTAGTAAGGGATAGGAAGAGCGAGCTTAATTTATTTGTATACGAAGCCATCATGCCAAACTCGATCAAACGTTTGTTGAATATCCAGGAGGGCAGTTGAACATACATATGTAGTTTATTTTCTCCTAGGCTAGTGAGAATTACATTTACAATTCTATGGCTTTGTTGAATTATGGAATGGTACTCGCGAAAACTAAATTGATGTGAGGGTTTTACTTCATCCAGGTTAACGTCTTTAGTAAGCAAGAGTCTTTAGTGTATTTTAGACATGATTGGTAGTCAGCATTATGAGAGCTTGCCAAGACAATTCTTTAAGTATTCAAGTCGAATCCGGGCGCATCTTGTTGTCTCCCGTTTAACTTCTGATGGGGAGTAGAGGTTGATCGGAAGTGTCACTGGGCATCGGCTAACGAGATAGCGTGTTATCAAAGCATCATTGTTATTATTCGCTTGTGGTATTGGCGTGCTGAAGACTTCGGCAAGATGTTCAGCAAAAACATTAGCTTTTCTCTTTTCTGTTTACGCCCAAGTATGGTCTTCTTTCTTTATAGGGGGGGATGTGGGTAATATGTCTTTTAAACTTCCAGCCTTCCAAATAGAATGGCCTCCTTTGATAGGCTGGTGATATATGTCTCAAATTAAGTGTTGCGGATGTTTTGCAGAGCTGCTTTTAATTGTCTTGTGAGCCTATTATACTCGATTTTATCTATGGGGTTTCGGCTCATTTGCCATCTGCATCTGTCTCTTCTTTTTTCGGCAATTAATTTCACATTATCGAGTTTATGACTTGTGGAACGAAGAGGTGTGTGATTCCCGATGAAAGGAAACAAAGTGACTGGCCGCTCACCAAGATCTTTTCAATTTTCCTATGGACCTATCCGCTCCTGATTGTTCATCTTTTTAAAATGTTTTATTTATGGTAATGAGTCAAAAAATAGATTTTCTAGTCGGTTAATATTTCCAATTATTAAAAATGTAGCTCTTTCTATTATCTAGAGTTTAACATTTTTCCTAAAATTTAAAAACATAAATTGCTACAATTTTAAACAATTACAACTGACTTTCAAATAATAAATTATATTAGAACAGTAAAATCAAACATTGTGTAGTAATTACTTGTAGAACAAAGGATGCATATGACTTATCTTCCATGATATTTACAAAACGTTTTCCACTGCCGGTATAAGTTGTCACCAAGAATTTCTATGATTTTTGAGACATGAATTTGATATTAATTGTCATTAAATTAATTTATAAAAAAAGCAACTGTTATATATCCTTGAATTTTAAGTATTTAGTTACTACACCTCTTACGGTCCGCGTACTCTGCCCTATGAACCCGGTGGAGAACAAGTTTACTTCAGGGGTTAGCAATGCTGCCTACGCGAGCCTTGGCTCTCCCTCGTTTCCTAAGACCGAGGGGAATCATGTCCAAATCCTGAATCCTATCCATCCTCCAAGCCACTTAGCCAACATCATAAATCATAACGAATTTTGAAACAAATGGATGTGTACTCCAGGTGGGTAGCTCAGTATATGGCAAATCCCACACCTTTAAGGCCAGACTCGAGGATTCTGGGAAAGGCAAAAATTCGTGAAAGCAATACCTAGTAAAGAATAAACCAAAATCTAAATTTCGTATTGCCACGTATAACACTCGAATAGCGAACAGGACAGTTATCTCATATTAAATGGAACACCTTAGACCTGTGTGAAACTAGACTACCAGAAGGAAAGTGTACGTCACTAAAATCAGGACATCTCCTTTATCGAAATAACAAAGAAGAAGAACCGCATATAGGCGGAATAGCAATAACGATACATAAAAATATGAAACATCGTGTTACTAAAATGAAGTCGATATTACACAGAGATATTTACATAATAATGAAACTATCAAAGCGATATAGTTTTTAAATAATGCAGGTTTATGCCCGCCCGTATTAGTATTGCATCCGATGAAGAAATCGAATACTTTTACGAAGATATTTCATGAGCATTAACAACGGAAAATACAAATATATTATATGCGACTTTAACGTCAAACTACCAATAAATAGTATAAGTCAATATTGACTATATTCTATAACTAATCATAGTAAAAGCTGTATCGGTCCTAAATCATTTTGATACCGGTAGTGACCATAGGTTGATACAAGCGAAAGTAGAGATAAACATCAAAACAGAACGAAGCAAATCAATTAAACAACAACAGTTTCCTACAGCAGAAGTAATTCAAAAGAACTCAGTACAGTTAAGAACATGGGCCATCTTCGAATACACTAATTAAAGAACACAAATGGTACCATCAAATAAGATAGAGAGGATTTGATAGAAATTACTAAACAAAGAATTACCTGACATTACCACACAAGAAGTAGAATTAGCCCTATTACAAATGAAGAACGGCAGAGCCCCTGTTGTTGTGACATATCTCGAAATTTATTTTGTAAGTTAATATTCATTGTATATGCCTATGTGCCACGAAACAGGCATAATCAGATTACTGCTGCCTGTAAATTGTTAATAAATAAAAAATAATCATATAGAATAAATGACAATACTCCTCAAAAAATGTCTGGTGGAAGGTGTAGATGCCAGGATGCATGGCAAAATGCCTAAGTGTTTCTACTATACAAAAACGGTGTTAAACTAAAAATTGATAATTACAGCCCTACCCATACAAACGCCTAACAAAGACTATAACTATTCGTTATAATCTTTCTTCTATAGAATACACCGAAACATTACCTTTCGCATTTGGTGACTACCATAAGGCATTCGATTCAGAGGATCTGTGAGCTATTTTCAAAGTCATGAACAAGGCAAGGGTTAACTCTAGGTACAAAAAGGTTCTTAAACATATGTATGATTACGCAACAATAACAGTTAAACATCTCGGAAGACATTAAAATAAGCAAACTTTCAATAAAAAAAGGAATCAGGCGAGGAAATCTTTCCAAAGTTATTCACTCTCGCATGGCAAAATTAAATCACTAAATTAGGACGAAAAATGCATCAAAATCGACGGCAGATATCTGAGTCATATCCGTTTTGCGGGTGATATTGTGCTTATTAGCCAAAATATAATGTAACTGCAAGATATGTTAAAGGAACTTTAAAGCGAATCCGCAAAAATTGGACTAACTACAAATGTAAATAAATTAAAAATCATGACAAGGGATAATGTAGATATACGCATGGGGAATCAGATTATTGAAAATGTTAAGGAATATGTTTATCTGGGACATAGCATCAAATTGGGCAAAGAAAATCAAACTGCCGAGATAAGTAGACGTGTTCGGTTGACATGGTCAGCCACGGCTAAATTAACACATATTTTAAGATATGACGAATTTCCAATTAATTTAAAGAGGAAAGTGTTTAACACTTGTATACTACCCATGATGACGAATAGGATGGAAACCATGAAGTTAAGTGGGCCAAGAAACTTAGGACAATACAAAGGGCGATCACCCGGTAGGAATAAATCTTGGAGACCGTGTCACAAGCACTTATAGCTCAGTCAAAGTGGAGCTGGGTGGGACATGTTGTTCGACAGGACAATTCAAGATGGACAAGAGAACAAGACATATCGTACAGTGCAGACCTCACCTACATAAGCGTAGTGTTGGCAGACCACAATTACGCTGACTTGACGATATTAAGAATAAAGTAGGAAGGAAGTAGCAACAGCAAAATAAAGAGTGTGGAAGAGTATGAGCGAGGCCTACATCCAGGAGTGGACTATGAGGGGCTGTTAAAAGAAGAAGACTACATCCCTATGGAGGTAAAGTTGTACTTACTTTCTTACCGTCGTGATAGCCAATAAACAAATGGCAAAATTAACCTACCTTATTACAATATGGCCAAATATCGTATGGTGAGCTTACCAACTTGGCAAATCGAATACTGCGCTCAATGTTTACCTCTAGCATAAATTGTAATAAAATGTACGGCAACATACCCTTTAAACTTTTGAATAACTATTACTTTAATTTAACTCTAAATCTAAGTTTAATTCTATTTGGACATTAAACTTTAAATTATCTGTTAATATTTACTATAGTTATCCATTTAAATAATAAGAAGCTAGGGTAAATTTTTTGATAATCTGTGATTAACTATACTTATTTTATGTTTTTAAAGCGAACTAATTTTTAATTTGCTTTAATATTGTATATGACAGAATGATTTATAAACATTCAGTGTTATCTTAATTTGTGCCTCATAGGGATGATACATCATAAATGAATAGAATTTGCAAGTTGGTGTAATAGATATACCTTAACTAAAACTACTGAATAAATTTTGTTTTATATGTACGTCGATACTAATTAACTAAAGATTTAATGAGACTTTCTTAGTTCGCTGTCGTATCTGGTTTTGCTTGTTGATGCAATCTAACGAGATCCAGTATCTGTTTTTATATTTCACCTAGAAAAATAAATTCAACCGAATCTATCTTTTTGTATTTGTAACATTACAGCTGCACATATAATGTATAGTTTTATGTGTAAGTTTGCAAACAAATTTATGACTATGATTATAAAGACCACACCTTCAGTTTAAAGAATTCCATTACATAAAATACTTATCCTCCTTTAAATGAAACTGGGTCTATTGATGTAATCGGTTCATCGTGTACAAACGGGACGCAAATTAATGAGTACCTCAAATCAGCAATTTCGTCTAGTATTCCTACGAATAAGGATTGTGATTGATTGTAAATCAACATTAGTTAATTGGGGACGCTTTATCTCGAGTTTCTAATAGGACCTTTTATTTAATGAGCTTTTTTTATGAAGCTCGCGCCAACTGTTATTTTTTTTGCGTTTGCTGTCTTCTCTAACAAGTTAAGTTATCCATAAATATTTTATCTTAAACAAATTACTTAAAGTGATTGATAATAAAACCGTTTGTTGTCAACTGGGCCTTGTACGAAAATCTGAAAATTTTGTTTAAACTCTTACGGTTAGTGTCAATTAACAATTTAAATAATTGGTCATAGTAAAAATAAAATAAAAAGGTTTGAGATATTATTTCGAATTTCGTCACTAATTGGCAGTTTATAAATTATACATTTTGTGAAGATAGATTATTCTTTTATATCAGTATACACTTTTTTATTAGATTAAAATAATTTTAAAGTTAAATTTATTACTAAGATAAGCGAATAACTATTTTATTTATTTAATAGCGAATTTTAAATATGTTTCTCAAGTTCTTGATCAAAACAAATTTAAGTTCTTATAGAAAAAGGAATCGTTCCATCCACTTTTAAATTAAATAAATATATTTACGTAACTTTAATTTGAAACTGTAAAACTGCTTGCTGTAAATTTATACATTCTGCATAGAATAATCCGTGGAAGATTGGAGGTTCCTAATTTATCATCATTTTTACGGAGATGCTTTTACCCTAAAGATGCAGGTTTCAAAAACGCATTTTTAAATCTCAAATTCTATGTTTGATGTTGTAAAAAATAAATAAATTTACAATATGATTCTTTTTGTAAGGTCGCCCGCAAATAGGTTACCTTTTATTAACTCTGTATATTCTCTTCATTAGTTTTCACAGAAGCACCTTAAAACGATGAAAGCGAATTAGCCGAACGTTTTTCAATTGGAGAACTCAAATTGGTGATATTATAAGCAAACGAGAAGAATTACCTAAGAAATGGCGTAGTAACGCAAATAAAGAGCAAACCAGAAGGGTTAACTATTGACGCTTTGTGTTAGGAATAAATCAATGTCTGTATCTGACCCTTAGCTAATAGCTGCACTCTAGAGCTAAAGAAATAGCAAGCTCTTTAACACAACACGAATTCGGAGCATCCTATAATTGGTTACCCAAATTTCACATTCGCCATGACATCAAATTTAAATCAATTTCGGGCGAATCTGCCAGTGTCAACCGTAAAGCATTCGCATTCGAAGTGAAAAGTAGATCTACCCAATTTCCTCGTTTTTAAGTATAGTGATTTTAGTTTACATCTGCTATATCATTTAAATAATATTTGCGTACAGAAAAAAAAAAGTGAACAAATCCGCCAATTGATAAAAGATGACGAAAATCTCACTACATATGGGAAAACTATTTTTTGTCAGACTTTTACCAAACACGTAAGGTAGTTTACTTGTGAATTTCTGTGATTGTTTATTTCTCATTAAAACTGTTTGTTTTCAAAACAGGTCTCAAGCGAGAAGAAATTCTTAATCGAGCAACACTCAAAAACACATTCTCATAAAGAAAATGCCAAACGACAGCACAAACCCTTGGAGCAATCGTTTCTAACTGAAAATCTACCACTAAATGACAATTTTGCTTTAGACATGTGTGATGCTTCATTGGGGGCAAACATTCCGTCAAAAAAAATAGGAAACTCCAAATTTAAAGCTTTTCTAGAAAAATACTGCAAGCCCAGAATTCCCAACGAATCTACTTTACGCAAAAATTATTTAAGTAAATGTTATGATTTGGGAAGTTCAACAGAAAAATATACTAGCTCTAGTTATTTTTTAATTTGTTTTAATATTTGCAGAAAATACAAAAAATCAGAACTGAAATTGGGAACAATGACATATGGATTGCAGTAGATGAAACTACAGATTCAAGGGGAAATGCTGTCGCAAATACGATTGTCGGAAAACTTTGCTAGATAGTTTTTGTAAACCATATCTGTTAACATTCAAGATTTTAGCCAAAATTAACAGTACCTAACACCATAGCAAGATTTATAAATGATTCTCTTCGTAAGATCTTCGATTTTTCTTTTCTTATTTGTTGCATCTTTTTAAGGAGTTTTATGGGCCTCAGAAAACAATCACACTAATGTCAAAATTTTATACACTGACGCAGCTGCTTTTATTTGTTAAAATTTGCCAAAAAGGATATTTTATCCAAACCTACGTAACTTGTCTTGCACACGGATTAAATTTAGTAACAGAAGTAGTAAGGAATGAATACCCCACTGTAAACAGTTTAATTTCAAAGACCAAAAAGATATTTTTGAAAGCACCCCTTCGTAGAGAAATGTATATTGTAAAATGCCCTAAAATTCCACTGCCGCCTGAACCCATAGTAACAAGATGGGGAACTTGGATCGAAGCAGTTATTTTCTATCAACAGTAAGTATATAAGTGGAGATAATTTTTTGATAATTTTAACTAGATTCACGAATCTTTATTGCTATAGAAATTTCACGAGTGGACGAAGTCCACGAGTGGAATTTCCTAATAGCAATAAAGATGAGTGCTAATCTAGTTAAAATTATCAAAATAGTTATTTGTAATACAAGTGTTGAAAGCTTGCGTTTGCCACACGAATGTGAAGTTTGCAGCACGAACGCTAGTGAGTGCTGCAGTCACATGAGTGTGGCAAATACAAGCTTTCAACACATGTATTACACACTATTTTTTCTACAACCACAAAAAATTTAAATATTTCTGCAAAATCAAATCTGACATTCATCAAATGTCATTTATGACATTTTGATTTGCGTGCGGAAAGTAAACAAATTAGCGTGTGGAAAGTTTACTTTCCGCACGCAAATCAAAATTTGAGTGTGGAAAGTTTACTTTCCGCACGCAAATCAAAATTTGAGTGTGGAAAGTTTACTTTCCGCACGCAAATCAAAATTTGAGTGTGGAAAGTTTACTTTCCGCACGCAAATCCAGATTAATCCAGATTTGCGTGCGGAAAGTAAACTTTCCGCACGCTAATTTTCACTTGTTCGGCAAACACTCATTTTCAATACTCGTATCTATGGAGACGAAGTCTGAAAATCCCACTTTCCATGGTGGTTGTAGAAAAAAATTATTACCACGAATGTAATTCGGCGTGATTATTTTTTAAATTACTACACAATGATGACAGTGCTGAATTTTTAATGTTTGTATTGAGACAAATGGCTGCGCTACCTTAACAACCAAAAAATTGTCGCTGTAATCAGCTACTAGCAAATTGTCAGTGTAATTTTGATGCTATTGGTCGATTTGAATTTTTTTTTCATTATGATTGGCTGACAGGACTGTTTAAAAAATAATCACTTACAATACCACGAATGGTAACTATTTGAGGGACTATTCAACAAAAAAAAATCATTTCCATCGTATCATTTTTCATAAATTAGTCCACAATCAAGTTTATTTACATGAAAATTGTTCTCTGTGGGATATAACTAGCAATAAACTGTTTTCAAAAAATTGTCGCTTCGTATCACTAGTGAAATTTTATCGACAATTTTTTCTAATTTAAATTGTCGATACAATTCATTTTGGTTGGCTCAAAAACGCCAAATCTTGCATTTTGATTGGTCGATTTTTGACAGATGACATATGAGTTGAATAGTCAGGCTAATTTTACTGCTATAAAGGAGGTATTTTCTTTATATCGAAATTTTCGTAATAGTGAAATTTTTTTCTGGTTATTTTTGTATGTTGTTGACAGTTTGGGCAGTACCGCTGCTGTAGCAATACAAAACGCACAAAATGCGTTTAATGACAGCAAAATTCAGAACGAAATAGAGTAGATCCTATATAGCCACACATTTTTCTACACTTGTACAGACCATCAAATCTTTGGAAATACAAGGCGATACACTGACATCAAGTTGGGAAAGAATTGAAAATTTACGAAAAGCTCTTGCAGATACACCAGGCCCAGTTGCAAAAAAAGCATTTACCAAATTAGAAACTGTACTGACAAAGAATCGTGGATCAGTTGTTACCGAAATCGCTAAAGCTTTAAACGGATCTACTTCCAGATGTAGCGAGATTCCTGTGGACATACCGAAATGTAAGTATGCTCCGGTAACATCGTGTGATGTGGAACGATCTTTTTCAAAATTTTCAAAATAAAAACATATTTTATCCGATAGAAGAGAGAATTTCACTCCTGAAAATCTCGAAAAGTATTTAATTTGTAATTTTAATAGAATTTAAAGTTAGTTAGAATAGCTAGTAATAATACAAGTGCGAAAACACAAACTTAAAGTTCGAGGTTGTTGCTATGCAACGAGACGAAGTCGAGTTGCATATACAACCGAGATACTGAAGCTTTCTGTACTTTGGTAATACTTTAGAATAATATAATTTACTTTTATGCGTTACATTAATATGAATAAGCTTTCTTGTGTATATTTCTTAATTTAGTTTATTTTTGAAGTTTGCTGTTTTCCACCCATTGAGTATAAGTCTCCCTAGTGGCGTTTTGGTCTACTCTCCCATAACGGAGCAATCGGGCCACCCATACCAGTACTGACCGCAGACGATGCTTAACTCAGGACCTAAGTATGTATGTATGTACCGAACATTATTTTTCTCACATTACTTATTCAGTTTAATGCATTACATAAATAAAATTGTTTTTTGCATGTTAGTCCAGTCAATAAAGCGGAAAAATCGTCAAAACTTCTAAACCCGCAAAAACAGAACCGATTTTGATGAATTTTTTTTTAAAACGTTTGTTATACTAAATTATTCAAAATCAGAAACATTTCAGCTGGCGCTATCAATTATTTATATTGTTTAAATAATTTTTAAAAAAATTTTGACAATTTTTTTTTCGATAAAATTTTAACAAAGTATAAGTGACTAATTTTGAAAATTTAGTTTAAAAAATAATTTTTGAATTAAAAAGTTTCAAAATTTCCATTTAAAAATGTTAATTATTCAATCATTCGGATGCAAGAATTGAATTCCAAATTTGAAATTTTTGAAAAAACTTTGTGTAATTTGTGTATCTGCACTCTCTTGTTCTTTGCAAATGCAATAACAATTAACTGTAGAGTCTACAGTATCTTGTTGTTGTTCCTGTAACATATAAAAGAATTTTGGAAGATGTTTTTAACACGTATGATTTTAAATATGAGGATCAAATTCAAAGGGAAATAGCTGTAAGACAGGAAATATATTTCTAATAATTTAAAAAGATTTTATTACATCCAAAGAATAATTTAACACAAATTGTTTTTGCAAATAATCTTAACGACGAGCATGACGCGCGCAAAATTCAGTGAAAAAAGTACTGTAGAATTAAAAATATTACACTTAAAGGGCTAAAATTTTTGGAATCGTTAGATCAATACGTCCCAAATAAGCAATCAAAATTTAGTTAAGATTGAGTAATTATTTATTAAACGGGAAACATTTTTTAACTTATATGCAACGCAAGCGATTTTGCTGTAATGATCAAAATTACAAAAAAATGTGATTTTACAGCATATAAATGTATCATAATAACTGTAATAATGTAATATAAATGTAACATAATAATAAGAATAATAACTCGATTCTTCAAAATGCATAAAAACAAACTTAAACGCAAATATAATCCAATTATTTTCAATACAAACCAAGAATAAATGACATATAATTACTTTTTCCATCGTATTTTTACTTGTCTCTTTGCACTTTTTTCTAAATTTTAATCAATAATTAAGTTCTCTTCAACAATTTTCACTAATTTTCAATATTTAGTGTTCAAAAGTTATTTTAACAGATTAATAACCTCAAAACTCACGCGTTCACTCCGAAAATCATGGTGCAACATCAGGAGTTTGACTTTGAATTCCTCTACCTGTGGTACAAAAGGTCGATTTCTTGTGCGTGTTTACATATTCTTATAAAAGTATTGATTTTTTTAGTTGACAATATACATATGTCTATATATTTGTATATTATCTTCTTGCATCCGACTGATTGAATATTAACATTTTTAAATGGAAATTTTGAAACTTTTTTATTCAAAAATTATTTATTATACTAAATTTTCAAAATTAGTCACTTCTAGTTAAAATTCCATCGAAGAAAAAAATTTTTTTATAATTTTTTTTTTTTAATTGTTTAAACAATATAAATACTTGATAGCGCCAGCTGAAATGTTTCTGATTTTGAATAATTTAATATAACAAACAATTTAAAAAAAAAATCATCAAAATCGGTTCTGTTTTAGTGGGTTTAGAAGTAAAAACCTTCATTGACTCGACTATGTTAGTGGATTATTTTGTTCTCTCTTAAGCGAATACTTCCTACAAGTAGACATGGCTGTTTCTTTTAGGTGACCACGTACAATAAATGGGCAAAAATTGTGGAACCGTCAGTGTCCAGTTATTTGAGACTCTACTGTCATCCAATAGTAAAATATAAAATTATTTAAAATTAGAATATCAAGAAAATTACACAAACAAAATCTGGTTTTGAATGTTGTGAATATTTGGCCGGCAAGAATTCTAGTCGAAACAATATCAACACATTTGATGGATTATTCTCATTGCACCAAGATATTTTATAGTTTACAAATGTAAGGAGGATAATAGTAAAAGATAAGCGATAAATGATAACGATAAAGTAATAAATCTTCAAACAACTTCCCAGATATAATTTAAGACGAAAAAAGTGCTGGGCATAGGTAAATTCTTGCATTTTCAATTAAATATTCCAAAGACTATAAGTAATTTATCGATTTTTTCGTAATAGAGAAGTAATTTATATATTTTTTTGGTGTACGCTGTCCAAAATTACCATTTTACGGATTTAGTTGAGTCCGTAAAATGCTATATTTTCGGCCTAGTCCCTAAAAGTTGTCATAGCAACCTTTTGCGTACCTTTCACATAATAACTTTTTTCTTCAAACGTCATAAAAACACGACTTTGTGTCCTTGGATACACACAGTTAAACATTCACTTCTACTCCTAGGAGTAAAAGTGACATAAACATTCACTTTTACTCCTAAGAGTAAAAGTGACACTTAATGAGCCAATGGCAACTCGTAATTTTTATTTTTTATAACAAAGCAACCCGTAGCAATGACAGCTGGTATGACGTTCATTTTTGACTTTTTTTAAATTTTCTTGCCGAATTGCGTTTGAAGAAAAAATAACATGTGTTATTCGGAGTAAAAGTGATTTTGTGTGCCTCGCTTGAAATTGTCCGACTCGCTGCGCTCGTCGTCCAAACGTCATGCTCGGCACACAAAATGACACTTTTACTCCTAATAACACAATATACTATTTTCTTCAAACGTCATAAAAACACGACTTTGTGTCCTTGGATACACACAGTTAAACATTCACTTTTACTCCGGCACTTTTACTCCTAGGAGTAAAAGTGACATAAAATGAACCAATGGCAACTCGTAATTTTTATTTTTTATAACAAACCAACCCGTAGCAATGACAGCTGGTATGACGTTCATTTTTGACGTTTTTTAAATTTTCTTGCTGAATTGCTTTTAATTTATGCGTTTGAAGAAAAAATAACATGTGTTATTCGGAGTAAAAGTGATTTTGTGTGCCTCGCTTGAAATTGTCCGACTCGCTGCGCTCGTCGTCCAAACGTCATGCTCGGCACACAAAATGACACTTTTACTCCTAATAACACAATATACTATTTTCTTCAAACGTCATAAAAACACGACTTTGTGTCCTTGGATACACACAGTTAAACATTCACTTTTACTCCGGCACTTTTACTCCTAGGAGTAAAAGTGACATAAAATGAACCAATGGCAACTCGTAATTTTTATTTTTTATAACAAACCAACCCGTAGCAATGACAGCTGGTATGACGTTCATTTTTGACGTTTTTTAAATTTTCTTGCTGAATTGCTTTTAATTTATGCGTTTGAAGAAAAAATAACATGTGTTATTCGGAGTAAAAGTGGTTTTGTGTGCCTCGCATGAATAGTCCGACTCGCTAGCGCTCGTCGTTCAAACGTCATGCTCGGCACACAAAATGACACTTTTACTCCTAATAACACAATATACCTACTATTCTTTTTCTTTTTTTTCTATTTGTGTGTGTCTTGTATGCGTGTATAGCCAATCTGTTCGGAACCGCCTTTAGGCATTACTTCAAGTCAGACGGCTGTGTCATGTGTGTGTTACTACGTGTGTAGTGGTCTTGTTACTCTATCTCATAGACCAGTCTTCCGAGTAGAGCACAGTGAATTAAGCCCAACTGTGAATGGTCTCACCAGGCCTAGTACCGATCCCAGAGGCCTGAGAAAAAATCTTCACCAACGTAGGGATTTGAACCCGGGACTTGCAACATACAAGCCTAGCCCTCTTACAACTGAGCTACCTGGCTTCACTACATAATAACTTTAATGACAAAATTAATAAAACAACAAAACACACTTGTTGCTATGCTACAATTTTCTATCTAGGCTTGCTCTTTTCTTTGCTCTTCTCGCAACAGAAATTTCGTTATTAAAGTTATTATGTGAAGGGTTTGGAGAGCTATTACCAAAAAATTTTGTTTGTCACACGTACCTAAAAAGTTTTTGCGAATTCATCTGCTATTCCAGACTCGGCTATCGCCTCGCACGGAAACAGCAACGATTGGTCTGCAAAAACTGTATTTTAAGTACTTGTAACAAAAATAGCTATATTTGTATTTAAAAACTTATTTTCCTAACTATTTAGCAATTTTATTTAGTTCCTGCTCAGTAACAGCAAAAAAGTTCCGCTTTAAATTAAAATCTCACAATTTTGATATTACCAAATTCCTTTTGCTTTAGTGTAATTATTTAACAACAAAAATTGGACTCGTAAATGTAAATTATATGTTTAATATACAGTGAGATACAGATACCTAGCATTGTATTTAAATATTTACCTCTAAATACAATGTGCGTAGTGACGTTGGGCTTTCGGTTATGCAACATACTAGCTTACTATCCATACATTGGAAAGGTCTTAGAAAAGAGCAGTACAGTATACTGCTATTTTGCTCCTTGGTCTTAGTATACAGGGAATTTTTCTTTTTGTATACCTATCGCCTATGTATACTTTTAAAAATAACACATCAACGTTGTTTTGCCCTATATGTAAGCAACCAACTATACACTAAACTCTAAATTTTAATTTTTTAAGAAAAAATAATCAAATTAATTTAACGTCGAAAAATTAGTCTTTATTTAAAGTGTTTTATTGCATTTTTTGATACAACCATGTACAGTAAAGACGAAAAAGTTGAAATTGTAATGTGGTCACAGAATGGTAACAGCTTAAGGACTGCGAGAGACTTACTTTTAACAAAATATCCAGAAATGCCTAGTCCGTGCACTAAAACCGCGCAAAACATTATTAGAATATTTAAATCGGAAGGCTGCGTAACAAATTCCTGTAAAATCACGTATTAACTGAATAATTGATGAAAACTGTTAACTTAGAAGGGAGGTGGCATTTTTGTGCATAATTTTGAAATAAAATATTAGAATATGGCAATCTAACTTTAAACTTGAGCTAATCCAAGATTTTTCTTCAGACTTAATAGTCTGCATTTTGATGCTATGAACAGTGGATTTTTAGATTTATTAAGGACTATTTACATTTATTAGATTTATACATTTAAAAATTAAAAAACAAATGTTTTACGAAACATTTTCTATATTTATAATTTTTGTATTCTAAATCTAGCAGCATTTTTATAGCTATTAAGACAACAAGTGTTTTATAGAAGGTTTAAAAATCACAGTCGTAGTTCAAATCCGAGCGAACGAAGTGAGCCGAGGATTTGATAGACCGAGATTTTTAAACTATAAAACACGAGTTGTCTTCAAGATTTTTTCTAACACTAATATCAGACATTTTCTTTCGCTAATATATTATTAGAAATTTTAATAAATTATTATTTGAGACGCGTTATAATCTCATAATACACAAAATGCGAAGATTGCTAGGCAACGACGTATTTAAAGGCCTATAAAATACGTTGTCATTGACGACGTATTTTATAGAGAAAGCGTATTTTAAAGAAAACATAACAAGTGAGCTCTTATGCACCATACAAACAGTATAAGATATTAGTGTTATTAAAATGTAATAATTGGAATTTTTTTAACTTAACATTCAATATCGGCAGTCTTTTTTATATTGTATAAAAACAAATTTGAATTTGTGTAATAAAAAGGTCTCGAAATAGTAGGAGTAGTATTTTAGTATTAAATGGCACCTCTAAAAATAGAAAATTCAAAACCTATCTAATTAAAATCGGCTGAGCCTCATAAAGACCACCTACTGAATATTCCCTTGTTAACAATTACATTCGTCGTTAACTAAAAGGCCATAAAACGTATTTGGCAGTCATGCACGTTGATTTATTAACCGCAGGTTTATTCCATACAATCGCTGCAAATCGACATTATTAATCATTTAATAAATACTCTTCAGTTGGTGTATTGTTCGCTTTGTATCACTCATTATTTATTGCACGAATTTTAAAAGCGTGTTGTTCCAAACAACAAAATACAAACAAGAGCAGAACTCCATCTACCGAATGAATATATATCGTATGCTTTCGACTCGGTCATATATTTCATATTAATGTGTCTGATTTTGTAATAAAATTTAAAAAGATACTTAATAAAACCGATACCTCTCTGTAAATATCGACCTAATTAATTTAGCCTTCTTACCTTTCATTTATATGTACCTATGTGATATTCAATGTTGTTAATTATCTTAGTTTAGCTTGTTTCCCAAGATTATATTGTATGCTTTTGTATTGCGTTCTTTTATAATTGGCTTTAAAACCTAAAATTAAAAAAGTCGTCGCCTTAACTAAAGTGGCAGACTCTCTTAGCACTAAAAAGATTTAAAACTTCCTGAGAAATAGTTTTAACATAAAGATCTTGGTTCGGATTAATTTTCACCTACAATAATTTTGATAATTTTAAGTAGTGCTGATTAACAGGTGAAAAATTCCTATATAATTATAAACAATTAAAAAATATAGGATATGGTGAGTTATTGAGAAGTTGATAGATAAATTTAAAAAACCCACTTTAAAATTCTAAACACCTAAGATCGATAGTATCAGAGACCAATAAAATACCAAGAACCTGATTACCTGGGTTAAATTTTGAAATTTAAGATTGCTGATAATCTTTATCTCAAACAAATTTGTTTAAGGTATTTAATAGGTATTCTCCAAATTAATTTGTATTCGTCTCAGGATTTACGAAGCAGTTTGGTTTTTTCGAAATCAATTAAAAAAATTTTAAACTATGTTAATGATGAATATGCAAATAAACAAACACATACCCAAGTATACTACTACTTTAAAATTTGAACTAAACTAAACCATGAAAGATTTTATATTACATATGTGAATTAAATAATATGAAACTCCAAAAGGTTTCATAATGGGTAATAAATAATACGTAATAGTATGATTTTCTTTTACCACCTGTTGTATGTACTTTTTGGCTGCGATGACGTAAGCGCCAGATTTCAAAAGAAAGGCCGCTTTTTCTCAAATGACACATTTCAAAGCATACCCGAGTTACGCTTTTTAAAATAGAGGAATTCGTTATGGTTAAAAGCCAATCCAGGTCAGAATCTAAGAAATATAGTCGGTTACGGGGCGTTGGCGTACAGATGCATTAATTAATACAAAAAAGAGCAAGTGAGTTTGTGTATGGTACGTAGAATGTGAATTAGTGGTGCATTGGTGTAAGATGAATTTTGGATGATTATTCACATAAAGATGAAAAGATAGTTGATCCTGAATTGAATAGATGTGACTGTATGTCCGATGTCCGATGAGATAAGGTCGGTGTTAACAGCTATCTTGATGTTGTTGGTAAACGGTGGGCACATGGTGTTATGTGAGCATGATACTCGTTGTTGTTTATTAGAGCATGAGGTTCTGGGACCCACTCAGCCGACAATGATGCCTGGGACTTGGATGACTAGGCATAGTTATATAAAGGCCCTTGACCGTCTGTAAAATACTCATACAGTGACGCCCGGATGTGTGCCCCAGGATGGCCAGAGAGGCCCGTCTCCCGTAGCTCTGTTCCATTGGCTTCCTAGGGCTTGGGGTCACCTAGGATGGATGGAGCAGTGAGATGGGTGAATTTCCCTTGTCGACTATGGCTCGCGCGCGTATGTTTCGGTTTAACAAATTCATAGGTAGCTGAAGGTGCACCCATCATCACTTCTCAACATCCCCGAGAGTTTTATACTACACGAGATATGGGATTCCACGGGGATTCCCTCTCCCCTGTAAGTAACACTATTTGAACCTATACTGCTAAATGTATTAATGTATGCCTGTTTTGCTTTAATGTATCGCTGCTTTCTGTATTATATATTTGCTTGAGTGATACGAGCATTATCATTACATTGCGTTTTTGGTGTTTACGAGACCTGGTCGAAGCTACGCATTAATCTAATTTGTGTGGAATTAACGCTATTCCTTGGTAATTACGCTGCTTTAAGAATTTCACTGATTTGAAATTAATCTAACTCGAGACGTTTGCTTTACGAGACAAGCGTTTTAATCTTAAACTTCCTTAAAATATTCCAGTCATCTGTCAATTATTTCTTTTTGTGAGGCAGTTATTGTTTCTTTCTTAGCTTTAATGTTACTAGTTGTTGTACCTAGTATTTTACACATGTTTTGTGTTATATCAGGTTTTCATATCATTTATGTTTGCTGCAAATTCAGCTTCCATTAATGACGCCTCAAGATGTTTTCTTCGATCATCTCTTGCACTCTTTTGCCTATCTACATTCCAATATGATCGTTCAAGTGTTTCTTTTCTGCAGATAATATTTTTTGATTAAGCATTGCCTGAATTAACCTTCCTGTTATCTATGGGTCAAACTGACCCATTTTTATACTATTTTTGCGTACCTATTGTAAACCTTTGATAATCAAACATGTTAAACAGTTTATTTCTTTTGAATTTCATATTACCCATTGCGTTTGTTTATACACAAATTTAATTAGAAACATATGTGGTAAATGGGTCAGTTTGACCCACCATTGTTACTCACTTATTACCCATTGCTTTTGTTTACACACAAATTTAATTAGAAATATATGTGGTAAATGGGGCAGTTTGGCCCACCATTGTTACTCACTTATTACTATTACCCATTGCGTTTGTTTACACACAAAGTTAATTAGAAACGTATGTGGTAAATGGGTCAGTTTGACCCACCATTGTTACTCTCGTAAAATAATACATAGTATCATAAATCTGATTTATTTTATTTTTTATGCTTAGTAAGTTATGTGACGATAGTTTTAAGACTTTGTTTCCGATAAATCGTTATTGTTGAAATGCGGAATTTGTCAAAATAGAAAAGTTAGACATCCTGGATCTGAAAAATATCGAAATTTCAATTCGTCCATTTTTAGAGATCAGCACAAACAACTTCAAATGTTATGAGTCTCCTGAAATAGAAAATTAATAGAAAACTATTAATTGATATGTCAATTATAATAAATACTGTGTAGGTATAAAAAGGTATAAAAAGGCAATTGATTTCCCATCGCATAAGATACTGAGTATCAGAAGAATCATAAACTTATGTGGACAAAAAGAAAGGAATGAATACTTTAAAACTTTAAAACCAGTGTTAACAGTTTCATGAAATTCGAGTTACAAATTTCTGACTTAAAAAATGTCGAGTCTTACTACTGTAATTTTAGCTTTGAACTAATAATTCGCATAAAAAGAACAACTTAAAAACGTTAGTTAATTTAATTTAATGAATATATTGCAAGTAAAACATTTCAATGTTTCAAATAAAACGAATGTAGTATCTGTATGATATTTAAACGATTTTAATTATCGAAGAGAAACATACTGCAATAAATACTTAAATAGGGTTCGTTTAACTTTCGGCAATTTTTGGGTTGCAAAGCAGCACGAAAACCACACCTTTAAATTCGAGTAACAAGGCATCTCATTAAGCCCGATATAATCACCAACCCAATTACCGACAGAAAATAAATTAATGAGCTTATTTCAACAATTCTTGGCACTACTTCGACATGAATCTGAATGTCCATCTATCAGTATTAGATGAGTTGATCATGTAGTATACAACTGATATAACTGAAAATCACATTCAACGCCCCTTCATTATGCTAATGCAGGCATTATTAGCTTAGTTTCATTAACTCATTGAGAAAAATCGATACTATTAATTAACAGACATTATTTTAATTTATATGTTCATTTGCGAAAGCAAGCGGCATTCTTTACATAAGAAATTTTACTTTTTTTTGTATAGAAGTAAACTTACTTTTAAAAGGGTGGGGAATATATGTGAAAATCCACCAATCTAATACTTGAATATGAAAGGGAACCATTTGGTCCAACTTAGCTCATTTTTCTAATTTTTGATACTTGCTTTACAAATTAATTAATGCAAATTGTATGATGCATAATGCTTTGCTATTCTAAACAATTTAAACTGATTAAGTTAAATTTGTTAAAATAAGGCGGAAAGAATTGGAAGCACACTTTGAAAGAATGACAGATGAACGAATACCGAAGATAGCAAAAAACAGAAACCAATAGGCAAAAGACAACCTGGGAAACCACCTAAACGATGGAAAGACAGCTGGAAATCATCATCAGTTGAAACCCCACCAAGAAGGAATCGATGTCAATGGAAAACAGGTTAGGCCTACATAAAGAAGAAGAAGTTACAAAACAATTAGGTAGTTTCGTACCTCAAATTTTTCATCTGGTTGCGGTCCTTCTACTATCGATTTAAATAAATGGCTTTCTTGACGTCTTTTATTTTGTGTCAGTCATAAATGTAAGTTGGAATGTACCAGTTTTGAATCTAATGGTGTAAGTAACCCAAAAATCTTACTTAAATATTTGAATAATGCTAATAGTATCGGATGATCTAATACTAATGAATGAAGAACTATTTAAAATGTAATTGACTGAACGTATTGTTGTCCGTTTACGACCATATTAAAGGATTAAAGGAGAATGGCATCACTAATTAAATAATAGGTACTAAGAATCTTAGGAACTCTTTAATTAATGTGGTGTTTTAGTTGTGGCAAATAAATATGAAGGTTTATATTTAGGAGTTCACACGTTACAAACGAATAAGGTATAAATGCACTTACGATGTTGTAATTACATCCAAAAGTGAAAAATTGTCAACATGTAAGGAAAATGACACTTTGAATGTTAACATATGGTGTTACGATACCATTAAACAAACCAGTTAAGGAAATTTATACATTTTAAATGCTGCAACAGAGTAACATTCTAAAAAATCATACATTCATTCATACACCCTAAGTGTGATAAAAATCAGATTAACTCGTAATTTTCTTGATTAAAAGGTGAAGTTGATCAGAAAACCGTATGTAAATCACAAGGAGCACATATAGTATTGTATTACTGTAAAAGGACACAAAAGCTACATACTTTTGTTAGTAAACCTATTTAAAGAATTTTAGGTTTTAGAATATCAATATCTTTATTGGAAATTTTACTTGTTATCCGAAATATTAGTGTTCGGTCCTTTTATTGTTTTCTAATTAAATACGTTTTCTCTTCTTCTTTATCAGCCCCTTTCAGTCACTCCTGGACATAGATCTCCCCTTGTTGTCCCCACTCTAATCTACAATGTCTTGCCATGTGTTGCCATAGTCTTCCCAATCTCTCCCTAACGCCATCTATCTACCCTCTATTTGGGTGTCCAACGTTTCTCTTATGCTTTCTCGGCCGCCACCCCAGAATACGTTTTCTCCATTTTATGTTGTCCATGACCCACTCATCCCCACTTCAATTTGGCCATTCTTTTTATTACGTCTTCCACCTTTGTCCTCCGCCTTATTTCCTCACTGCGCACACAGCTCTGAAACTTATTCCCAATGTAAGCCTTTCTATTGCCCACTGTGATGGTCTGAGCTTGTTCGCAGATTTAATAGTTAAAGACATTGTCTCCATTCCCATAAGTTAACATCGGCAGGAAGCTTTAAGGTTTATTGGAATTTCCTGGTTTCTGAGGATTGTATTCAGTCTACCTGTGGCGGCCCAGGTTATTCGAATTCTTCTATTTACTTCCCCTGTTTGATTCTCTTTTCCGAGTTTTATTAGGTGGCTAAGATAGGTATACGTATTCTTTTACATTTTCTATAACTTTATGCACTACGTGGGCTGGTCTTTCGTCATTGTAAGGGTCACTTTTTTTGACATTGATTTTACTTCAGAGAACATTTCTTGTAGTTGTAGTAAGTGTAAAGAGCTTCGGGGAAATGGGGTCACCTTGCCTGTATAGGTATTCTTGGCGTTTCTGTCCCTTCGACGATTTTCACTTGGATTGTTGCTTTCTCATAGATGTGTCCGAGTAGATTTCGGTATCTCGACTCTATCCTTGCATCATCCATTGCGTTGAATACGGCCCACAACCCTATATAATCGAAAGCTTTGGCATAATCGATGAAGGCCAGGTACTCGATACATTTTTCAAAGATTTTGAATTTGTTCTATCGTACTGTATCCTCTGCGGAACCCTGCTTACTCCGGAGGTTGATAAGAATCAAATTTGTTGGTCAATATAGTTGTGATAATTTTTGTTAGCAATTTGTAATGATGTGCAAGGAGACTTATAGGTCAGTTTTATATATTGAGTATATCGCCTTTTTTATGTAGAAGGATTACCTGGGCGTTTTGCCAAGGGATAACATCTGTTTGAAGTCATTTATTACGAAGAATCCTTACGGACTCTAGTGTTGATATGCCTCCAAGCTGGATCATTACTTTAGAGATTGAATCCTCTCCTGGGGGTCTGTCATATTTCATTTGAGAAAGAGCATTTTCGAGTTAGTCAGTGGTAATTTCGGGAATCTCTTCCGAACCTACATTTAAGATGTTTGTTGGGATTTCATCTTAGGATTGACTGAGGACTCCAAATCTGTGTAGTGATTCTCGACAATATCCCTTATTTTATCCATTTCCTGAATAATTTCACGATTTTTGTTATTTAATTGGTGTATTATTGTGCGTCCGATTGAGTTAATGGATTTTGATAATTTCATGTTCTTATTGTTTTCTACAATAGATTGTATTTTATTGGTGTTGTAAGGTGCTTCTTTCATTTCTAATTTTCCCACTCCCACTCCTGAACATATGCCTCATCTTTTCTTTTCCGCCCTGTTTTGTTTTGTGCTGCCTGTAGCCAGTTTTTCCCAACTTTCTCCTTAATATCGTCCACCCATCTTCTAGGTGGTCTACCTACGCTACGTTTGTATAGTCGTGGTCTCCATTTAAGAACATGTTTTGTCCATTCTGTTTCTTCTTGTCCTGTCCATTTCCACTTTGCCTTCGCATTTTTTTCTATGGCATCTTCTACTTTGGTTCGTCTTCTAATTTCTTCGTTTGTAATTTTATCTCTTAAGCTTATTCCTAGCATGACGTTCTTCTTTGTCATAATTATCCTTAATTCTTGATGTTCCGTTGAGGTTTTACTTATACTTATTCCTTCTCTTGTTCACAAGGTATCGTGCATCTTTTTTTAGTTTGCTTTATTTTGGTTTGTAACTTTTTTGTAACTGTCTTAATGACATTGGTTATTTTATGTAATATGTCATCTATATCCATTTTGTTAAAACTTTCTGTTGGCGTGAATTTTTTATTCAGTTCCTGTTGGCATTTTCCTTTATTTTGTTTTAATTGTTGTGATGTTTGGTGTTTTTTTTAGTTTTATTAGTTTGCTTTTTTTTAAATTTTTTATTAATTACTCTTATAAATCTGTCGTCACTCCCAAGGTCGAATATATTTAATACTGAAACATCTGTTACAATATATTTTTATTTGAGATAACATCATAGTCTATTTCATTTTTAGTTTTTTGATTTGGGCTTCTCCTAGTCCATCTGCCATTTGGGTGTTTCTTGAAAAATGTGTTCATACAGTACAGGTTCTCTTTCTGAAGATAGTGTTTCTCCTCTTTCGTTTAATATGTCCATACCAAAATACATACGTTATATGAGTATAAAATAAATAAAATAACGCAACCAAAATCAAACGCTAATTAAATTTAGAATTTGTGATCTGGGTTGTCTAACCTTGTCAATTTCTTGTAATTCATGTGAAATGTGTCAAAGAAGTCTTGAATACGACGCTTTCTTATTTTATAAATCTTTTAAGGTACCTACAAACATAATAAAAGTAATAAAAATAGCAAACCTAAAATTTGAAAATTTGAAGTAAATGTAATTAATTACTACTAAATGCGATTGAAAGTCAGTCAAGCTTGTTTTCTTGAAATACGAAGTGAAAACGACTAAAAAATCAAGATTTAAATGAAACGACAATTTTTTATAGTGAAAAGTACCCCGTAATTTCGTATTTAATTAAATTATATAGCGGCGTCTTTTATTTTCGAGATAATAACGAGCATTCGGTGGGAAATTTCCAATTAAACGAGACAAGTTTAAGAGTTCCGCGTATTTTATTTTGGATAAATTATTGAAAAAATACGATATCAACGCAAAGCATCTGCTTTTAATTATATAAAATAACCAAAAAAAGTTTAAATACTCAATACAGAAATAATCGAGTGAGTTCGGTATGCCCAATTTTACTGAATTGATTAATTTATTACAAAAGACAGGCAATAAATATCTGCCCCTGTTTTTTACTCCTGCTAACGTAATTAGCTTATTTTATTTTCTGAAGCAACCTGAACACTGATGTATGGTTTTCAAATATCATTTATCATGTAACAATATCATTAAAATTCTTCGACGTGAACACCCACATAGATACATCGCATTTTAATGATGTAATGATATCCAAGAATTTATAGTATGTAATCGAAAGTGGATCAGCTTCATGATCATTGTTAAAAATTTCGTTGGAGTTGTTAAAAGTACATAATAAATAGAATGCTAAAAGCTAAAATTATAGGCTATAAAACGCTTCCGGGATGTTTTTGATATTAAATTGCAAAGTGTCGTAACTAAATTAGACCAAGTGTCGATACTGAATAGTAATCAATGTGACAAATTATTATTAAGCATTTAAATCAACTGTATAAATTACTCTTACACCGCGCTCCGCATCATTAAAGGTCATAAAATAGCTATTTATTGCTGACTTATAATTGTGAATTTTATAATTAACTTTATCTTGTATCATTATAGGCTATAAACTTAATGATAATGCAAAAACAAGTATTTGCATATTAGGAAAATAAAATTGTTTCGTTTTTTGCATAACAGGAATACGGATTAATTTAAGGAAGACTTGAAAATTTTAGTTGTAATAATTCCAATTTGTTACCATATCTACCTACTTCTTAATTTATTTATTACCTCTAATCCTCATTCAGATCACACTTGTTGGAGATTTGAAGCTTACCTGAAAAAAAAATTGGAATATTAAATTCAAATACAGAATAGAAAAATGCATTTAATGTAAAAAATATAGTGTGTACAGTACTATGGTGAATCACTCACTTAGCTACTTAGACTAAGCAAAAATAGGAGAAAATTGAGACTTGAAAGCACAGGTAACGTGATCGAGTCAATCAGCTAAAAATCAATAACTGATCAATTTTTGGTTCATTTAATTTAATAGTAAAAAAAAATAATAAAGATGTGCACCAGTCGCTAGTCGATATAATTACGAATATTATCATTATCACAAAAACGTAAAATTATCCCATGATATATTTATCGTCTAAGGTAGAGGAATCTACTTTTCCTCTGAGAAATACATAAATAGTATAGCAAGTAAGGACTGATGCTATTGTGGTGAAATGAATATAAAGTATCATCTGGTAGAGCAGCGCCTGTAAGAACAATAACTAGCTGGTTTTTGTTGCTTGTTGGGCGAAATCTAGGCTTACGGGTGCAAGGGATTTCAACGCGCATCGACTACTATTGTCATTTAGCACTACCCCATTAGAATTTTGCCTAACCCACGGTATTTCCACCCCTGCAAACGATCTTTATTGTGTCAAATATCATATCGGCACGGAACATACGATTTTACTTCGTGTCAGATATTTTTCTGCATTTAAATCTCACCGACCTTGTCGCAGAAGATGTTAACTTAGTTGTTGATAATTTAATATGCGCTATGCAGTCTGCTCCCTGGGACTCGACACCATAAACCACATATACCTGAAGTAGGCAACAATATTGTTCTTATGTAATTGAAAGGCAGTACGTAAAAATAGAAGATTGAGAAGAATGTGTAATATGTGTATGAACACCAGAGACCCTTAAGACAAATATAAATTAGATGAAGCTGTACGAAGAGATACTGCTAGATGGAAAGAATCGTAATATACAAGCATATTTGGAATACTTAATATAACGAATTCGAAGACTTCCACGGTCAGTGTCAGTATTAACAAAACGCCTTCCAAGTAGGGAGCGTGTCATTGTTGAGACAGAAGAACCCTTTTCATCTTCTGCCTCAACAATGACACGATCCCAACCCGGAAGACGTTTTGTTAACTTAATATAAACTAAAGGTGCCTTTCCTGCTATGGGGATCGGGAGAATAGAGAATGGGAGATTTGTTTATTGTGGTGGGGATACTAGGGAAATCTTATGTTAGGTATTTTCTGCTGCTGTTTTATTTGGTTATTAGGGGATTCGGAGAACTGCCAAACTTAACCTTACATTTTCGAAGATTAATGCTGCAGAGTGGTAAATAAATATAAATAAAATGGATTACAACAAGTTATTAGTTTTATTGTTATGGAGAAAAAAGAAGATAAAAAATAGGGCAATTAAAAAAAGAAAATCTTGAGGGTTAAATGTTTTGTGCGTGTTTTATGCCAACGTTAACGGATTTCCAAAACAACCGCTTAAAAAATTACCAAATTACCAGCGAAAAGTTGAACTTGAATCAACTTTCTGTATGACAAAACGGCGTTTGAGGGGAAGGTGTCACGTGACAACATCTGACCAATCACGCAAATCCTCAAATAACCAAAACTCCAAATGTCCGTAGCAGGAAAGGCACCTTTAAGCTACCGAATATTTCTTATGTAAAGTCACAAGCAGCTAAAAAATTTGCCTGTCGAAACAATACCACTAATTAGGAAAGCTGTCGGGAGCTGGGTTAAAGATGACAAGAAAGAAGCATTTGACTTTGGAAGGAAACAAAGAAATACAAATCCTCCTTGAGGCTCCTTATTAAATATCATCACTGATCACCAACCAAATACTTAGGAATACGTCAATTCAAAAAATTAATTTGTACGTAATTTGAAACCTGGATACGACCGATTTCACCAGTAAGACAATGAAAAAACTCGCAGATATAGCTCTAATGAATGTTATTCACATATACAGCTGACCGAAGCAAACAAGAGAAGCTGATGAGGCGTGGCGAGCGCTGCAGTCGTTTTCAGCGTACATTCAGATTAAAAAGGATTATCCCAATTTCGATACCGAGAATAACATGTACTCTATCAAACAAGTACATACATCAAATCAGATATAGAACATTTTAAAACAAAGAATATTGTTCGACAGCGTTTTTAGATATTTTGCAGGCCTTGGACAAGGTATGGCATACTGAGCTATTGTTCAGACTGAAATATAAAAGATCGTACACAACCGTTTTCTAGTCCAGTACCAGGATGAACTTACAACAGTTAATCAAATACAAGCTGAAGTACTACAAGGTAGCGTCCTTGGTCTGTGCTTTGCCAGATGTACACTGCCGATTTATCAACATCGAATAATTACTGCGTCATTTGCGGACGATACAGCGATACTACCGACTAACAGTAATCCTGCAACGGCATCATATAATCTTCAAAGGTCATTAAGTAATTTTCAAGACTTAATGAGAAAGAAATAAAATGCCAATGAAACTAAATCAACACATATAAAATAAACATTACGTCTGGATACTTGTTCATCAGTCTCGCTAAACAATATACGAGTGGACGATTTTCGAAGGAATTCCAAGCTACCTCCTTAACTATTACACCTACGCCAAAAGTAATAAAGGAATCTCGGGCCACATTTTCCAGACAAATTTAATAGCGTAAACCGAAATTTAAAATTATTTTTTATTTTACAGCTACAAGCCAAAATTGGTTCTTTGGAAAATTATTTTCGAAGTCACAACTCGTTTGTTTGTAGAGATAAAAACAAAAAAAAAACATCTTTAGGACACTTTTTCGCATAAAATTTAATGGTGAAATTATAATTTTAATTTGCTTATTAAGTTTTACATTATAACAACATAAATCTGTATAGCTTTTTCTATACGTTTTCAAAAATATAAGTTTTAATAGACTTATTTTAAATATCGAATTAAATATCAACCAATTTCCTAATACATATTTATATGTAAATCTCAATTGCACACAATTATCAGCACAATTAATTATACTTTAACAATGCAGAAAGTCCCCAACCAAATATAAAGATATATGAGAAACTTGAGAATAATTCAATGTTTACCAAGGAACAGCAACATAGTTACACTTAAAAGAGAATTTCATGTGACAGAATCGATGTTACCAGTGAGAAAGAATTACTCGAAGTAATAACAGTTGTTAAAAAATCATGTAACTTGCCTTAATCTACGTAAAAAGCTATTCCAGAAGTATTTGCGCCATAACCGCACCTCCTATATGAAATTTGTTTACATCATTGAATTTCTCTTAAAAACTTAAAATAGTTGCCAATAGGTCATTCAAGATGAGATAACCTAGGCCCTGTTTGTTTACGGGCGTTGTGCTCAAATTGGCTAGCTCAGTAATCAAAGACAAGAGCCTGAAAATAATTGTTTATTACAAAAGAATAAAAGCAATGTAAGTACATAAATGAAAAAGGGTAAATAGATAAATGTGAAAATCAGGCGTCGCGGCGTAGTGGGCGGCGACGACGCAGGCGACGGCGACGGCGAAGGTGGCGGGGCGTCGACGATGGGAGACGGTGCGATGAGGGCGCACGGCGTCAGAGGGTGGCGACGGTGGTGGATATATACCAGCGTGCCAGCGGCAGCAACGGCGTGGACGGCGGCGACGGCGAAGGCGGGGGTAGCGGCAACGGCGAAGCCGTCAGGGCGTCGACGTTGAGAGACGGTGCAATGAGGGCGCACGGCGTCAGAGGGTGGCCACGGTGGAGAACCTGGGCCAAGAGGTTTGCTGAAGGTGGCGGCGTCAGGCTGGGAACAGGCAGCGACCGGGGACGTGGACGGCGCCGAGAGGTTCCTTGAAGTGGCTGAGAACGGCAATGAACGGCGTCGGCGAGCGGTTCCAGAGGAAAGCTGAGGCGGCTGGGAACGGGCTGCGTCCGGCGACGTGCGCGGTTCCAGAGGAAAGCTGAGGCGGCTAGGAACGAGCGGCGACCGGCGACGTGGGCGACGGTGGCGGTTCCGGAGGAAAGCTGAGGCGGCTGGAAACGAGCTGCGACCGGCGACGTGGGCGACGGCGGCGGTTCCAGAGGAAAGCTGAGGCGACTGGGAACGAGCGACGACCGGCGGCGGTTCCAGCAGGGTGTTGTGGTAGCTCGTGCAAGGATGTCGATTCAAGACGTTGATTTCGATCAAGCGTGCAAGATGTTGATTTGCTGAAGCATACAAAGACGCCGATCCTGATCAAGCGTACAAAGACGGTGATCTGACCAAGCGTACAAAGACGTTGCTGATGAGATGGATTTTGCGAACGTATTTATAGCACGAAAATCGTATCCTGTTTTCCTATTGGCTGACGAGTGGTAGTAGAAGTGGTGAAATTTGCCAAAATCCCCGTGTTTTAATTTTTTAGAAATAATTGTTCCAAATGTAATTTGTGATGTTATCGTTCTACTGGTGTGACGGACGGTGCATCGATTGATACCAAACAGCCAATAATTTTATTGAACGGGAACGGGTTTATCCCGCACTCCGCGGATTAAAAAGCCCGCGAAGTTTCCCATAGCGGCGTTTCATAACGGAAACAATCGACTAGAAGCGGGGTTTAATGTGAAAACGTAACATCTTTTTGCTAGTTTTAGATAACGGTAATTGCTTATTGCAATTAGAACGCTTTGTAGAAGTAATTGCCGTTATTCATTATTTGGAAACTAAATTAGTTTGGCTGGACGAAGGGATGAAATTTGATACGCCTCCATGTGTGGTTGAACGAGACGATACGGGGATTAGCGTGAAATATTTATGGTCAAGCGGCCCGTTTGTGTAACGAACTGGGAAGAATTTGCAAAGTAATAGCTAAGAATTGATACGTGAGAAGGGTTGTCTATATTTTCGGAAAGTTCGTTTATAAAGCAAAAACCGTTGAGTTTGTTGGATTGTTTGTGGTAGTTAGGCCGCGGGTCGGGGGCAGGATTATCGTCGAACATGTTAATTCGATTTGCATGATGGTTCTAACGGCTTTTTTCTTTTTCGGCAGATCGATGGCATATGTTATATCGAGATCGTGTTAATTAAATAGGGCACGCTGTATAGAATTTTCATTAAAATACATTAAAAGTATTTCCTCAAAGGAGTGAATAACTACAAATCTAATTTCTAGAATCATGTAAAACCAGTCAGTTTTGAATTTACAATGAAGTTCTTTAACCAGTAATCAAAAATATATACGGGGTATTTCTGAATTGAATGGGACTCCGACTTAATTAGATATTACATTGAAACATTGACATTCCTATTTTATTCAAAATAGAAACTAGTATACAGGAATATCTTTTAATAATATTAGGGCACCTTTGTCTAACACCGTATACACCGAATCGTAGGAGGTTATTTTAAACAGTAAACCAATAAAATCATAGTTTTGTAATAAATTTGTTATCGGAGACATATTTCTTCCATTGACAACGACATAAAAGCTTTCGATTGTGAACAAAACATATGTATGTATTACCCGAAACTATAAATTCAACTGTGTTATGATGTGGCCACACCTGATACTAAAATTTTTATTGAACTTTTATTAAGTTTTGTGTGGAGAGAAGAAAAATTATCATCGGTTTCTTCGGGCATCACAATAAATTTTTAACTTCTAAACCTTTGCTGCCGTAATTGTTTTTTATAAAGAAATAAATACCGCATTCATGATGCTATTTTACAGTGTTTTGAAATGCATTGGAGTTACTGAAACAAAAAGCAATTGTTCTGTAGCTGTCAATCTAACTTTTCAATTAGTTGCAATTAGTTACACTTGCTAAAATTGTTACATAAAATAATTTTATTTTCTGTTGAAATTGTTTCACAAAACAACTTAATAAAATGATTCTTCTTTCTGTTGAATTTGTTGAATAATAGTTATTTGTATACCAATAATGCCAAATAATCAAAAAGAAATATTTTCAACCTGTCATAGCTATCTTTTTGTTTCACAAATTCCATGGCATCAATGATTTTTGTTAAAGTAGAAGATTTAATCTCTACGGTTTTTCAGTTACGCGAAAATAGAAAATTATGTTAAATTGCGTAACTGGATTCAGTATTTTTGCCTCTACAAAAAACTTGATTGCGCTTTTGGCCTCAAATAATTGTGAAAGCAAATATTTACATGTTACAAATTTACCATTGCAATTCCTCTCCTGCATGAAGCGATTCACATCCTGAATGTCTATTGAATTTCTGAGAAAACAATTTATGTACAGGGTGGTAACTTAAGAAACTCACTATACTTAGTGGTTCACATAATACCCTTGACAATTGGAATGGGTAGCTCAACTTACAATTTCATAAATAACGTTGATCTACGTTAATCCTCAATTAAATTTATATAATGAGAGGTGACTTAGTGTTTAAGTGATTTATACACAGACTTGTTATTTTTGGGGGAATCTTTCAGCTTTGTAATATATATGTATGCTATAAACTTATTATTATTAGATTATTACTAATTACAAGAGTATTTGCAGCTTCAGATTTGCCGCATCTCGCATCCTAAACGCCATTTATCTTTGTTGTTCCAATCACCCGGTTGTAGTTCGCTCTTTTCCATTTCCCTTTCTATGGAATCCTTCCATTTTTTCTCGGTCTTCCTCGGTTTTTCCATTCCACTGAAGATCAGTTCCACGCCTTCCATGGTACCCTGTCCTCATTCAAACAATGCAAATCTCCATATTATTTTAGATGTTTCTCGTTTACTACATCCTTGATCGTGTATTGTGTACTGTGGTCTAATAAGGTCAGGCCACAACATCTTCTGCAATACATCATTTCTGCTGATACTTCGTACCCTTATGTCATCGACGTCTCTATAATTTTTTATATATGTTTTTTGCGCCTTTATTCCATAGAATTGGATGTAGTGCCTTTACCATATTTTGCCATTTGACTATTTTTTTCACTAAGTCCTTAATTATCTTTTCCATCTTCACAAATTGTAAGTCCAAGATATATATCTTTTATCGTTCCGGTTACTGTTTCTCCTCTTTTTGTCTGTGTTAACCTCTAAACCCCATTTATTAGATTCTTCTATTAGTTTATTTAACATATACGTCATGCCCTGTTTGATCGTCTGCAAAAAGGATGGTGTAAATGAGACCATTTTCCAATCATATTCGCATATTCCATTGAATTTCCTTTTCCATTGTTTTAGCTTAGCATTCAGATAGAGTTTGAGTAAGGTAGGGGAGAGACAACAGCCCTATTTTAGCCCTTTTGCTGGCAAGGAGAGTGCTGATTTTGAATTTCCACACAGCAGCGTAGTTTCCTCTTTATAAAGCTTTTGTAGCCTTTATGTACAGTTTGTTTATACCTTCTTATTCCATTGCAACCCATAGTTTTTGGAAGGATACCGAGTCGTAGGCCCTACGTAGATCTATAAATACCACATGCAGTTCTCTTCCTCGTTTCTTCTCTGCTATTTGTTTCAACGTAAAGATGTTATTGACACAGGATGTTCCTGGTCGGAAGTCACTTGTTCTTGTATATCTTATATTATATTATATTATTCATTATATTTTTCTTAATTTACTAGCTGTAGGTTATGAAAGTTTTCATTCTGAAGTAAGCTACCACTGATTATAAATGTATGTTTAATTGAGAATTAACATAGATCAACGTTATTTCTGAATTTGTAAGTTGGGCTGCCTATTCCAATTATTAAGGAGCGCGTCTTATGCGAATTAGCCCGTATATTGTTAGAATATATCCATGAGATGCAGATTTTTATGTTTAACATACTTACTACATATAGAACTTTTTTCTAAAACAATTAGGAAGAACAACAATTGAATTTTTGTATATTTATAAGTCCTACATTTTAATAGCTTGCAGCGGTAAAATGTGGCAGAACTTTGAGCACACTGAACCTAACCTAACACATACGCTTTAAAAATTCTAAGTAGAAGCAGCGATAAAACATATTTACATGTGTAAACATCGTAAATGTATGCAATGAACAAAATAGTTCCTTTGTCGGACCGACCAACTAACATAATTCTGTGAATCCACTGATAAATAGTATTTTTAATGTGTGATATTGTAAATATTTTTATTAGTTGCATCAATAATTCTCTATTTAAAACTTTTAAGAATTAAACTAAAAAAGATCACAAAAAAGAAACGAAAAGTATATAGAGCTAAATTCAGATTTTATGTCGACAATAATAGTTTTCAACTTTCAGTAAAACGTGATTGTGCTTTAGCAAAGTAAGGATTGTTATGTAAAATTGTTAAATAATGTTCCCATTTCCCATTAAGCTTAAACCCAGGGTTTATTATAAAAGTTGAAACAAATTAAACCTAACATACATTATGCAAAAATAAAAAAATAATTTCTGAGAAAAACGAATAGGTAATTTTCGTAGCTGATTTTTAAAAATTATTTTTAATAAGTTTTTATTTAAAATTTTCACATGATCTAAATGTTTCCGGATATTTTCCATTCTAAACGGATGACCATAGAGTGGGACAAGTAATCCAGTCAAAAAGTTCAGAAAATGTCAAGTAGATTTTTTAAAAATTAACTTTAAAGACATTAAGATCTACTTTTTTGAGAAAAACACAAAAATTGAAATATCTCAAAAACTATTGAGTTTTGCACAATGTATGTTAGGGTTAAATTTGTTTCTTAGCGCCTGTCCCATCACATCTCCAAAGGAATGTATCGAATTACCAGTAACCCTGTATACAGAGTATCCATCTCAAAACGTCGAGGGTCATGGTTTTGAAATACACATGATATTCACAAACGATTATTTTAAAAATTAAGCTAACACATCCACCATCGTATTTATTTGTTTATTAGGCGAGATATAGGCTTACAGATGCCAAGGACCTCAAGTACTATGGTCAACTAGAATTCTCTCATATTCAAGGAACTTCCATATTTATCGTGTCAAACGTAGTGATAAAAGGCCTACGCTTTTACTTTGCTTTAAAAATTTCGTCGGGATCAAACCTGAAGCTTTTGGTTAACACTGTTAACAGGGCAACTTTCCTATCCGTTACTGCAAATTTTACGCTGGTATTTGTGGAATTATTTTTGTACTTAAATCTTGTATTTTCACAACACTTAAAAACTGATCATATCCCACCATTTATTATTTTAATGCTTCTTATTCAGTCATTTTTAATTTCAAAGAAATTAATTAGGAATATACATTTAATTATTAGTTAGTAAGTTTATAGCAATTTATCAAAACTCGTATAAATTCTGCTGTATAATATAATTGTGATTTCATCTACCCTATAAATATAAAAATATTTTTTACATTTTTTGAAGTAATCATAAAAACATGCTTCATGAAATTCACACCTTATCGTCACGTATGTAGTCGAGCTAACTAGTAGTCGAATAAAATGCAATTTCCAAAGAACTTAATAACAGTCTGGCCAACTTTGTCACGCTGAAGGCTCTCTACTAGATTAATTAGTAAAGTATCTAGATAAGCAGACAACGTGTGAACGTTGAAAACATGCAAACAAATTATTACAAGCAACGTTAAAATGTCACGCCTAAGATAATTTCGTTCTCCTGACACTGATGGTTCTATTAAGTGTTAACTAAACCGAAAATGGCAGGAGATATGGTAGTAGGCAACGGGACATTTGTAGAGTAGGTCTAATGAGACCCAGTTTCATAAGAAAAACTATTAAATTATGTTTATTTATTGCTCTCTATTTCGATTTTTATAAAATACAAAGTACCTTTTTTCTGTCGTGTTTCTTAACGGTAATTAATTTGACTTTGTTACATGTCACCTTGAGCTATTGACAACAAGGATATAAATTTCAGTTTAATAAACGAATGTTCAGAAATAAAAACTTAGATCTTCACTACTGAGTTGAAATTGAGCACGTATTCTTTTAATTAATTTAATTCAATCTAAAAGTTGTGAAATAATTAAACGAAAATATAAAAATGTCGAAATTTTATTTAATTCTATAAAACGAGCAATGGTATTTTTACAATGCTATTAAAACTCAGTTTACGTAGCAACCAACGAACAGAACTAATTCTTACAAACAATACACCAGCCCAAACAAACTCTTGCTATTTTAATTTTAATGCGAGCATCTGTGCTCTTTCAATTTACTTTACGCTTCTAAAAAGCTACCGCTTTTTGCGAAAGAGCCTGCGTAAATCGCATTGTCGATGCGCTTTTTAACGACTGTCGTAACTTAAAGCTAATAATTACAGTTACATCAACGGACACGACTTTGCGATTTCATTATACCTCTTTTGAAGATTTCCATGACATTCATTGCTTTGATCTTGAAGCTTATTCGAAGAAGGTTGTAAAAGTACTTGTAGTACCTTCTATTGGCAATACCGATATGGAAATACAAACATTTACATTTAAAATAATTTGTCAGTGATGTCATGTGCCCGTCTATTTATGTTAATTATAGTAATTGTATCTTCTTATGCTGGGAACTCACCGAAGGAAAAGTTAAAGTTCTGTAAGCAATGTAGGGTATACTTAATAGTTTCTAGTTACGCAACTTTAGTATACGTGATTGTTTACACCTTAATGTTAATAGTTTATAAGATTCTAAACTCATAACTTTAAATTCCATGGCCAGTTAAATATTTCCATCAATTCAAACCAGCTGTTAATAAAAGAAAATTAACTAAGTACTGTTAATTGGTTAGATAAGATGGCCACGCCAATACCTTTTACACGATACTTAAAAGGGTAAGCCGAAGATGATGTTGCTATGGTAATAAATAAATGTGGTTCCGAAAAGGGAAGCTTAAAAAAGAAATCTGAAGTTAAACTTCGATTTCTCATCCAGGTTGTCTGCCCACCTTGTTTGCATATGCCGTAAAATTAAAAGGAAATAAGCAGCCAAAAACTAAGAAATAAAAAAGTCTTGGCAATTAACAGTGAATAAAATTAATGTGATTACAAAAGGAGTTTCAAATTTTTACTGTTAAGATTCTCATTAAACAAAGGTACGACAGTATCTGACTTCAGATATCTTTTTATAAAACTTAACAGAAATGAAGGGACTGCAAAATTTATTTAAAGGCTGTTATTTCTGTTACCATCACTATTAAATACTAACGGATCAATAATTAGTAAATCAGGATGGTTCGACTATTACCGTTATTAACTGAAAAAGTTAGGAAAACGGCGTAAATACTGTTTTAAAATCTGAGCCCAGTAAAACGAAGAAATGTGGTATATTTAGTAAATTAATGTTTTCTAAATGTTCATAACTTATAACACATAAAACTTGATTTTCGTGGAATAATATTTAATTTTCTAATAGTTATAATAATGTTCTTCTTCTCTTAGCTTAAAAATTATTTAATATGTTGGTAAGGTATAAACAAGGTTTAATAATAATGTTACCAACAGATGCTAGTACCTGACAGAAGCTTTCCGGTTTTAGAAATCTTCCATCGTTTGTCATTTCTAAGCCACTTTAACGTCTAGTTCGCATGCTTAAGAACAATATCAATGTTAGCACAGCGGGTTTGAAGTAATAACATATAATGGCTTTTTCAGTGCCGCATATTTTTCTTGAGAGGCTCTTTTGACTCATAATAAAACAATCGTGTTCAATTATTAATTGATTAATAATCCTCATTCGTCCAACAAGTAATTGTATTACAACTAATAAATCAATTAACATGATTGCCAGCCACAGTTTACTGTTCCCCAGTTTAACGAGCGCATAATTGTTGGCAAGACATTAAACGGTAGGTGGTCTCTTGTGGAAACACAACGATCGTTAATCACTACTCACAATTTTTAGTGCATTTAAGAAGAGTACTGCTTTTTTATCATTTTAGTTGGCTGCATCATAAAGAATCAAGTAAAGCTTTCTCTCTCGAGAGTTTACTTATTGTGATTATAGCACCTAACGTATTTCAATTTCACATTGATGTTGTTTTATTGTTTTTAGTAAAATTGCTGCCAACAAATAGATTTTTCAAATAATTCAACAAGTAAGGATAGGATGAGTTCAGGAGGCCTTGTGGATGTATTTATAATATTCAAAAATCACAATTATTCAAATGTAATTGGATTAATTGTAAAGACTTACATTTAAATAAACTGTTCTTATTAAGAAAATATTTCTGCAGGTTTATTGCCGATGTGTTTCATTTATAGTACAAGTTGGTCTTAGAGTTTTAACAAAACTATACTAGTGGTTGTTTAGTGTCATCAGAATGCAGAATACAAGTTTAAATCTCTTTAACAACCATCTTGTATTGTTGGGTGATATTTGACAATGTTTGACATACAATTCCTAATTATTTGATGTTCAGCATACTCAGTTGTAAGTTTTAAAGCCTTAGGCCTCAATTGTACAAAAAAACCTCAATCAAAAATCTTAGATTTCTGATCAGAACTAACGCCAATGGTCCTGCTTATTATTAATTTCACAGTGCAAGTTCTATGCACATACACTAGATCAGGTGTTTACAACTAATAACTTTAGATTGTTTGACATGTTTGACGCTTTTACGGTTTATTTTCAACTTTTTGCAATGATTTAAAAATCCAAGTTTAGAACAACGCACGAAATTATAATTATAAAATTATACCTGAAGGATTCTATAAGAACAGCTTTAAAGTTTCATTATTCAAGGATATGAAATAATCAAACTATTTTTAACAAGCAATTGGACATAATTAAGAAGATATAGTAATTTTAAAACAGTAAACGGAAATTTAACAATCTGAGAAACAACATAGTAGAACACGGGAAAACAATCAAGAATTAAAAAACAGAGGAGTGATTGATTGACTCATTATGTCGAATGTATAGCAAGAAATTATAGGATTGAATAGAAATAGACTAGGTAAATGTTGAACAGCAGTGCTGTTTCTACGTAGGACGTTTTCATGTTAAAACATACGTGCTTTCAAGAAGCTATAAATTATCGATATCTAGAAATAGTCTTAGAACATTAATTTACCACAAATATGTAAATAACATACAGGGAACCCCAAAAGGTTGGAGATAAACTTTAACCATAGCTCTATGTGATTAAAATAAGTCGATTTAATTAGGCATACTTTAGTACTATGATACTTCCTTACAGGGCATTAAAGGTAAAATGGATTTTTTTAGCATGAAAGCTAATGATTTACTGAGCTCGAATATGGCGATAAGCACATTTTAACACATTAGAAATACTGCTACCTTATTAGTTTTATAGTTTTTAAGGTCTTTAAGGGTGCTGTGGCGGAACCCTTTGGGGGGCATTTATTATATTTCATTAATTTTTTTTAGATGTCAGTCTTACGACTAGCAGGATAAGAAAATCCAATAGAAATTTTAATTATTAAAAGGTGTATTCGTAAAACCAAGCTGACGATAAAAGAGGTAATTTGAGTTAGTTATAAATTTTAAAATAGTATATTACAACATGTAAGAGTGCGTGAGTGCGTAAGTTCAGAAAAACTCTTTTGCGGTGAAGAAAGACAAACAGACATATTGCTGTGTTTTTTCTTCTATTGTGCATAAGTTGCCATTATGTACACCCACTTGTAATAGTTTTAGGATATTAAGTTAAGAAATATATGGCCAATAAAACGAAACGTTTCGTTATTTGTATTTCGATTCCACATGTTTTTAGGTTATTTATTGGAAGGGCTGGTGTCCAGAATACGGTTTCAAGCCGCTATAATTTATTGTTGAGATATCAAAAGGAGAAGAATGCCATATTTCCTTGTAATGTCGTTACGGTACGGCTTACAGAAATATTAAAAAACCAAAATAATTAAAATTCTCATGGGGACAGATGGGACATATGTTAAGGGTCTATAAACACCGCTTGACTAATTAAACGTTAAACTGTAGTGGGGAATTTGGTTAGATTTGATAAAAAAAACCTCCTATTTTGGGGTTGTCCAAAAATATTGTATAAATACAACTGATCCGAAGATCAGTAGATTCCACTCCTTCTTGCCGTACGAGAGCTACTCTGGGACCTCACAAATCTCATTAGGCTCCTACAACACTCCTTAACCCTTTCGCCGTACGAGAGCTATTCTGGGACCTCACAAGCTCTATTAAGCTCCTACCTGCCAGTTGTTAATGACTATCCTTGTTTGTATGTACATATATATAGGTATAAAGCTTAAGTTGTACTTTGATCGGGTCTTTGACACAACGGTTACTGGTCACAACGGCCACCGGTCACAACGGCCACCTTGAAGATTGACCGTTATGGTCATGGTCACAACAGCCAGTTTAGTCACAACGGCCACCTTGGACGTAACGGACACCTTGGTTATAACAGCAACTTTTCTTTTTGGTCCAGTCATCTTGGTCATAACAGCCACCCTGCTCGTATAGGTCCGTTCGTTAGGCTACGCATTTCTGCTTCTTAAGTTATTACAATAAGCAATAAAAGTATTATGAATAACTAGGAGTGGCAAGTCCCACCATAAAAGCCCTAGGTACGGCTTTAAACTGCTCCCCCAAAATATTTTAACAGCCAACT